>OY987298.1:26000646-26706167 GCA_963920635.1 Pseudeuparius sepicola | reverse complement strand
ACCCTAGATTTTTTTCTGCAAAATACATACTAAAAAGAAGGCATATTCTTCTTTAATGGGCCTATATAAAAAAAAGAAGGGTAATTCACTACGATTGCACATACAGGGTGTCTCATTTTGATCTGGAACACCCCTGTAAAATTTGAACTGGCTTACGGATTTTAACGAATTTTTTTTTGTATACAGGGTCCTCCCAGACGCACTTATCAAACACTTTTCAATGACCATACGATTATTCCAGGGCCGGATTAAAAAATTTTTTTGACCCAAAATTTCGAGTTAAGGTATCAGCGTTAATCAGCGCCCCTGAAAACCCCCAGATTCCAAATTTCAAGAAATTATTCCCACGAATTATACTTTTTACACTGCATCACAATTGCAAAAAATCAAAATTTCAATTTGAGTTCAGCTATTAAGGTGGCTATGGAAATAAGTGAAAATGGTAAAAAGAGCTCCGCAGGGGACAATGGTAATAAACCTGATCGGAAACTGTACTCGGTTTCTCTTTTCATTATTGCTGTACAGTACAAATTTTATGCCATTTGAGACGCAAGGGAGCTCGCTGCCTTGCAGGCAGCCGTGGAAAAACAATGGCTTGCGGAAATGTCAGTTTATGCATTTTTACAACAAATGTTATTCAGTGGTTGATGTTGCTAAAATAATGTAGGTGTTACAAATAATTTAGTGGGTATAAAATGTAATTTCTAATCGATTCGTCAATACATTTCTGCCGTTTAAAATATTGCTGCTTTTAATTACATTCTTCAAATACGTACTTTGTAGTGTATAATCTTATACTTTATTATTTGTACCAAAAAAATGTAAAAATTAACGTTTCTCAAAGTGTTTGCACTGCACGACTGCCTGCGACGGCAGCCAGCTCTCTTGCGTCTCAAATGGCATAAAATTTGTACTATACAGCAATACTGAAAAGAGAAACCGAGTACAGTTTCCGATCAGGTTTATTACTATTGTCCCCTGTGGACCTCTTTTTACCATTTTCACTTGTTTCCATAGCCACCTTAATAGCTGAACTCAAATTGTAATTTTGATTTTTTGCAATTGTGATGCAGTGTAAAAAGTATAATTTGTGGGAATAATTTCTGGAAATTTGGAATCTGGGGGTTTTCAGGGACGCTGATTAACGCCACGTTATCAGATTTCCGATAAAAAAATCGCTGATACCTTAACTCGAAAATTTGGGTAAAAAAAAATTTTTAATCCGGCCCTGGAATAATCGTATGGTCATTGAAAAGTGTTTGGTAAGTACGTCTAGGAGGGCCCTGTATACAAAAAAAAATTCGTTAAAATCCGTAAGCCAGTTCAAATTTTACAGGGGTGTTGTATGTAGGTGTATGTTAACATATTATGTATGTGTGTGTATGTTAACGGTCTAGTTCGTATATGAAATGCCATGTCTTTTACATACGGTCTGTTTTCATATATGGGCTGTAACAGATACACAGAAGGAAGGGCTCAGTTCCCTTCGCCTTCACTATTAGCTCCCTCCGACTGGTCTAGCATAGATGAACTGTGTCTTGCATGGTTTTCGGCCGTATTCGTGCTTTTCGGCAAATTAACTTTCCATCAAGTACCCTCCTGAAAGGCTGCGGCATAGTTTCCAAATTGAAGCTTGCGTTTTTTTATTTATCAAGTTTGCTGATGCTGATTACAATTTAGGTATAATTCCATTATGAGATTTAATTTCAGATAAAATTCAGTTCAGACCATGGCCGGCAACAAGAAGAACATCCTTTTGCTTTTCGACAGACCACAAGAACCCGTCTTTATCGCCAAGGGAGATAGGAGAACTGTTTTCGAAGTACCGAATAACTATTTGGTAAGCACTTTAGTTTGTAATTATTTTTTAAGAAAATTTGGACTCCGAAGGTTTAAGAACAAGTAACAGCAACATATTGCTCATTGCATTGTACAGTCATCTCCGCGAATTTCATAGGATATTCGTAAAAAATACCTCTTTTTTCACATCACTATAGCGTTATTATTAAGGTTGTATTTGATTGTTAAACATTTGATGTGGCGACTTTTTTCTTCACTTCAACAATGCTTTTGATTTTCTAGATGCACACTCCAAGAGGTGTCACTCGCTTTTCTTGGAAAATTTATAGTTCAAAGAATAATCTTTTGCAGTTTTTTCCAAAGAATCCAACGCCCCAAAGAAAATTAAAATAGAACGATAAATAAAAAAGTTAGGACCAACAAAAATTTATTTTTCGAGAAATTGAAAAAATATATTTTTACATTTTTTTATTATAGGGTATTAGTGGGCAAAATTCTATATATTCAGATTCTTTACATTACTTCCGGTTGGGCAAGAGACACATTTTCCATCGGTATATATTTTGTTTCCCAATATACCTACAGGGCGTCTCGGGTTTTAATCGGGAAAATCTAACTGGTGATAGAACTCGTAAAAATAAAAAAGGATCATATATGTTTCGTATGTATGTACGTTTTAAAGCTTGGTTTTAGAGAAACAGGGTATTAAAGTTAAAAAAACTTATTTACTACGAGTTTTAATAATTAACAAGTAAGGAGCTTAATTACAATTAAATTTAATTTATTTTTATCAGTGGCGGTTCTAGGGCATTCTGATTAAGTAATTAAAGATAAAAAATTCTTTTGCATTTTTGCCTACCTTGCATACTTTTCGAGAAAAAAGCGGTTTATCCACCCATGTCTGAAGAAATTAATTATATTAATAAAGTTAAATAATAAATAAAAAGGAAACACATAGTTTTTATTAAAATAAATTACAATAATAATAATTGTTCGAATTGATAACCTCTAACATCAACACATTTTCTACAACCTGTATCTCGAAAATCAACCTATAGAACATAAAGTTCATATTATTTTTTTTTGTTTTGACGAGTTCTATCGCTTATTAAATATTGTGGTTGCAATTCAATAAAGCATTCAATTTTCTATCTAGAAACATGCAACATTTTCGTATCTAACCGTTTCCTGTCTTATGCAATTGTTGCATATTATACTATACACATTATATGTATATCTTTCAAGACTGATATTTTTGTAACAACACTGATATAAATAAAAAAACAAGTTGGTTTTATGGTTCTTAAATTTTTTAAAAAAATTTCCAAAAATTAAAAACTGTAAAAAATTATAATGAACGATTTATTACTGCGATTCTTTTACAAAAACTAAATGATTGTGAATAATGTGAATAATAGTTATTTGTGTACCAAAGCACGGAAGTTCAACTAACGAATGTGGAATGAGTTAAAAAACGTCAGTGACGAGGGGCACATTCTATTTTTTTAAAATTGGGAAACAAGAAGTTTTGATTTATTATGCAGAAAGAGGCGTAGCTAGCAAGTATAAACTTTTAGTTAGATTTTTAAAAATGTTCCACATTGTTCCATATTCCAATGTTTCCCTCCTTGATATGTATTGTATAAGTAATCTATAATAATACTGCTCTCTTATTTGACATAGTTAAACGTTAAACACTGACGTAGTAAAACTTTTCGATTCTTCAAATAATATTTTCTATTGTTGCTGCCTTTCTATTATACTGGCAACTCTAAAGGTATCGTCTTGCATACAATGGGTAAGAATATAGAAAAAATAAGAAATCAAATAAGTATAAGAGAGATGCGTATAAAAGTGACCTTTATATCTATCATCTATCCCTCTAATAATATTTACTTTATTTCTTATTATGGCATTATTCTCACTCATTTGTTCGCCAGACGACACTTTTAGAATTGCCAACCCAGTATAATATTCAATATTCCTATAGAATATCAGCTCTGCAGCAATACCGACTCAACCGGTCCCTTAGCTTGTTGCATTAATAGTCGAATAGATAACAGACAGAACTGTATAATTAGTATGTATCTAGTATTAGTTAGTTATTCTGTGGTAGTAGTTAACTAGTTAGAATCGCTAGTTAGATAGATCCCTATATACATAGCGTATTCAACCTTTGCCTGGCGATGACCTATAAATTACGGTGAGCCACAATAATAGGTCTTCAGAGGCCGAAGTGGGAGGACAGGTGTCGAGCAAACGACCTCTCAGGGCGAATCAATAAGTGAAATATTCGATTCAAGATTCAAAATATAAGGCGTCTGCCAGCATCTTTTGTTTATCTCGAAAACTATAAACAGCTGAAACTGGATACATCGGTATAAAATTTTAATGTGGTTCCACCACAAAAACATTAAGAAAAAATTATCTTTTCTAAAAATCACCTCCTTCGGTTAGACTTCATTAATCCAGTTCTTATCAAGTTAGCCACGGAAATCAAATGAGATGCCAATATCTTTTAATATTTTTTTCAAATTCAATTCAATTTACTATTTACCTGTTATTTGCAAATAATATAGGCTTGATGTGTTGATGTGTTTGTTGCTGTTATGACAGTCCAATCTACCTTTTTTGCATAAGCCGGCATTTATTAATACATATAGCGTTGCGCTTACCGTCTAGGAAACGGAGCGATCAGAGCGCCTTACGTTTCCTAGCTGGCTGCCCCAACGAGTAGCGTTGACCGTATAGGAAACGTAAATATGCATACCGCATACCAAATTTGAATCCGATATCTTATTAAGTTCGAAAAAATATCTTGGGCACATACATAGACACACAAATACAATTTTTTTGCAGAAACTCTGATTTTCAACATTTTAGGACATATTAAACCTATTCAGAGATTAATTTTGTTTGCCGAAACAGTAAGCGTGAGGTGATATGGAATATGGAGGTAATAATAGATACAATTTTGCGAACTTATTTAATTTAGAACAGCCGAATTACAAAACTTTTTAATAAATTTTACAACAAACGTATCTAATCCAACTATTTTAGAAAAATCGTTATACTATTGTCTAATCAAATATCCAAATAATATTATTTTTTGATAATCGTGTTCGGTACTTTACTTTTTAATTGTTTTTTAATTAAAAATGTCCACATAACCTTTAGATTTGCATATATAAATTGAGTGGTATGATTTATATACTCTCTTTAATTTTAAAACAAATTACATGTTGTGTTATTTCGTAAACACAAGATATATTGATATCCAGGATGTCTCAAGTCCGATTCACACCGCTGGGATCTTCAGAGTTGTTCTACCAATTTGAACTTTTCCCCCAAAATTTCAACTGGTATATGCAGCATGACTCAAACTTTACTTCCCACAATTGTCAAGTCAACCAATTTAAGGCTTAAAGTGGGATTAGTCAACTTGATTTAGTAATAAGCAAATGCAGTTTTAGCAATAATATAAAGAACAATTTATATGAATAATACAGTCATAAACATTTGAAATAATTCCCTTGGAAACCGCCTGGTAGCTGATTTTTTGGTTACACATGCAGATGGGCAGTACGCATTTTATCATAAATATATATTCATAAAGTTAAATTTACTGAACATTAGGTATAGTAGGTATGTCTTATATTAAAACTAAATTAATGTTAATCTGTATAAATATCACTAAATTGCATAAACCCACCTTTTTCGGCTAAATCAATTCTGCCAAAGAAGATGTCAAGGCATACAATTTCTAGGCTAATTTTCATTGTCAACCATACGAAAAGTTATAGGTTAGGTTGTTGCTTGGAAAAGTTTTGCGTTATTTTAGTTTTGTACTTAGAATCCTACTGGATATTGTAGTTTGGTTGGTTTAGTTTTCTCATATACTATGTCTATCGTCAAAATCCTAATTACCGACCACTAGGTATTGTTAAGTTGGCCTTTATCCCAGGCCCATCGTGTGTGTAAACTCATAAAATTTGTGTGTGAGGTACCTAAGTTAGAATAGTTTTCCTATAAATTTTCCTCAGTAACTTCAAACACATTCTATATGTAAAGTAGGCAAGTAGGAAGCTCGCTCCTTTGTCAACTATAATTTTCTAAGATTATATACGACCATACTCGTATACTTTGTTCGTGTTATCATAGAAACGAATATTTTTTTATTCATATGTACTACGTTCTCATAAAATGTTTCTGAAAGCAAAATCTAGAATATCCTGCAAGTGTCGAAACAAGTAGGTATAGGGGATTTTTTTATTATGTATACAAAAAAACGGTTAACAAAATTAGCTATTTTTTATTGAAATATAGCCAGGGTCAAGTACAATCAAAAAGTCGCCGGATGCTCAAAATGGCTACTTTATATCAGCTGAGGCTGAGAAATGTTTTAAAAAGTTATATCTAGACTGACAAAATGAGTTAAACAAAATTATCATTGCATTACGTCACTTTAAAGATAACTTTTCAATTCTCATTTACTTTCATACCTGGTAATCGGAAGTAAAGTTTGAGTTTACATATAGGATAGGTATAGTCCAAAGCACGAAAGAAAGCGTTTCTAAAGAATGCGGGCAGCGTTGCGAGATTTCCTATAAGTACGAGTAGTCGTTATTTATTGGCGAATACAAGTTTTATCATATTGAAGCCGAATTTCTGAACTCTGTTATACCGAAAAAATAAAGATCGCATCACGGGACCACTTACCCATTTTTGTTTATCATTTATTTTTAACGCGGTGTGATAAAACACCTATTATATTTTTTCAACATCGACGGGTCTACCATCGCCTTTGAAATACGGCAACACAGCACTTCTGCGAAGGAGTCGGCTGACAAAACCAGTTAGCCAACTCGTTTTGTGCCTGTTTCTATAGTACCTAAAGTTAACTGCGTATTTGGGCTACTATACAGACCTCATTTTTTAGGCCGCTGGCAAGTTTTTTCCGCCGGCTCAGAGAGCTCAGTGGCGTTTCGTATGTTCGGGAGTTAACGTGTGCAAAATGAGTAAACAGGGAAGAACGTTACATTCTCAAGCACGAGAAATAATTGCCAATGTAATAAGGGTTTGCCTTCTTCCATAGTCTAAGGCATCACCGTTAAGAATAATATTAACAATAAATTAAATAACAATAATTATATGAAAATTAAGTCAGTGAGTTACACAAAATTGAGCTACGCCCCTGAACTGTGACTAATTCTATAATATTTGCGAGTTCTTCCCCCTTACCGTTGCACGCATTCTGCCGTAAGGAGGACTATACCTACCTACCTCGGGAAAGGAATTTAAAAACCAGAGGTGATATTAATTTACTATGCGACTTCTGAATAACAAAAAAGTAAAATATTCAAAACCAGCCTATTACGGGGGATGGGTGCTGTTTACTTGCAAATCGTGGGGGTGCGTCCTTTCAGAAAAAAAAGCAATAACAGATATTATAATATTAAAGAAAGTGAACCCGAGAGCAGGTTTAAAATTTCCCTTCAACTGAGCTTAAAATTTTGCCCTGCAAGCGCTATACAATAGCTGAACGTGTTTTATGACGGTGGAGGGAGATTTCTTGCAAGAATAATGATTTCGGGGCATGCATCAGAAAGCTCCGATAAAATAAAGTGCACCTAGCAGACTGTGAAAGAAGATAACAGATGAGGAAGCGATGCAAGGGTTATTTGTTGTTGTTTATGAATGTCCTTTTTTTTTTAACACATTTAAATAAAAGCTTTTTTTAAAAATATTTTTTTACTTTTAATTTATTTTGTAATTTTTAGTTTGGCCAGGTGTCTGAGTCTATTCATCTCAGTTAACGCATCATTGTTGCAAGGTCGTTTGCCGGTTAGTTTAGAACAGTCTAGCTCTTCAATGAGGAGACCTTCTAATGACCATCTTGGGTGTTCCGCCATGTTGGATTTAGAATGACGTCACACATATAATCATGCATTGTCATCCAAATTAAACGTGTGTACAAAATTTCAGCTCGATCGGTTGAAATTTAACTAGTCCGCCATCTTGAGTGTTCCGCCATGTTGGATTTAGAATGACGTCACACATATAATCATGCATTGTCATCCAAATTAAACGTGTGTACAAAATTTCAGCTCGATCGGTTGAAATTTAACTAGTCCGCCATCTTGAGTGTTCCGCCATGTTGGATTTAGAATGACGTCACACATATAATCATGCATTGTCATCCAAATTAAACGTGTGTACAAAATTTCAGCTCGATCGGTTGAAATTTAACTAGTCCGCCATCTTGGGTGATCCGCCATGTTGGATTTAGAATGACGTCACACATATAATCATGCATTGTCATCCAAATTAAACGTGTGTACAAAATTTCAGCTCGATCGGTTGAAATTTAACTAGTCCGCCATCTTGAGTGTTCCGCCATGTTGGATTTAGAATGACGTCACACATATAATCATGCATTGTCATCCAAATTAAACGTGTGTACAAAATTTCAGCTCGATCGGTTGAAATTTAACTAGTCCGCCATCTTGGGTGATCCGCCATGTTGGATTTAGAATGACGTCACACATATAATCATGCATTGTCATCCAAATTAAACGTGTGTACAAAATTTCAGCTCGATCGGTTGAAGATATCTGCTTCAAAATTGAGTTGCAAGATTCCACCCGAACAAATTACATACATACATACATACATACATACATTGCAAGTTAAATAAAAGCTTTTAAAATACCGAATATATGGCTTTAAAATAGAAATATACAGCAAAGTAAACTAAATTTAAGAAACTCTATATGCTCTCTGATATTTAACATGTACATATTTTGTATTTTAATTCGTAAGTGTTTCAATATTTAGATACATTTCTGTAATATTTTTGACGTTTTAGTCACCTTATCTGACAATAACTAATTTACAACAAAGCACCTTTGAAATAATTTGAGAGTAACCATGGAAGCGCATCATACATACCAAACACTATATTGTCTGCATTGTTTATTTTTTGTCAATTAAATTTATTATAATATGCCGATGTTTCCGTTTTCAAAGAAGTATAATAAAAAAATATCGTTCATTACACGTCCAGAAATAGATTTTTCCGTGCTTGCATGACTTCCCGTGTTCGGCTGCGCCTCACACGGGAATTTGTCACGCGCGCACGGAAAAATCTTTATTTCCAGACTCGTAATGAAATATACTATTTTAGGCATTTCCCGGCCGAAAAAATTCGGCTTAATTGGTTGAATGGACACCTATATTTAAAAAATAAATAAAATAAACATGAAAAGGATCACCCTATACCCCCAAACTATGATTATCCCAGAAGCAACCACATTCTTGTGGCGGTGGAGTGGTGTTTCATTATTTCGACTTAAATACCATTTGCGGCTATAGGGCCGATTTCTTCAGATAGACTAGGATAGCATTTGTTGCGGTAAACCTTAGGGAACCTTAATTAACCCAATTAGTGTTAGAGTGTAATTACTAGTAAATGAAACAAAAATAAAACTTACGTAAACAACATGTGTTTGGCAGGCTGACAAGTACAAACCCATCGGCACCGCAATTGTGAGCCGTTTTGGAGATGACGCCGGAGAAAGGGTGACTGTTCAACAGATTTCTATTCCACCATTTGGAGACATTCTTGAGTTGGCGCGTGATGAGAACTTCTCGCTTTTCATCCCGAAGCATCGGCGCATCGCTGGACGTCTCATTGACATCTTTCTGGGTAAGTTAAGCCAACTTACAATAATTTCACATGAGCAGAATTTGCTGAGAGGTAACCAGCGCCGGTTTTAGGGGGGTGCTAGGGCGCTAATAGCACCCGGCGGATAATTTTAGGAGGCGGTATAAGCCGGTCTAATAACTAAAAATAAATCACATTTTGTTGCTATGTCGCTCACGACGCGACACCTTCATTTTGATCGTTGTCTGCAAACATAAATATCTGAAACGTTCCCCTATTCATCATCTTATTCATCTGTACGTTGAAGATTTTACTCCCCCCCCCCTGGATTTTTGGACGAAAATAAAAATTTCCAAGGGGAAATATACTAAACGCAGAATATACAACATTGATTCATTGATTGAATATAAATAGGAAAATTGTCATGTAATAATGTGTAACATAGATACATTTATTGAAAAATATACCTACTTATTATTGTCAAGTAGCTAACTACCGATTCCACGAGACCTGGCTTTTCCCATACATAAGCCCAGGGCTGCATATGGTTTGGGGGCTCAAGCCCCCTACATTGAGAAAAGACGAAAAATACATTATACTGTTATTGTAATTTACTATATCTCTTTAAACTATCTGTGTATTTCTAAAAATTTTCGCCTGCGGCGCATTTTACTAACTAAACACCTCCACTTTCTTTTGTACAGCCGGTTTAAAAAACAATGATTTTTATGGGCTCATACTAAAACAAATTTCCAAATTTCTATTGGTCACAGTTGCTCTATAAAAGAAGACTGAGTAGGACTTCTTGACTACAAATATTATGAGTTATGAGTCATAGTGAACGAAAAAAATAAAAACCAGTTAACAAGAATATGTTTTGCTTGGAACTTCTCTTCGTTAATTTAAACTGTTTGACCTTGAATATTTGAAAAATTTTCGCCTGCATCGCAATTTTGTACCACAAAGATTCAATTTTTTTTAAATTCTGACTACCTCCCAACTAAAAAGTTTAGCTTTTTGCTTAAAGCTTAAAAATCTGTGATTGATTTCGATATCTTATCCGTCCTAATAGGATGGCTATGAAATCATATCCGTCGTGTTAAGCAGAATTGCCTACCTATACATTCCTTAAATTGTAAAGATAACTTCAAATTCCTGTAGGTACATGTGGAAGTAGAAAAAAAAGTCCATGGTTACATGCCTTTTGGAAGACAATTTTAAACCAATTTTACGATCTTTTACCAACAGACTCACAAAGTAGATGGCTACCCTGAAAAGCAAAGAGGTAGATACCTGCATCCTTATTCAGAAAAAGACATTGCTAAGGCAAGCGCGAAAATCAAAACAGGAAATTTAAAAAGGAGCGACTGTCCCGTAAAGGCAGGATGAAAAGTGGTTGGGCAGCATAGATAACAAAAGGTGGGTTTACAGATAAATAGGTATATCCTTACCCCAAACCTTATAGCACTCTCTTATCTCTGCTATTGTCAGTTCGTAAAAATGTTTTAGTCACATACCATATGTCTTGGAAATTGTTAATACATAGTAAAATAATTTAAAAATGCGAAAATTGTTACGTTTTATTGATGACGCTTTCTCTTGTTCTCTTACGCTGAGTTTTAAACTGTCCTCCTTAAATTACCCTTATTCAAACGGTCGTAAACTATACAAAGTTGCGCAGAATACTCAAATTTATTAGATCATTTCGCAGATGGGCATTCGACCGGCGAAGCTTTGAAACCACTCAAAAAGCAATAACTTCTTTTGCAGAGAAGGTTACACAAGGCTCCTATAAGTGACAAAATATTCAGAATGGGTCAGAAAAAATGAAATTTCTATTTTTGTAAAGTAAGGCAATACATTATTACACGATGCGTAAGCTCGAAGGTAGTTTTAAGAACAATAACGCGGGCGTTGCCCTGGTCCTTATTGAACAGCCTCCTCGGTCAAAAAAGTGCACACTTACGCATCTTGAAATGTAAATAACTATTACAACGCGTGTTTATAGGAAACATGTTACCCACTGCCTGTATTGTATCCTGTGTCATTTCCCATTATTATGTTAGTAGTGTTCGTCGTGTTATGCTAGTAGTTAGTAGTGTTTGTCATGAGAGTTTTCTCCAACAAGACCTATTGTAACTTAACCCATAATTATTTTAAAAATAGTGATTCATGTAGGAGTAGTATGCTATGAGGCAAAGCAACACCACCTCTACTAAATCCAAACAACGACCAAGGCCTACTATAAAGACAGGCCCTGGCGCACAAAAATCATGTGACCATCTTAGTCAGACGTTACATGTCATTTGTCACATAACTGAAAGCGGCAGCTTGGGTTTTGAGAAGTTTTCAATGTTTAAAGTGTTTTTAAACGTGTTAGTTTATATTTTAGAAACAAGTTTGTGTCTAGTGCGCGTGTGTCCTGGCGGAGGGGAACCGCCCAGGTGTTATTATGGCCTCTGGGTGGGAGTCGTGCCGTCCAAGAGTATTGGTACCGCTCGCACCGACGCATGAGCGCTATAAAGGGGAATTCTCCCCCGAACCACAGAATAGGGAGCCCGGAATTCCGGAATGGACTATTATGGACATGGACCGTATTGGACAGTGGAGCCTGATTCACAGAGGGGTGAACTGCTTACGGAAGATCCGCGAGTTCAGACGGTCCGGGCGGCTGGAAGCCGTTCCCGTTGACCACGTTCGGGTTTGTGTATTTATTGTATTCACGATTCACCTTGTGCGAAATAAATCAGTGTTGTAACCGTTGATTTTCGTTGTCGACCCACGCCCCGATACGGTTTCTATTCGGTCTTTCACGCTGCCGAACAACTGAGACCTCGTCAATAAGTATTTACAGTATAGGTTAGTTTTCATTTTTATTTCGTAAAAAATAACCTAAATACCAAATATTGGGTCTGTTTATATTATATTTATACATATTACAAAAGCCAGGAAGAAAGTGTCGCCATAACAAACATTTGTTTTGCCTCGGGATGATAATTTCCGCCAAAAATGGATTCGTCAAATCCCAACTGAGATTTAATTTCTAAAAAAACCCTTAAGTATGTGTGGCTAACACATTTTCAAGAAAGTGAAACAATAATTAAAGTGGACAAATGTGTTGTGGGAGGAAAATACCTATAGAGAATATCACCTAAGCTAAAGGAAGGTGATGTCCCAACAATTTTTGAGAAGTGCCAAAATATTGTGAGTGCAGTGCCGTTTAACTCTCAGCCCAAAACAGCTGAGGCAGGTTGAAAATTTTGAAAAAACAATTAGAGAAAGCTTGGATGCACAAAACCAATAATGTAATAGATGAAAGAAAACTTGCCAAATTGTTACGAAATTTGTTTTTTCTACTTATCTCCAAAAATGCCTTTCATTAAATAGCACTAAGTTGGTCACGTGACTACGCGATTATGAGTTAGCGCCGTGGCCTGTCTTTATCGTTGGCCTCGAACAACGACAGAGTGACGTCACACTTAAGAGGCCGAGTAAAGACATCTTTTAAAGCAAGGGAAGATTTGAAAAATAGATTATCAATTTTATCAGCTTTGTATATCAAATTCTAGGTATAGAGAGAAAGTCACATTTTAATGAACATGTTTAATATAATGTTTATTTTATGAAAATACAGAAAATGTGAAAGAAACAAAGTTGTGACCAGTTAAAAAATTGAAATAAAATTAATTACGATAAATGGAAAATATAAGTCCGGCAGTCGCGTACCATACATCTAATAAGTACCTAATATATTATAGGTAGTTAGTTGATTTGAGAGCCTCTTATTTTAGGTATTTATGTTCTGTTTTACGTACGTGGTTTTTTATGTTTGATAGGCATGACTTGTTTCCCAGGGATCTGGATAGATTTTGGTGACGGTTTATTGGTGAGTGTTTCAAGTTTTGTATTACGTTTTCTTTTAGGTATCAGCAGCTTTCATTTTAACACATTCTGCGGCGCTATTATTTGTAACTTTACAATAGTTGTTTAAAATAATATTAACAGTGCCTAACAAAAATAATTTTCTGCCACAGTTGAGAAGTAGAGTGAACTTCGCAGACAGAATCAGGGGAAATATCATAGTTTCAAATTTTCTGCCAAATAATTATTGAGCAAGCTAAAGGTCTTTGACTTTTTCATTCGAAAAATTTTCAATTGCCAGCATTTTTTTTGAAAAGCACAAAACTGTACATAATAAATAATACAGGAAATTTTCGGGGGAATCGTAACCGCCAAATATCGGATTCCAAGAAATGCTTCAATGCTTGTGACAAACCTGCAATAAATGAAAATTTGCTTGATTAACGGGAATCTAATTTATTGCAGAGGGAATGTTTGTGAGTATATTAGTAATAAAGACAAGTAGGTATAATGTAAAATGGGGCATGAGGGAATGGCAAAATTCGTCATTCCATTTCGATATAGCGACCAAAACTCTAGTCGGCAAAACAAGCCGCCGCTACAGCTGCAAATTTCTGATCATTTCTTTTACAAATTAGAAAGCATTTGCCGACTCGGGTTTTTTTGCTGTTTAAATTAGGTAATACTGGAAGAACTATACATACCTATGTATGTGTAGCTATTTTGATAGAACGTATTATGAGACTAGCTATAGTTGTACAGAAGCAGATATTGTTTAATATTTAACCCTATTGAAGAGTGAAGACACAAAACATTCTGATTTTAGAATTGTGTAGGTAAATACTCACGGCAGTGTGTGATGAAACTTGAAAATCCTCCCTGTGAATAGCCCGAATCCACTGAGTACGTAAGTTATCGCACTTAGGAAACTTGGAAGTGTGTACCTTTTCACTACTGCTTTTATAGTTACCGGGTCAACCCGGAACACAACATTATTGTACACCATTTTCAGTTACACAATGCCGATCACAACAAATGATATACAAGAATATGATTCTGTGAGATGTTATAAATAAACAAATAAGTTCTATCCAAGAATCACGACACGACGCACGACTGATTATAACTGATAGCCTCTAGGCAGTGACGTCAGCGTGGCGTAGCGCTGTTGTTGTTTGGCTTTAGTAGAGGTGGTGTTGGGCAAAGCCAAACAATGTATTCTGAATGTCAAAAATTCCTCAAAAAATAGAGCATTCATTGATGAATCTGAGTTTCTTCCGGATGGATCCAGCGTCAGCGAAACTTCCCGTTCCAAGCTTTCGTCCGCGATTGCATGGGACATCTTCAGGGCGCGACGAGTCTCGGTGTCATCGCCGCCCCCTGAGGATGTCCCGTGCAATCGAGGAAGGAAGCTTGGAACGAGAAGTTTCACTGACGCAGGATCCATCCGGAAAAAACTCAGATTCATCACGTTCTGCCCGTGTAAGTTTCCAATCAAGAATAGAGCATTCATTGTTATAAATCGAATTGAAGATTGAAACTGGTATATCTACAGGCAGAGAATATAAAGAATTTTGTTTTATTTTTATATTTAAGTGTTTTTTTATCATCAAATTAAACACTTAAATTCTCGGAAAATAATTATTCTTAAAGAAGTTTTATTTTTACCTTTATTATGTCAATGCGAGTAGCTACGAGCCCTGTCTCAGTGAAGTTGGCCCAAACTAATAAAAATATGTTTTTTGAAGAAATTTATAGTTAACATAAAATTTATTAATATCAACACATTTTTCTAATTATGTAGGAAACGTTTATTCACTTTTGGCATATAATTAAACTATATTTTAACCAGAGCTGGGTCCATTACAATTAAAAACTGACCAATTACAATTCCAATTAATTTTGTAGGAATGTAATTAGATCCAATTACAATTCCTTTGATATTTTGAAATGTAATTGAATTACAATTACTTGTATTTGGAATTGGAATTGATGTAAACAATTACTTTTTCAATTACTTCTTGTTTGCTTTATTTTCTATTAAATTTGTAGACACCTAGTTACTTAAAAAACCATAACTGATAACTTAACTATATTAAGCATTATTTGTTCTGCAATGCAAAAAAATTCTAGTCTTTGTGTCTTTGTAAATGGCAAATATTCAAATTAAAATAAATAAAATGTAGGTACAGAATTTTAATGAACAAAACTAATCATATTCAATAGGTAACAGTATAATATAGTAATACCTATGTCTAAAAACACAATGGCCTCACAGAGTCAAAGCACACTATAAAAATAAAACTGAAAATATACGGGTACATGAATAGATAAATAAAATAAATCTTTTAAAATGTATACAAAAAAATCTTAAGGCCGTGCCATATGAGCTTTACAAGAGATATAAGAAAAATAAAAAACAGGCCTTATTGTTAAGAAATTGTGTTAGCTTTCATTATTACCAACATTTCAAAATTATTATCAGTTAGAGCATGCCTTTTGGGGGCATTCACAATAGGCATTGACAATAGGCATTAGGAATTGACTATTAATATACAGGGTGAGTCTGAAATAACTGGCATCCTTTTTTTGGGTAATAGAGATGGTCATTCTGAACCACTTTTCTTAATAATTTTTTTCCTAGCGCCGAGATTTTTCTATAATTCATCCCCTCAAAATCCCCCCTCTATGAAAACACGGCACTGGCGCCCTGCCAACAACCGAGTAGAAAATGGTAAATCATCAACTAGTATAGTATTTTGAGACCGATTTTACGCTATTCTATCCGCCGTGTCTTCATAGAGGGGGCTTTTTAGGTGGGTAAATTAGAAAAAAATTTCGACGATAGGAAAAAAATTATTAAGAAAAGTTCTTCAGAATGACCATCTCTCTTACCCAAAAAAAAGGATGTCAGTTATTTCAGACTCACCCTGTAGAGATAGAGAATACAAAACAATCGTTATGACTTGCCAGTGACGCGTAAATAGTAAATGGGAGTGGCATAAGAAAAAAACATTATTGCGGACTTTGTCAATGATGACGCATTTATTTTGCATTGCATTTTGTTGGCCAGGTTGGCCCAAACAACGTTGCAATATTTCCAAAATCAATCCAGGTTTCCCCGATTAATCAGCTCGGGCCGTCGCCGGCCGGCACCGCAAGAGAAGATTGTGTAAGTAATTGTAATTGAAAAAGTAATTGTAATTGGACAAGTAATTGTAATTGGAAAAGTAATTGTAATTGAAACAGTAATTGCATTAAAGGAATTTTAAAAAGGAATTGCAATTCTCAGAAGTAATTGATTTTAAATTACAAGTACAATTCCTTTTGAAAAAGTACTTGATATTAAATTACAATTACTGTCTCTATTTCAAAAGTAATTCCAACTAAGTACAATTCCATGAAAAGGAATTAATTGACAGTTCAATTACTTTCGACTAATTACTTGCCCAGCTCTGATTTTAACTAACAAATAATTTTTTTAAAGAAATTCCTAATATTGTCAATAAACAGAAAATAGACAAAAATTAAATAGAAAACTATTACTGCCTCGATACGTCTCAACATAGTGTGATCAACCAAAGGCATTGATACGATGCCTTTGGTGTTAACTAATGTTTGGCAAACATCTGGAGTGAAACTATTCCAAATTTCTTGGAGACGAGCAACGCAACTCTGGAACGGTTCTTGCTGGTTTTGATCGCAACTTCTTCTTCATTATAGGCCATAATGTTTCAATAGGCGAAAGATCTGGACTGCTAGCCGTCCATTTTAAAAGCGAAATATTGTTTTCTAACATCCAATCTTTTACTTTCAATATTTTGCAAACGCAGTTCTTCAATTTTTGGTTTCAAAGGACGTTAATGTATTTCTCAGCGTTCATGATGCCATCTACAAAGTGTAATTTTCCGACCCCTCTAGCTGACATGGATCCCCAAATCATCACGGAGGACGGAAACTTAACTTACTTCTTAAGGCAGTCCGTGCGATACACTTCTTTAGTTCTAATTACTCGGCGTCGACTATCACTAACACAAACTTCAAATCTAGCCTCATCACTCCATATAATTGAGTTCCATTGATGCTGAGACCAAGCTCTGTGCTCTTTTGCCCATAAAAGTCTATTTTTCTTCTGCCTCTTTGTTATTAAAGGCTTTTCCTTTGCCTACAGATCGTAAAATTGAAAACGGGAAAAATCCGAAACAGTTTGGGCTTACCTTGTAAGTTTTAAACCATAGTTTTCGGGCAGCCCTGTGACAAGTTGCTCTTGAAAAACATTTATTTGTAGCCTGGTTCCATAAAACTCTCAATTTTCCATAATTAGCCCGGCGATTTTGCACGATAATCCTTCTCAAAGCCCTTAAATTTGTATGGCGCTGACTTTTTAGACTGCATGTTTTTCTGCCTTCGATCGACCTTGGTTCGAGGCAGGCGCATGCATAATATGTCTTTAGAGAAAAACACCGCTATGGCCAAGAGCGCTGGAAAAAAAATGTGGGTTCACGGGATTGCTCCTAAATAGCTTTATCCGTGTGATTTACTAATTGTCCCTCAGTGGGATTACTACGGTTTTCTAGGGTTTTCCGTAGTACTTGAGCGAATGCTATCCTAGTTCTATCGGGAAAAAAGTCGGCCCTAGCCGCAAACTGCAACGAAGACAAAATAATAGTAATTGCCCCCCTCCCCCGCACAAGCATGTGGTTGCTTCTGGGGTACTCCTAGTTTGGAGTATTGTGAGGGTGAGAATTAATATTATATATTATTATTATCAGAAGAATGTGGCCGACTTCCATTTCTCTGCTTCTGAGCAACGGATCCAGTAGTTTTGTAAAGTTTAATAATATTTCGCAATGTATATCGCATATTTGCCTTTTGAATGCAAGTGAAAATTATAACATTCCTTATTTTATTTCTTTAGAAACAGCTTTACCACGAGACAATTTTATTTCTCAACAACAATTAATGCTCAAATATGTTGTGAATTGTCACTAACGCCTTGTTTAAACTTATTGAAACGTCAAAAATATTGTGATTTATTTCAGAGCCACCTGCTAAACTTCTAGAAACAGACTATCTAACTTAAGCTGTTTTCGTCGTGTATTTTGTTACAATCAAATTATTATACAAAACAACCAACTGAACAATTGAACGCTAACTATATCTAAAAATGTTTTTAAATATTCGCTAAAATCTGTAACGAAACAAAAAATAACACATTTTCAAAAACTGCTGCTTCGACATGTTATAAATTCATAAGGGCTCGTACACCACTCACCAGTTATATTTCCACTAGTTTTTAATCCTCAAATCTAGTTTACGGTATTTGCCCTTTGCCTTCGATCTAATTTCACTTTGCACCTAAAGTTTATCCAAGTTACAGAGGCAGTGGATCAAAACATTGGCCACCACGTGACCTATTCTCTTATTGGTCTGGCCGGCGTAAAAAGTGTTTACGCGGCGAGCAGAATGCAGAATGCCGGCTCTTGACTCAGTCGAGTTTCCTGCATATTTTAGATCGGATCGCGAGCAGTATCTCTAAATTTATTTTGCTACTTAATTTAAGGAAATCCACGAAAGGTAAAAACACAATTTTTAGAACTTTTAAAAGAATTAGTTCAGAATTACAAGCCACTGGGAATCTCATATTAGTCAGACCCTGGTAATCGATCGCAATGCGGTCATGTGACTTTGTTACTAGGGGTTCCAGTTATACTAGGGCCTAGTATTATAACTGGAACATTTGCACTTAAAAAAAATTAAAAATCATGGAAATAGTAACATGATTGAATTTGGGCTTGGTTATAACTTGGATCAAGGATAATTCATTCCAGAAGATATTTTGCTCTTGTTAAAAATGTGTATTTTATATTTTTTAAGCTAAGTGATCCACTTTTCCCCCTTCCCCTACATAATATGTAGTCCCAGTAATAAAAAATACATGCACCAAATTCGCAACCATTGGCGTAGCTAAGGGGGGGCTGGGGGGGGCTAAGCCTCCCCTAGTATAAATATAGCCCCCCTGACAAATTCTAGCGTTTATTTTTATAATTTTTTTGACATTATAGGTTTACATTAAAACCCTTACTAAGCTAATTTAATCTTGTTGCGTGTTCGTGTTATTGCGTATAGTAATAGACACTGACTAAAACACTAATGACAAAATAAAACAAACTAAACAGAGGCAACACTGAACATTGGCAGCACTGCCGTCACGCACTCACCCCGCACCCGACCCCGTCAGTCCGCCACACGCCACACTCACAGAATTAGCATCACTCAGGGACTCTTTAAAATAAGGGGACCCAGCATTTCACAGTCTATCACATGGGAAAAGTGAAGCCTTGAGGGGAAGTTTGTTTTCTGTATAGATAGATAGATGATAAGATAGTGCCATAGATTCTAAAGGAGGCAAAAAATTTCCCATCATAATTCACAATTTTTAAGTTTTCTAACTTCCAGATACTCAGATGTGACAATTAAAGAATTTCAACTAGGTATACAATAAATTTGTTTCATTTGACAGTTGCCATATTCTGTATTTGTAGACACAACATTGTCAACTCTAACTTTTATAAATCATGGAAACCATTATTAATTTTTACTAACAATCAAAGTACCTGTTTTATTAATAGATTCTCCAATAAAATGGCATACTTGGCATCACTGATACCATTAGAATGAGGAAAGAATAGGCCTCACTTTGGAAAGTATAATGCTGTGATTGATATATAATACTGCGAAGACGCCAATGTACATCTATATTTTTACTTATGCAGTATCAGTATACAGGGTGAGTTTTTTCGATGCCCACTATGAGGATCTCGGAATTAGCAGAGCTAGAACAAAGGTTAAATGGGGAAAGAATTGCAGTTTTGAATGCCCTTTTGGATTTTTAAAAAAGTTCATGGCTCACTAGATATTTTGAAGAGTGATTTTTTGCTATTTCATCAGATCTCTGTAGCTCCGTTATTTCTGATTATACAAAAAAACTGTAGAGACAAAAATTGTAGATAATTTTGGGCTTAATAAGACAATCTAGTCCAATTTTTTATGTTGTTTGTGATTTTTTATATATGACATAAACTTGTGTTTTTTAAATGTAAATCATAGTTGGCTGTGGCCTTATAAAATCGGCAATTTTTTGAGCTTTCCAAAGATATAATACTCGGCATAGTTATTATAAAAAATTTTGTTTAAATTTTCACATAGTCAGCCATGGAATATTTTCATAATTACGTTCTATTTTATAATTAGACATACTTCAAACTTTCTAATATTTTGTTTTAGCTGGTAACAAAATGTAACAAATTAAAACAAAAATTAAAAAACTCAAATTCAAATTATCATTATTTTAAAAGGTAACCTTTTAAAATAAAAATGTGTTCAAACAATCGAAATTAAATATATATATATATATAATAAAATTGAATTTGTCGCCTTTCTTAGAGAGCGCCTGTCAATACTGGCAATCGCTTCTAAAACAGCTGCTCTTAATTCAACAATTGTCTCGTACTTTATTTTGTACTGTTCCCCACAAAAAGAAATCCAAAACAGACAATCGGGGAATCGGAGCTGCCAGGAAATAGGTCTATTTCTCCCTATCCATGATAATCATGATAATTTTTGTTTTATTTTGTTGCATTTTGTTACCAGCTAAAAATAAAATATTTGAAAGTTTTAAGTATGTCTTATTATACAATAGAACGTAATTATGAAAATACTCCATGGCTGACTTTGGAAAGCTCAAAAAATGGCCGATTTTATAAGGCCACAGCCAACTATGATTTACATTTAAAAAAAACACAAGTTTATGCCATATCTCAAAAATTACAAACAACATAAAAAATTGGATTAGATTATCTTATTAAGCATAAAATTATCTACAATTTTTGTCTCAACAGTTTTTCTGTAAGTAAATAAGCTCTGCTATAGTTTGCGTAAGTACTTTAATTTTCTTCATTTAGTTAGTTTAGTAAGTTCATTTACAAATAAGTACCTACCTAATTAATTGACAATTGACTATTCACTCATCCGAGCAATAACCCACGATACACAGAAAACGGTATGCCCGCGCGCAGGTGCTGTGACGTAAACGGTGACGCTTATTCGACAAAATCATGGCTTACTTTTATTTTTAAACGGAAATTTTAGTCGTTTTATAGTGAGTTAGGTAAACACATATACACCAAAGTGTTTATATGCGGCGCTCCGGCGCTTTTGCGGGTTACTGAATCTCATCTCCTTCGGGGGCTTAAGCCCCCCCGGAGAAAAAAGGCTAGCTACGCCTATGTTCGCAACATAAACTCCTAATTTTTTTCAGGCATGAGGAATGTGGACGACTTACTCTCTGTGGCTGTCTACGCCCGTGACCGTGTAAATCCTTACCTCTTCAACTACGCCTTGTCCGTGGCCTTGCTCCACCGTGCCGATACTCAAGACCTGGACGTGCCCTCGTTCATCAGATCATTCCCCGACAAGTACGTCGACAGCAAGGTCTTCCAGAAGGCCAGAGCAGAGGCGACGATAGTGCCAGAAGGCTCAAGGGTAAACGTAACCACTTTTCAACCTAGATTGCTCCGTTTATTATTTTGGTTTCAGAACAAAATTTAAATTTAGAATTTATTTCACTTTTCGCGGCTTTTCCGGGAACGGCGTAAACAAGTAAATAAACATTTGTTTTATGTCTAGATGTCTCATGTCTCTCTAAAATCTATTTTATTCCGTTCTGGTATACCTATTTGCGCCGTTTTATAATATTCCATTTAAGTAAACTTATATTTTCAGTTTATAAATTTTAGCAAATCGAATTGGCGTTAAATCAAAACTACTGTATGAAATTGAGTTTCCAGATTAACTATGTTTTATTTCATTTTATATTTTCCAAATAGAGGGAATCAAAGCGATAGGTAATTTGAGCAAGGCTTACAGATTTAAATAATAATATTTATGTTAAATCCTGTGTAAACCAGCGTGCAGGTAAATTATTATATCCCATTGTACACCATTCTGTCAGATCTATAGGATGTATCTGACTGTGTGTCATCATAAGTATGTTGACTAATTACCAGAAACCAAAATCGGCAGATCTAACATAAAATTAGATCTATCGATTTTAGTTTCCATAGGAACATGTATAACCACTTGAAATAAAATTCCTACCGAAATATATGCAAAATAGAAACAAGGCATTTTACGCGGCTATAAAATGGCTAGTGCGAGTGACACGTCACTGCTACCGTGCTACCTGTTGAAATTTAACAAAACATCAGTTTTTCCTCGATCCGCTTTGCACTTTTTTTCAGTTTTAGTACCTACATGCATACAAAAAAACATTTTTCCAGGATAAAGGTTTTTTAATTTTCATCAGTGGCGTCCCTGTTATCATGCCCCGCAATTGTTTAATCAAAAATATGATACACCACTGATTTTCTTAATAAATATTATTTTTATAATAAATCAAAAATGTTTTTTTTTTACTTTTTTTCGTCAAGACGGTTTTAGATTTAACAAATAAAATGCATTCATTTGCTCATTCCTTTTCGATTGTTTCTCTTAGTAGTAGTCCTTTCACAATATGTGGTAACCAACGCATCTAGACAATTTTTTATAATTTTATAGTAACTATTATTTAGCTTTAGTAATAATAAATAGGTAGAAAAAATACAAAACAGTTTTAGATATACATATAAGGAAAAAACTGGTTCCTTATATAAAAAAAATTTCATAAAATCATCCAAGCATTCGCCCCTTACCCCTTAGGATCAGTATTCAATTATTAAACCCTATCTATACATATATTTTAATAAACAGGGTGGCCCATTTATGCTTCAAAAAAATCCGTGCACAGGTACCTCGCCCTAAAAAAGTTTGTCGTATAATATTTTCTCTTATAGACGCTTGTTGGCTCAAATACAGTTCTTTTTTTAAAATTGAATTTTGTCAATATCTCCCAAAATTATCAAGCTGCAAATCTGAAGCTTAGCTCTCCTCTGTTTTTGGGGATGGAGAATATGCCAAAAATATAAACTTCTACGTATCTCATAGAGGGCGCTGTTTTTGGATCGTACTTTTACTCGTAACTTTTTCACCTTTTCATTCCAGAACAAATGTGCACTCTTATCTTATAACCATAAAATCAACCGTTTGCATTGAAATTGGCAAAATTTGCCCCCTAAACACCTGTTAACTCCAAAATTTTATTTTTCGAATTTTGAAAACTAAGATAAATGACAAAGGGGCACTGGAAAATATTAGAACAAGTAGCGCTCTCTGTTTAAAACAAATATTTTTCGTTATTACATTGATCGTCTATCTTTATCACGAGATCCACAAATTCGAGTTAAATAAATTTAGTATAAAATTTCAATACCGAATTTTTCAAAAACGGAAAAAGATAAATGCCACAAAGTTTAATATTATTTTGATTGCCTTGATTAGCAGATTTCAAAAATGCAAAAATATATGGGGTGTTCCATTTAAAAAAACATAAGTTATGTCTGCCACGGCTTTCTAGAACACACTGTATAAGTTCCAATAGCGTCACAAAAAAATTTGTATTAGTATCTAAAACTTTTATAAAAAAAACTTTTTTTCTAACCTCAAAAACTAACAAGTTAAGGGGGTAATGAACCACCCTGTACATAATGATGAAAGACATTATTTCAAAAGCATTATAAATAGCAACTGAACCACCTTAAAAACAACAGTAAGATTCTTCTATTTGTTCATATAGATGCCGATTGAGATTCCAAAAGACTACACTGCTTCCGACCTGGAATCAGAGCATCGTCTTGCTTACTTCAGAGAGGATTTGGGCATCAACCTCCACCACTGGCACTGGCATTTGGTTTACCCATTCGAAGCTGCCAGGCAAGTGGTTGACAAGAACAGGAGAGGAGAGCTGTTCTACTATATGCATCAACAGATTATTGCAAGGTTTGTCACAAAAAGATATTATCGATTTGAATATGTAACTATACGATTATTGTAAGACTGTAAGTATAAGCTTTGAGTATAGGAATAATTATGATCCTTTACTTGGTAGTATAAGTCTCCTTGCTGTGGATATTGGCAAGGAGACTTATACTTTCATGCTTATTTCTTCCCTTTTTATTTATTTTGTGTATGTAAGAGGCCCTGGATTTGTTGCTCAGATCCATTTATTCAGTGTATCCTTGTCCTACATTCTCAAAAATGTTTTCTGACCTCAGACTATTCTCTTCATTAGCTACCTTCTATTGTAGCTATTGTAGGGGGTTTTTAATGGAGAAAATGCCTGCATCTACAAAGAACAAACATACCTTTTAACGAACTAGGAAACAATCTTTATATTTCTTATTAAGGAACTCCGTGGAAATCTCAAATACCAGTTATGTAGCACGAAAATAAATCCAGGACGCGTGAAAATAATAGAACTCAATTTAGCATTGTCGACTCGAATAATAGCCTACTTATTACTTGCATTTACTTGCGACTCAACGAACGAGAGAGGGAGTTACGTTAGAATTTAAAATATAATCTAAAGTAATTTTCTACGTCTTAATGTTGCCAAAATGAGAATTTGTTAATAGCTAAGAAGAGTTTTATTATACATATTCCAACACCGATATCCAACAATAATACTAGAGCAATCTATGTACTTATAGCTCTCCATGAAAGAAACTGTTTAATTGCTACCTGTATGCAGGGTGACCAAATTAACTTACTCTTATTTTTTAGAGATAGAAAAATATGTCAAATAGAAAAGTTAGAAGGTTTCCTCAGGGCTAGTGGAAGGCATTGCCAGAAAAACAATTGAACATCGAGTAACAACAGTTCTGAACTAGTTCTCACCGATCTAATCTGGAATAACTTTTTTACATTTTGATTCGCTAGAACTGTTTCAGAACTATGTGTTGGAACAAAGCTATATTTTGGCAGTGTTTAGGTTTTACTCGTTCGGCTATGGCTTTAGATATAAATATGTTTTTCTTATAGAACAACCGGTATATCTTTATATTTTTGAAATCTACGTATTTATGCAATTTCAATCGCAACTGTTGAAGCAAAAATGTATGGCATGCACAGGGTGTAAAATGCCTGGCCATATTTTAATGGTAGATTCTACATCACAAATCGACAAAAAAATGTACATATTACATAATAATATGTTTGAAAACGCTTCGTTTTCGAGTTACAGGCGGTAATGAAAACATATGGATTATATTTTAAATTGCAGTAAAACGACTTAAGCAAGCGATTCTGTCAAATTTTGACATACAAATCTTGCTTTTGGTTTATAGGTACAGGGTGGTTCAATTTTTTGTAGCAAGACTGTCGATAGGACAATTTTTGAAGAAGAAAATTTCATATCAATATAGGTCCATAAATGCTTCATTTTAAAGATAAAAGTTGTTGAAAATTTCAAAAAATATAGATTTTTTACGGTGGAGATATTTAAACCGAATTTGGTATGCAGCACCACTTTATAATAGTCCAAGAGCCGTGGTCGCATGATTTCAACTCTCAATGTAGAGAGTATATTTCTTTACTTGAAGCGAGTAGGTTGCCTCAGAAAATATGGGCCCGATCATTGTTATTTAAAGAAGTTGTGGTTAATTTTTTATTTTTTATAACCCGTCCCACGAACATATTTACTACTTTTTCGCAAAATTCTTTTGATAAATTCGAAAAGTGCCGTTCTAAAAATCGAAGGAGGTGGTCAAGTTCTTAATTGGGTCTTGTACTTTCCTCCAGTACCGAAAGAAACCTCGAAAATCCGATATTTAACCCCGAAGTCCAGACTTGCCCCCGTCTTTCGCGCCGTATTTAACAGCGGAGGATTTTCGGGGCCCCGAAAATACGCCTATCGGATTTCTAAAGGACCAAGTTACCCTTTTTTTATTGTTGCTCCATGGGCCGCCTTTCCTATTTTGTTCTATAATCATATGAGAGTATATTTGCCTAAAAATTAACCACAACTTCTTTAAATAACAATGATCGGGCCTATATTAATTGAGGCAACCTACTCGCTTCAAGTAAAGAAATAATACTGTCTACATTTTAAATAACATCTTATTCTATAATCTTATGACAGTTGAAATCATGCGGCCGGCTCTCACACTATAAGGTAACAGATTTTGTGATAACATAAAAGCCCACAAACAATCAGTGGCGGAGTCGTCCATTAATTAAAAATATTAGGACGGCTCATTTCAAAATCAAATTTGAAACTTTATTTCTAAAGAGCGATTAATTCTCAACAAAAAGTGTCTCTTGACATATTTTCTTCTCTGCCACATTTGCGTACCAAATTTTTCGTTTTTTGGTCAAAATCAAAAATAAAAGTAAAGTCGTGCTGCATAGCAATTTTGGTTTAAATATCTCCATTGCTTGGAACAATAATCAATATTATTTTGAAACATGCAATTCATCTTTCAAACATAACGTTTACTGACCTATGTTGACATGAAATTTTCCTCTTCAAATAAATTTTTGTATCGACTGATAAAGCCCTGCTACGAAAAAGTGGTCCACCCTGTATATTTTCTTTCTTTCAAGATGTATTCTTGGTGCATATTGTTACAATGCACCGTTTTCAATATAAATATCAAAATGGCGTACCAATATCATCGCAAACAATTTAATATTACTGATAATATTATACATAAATGAACATATTACCTACAAATAGGTGAATGGTCAGTCCATTCTAGAAAGACATCAGATTGTTGCCAGGCGGAACCGGAAAAATAAACACATTTCAAAAATTCAAAAATATACAGGTTGTTATGTTTAAAAAACAACAATATATTATATGGTATTACTCGATGTTCAATAATTATTACTTATTACATATTGTGTTTCTGAATGTATTCTAATAGGCCGCTTGTAGAAACCCTACAACTTTTTTTAGCTTCAAATGCAAAACAGTTATTGGGTGATCGATATAACTTGACTGTGCCTAAACAGGATGATATAATATTTGGAAAAGTTTAATTATCGTGATCGCGTTCTTCTCAGGTATAAACGCACTTTAACCAGTAATATTTCCTGGAACAATACAACTTCAGTAACTTCATGGAAACGCAATAAGCAATATTCAGAGAAAGTCTTAATTAATGAAATTCCCAATTAAGTTGAAATTCAATTATTGACATTTCCAATAACGATACATGCTAAATTGTAGCTCCCACAATTGCAATCAGCCGGTTCTCAGTACTTACCTAATCGTATCGGGATATCATTATTGCATCTCTACCGGGTGACTCAGGAGAATGAAGAATAATATCAAAACATCAAAATTTGAAGAATGACTTCCAATTATCATCCATCAAATTAATATCTCAAAAAATAAAGAAATAAAATAGTGGGTCACCCAATATACAGAACCTTTATTAAGATCTACACAAGAAATCTAATAAAATCAATTTATCAGGTACAACTTTGAAAGGCTGTCCAACAAACTCAAGAGGGTAGATAGATTCATTGAATGGAAAGCTCCCATTAAGGAAGCTTATTTCCCCAAGCTTGACAGTCTGGTGTCTAGCCGGGCATGGCCCGCTAGAGTTGCAGAACAAAAATTGCAAAACCTGAGGAGGGAAGTCGACCAAATCATGGTAGACCTAGACGACCTCGTGAGGTGGAGGGACAGAATCTTCGAGGCTATCAATTCTGGAATGGTCAGAACTGTAAGAATGTGTTTATTTCCCGTGCAAGAGTGCACGGATCACCTCTGTCGATATTTTCAGGAATCTGGCCAACAAATTCAGTTGACAGAAAACGAAGGTATCGACGTCCTTGGAAATATGATTGAGTCAAGTATTCTTTCGCCGAACAGAGCTTTCTATGGTGACCTCCACAACATGGGCCACGTCTTTATTTCTTATATTCACGATCCCGACCACAGGCATTTGGTAAAATCGCTTTATCATCAATTTATGCCGTTCAAGTAATAACAGTTTTATTTTCCATTCAGGAATCCTTTGGTGTCATGGGTGACTCTGCCACTGCGATGCGTGATCCGATTTTCTACCGTTGGCACGCTTACATTGACGACATCTTCCAAGAATTCAAGGCCACCTTGCCTAGATACAATGAGAATCAAGTACGTTCATATATACATAAAAGTAATATTATACTGTATTAAATAATATCTTGTTTTTTAGCTAAATTATCCTGGAATAACCGTTGATGCCATCCAAGTCGATACTCAGGGAGGTCAACCGAACGTGTTCCAGACTGCCTGGCAACAATCTGATGTCGACCTTTCGAGAGGAATGGACTTCACCCCGCGTGGATCTGTATTCGTCAGGTGGATACTGCTCGCCAAGAGTAAAAGTCAAATTGTATGTTAATTTCCTTACAGGTTTACTCACTTGCAACACAAACCGTTCACCTACAAGATCACCGTGAACAACAAGAGCAATGGAAACAAAGAAGGTACCTGCAGAATCTTCCTGGCACCTAAACACGACGAAAGAGGAAACCCTTGGTTGTTCAGAGACCACAAGAATATGTTCATCGAGCTGGACAAATTCAAGGTTAACTGTAAGTGAACCCTTGATTTTTGGTGCCAAAACTTCGTCTCATGCCTTTGTCAGCTTGGTGTTAAGGCAAAATTACCAACTTTCAACTTGTAATAAATTATTAATTTCCAGTGAAACAAGGTGCGAATACGATCACGCGCAACTCATCTCAGTCTTCAGTAACAATTCCATTCGAACGTACCTTCCGCGATTTGGACCTCAACCGACCTGAAGGAGGCGAACAACTCGCGCAATTCAACTTCTGCGGTTGCGGCTGGCCTCAGCACATGCTCATCCCCAAGGGCAGTCCTGAAGGTTTTGAATGCCAGCTGTTCGTGATGATTTCAAACTATGCTGACGATAAGGTACCTAGATATAACTTTGAAGTTGTGATTATAAATAAGCGCATTTCATCGTCTTTCATCTTCAGTAAACCTAATTACTCTTAATCATCTTATCTACTTGAATGGTTTACTACAACTCTCTGATGTCAACCAATTCTTTTCCAGATTGAACAAAACACCGAGGGTGACTGCAACGATGCAGGCTCCTATTGTGGCATCAAGGATAAGCTGTATCCAGACAGGAGATCAATGGGATATCCATTCGACAGGATGCCACGGGATGGAGTGGATACTATGCAGCAATTCTTGACGCCCAACATGAGAGTGCAAGATTGCTCCATCAAATTCGAGAACCGTACTTACAAACCCAAGCAGAACTAGGGAACTATGGAAGAAACTGTAATGGATTATTTTGATATGTTCAGAAATAATATTATGTATTTTGTTTTAGGAAGTTCTATAATTATTGAATAAAAAAAAACTGTAAAATGCTTGTTTGTTTTTTCGTATACGTAAAGCTGAACGTATGTCCAGTGCTTAATTTCTATTCCTGTAGTTGGCTACCAAAGACTGATTTTGTGAAACATCGACGTTATAGAAACGTTATTGGAGGTTATAACGTTATTTATGCTACAGTTTACAATGAATAAATCGTGTACAATTATGGAATTCGTGAACGGAATGCTTTTTTCTTCAGCAGTTTAATAACAAGAACTTGTATCATTGTAACACTGGCAGGCTGTTCTGATGCGGAAAAATTCATAATTTAAAATGCAAGTTCACGTAACCATAACAGCCCTTTGAGACCATGCCAACGATATGCCTATGGTTTTCCGAGAAAATATGTTGAGCTAAATTATAAAATATATGGCAGCCTGATTAAAATCGTATCAAAACGCATAGTAAAAGACTCACTTTTCCATATGAAGAACCGAGTTACACAGTAAGGTACCTAGCTCCTATCTCATATGCCCTTTATCCATTGAAATGACAAGTAGATGGAAGGAGTGTAGAGAGAGAAACTGTCAGCCAAACTTGAGTAAGTGAAATAGTAAATAAATCAGCTGATTCCGGCAAAATCCACATAACACAAAAGAGGTGTTTGTCCTAACTCTCTATTTTTGTGTCCTGTGCTTCAAACGAGTTCCGTTGTCAAACGTTATTTTAATTTTCCTTCTGTCCCAAGTCCCAATACGAATAGGAGTAATTATTGTATTATTTATATTTTATTTGAGTTCGTGTCGTGGTGGCAGTTTCGTATAAAACGGCGTTGAGTTCTCTTAGTTGTAAATTACAAAAAAGAGGGTCAACTCCTGTTGTGTACTTGGATGTACCAAACGGGTCGGAAAGATTAAGAATAGAGGGGTTTCTTTTCATTCTTAAGTCTTAAAAATCTTTGCTAATAACTTTGCAGTTTTCCAAGAGATAAGGTGATGTTAGAGACAAGTGGATTGCAGCAATAAAAAGGAAAAATTTTGTACTGTCTACAAGTATTTACTTGCATTTGTAGTCAACAATTTATTGAGAGCAATTTGATAGAGAATTTTGGGCAGCGCAAACTTGAAGAGTATGTAATTACTATAGTTTTTTATTTTCCAAGTCATGATAGAAACTATCAAGGGCAAAACTGGCAAAATATTGTGCTAATGAACCTAGCTCTTCGTAGTCAAACATGGAATTAATCTTGAGGTTCTGGTCCCTTTAATAAGGTAATTATTTGTAATTCTTTTTGTTAGATACTTTAAAAATTACATAAAAATATGTAAAAGCTACCTGTCTTACATGCTTTTCCTATTAAATTGAATTTTAAAATTAATAAATCAATTAAGATAAGTAATTAAAGTTGAAAATGTATACCTTATCCAAGATATTTTGTCGCCTTTATTTTAAAATAAACTTTTATTTTGTAATTTGTATTTTATTTGTCTCAATTTACTTCCAGGTACATAAAATTGCCATGTAGGTAATTTTTTTTAATCAATTCACTACTTTTTTTTCTGTGCAATATTTACATAATTGTGGTTATATAGAAAAATTCTCGTTCCTACAAACAAGCCCCGAATTTCGGAATACAGATCATACAATAAAGAGAATTACGGAACATGCCCATTAATATGCAACATCCCTCTATACCTCCTTTGCCTGAATCAGCTGACACGTTCATTAGGCGTCCTTGTCTTACTTATTGCCATTTGAAACCTATCTCTCTCTAGAGTTGGCTGCCCCAAACAACAATGAAAGTGGTACCTGTGCGACTTCCATTGCACTTATCAATTCGATGCCTTTATCACCTCGTTGCTTGGCAACCGCGGATCTGCTCAATACACACACCGACATGCCAAAATTGGGTAGTTTTATACTTATAAAGGGGCCTACACACGCTCAGGCGGACTGTCCGGCCGGCCTGCACAGGCTAAGTCACCTAGCTTTGGGTGTATATGCACGGCAGACGGACTGTACAGGACAGACTTCTGAACCCAACAGAAATTTGCCTGCGCACAGACCTGCTCTTCAGTCAAAAACATGGAGAGCAATAGAAAGGATGCGTTTTTGGAGGAGTTTATCGAAATTTATAGAGAAAATCTGTGTTTATAGAAAGTTAAATCAAAAGAGTACAGTGACAAAGCCAAAAAAAAGAGGGCTTATGAGAAGCTGATAGAAAAATTGCATGAAAAGGAGCCGTCAGCCACAAAAGACCATGTTGTAAAAAAAATAAATAACTTGCCGAGCTCGTTCCGGAAGGAATTAAAAAAAGGCCGGGCATCCATCCATTCGGGCATGGCAGACGACGAAGTTAGAATTCATAATATCTCTCATATGCAAACAATTTTATTGGAAAGCCGAAAGGAAACTGATCATAATCGTAGCGTTGGCCTGTATCGTGTAGATCGTTGATTGAGGAATCCTCCATCGACGGTGTAGATGCAAGAGATTGTGCCAGTCCGCCTGCGCAGATTTGGCCTGTGCAGGCCGGCCGGACAGTCCGCCTGAGCGTGTGTAGGGCCCTTAAGGGGAGAGGACGCGTAACGTGTATATACGGACCATAGCAGAGAGTGTGCCCAAATACAACAATGCGACGCCATAATTTGGTTCCAAACGTCGTGTGTGACAGCAGGTTTAGTTTTTGTGATTTTGTGCTCATACAGACTGAAGACATTGTTATTTTTGTGGCATCATAATGGTGTTGTGTTCAGCTTTTGGTTGAAAAAGTCGAGGTGAACAGAAAGTATCAGGAATAACCTTTCATAGGTAAATATTTATAGTTATAAAAAAGCTTCAAGGAAAAAAGTCATTGTATTATTTGTATACCGCCTCAAACAACTAAAATTTTGTTGTTTTGTCGAAATTTGGTCCCTTTACAAACCAACAGTAATGCTTTATAGGCATTTTTCATTCTTTACCAGTCTCACGCGATACGCCACTGGTGGTGCCTAACTGGGCACACTCAATTTGACCGGATTATGCGTCCTCTCTCCCCTCCCTTGTCTAAGTTGTCTAAGGTTTTATATAAATTATGCAGTGGCGAAAATTATGTTGGATTATTATCAGACATTGTTGTAAATGACTTTATATGATTTATTCATTACTAAACTGTATATATTAACAATCTATGTAAATGTATGACACATTCACAAAATAAGTCAGAGTTAAAAAAGGTGAAAAAATCGCGACTGCCTTCTACGTCCAAGAGTCATGTTGTTTGTTTAAGAGGGACTTCGCCCCGCGTTGAAGTTCATTTTTGAAATATAATTATGGCTACATCTTCCAAACTAATCAAGCTGCTGAACTGAAATTTGGCACTGCTATGTTTTTGGGGATGTAGAATAAGCTGAAAATGTCAATTTCGCCGTATCTCACAGAGGGCGCCACTTGCGCTGTTTTTGGTTCGTGCTTTTACTCGTAACTTTTTTGAGGTTATCTTTTTGATCCTGCAGGTGCATCATTTTAGTGCATCTTTTCATTCTGCAGAAAAAGGTACCCTTGTTTCATAACGATCAATTCAACCCTTTGAATTGAAATAGGCAAAATGTGCCCCAAAACACCTGTTGACTTCAATATTCGAAACATAAAATTTTCGCCTACCTCTTTCAAATGTTACAGATCAACTGTACATTCAAAATGACGAAAAAAAAATGCCAAATGGGCATTGGTCAAAACACCATTGGTTTTTTTGAAATAGTGTCCAAATTTTGTCAAATTCAATCCTTTCCATTTTGAAAGAGAATAACGTTTGGTTCATTGTTCATAGGATTTTTTTTCACTTTAAATGGTAAGCGGTAGGTGAAAATGTTATGTTTTTTGAAATATGGGTAAAGAACATCAATTCCAAAAATGTACCTGTGTTATTTCATTTACATACATCTCTATGAGCGGATAGTAATTATTATTACCTACCTGGAGATTGATGACGGCAGTTGCTCCCTTAACGCTCCCTTACAGCCGGGAGCAAAAAAATTGAGCATTATTATAATACCAAACTGAAAGGCCACTCGATACCCGCTTTAAGACCTGTCACATGCAGGTAACAAATAGCCTTCTGCAGAATGCCGAATATAATTCATCACCTCTCCTGCGGACAGACAAAATAAGACGAATTCTGAATTTCCTTTGTCCGAACGGAAAGGGAAGTCAACAAACTCGAAAGGGGGAAGTTTTATAAAGTCGAAGTTCGCAGTCTGCATGGAATTAAAGTTCGCTCGATTTATTTAGCACCTACTAACTCGGAAACATGGGAATTGTCCACGTGAAAGTTTCAGAATTTCAAGTTGAACTGGGAACGCAGTATGAAGCTGGTATAGTTTCAGAATTTTGCGCTAACTCTAAAAATAGATATTCTCTACAGAATACACGATGTCGCATAACGTTAGCATGGATTAATTGGTTAATTTTCAGTATGATATCATGGACATGGATATATCTTTCTTTCGAAAGTGTTTTAACTTTTATTTTAATGGTTATTATCACATTATTTCAGAAATTATATTGGTTTCTCTAACGTAACACGAAATTTCGAATTTAAAGCTAAAACTATGTTTTAAATAAGATAAAATCCTATCTAGCTTCCATCTTTATGTGAAAAACAAATTCCGAATTTTCAGGGGCGTCATTGAGCAAAAATAATAGGTTAAAAGGAACAACCATTTTTAATGTTGACAGTTAATTCTTGTTGAAGTTAAGTACCCTGGCGCCATCTATTGTTTGCAAATGAATTCAAATGCACCCTATTATTCCTTTACTCAATGATGCAATGGAAATTCATCGCTCATTTGTATTAAAAAAATTTTGCCAGGCAAGAATTTAATGAGATTTTGATAAAATAAATTCATTGTTGTTTTTTTTTAATTTTTATTGGAAAAAATAAATTAAGAAAATCTTACAGCTAAAATCAGTTCGTTTAAAAAGTTACAAATCGACCCTGCAGTTGTCCCTGTCCGAATTCGAAGGCCAATCACAGATATGGCTGACGGTGTGGTACATGGTGCCGGGCTTGCACTCAAATACCATGGGCTTTCCATGGACACATCGATAATACTGCAAATAGAAATAATTTGTTGAAACAACTTATCAGACCATTATAATCATTGGGCTTATATTAACTAAATAAATAATTTTAGTTTAGTTCATTTTGATTGAATTGACCTGTTAGCATTGAATCGATGATATAGTTCCAAATGGACAACAAACAATTAATTGATTAAACTATATTTTCATAATACTATCGTGGATGATCGGATTTATAGACATGAAACATTAGACAATGAGCTAAATCTTAAACAATAATTGAGGTTAAGTTGAAATACAAATATAATTTACTGGAGACAATTAGTAAGAGATAATATGTTCTGCCCAAGATAGACCAATGTTTTAACTTATAATGGAACTTATGTAGTGGAATTTCTTTCTTACATAAATATACAAAATGCATTTGAAACGTTTTAGGAGGAAATTTGGTCTCGCGGAACTTCTTGCTTAGATAAGCAGCTAGGTCCAAATCAATCATCGAACTTCCAAAAGTGACAAAAATATGTGTTATTTTAGGCACGGAAACTGAAAAACTCTTGCATAGAATTGAGTACGAAAACTGAAATGTCGCATCTAAAAACCTTTGTCGCAACGCGTAGAAGGACATCATTTCGAAAACGAAATATTATTGTTGAACCCTATATTTTAGGAGATTAAACAGGGTTATGTGCTTTCAAACCGGCAACGTTTACGCCCTTCCTCCCAAATTTATACTTACACGGTGTTACAAAAAAGTAGGTTAATTCATTAACCACCGATTCGTTAAAAAAGTAATCGCCAAAAATCTTTTTTTGAAAAATTATAAAATCTATTTTTTTTTACCTACACAACCATTAGCTTTAAGTAGTATTCCTGAATATGCAGTTTTTTTAATAACTTCCGGGCTTTACAACTTACATATTTCATTTAACCATTATAGGCTTCATCTTTGAATGGTCTGAATCCAACGATATACAGGGTGAGTTTTTTCGATGCCCACTATGGGGATCTCGGAAACTAGCAAAGCTAGAACAAAGCTTAAATGGGGGAAAGAATTGCAGTTTTGAATGCTCAATCTAATTCCCCTTTTGGATTTTTAAAAAAATTCACGGTTCACTAGATATTTTGAAAAAAGTGATTTTTGCTATTTCTTCACATCTCTGTAGCTCCGTTATTTCTGATTATACAGAAAAACTGTAGAGACAAAAATTGTAGATAATTTTGGGCTTAATAAGATAATCTTATCCCATTTTTTATGTTGTTTGTGATTTTTGAGATATGACATAAACTTTTGTTTTTTTAAATGTAAATCATAGTTGGCTGTGGCCTTATAAAATCGGCCATTTTTTGAGCTCTCCAAAGATATAATACTCGGAATAGTTATTACAAAAAATAAAAGAGCTATGGCTAATTTTCTGATTTTTTTAAATTTTCACATAGTCGGCCATGGAATATTTTCATAATTACGTTCTATTTTATAATTAGATATACTTAAAACTTCCTAATATTTTGTTTTTAGCTGGTAAGAAAATGTAAGAAAATAAAACAAAAATTAAAAAACTCAAATTCAAATTATTATTATTTTAAAAGGTCACCTTTTAAAATAAAAAAGGTGTTCAAACAATCCACTATTATTATTTATGCAAATATTGCATCTTTTTAAAGCTGAATTTGTCGCCTTCCTTAGAGAGCGCCTGTCAATACTGGCAATTGGTTCTAAAACAGCTGCTCTTAATTTAACAATTGTCTCATACTTTATTTTCTACTGTTCCCCACAAAAAGAAATTCAAAACAGACAAATCGGGGAATCGGGACCGCCAGGAAATAGGTCAATTTCTCCCTATCCAACTATTTGGATAGAGCTGATCTAGGTAATTTCTTACGGGCAAGTAATTATGTGGTGGAGCTCCATCATGATAATTGTTGTTTTATTTTGTTACATTTTGTCACCAGCTAAAAATAAAATATTTGAAAGTTTGAAGTATGTCTTGTTATACAATAGAACGTAATTATGAAAATATTCCATGGCTGACTATGTAAAAATTAAAAAAAAATCAGAAAATTAGCCATAGCTCTTTTATTTTTGTAATAACTAAAAAATGGCCGATTTTATAAGGCCACAGCCAACTATGATTTACATTTAAAAAAACACAAGTTTATGTCATATCTCAAAAATCACAAACAACATAAAAAAATGGATAAGATTATCTTATTAAGCCCAAAATTATCTACATTTTTTTGTCTGTACAGTTTTTCTGTATAATCAGAAATAACGGAGCTACAGAGATCTGATGAAATAGCAAAAAAATCACTTATATCTAGCGAGTCATGAACTTTTTTAAAAATCCAAAAGTGGCATTAGATTGAGCATTGAAAACTGCAATTCTTTCCCCATTTAACCTTTGTTCTAGCTCTGCTAGTTTCCGAGATCCCCATAGTGGGCATCGAAAAAAAGTCACCCTGTATAATTATAATAATAGGTTAAATTTAACCTATTTGTCTTCAACCGTTTCCGAGATAATTTCCCAAAGAAGCCTCAACAAACAAGATAACATGGTCTCTTGTGTAAGTGTCTGATATTCGATCCAAGTAGGCCAAACATTGGAACCACATTTATGAAAAATCAAGTCAGTAATTACAATAAAGTATTCAAGATATTAATGCTACCTAAAAATTTACAAAATATACGGAGAAGAGTTAGAGAAAGTATCACATTAGACATTCAGACGGGATTTACATAGAAAAACCAAACTGCCCTTGTTTCTTAATGTTCCGAGAAACATTAAAAATCAAATATTCTGACAAATTGTAATCTCAACATACCTTGTCGCAATCTTCATGTGGCATGAAATCTCCTTTACACTCCTTTGGATAGTCAATTTCGTTGGAAGGACCAGAAGTGGATGGCGTCATCACCGCTGGAGGAGCAGTGGTAGAAGTCTGAGACATGGCAGGTCTCGGAGTCTGTTTCTGCGTTGTGGTGGTCCTCACAGTGGTAGTGGTTGTGGTAGTCGTGGTAGAAGAATCCGGATGCCATTGTCCGGGCTTAGGAGTTGTCGGATTCTGATTTGAACCGTCCTCTGAAGGGGTGCTTGGTGGCCTGGCCCATTCAGGCTAAAATATTCGAACATAATGTTGTCTGAAATTTACACGGACCTACAACTACTTACTCTTGGAGTTGTGGTGAAAGTGGGTTCAGGGACACTGTAGTCCTTCATGTTGGCATGGAGAATATGCATGAGAACATTCTTGGGACCGCAGACACCGTGGAAATCATCCATGTCGATGGCCCAGGTCATGGCTCCAGCGTAACCCTTAGATTTGATCCAGTCCATCTTGATCTGTACACTTTCTGGATCTTCATAGCCGACCCATTGGTTTCCTGAAAGTGATCAGACTATAGCTACTACTGAAATCGATTAGTCAAAACTCGGCACTTACCCTTGTAGGCATATGGCACTTTTCCAAATTCGTCCCACTTTTTCGTCCATCCAGCATCTTTGTTGTTCACCTCTGCGCAGATCTGTTCGAAACAGAAATCAAAGTGGCATATTCAAACACCTCGACTTAAAATATTTACCTCGTAGTAAGCCAGGAAGCCAGTAGCATTTGTGTACGGTCCCGGATCACCGCCACCGGCTTCTTTATTGATGTAAGTTCCAGGGTTGTAGTTGTTGTTGCTGCTGCTCAAGGTAAAGGTTCTACCGTAGAACGGAACTCCTACCACAAGTTTCTTTGGAGAGCAGCCGTAGTCTACCCAAAGTTGAAGACCGTCGTTCTGAAATCAGACTTTTGTACCGTGCTTTAATTCCATATTAATTTTACATACCACGTTAAGCTTTTCGTATGCCCATTGGTCGTGAGGTCTCTTGTATAGTGGACTATGTGAATCGGCAAATCCAGCCCAGTTACCTCTCAAATCATATGACATTACGTGAATTGCATCCAAAAGTCTAAAAAGTAATAATATTTATTGTAATTGTTTAAAAATGCTAGATTCGAAAAAAAAACGGGAATGTTCAAAATTTATTATGCAGGGTGATTCAGTTTTATTCTGCGACACTTCAACAGGTGATAGAGAACCAAAAAATAACCGCACTTTCTTCTATAAACTATATCATTTTAAGGCCTTATAAAAAAGTTACAGGGTGTTAAAGTTGCAAGAAATATGTGGACTTTATTGAATATTTACCAAACTAGTTGAGATATTTAAGTCATATTTGACAAACGTTATGCATGGGTTAGCATAGCATAAAACCTCTTAATATCAAATACCTTGAACAACCAGTGGCGTAGAAGTGGGTAATAAGTATAATTGTTTTTAGAAAAAAAATGAACCACCTTGTATAGCTATAAAATGTATTCAATTTCCTATGCAAATTTTAATTTTAAACAAAAATGTCCTCTCGGTAATTTTTCATGTGTCGTGGTTTCATGGCAAATTTGACTTTTTTGTATAATTTCGGAGTATTTCTGAAAAATTATCTAAAAAATTTGCTCCATAAGTAACACATAAAGTAGAAATAATGTGTTTGCTACTTTAAATAAAGTACAATAAACTTACCTATTTAAGGCTGTACTTTTGAAGATACAGGGTCTAAAACATTTAAGGAAGATACACTTAATGTTACGCTCTGTATCTTGAAAAGTAAAACCTTGAATGGGTAAGTTTATTGGGAAAAGTTACTGTATTTAAAGTAAGAAGCACATTTTTTCTACTTTTAGTCTTACTTATGGAGCGAATTTTTAAGTTAATTTTTCAGAAATACCCCGAAATATTACGAAAAAATCAAATTTGCTATGAAACCATGACACATATGAAAAAATGCTAAGAGAACGTTTTTGTTTACAATTAAAATATACATAAGAAAGTGAATACATTTTATTGCTATACAAGGTCGTTAATTTTTTTCTAAAAACAATTATACTAATTACCCACTTCTACGCCACTGGTTGTTCAAGTTGTTTGATATTAACATGTTCTATGCTAACCCATTCCGTTATGACGTGTACCAAATATGACTTAAATATTTCGACTAGTTTCGTAAATACTCGATAAAGTCCACATATTTCTTACAACTTTAACACCCTGTAACTTTTTTATAAGGCCTTAAAATGATATAGTTTATAGAAGAAAGTGCGGTTATTTTTTGGTTTTCTATCAGCCGTTGAAGTGTCCCAGAATAAAACTGAATCACCCTGTATATAAACTTGCCATAACTTTTTTGTTCGTGAATATTTTAGCCTGGCACATCTAGCTCGTCTAGGGACTAAAATAAGTTAAAACTGTTAATAATTTATTAATTTCCACTACCTTACTGCTTTCCTATTAAAAGCGAAAATTTTAATCGTAATGAAACAATATAGATGCCATTATATCGAAATACTTTTCTATTTGATATAGAAACAGTGAAAGCAATAATTAGCCATGCTAGTCTCGCAACTAACTGTCTAACGTGTGCTTCGTATGCAAGGAATTTAATTAGTATAATCTTGTATCAACCAAAGCAATTCAGACTCTAATTGGTATAATTAAATGATTTTAATTTCAATGCTAAATTATGTTGGAATGAACAAGTAGCAACGGGAACCTATGTAGATCGCATACGATACTATCATACCTACACCCTGTTTGGGTAAATAGCGGAAGTAAATTGTTTCTGAAAATTCCATACCTACCTTTTTTGACCAATCAGAGGCTCGTTTTTTGCTTCGTTGTCATGGCAATTCAAAAAATTTCCGGAAATATTCTTACTTGCTCTAGGCAGCAGGAGGTGATTACAGCCGGAATTTTTTGACAGATAGTTAAATTTACGCGTAGGTATCGAATTTTCTTACCGAATCCCCCACGTTCTTGAATTAATATTCGGAAATTTTCTCTAACACGAATTTTTTAAGAAAATTCTTAAAAAATTCGTGTACTCGAAAAATTTCCGGCAATAATTCAAGCACTAGGGCGATTACTAGTAAAGTTCTCCGGTGGAAAATGCTAGCCATCCTAACTTTGTTTAAAAACTTATGACACACGTCTAAAATATTGTGCCAACTGAACCATTTCTTCGCTCAACACTTACTCGCACAACTCTGGAACATGATATCCCTCTTGCAATCTGAACTTGGCAATCGGAACTGCCATCGTAATCTCCCAATGTTTTCCTTCCTTGTCGAAGGCCCTTCTCAGTTCTTCAACGAAATAGAAGAACTTGTTTTTATCGGAGAAGCTGCCACCTCTGTCTGCAGCCCCCGGGTACTCCCAGTCCAAGTCGAAGCCGTCGAAACCATATTGGTTCATGAAATCTGAAAAGGAAAATTGCCGTAGATGTTTGTTGGGATCCTCGTAAACTGATATCTACCATTGAAATGACAAGTAGCTGGAAGGAGTGTAGAGAGAGAAACTGGCAGCCAAACTTGAGTAAGTGAAATAGTAAATAAATCAGCTGATTCCGGCAAAAACCATATAACACAAAAGAGGTGTTTGTCCTAACTTTATATTTTTGTGTCCTGTGTCCGTTGTCAAACGTCATTTTAATTTTCCTTCTGTCCCACGAATAGGAGAAATTAGGTATTGTATTATTTATATTTGATTTGAGTTCTTCGTGTCGTGGTGGCAGTTTCGTATAAAACGGCGTTGAGTTTTCTTAGTTGGTGTTTGGTTTAATATTATTTTTAGATCGAAGAGAAAATTTAATTTAGCTGTGTGGCTATAGATATTCTAAATTACAAAAAAGAGCAAAGAGGGTCAACTCCTGTTGTGTATTTGGATGTACCTACCAAACGGGCGGAAAGAATAAGAATAGTGGGGTTTCTTTTAATTCGTAAGTCTTAAAAATCTTTGCTAATAACTTTGCAGTTTTCCAAGAGATAAGGTGATGTTAGAGACAAGTGGATTGCAGCAATAAAAAGAAAAAAATTTGTACTGTCTACAAGTATTTACTTGCATTTGTAAACAATTTATTTTTTTAATTTTGGGCAGCGCAAACTTAAAAAGTATGTAATTACTACAGTTTTTTATTTTCCAAGTCATCATAGAAACTATCAAGGGAAAAACTGGCAAAATATTGTGCTAATGAACCTAGCTCTTCGTAGTCAAAGATGGAATTAATCTTGAGGTTCTGGTCCCTTTAATAAGGTAATTATTTGTAATTATTTTTGTTTGATGCCTAAACATTAAAAATTATATAAAAATATGTAAAAGCTACCTGTCTTACATGTTTTTCCTATTAAATTGAATTTTAAAATTAATAAATCAGTTAAGATAAGTAATTAAAGTTGAAAATGTATACCTTATCCTAGATATTTTGTCGCTTTTATTTTAAAATAAACTTTTATTTTGTAATTTGTATTTTATTTGTCTCAATTTACTTCCAGGTACATAAAATTGCCATGTAGGTAATTTTTTTAATCAATTCACTACTTTTTTCTGTGTAATATTTACATAATTGTGGTAATATAGAAAAATTCTCATTCCTACAAACAAGCCCCGAATTTCGGAATACAGATCATACAATAAAGAGAATTACGGAACATGCTCATTAATATGCAACATCCCTCTATACCTCCTTTGCCTGAATCAGCTGACACGTTCATTAGGCGTCCTTGTCTTACTTATTGCCATTTGAAACCTATCTCTCTCTAGAGTTGGCTGCCCCAAACAACAATGAAAGTGGTACCTGTGCGACTTCCATTGTACTTATCAATTCGATGATATCTACTCACTGACAACGCTTCTGATGAACGAATCACGTCTGGGTTTCTCGGCAACCATTTGGGAGTATTTGGAGCCGCCTTCTGCCCAACCGCCTACAGCTATTTGAAGTTTAACATTTGGGTGGGTTTTCTTCAAGTCAGTGAAGTTCTTAAATCCCATTTGGTCAACATCCAACTGAAAATCGCAATTAATAATGTGGGTTTTCTTCTCGTGAATTCTAACTGAAATTTTCCAACAAATGATATAAATAATACAAGACTATTATTACCTCTGGATCGATCACAAGAACATCCCAGCCTTTGTCGTCGACACCAATGAACGAATAGACAACATGAGTACACAAATCTACCGGTACATCTTCTATAGCGTACCTGCCAATTCCCGGTCTGTATATGGCCCAGTTGCTAAAGTAACAAACGATTCTTGATGGGGTGGCATCTAAAAATAATCATTGTAAAAATACTAAAATCGTCCAAAATCTAGAGTCGTTTTTGAAAGAGCATGTAAAAGATTCATCAAAGCAGGCAATGATCTCTGGAGGAGATTTTAGATGATTTTAATGCTATATTTCCCGATCCTTAGCTCTCAAAGGATTTTTTTAAATTCTTTACCCATCTTAATGACACAAAATTATCACAAAAATTTTATATTGTCCTTGTTTGATGAAAATTTGTACATATAACCTATGTAACCAAAATTTTGACACAAAACCTAATAAAATGGTAAATAAAAACCTTTTTAAAGACAAACTTTTATTTAAGCCATGTACTAAAACGAATAAAATAAGTTTCGATTTAAAAATACGGTCTTATATGCAAGGTGTATGTGAAATTCTGTACATAGACAATATAGACATCCAGTACCTACATTAATATATATGAAGAAACAAGAAGCATATTCCAATGCTATTTGCAAGAGATATGCAGGATTTGTAATGAGAATGCATATTAAGTTTGATTTTTGTAACCACCTATAAACGGATTATGCATAATGTTGTAAGCAAGCGACCTAGAGATTTTTTGAATTATGAAATTATATTTAATTTGCAACTACCTACTTAAATTGGACATCGGACTCTAAAGAACTAATAACAGGGCCGGACTGTGCAGGCGGGGTACCGGGGAATTGCCCGCGGGGCCCCGGCTCTGGCGCCTGTAGGGGCCCTGGGCCTCGAGCGCCCCTTCGTATACGAAGGCCGCGCACCATGCTGCGCAACGAAGCCTAAATCTAGGGCTCTACCCTCTGTTTTTCGGGTTTTCACGTGCCGACCTAAACAGATCTCCCTTACTTAGGTAGTGCGGTACCTCCCTACCTAGGGGCTATTTAAGCGTAGCTCTCGGCCCGAAACTAGCACAGAAAATCTCGTTCCCCACGCCCCCACTCCTTTCTCAGAGTTCAGAATTCAGAGACAACCTAAAAAAAGAAATTGCCTCGAGAAATATCAGAGCATTATGTCTTTGCTAATTTACACAAAAAGTTTGAAGTAGAAACATACAAAACTATTATAAATCAAATTTCTCAAAGCATTTTAAACAGATTTTACAACAATGAAAAACATTATAAATATTTTCAGTTCTTTGACCCAAAATATTTTCCTCGCAAAAGAGAGGATCTCTTAACCCACAAAGAAGCTTTTGTAACTATTTGTAATATACTAGATATGGATAAAAATGCACTAATTTCAGAAGTAAGTTCTTTTTCAGTAATATTTTCCGGCTCTGTGAAAGATTTAAATATAAATTGTCAAAATAAGTTAGAAGCTTCTTCAAGTTCTTCATGTTCAAGTTGTCTAGTGTGTTGTTACTTAATACTTAAAATGTTGAACATGCATTCTTCGGCTTTTGTAAATTTGTACTTAATTTATAAATTCCTTTTAACATTATCAGTGACCCCGGTCAAATGCGAAACTGTTTTTCAAAATTAAAATTAAAAAAATCTCGAATTCGTTCCACAATTATAACGGACAACTGGACAATGACCAAATTATTAATATTTTAAAAAACAATCATAATGTATAAAAATATGGGGTGATTTATTTGTGATGTTAGGTTTTTTGTTTAAGTTACCAAAGGGATTTTTTTTTTATTTTATTTTCGTGATATTATAAGAGAAAGATATTTTATATACAGTGTGTCCACGGATGAACTTGACTATAGGTACTTGTAAAAAAATATATTCAATTTTTTGAAAAAAAAGTTATTCTTGATAAAAAGTCTGCTTGTTCTTAAAATAAAATTGGTATGGGAAAAGTTATCATTACTTATACTGGGTGACCGGAAAATTTAAGAAACGTTAATTCGCATAAGAATAAACTGCTTCTATTTGTAGAGATATTGAAAAAAGTTATAAAGAAAATTTGTTCAGCCTGATAAGTTACTTATAGGTGTACAAAATTTTAAAGCGTTAATTTTACTTCTATTTTTTGTTTCTTTTTCTTGTTTTTCTTCGATTAAATAATTTTCTGTAGGTAGTACGACAAACTGTATAAATAAAAGTTACTCAGAGTAGGAAACTGTGTTTTATGGAAAAAATTTTGACAATCCTAGGCATACCTATTTTGAATCTCCTGCAATATTTTCCAAAATACAAAGTATATAAGCCTAAAATTATTACTATTATCATAACACACATACCTATATCCCAGTTTTGCAAAACTTAATAATTTAAAAAAGAGAGCGTGGGGCCCTAATCAATTTTTCCCCGGTGGGCCCTGATTGACCAGTCCGGCCCTGACTAATAACATAACATTATTATCTGCCGAACTCTGGAATGACATACTACCTGCTTCCAATTTTCTTTGTTAGCAATGTAAAAGTTACCGTATGATTGTGAATAAAAGTAATTTTTAACCAAAGATAACAATAAATAGTTGGTTTACGGCTGTGTAGTTATACTTAGTAGATAAAATAACGAGTCTTTCAGCCAGAAAGGTATATATTAAACTTCTTTTTATAATAATCATAATAATATATAAGGTATATATTAAACTTATTTTTATAATAATCATAATAATATATAAAAAGAAGTTTAATATATACCTTTCTGGATGAAAGACTCGTTATTTTATCTACTAAAGATAATAATGACAAAACAACATTTGCAAGAATAATATGTCTCCCTATATATACGGGTGTCACGTTAATAATAGTCCATGTAGCAAATGCATATATTTCGTGCCAAAATATGACGATTGAGGCCAACATGCCTTATAGAAATGTTCTTTGTTTAAGAGATACAGGGCGCGTGTTGTATTTCATTTTTTCAAATTGGATTATGGCTACATCTCCCAAAATAATCAAGCTGCTAAACTGAAATTTAGCACTGCTGTGTTTTTGTGGGTGAAGAATAAGCGGAAAATGGCAATTTCTACGTATCTCACAGAGGGCGCCACTTGCGTTGTTTTTGGATATTATTATGGTCGTGCTATTACTCGTAACTTTTCGAGGTTATCTTTTTGGTTTTGCAGGTCCATCATTTTAGTGCAGCTATTCATTCTGTAACAAAATACATACTCTTGGCTCATAACCATAAAATCAACCATTTGCGTTGAAATTGGCAAAATGTGCCCCAAAACACCTGTTGACTCCAACATTCGAAAAATAAAATTTTTACCTACCACTTTCAAATGTTGCAGATCAAATATACCATTTAAAGTGAGAAAAAAATCCCGATAAACCATGTACCAAAACTAGTTCTCTTTCAAAATGGAAAGGATTGAAACTCGGCAAAATTTGGACACTAGAAGAAAACGAATCAATGCATCTTCTTCTTCATTTAAATTCTAAATTTAATGTTTCCAATGTTGGAGTTAACAGGTGATTTGGGGCACATTTTGTCATAATTTCAACGCAAACAGTTAATTTTCTCGTTATGAAAGAACCGTATCTTTTTGTTACAGAATGAAGAGATGTACTGCAACACCAAAAAAATAACCTCAAAAAAGGTACGAGTAAAACTTGCATCCAAAAACAACGCAAGTGGCGCCCTCTGTGAGATACGTAGAAATTGACATCTTCAGCTTATTGTTCATCCCCAAAAAAACAGCAGTGCCAAATTTCTGTTCAACAACTTGATTATTTTGGGAGATATAGCCATAATTAAATTTGTAAAAATGAACTACAACGCTCTGTCTGAGACAGACTGTCTCTCTTATAACAACCAACATTTCAATAAAGATATTATATTGGCCTCAATTGTCATATTTTGGCCCGAAATATATTATGCAGTTGCTCTATGGACCCATTATTAACGGGACAACCTGTATTGTGGCAAATAATAATATCTATCAAAAGGACGATTATTTTCTATTTGATATCCAGAGCCACTATCTGAAGCAAGGATTGTCTTAAGTTTAATTAATTTTCGACTATAATACATTAGATCATTTCAGCCAAAACTAAAGCGTCCTTGCTATAAATTAATAACCTCTTGGCACTTATCATTAAGAAGTTTTGAGCTTTAAATGAATAATTAAATAATAAATATTTTACTCACCTAGAACTGTGAACGACACGGCTAATATTCCAAGTGCGAAAAACCACTTCATTTCTTATGCGTATCTCAATACCTGGTGCCTGTAACAAAACGATATGATTCAGTTTTTGCAATAATTCCAGTTTATATACACAGCAATCACTGTGTTTATTTACTCTGATTCACTCCTAGGCTATTTACCGTGCGGTTTTAGTTATCTTTATTTTTATTCCGTTAAAATACCACATCTTTTTGAAGGTGACCAGTATAAAAATTTGAACCTACGAAATACGTCTATGAAGGTACCTATTTTTTAACTCAAAAGTAAATAAGATTTTGTAAATATTTTAAAATAAGATTACGATTTTTATGAAGTGTAGCAACATCGCAGACTTTAAACTAGGATGGTGGATGGAACAAGGAACAAGGTCAGCGTTCCCCAAACTTTAAAAAAATCATGGAAAACAGATTTTAATTTCTCACCCTGTATAGTTCCTAATTATAGTAAAAAATCAGACCTTTTCATAATTTTCGACTTTAAGCATTTTGGTGTTCTATTCATATTGTAATAAACTGTCAAATCTGAGGAAAATTGGTGTCTAATATAGCCAATTGCGTAAATATTAGGGGAATATTAGGGAACATTACAACTTAAACAACATCTACACAATTCAAAAATAGTGCCAAAAATAATAAAATATAGCAAAACCACAAAAATTCAACAAAAAAATACCTAACAAAATGTAAATGTTTAGCACCTTAGTTGCGGAAATACCTATTTTTGTACCTTCCCTGTATTTTTTTTATTTTGTTTTATTTTTTTTTTCAAAATAACTAAGTTGACCATTTTGCTCAAAATTAGGTCTGTCCCTTATCTTTGTATTCTAAAAAACTTTTTATTAATAAAATATTTATTTTTAACGAAATTCCATGATTTTGTATTTTTGACGTGGAAGGACTTTCATTTTTACCACTACTAACCTTTGTTTTTGAAGATACGAAAAAATCAAAAGACGAATATTGTGTAAATAGGTAGGATGTGGCTCCATCTTCTAGTGATAAAAAATAAAATAAAAGAGGAAAATAACCACAAACCCAAAACGTTTGTTTATATAAATGTGACGCTCCAGATATTTACGTATTTTTTAAATTTGTTCGTCACTACGATTAAAATTATGCAAAATTTTATAAAATTTACTTTCTGGGTATTTGAAAATTTCCATTTTCATGCTTTATCACGATAAAAAGACAACCGGTATGCTACTGCTGAGAGTAAAATTTCCTAAATATAAAGCACAAAATAAAATTGGAAATAAAAAAGCCTTTTTAAAAGCTGCTTTTATTTAAGCCATGTACTAAAACGAATAAAATAAGTTTCGGTTTTCGTTAAGATAATTCAATTCCAAATTGCGACAAGTTCTTGCAAATTGAAAAGCTTGTCGCGCGAATTGTAAAGAAAAAAATGCATACTTTGGCAAACACTTGCTTATCAACCAATCACTATGTCCAATAAAATTAATTGGTACCTATCTACTTTCATCAACGTTTCGCGCGACAAACTTTTCAATTTGCAAAAACTTGTCGCAATTTGGAATTGAATTATCTTAACGAAAACCTAAACTTGTTTTATTCGTTTTGGTGCAAGCCTTAAATAAAAGCTTGTTTTTAAAAAGGTTTTTTATTTTCAATTTTTTTGCTTTCTAGACTAAATATTTGTTTTGTACTCTATTTACCATGCCTGATTGTGTTCTACCGACATGCTATAATTCTACTAGGCCAAGCAATCATCAATATTTTCGCTTTCCAAAAGAGGGATAATTTAATAAGTTGGTTATTGGTTATACATGCAAACGAGATGAAAAATTTGAAATGAAAAATTGTAAGTGACAGAAAATAGTTTAAATATGTTTTTGTATATTATATTTTATATTTACTATTCCTCCACAGAGCACAATTATTTATGCACTTCGTGCAAGTACGATAGTTGCCTGTTGCCTGACTTTCATTCCATTTGGCAGTTCAGTGATCACTCTGGCTAATTCACCTGAGGTAGATAAAACGTATCAATGTTTGTTTCAATTTACGTTATGTTCAGCTCACTGAGCTTAATTGCTTTGCGGAAGAGTCTCTTCGAGAAAAATAGACAGATTGCACTTATAAAAATGCAAGGACTCTAAAACCTGATTCCGTGCATATATTGAAGGTGCCTATATGAAAAAAGTAGAAATTGTACTATTATATTGTCAGACATTTCTTTCTGGTGCGCAAACAGATCCATTTAGTTTTTAATTGTTTTTTTTTGCCGCATAATCCTGAACAAAACTTCGAACGTTAACTCAAAAAATAACTTCAACAATTTTGTTTTCTCAAAAACCCAATTAAAAATTAAATGATATTATGATATTAGGTAAAATTAAAAACCGATGCCAACGGAATCACTATTTCTACATCACTATTTTGGACGCCTTATCTAATAGCACAGAATAGCCACTGGCTATTACACTGCCAGATAAAACTCTTACCTACCTTTAAGTTTTTGTTTTTGATCGATTTTATTAATTTTCATGTCAAAAAAAGAGTTTTAAAATCGAGTACGTGCATCAGTTATTGTCGCTATTTTTTGCCCTTATATTAACAATTCTCAATCATCAATTGAAAAAAAAAATAAATTAAGAAGCCCGAATATTTTATCAACCAAAACGCAAAGGACCTACTTATTAAATTAGACAATCGCGTCCGCCGAAAATCTATTATTTACCAACGAACTAACGGAACAGAAAAAATCAAACGGCCGGCCCGCTTACCTGAACCAACACCAACCAGCCCAGTTAATAACGGTAGAGCAACTGCAGAACCCGGGCTATGGAACCTGCGGCCACTGACATGAAGAAATGTTCTGGAGAAATGCGCGTCCTCCCGTTTTATAGGCGGTTTTTATGTCGTCGACCGTCGCGACGGTACCGACGAACCTACGCCAAAACGTACAAGACCCTGGGGATGTCTTCGGTCGCATCTGGGATTGGCCGACGACGCGACGCGACGGTCGATTGCGCTGATCGATCGCTGGTCCCCCGAAGTGCCGACCATCGGTTTTTAGTCCATCAGTGGAAACAGTCAGCACTTCGCGGGCGATCGGCCGATATGGTTCGATTTGCCGTTGACGGAAAAGTTTACAAAATTTAGACTTTAGCAATTTAGTAATCGTTTTTGAGGTTTATAAAATTTACCATAATTTTATTAATACATAAAAAATGCAGGTACCTTTGGGTTGCTGCTTCATTTTTGACAAGAAGTGTTACCTACCTTTTATTTAACATTTTTTGCAAGGTCAAATAAATATAGAAAGTTACGGGGAGGTAAAAAATAAATATAAACACCCTGTATATTTGAGGTCAAAAACCACATAAATTATACAAAAATCGAGCAACTCTTACGCCTGGCGTTAACCACGTGCGTTGAGATACTCGCCAGGGCCCCACTGAGGCACGACCTTTATGACCTTTATTTAATTTTAGTTTGTAATTGTTTACATCAAAATATTTCGGAAAAGAATTATAGGCTTAATTAAAATGGTTCAAAACATCTATAAAATTGTTTGTGGCAGTGTCTAAATAGCTGAAAACAACAAGATAAAACCGCATAACTACACTTTTGCGATCGAGTACGTCCCTGTTGCCCAGTCGGGTGAAATTTTATAGCCTACCGACCAATCGCAGAACATCATTGAACACGTGATTTTATTTACGCCAGGCGTACGGATTGCGCGCTGATTCAGTCAGATATGTCTTGTGAACAGATTTCTTGCCTATCTTCTTCTTAATTTTGCGGCCTTTAACTATTGGTCAACAAAAGTTTTTTCGAACAAATGTTTTTCGAACAAAAGTTTTTTCGAACAGATGTTTTTCGAACAAATGGTTTTTCGAGCAGATGTTTTTCGAACAGATGTTTTTCGAACAGATGTTTTTCGAACAGATGTTTTTCGAACAAATGGTTTTTCGAACAGATGTTTTCGAACAAAATTCCGCGACCCACTTCATATGAAAAATTTGATCCCTAAGGACCGATTCCTTGACTCCATCTCTAAATATTCTCCATTATGGCTTACGCCACTTGGAAATAAAGCTCCTAGTCCCTAGCCAGATGTCATCTTTCCCATCTTTCTTGTAATTTTCTTTTATTAAATATTAAATTCCAAACGAAATTCGGAGAAGGGTTTTTGATTACACAAGAGATTGTTACTTTCTGAAAACTTCCGTAAAGTCTGACTAAAGAAGTACTCGTATCTAAAATATAAATACAGTGTGGTTGCGTTCAATGCGCTCCCAAATCTGTAATCGCTGCCAGCGCTTTACGTCAATGTGCATTGAACGGACAGAAATGACAGATAGCGCTAGCTATCGCTGCCCTCGGTTCGGCAGCGATTTCATTTTTGCTAGATTTTCTTGGTAGCGGACTTATCATGTTTCTATCCTTTTTTATCGTCCCTGCTTTCTCTGTTATTCTGAAACGCTTAACCTCGAAATTCTTGTTGGGGTATCGTTAATTTTGTTCATTTTTCCAAAAAAAGAAAAATTATTCACGCAATAAATAATTAAAAAATAGAAGGTTGGGAAATTGTAAGAGACAATAATTATTGTGGAAAAGTGGTTATAACTGCTTCTTGTATCATGCACCAACTCTGTGCAGTTGTTTATTATTTTATTGGCCGTTATTATAAAAATTACCCGGTTATTTCTCTGAGAAATTAGCCAAAATGGTAAAAAAATAGACACAGAAAATCAAGTTATTTTAAAAACGAAAATAGAAAATACCGAAAATTGTATCTGGTGTATCTGGTTTTTCGTGTTAATACCTCTAAAAATTTAGGTAGGCTGTGATAATTGAACTGGGCATTTTTTTATAGGTATGTCCCGGAAAGGTCGCATATTTTGCGAAGTATTGGTTTATCATTGCCACGAAAGCCTGGTCTTCTGCGATTTTTTCAAGGAGTGTATTTTTCTAAAACTATCTCTAGTCCAATAAAGTTGTGCTCTTGGGGTCGCAAAAAAAATCCAAACAGGATGATTTTTTTAGGATTGCTTGGCGACTGCCTCTTGAGCGACCAACCAAAAGATCACACTTGAACTCCTGGTATAAATTGTGCTATAAGGTGGTTTCCTAAACAATAGGTGTGATTTCCTAAACATTTTTTGGAGCAAAATGATTCTAATAAAAGTTGCAGGGGATCAAAGTATGAACAACTTTTCTTCATATAATTTGTTTGTATCTCTAATAGATACATAACGGGTTACAGCGCATTACTTATATGACAAAAAACCGCACGCAGCAGGGGTGGTCTTGTAAACATTTTTTTACAAAAAATCATCTTGATAAAAGTTTTAGAGGATGAAGTTCTGGTCAACTTTTTCTTATAATATTTTTTTGTATCTCTAGGGAATTATATTTTTTAATTATTTAAAAATTTAATATTTTTAAACTCTGATTAAGATTAATTTAAATTTCTAGCTGCTAATCGAACAAAATTGAAGTTTAGTAGCAAATTCATGTGTTATCCACTGATAAGTTGCGCTTGTGGTATTTTATTTTTTTGTAATACACAGGGTGGTCGAAAAAAATACAAAAAAGTTAAATTTCTTTTTATTTGACTAGGTGGCTGTGATTTTAAATCTGACATCCACCTTTGATTCTAAACAACTTTTTTAAGTAACTTTTTACCGTATTTTAAAAAATAAGTGTACTTTACTCTTAAATTTTGATGTTTGCGTTTTGAGTTTGAAATGATGGGCCAACTTTTATCAAGAATAAAATTTTCTGAGAAATTAATAATAAAAAAGTTTTCCATTTGTGTCCAACTTTCTGCCGGTCGCTGTATAAGTAATGTGCTGTATCTAGTTATGTATTAGAGATAAAAAAAATTATGAGGAAAAGTTGGCCAGACTTTGATCCCCTACAACTTTTATTAGAGTTATTTTGCTCTAAAAAATGTAGCAACCCTGAAAAAATTATGCCCTTTGGATTTTTTTTGCAAAACTGATATCTTTATTGGACTAATCAGGCATCTTTTCAATCGAAAAAATAATTCCTTTTCGGCATCCCTCAAAATAGTCATGTAGCAATTTTGATGAAACATGTCCATTTGTTATATTTCTCTGTGTGAACCCAAATTTTGAAAAAGTGGGTAATTCAAATTCATGGTATGAATCTAGGATGCTATGGAATCAAAAACAAAAAATGACGCTAAGAGCATAAACTAATATTCAATAATTATTAGACTTATAAAAGAATTTAATGAAGTTGCCGAAATTTCTTATGAGCGACATCCAAACAGAAATTACTTCCCCCGTTTTCACTTTTTGTCATATTCGTTGAACTATGACTGTCATTTGTTTTTGATTTCATACCCTCACTTTTTCGAAGAAATTAACAATATCCACTCGTTAGGATATTTTTCATCAAAATTGCTACGTGACTATTTTGAGGGATGTCAAATAATCTTGCTGTGGTATTTTTCATTTAAAAAATGCCTGATAAAGTTTTTAGAAAAACCTATTTATTAATCACCGAAAACCAGGTTTTCGTGGCAATGCCATTACGTCTCAAACGATGACTTATAAAAAAATTGCCTCGTTCCATTCCAGCAGCCTACTTAGATTTTTAGGGGTGTCGACACAAAAAACCAGACACACTGTATATTGTATATAAAAAAAACTCCTTTCGACTGGGGAAGCAGACTGCTATGATAAAGATAAATTACAATCGGAATTTAAAAGCGGGGTTCGCCTCTCGCTTTTGCAATGTTTCAGTTCTGTGATCCCTCTGTTCCCTTATCTTCTTGGTAGGTATAAAATTTGCCTTGGATTGATGGCTAATCGAAAATGAAAAAACGAGCCAAGTTGAACGCGGCAGTGCGATGCCACTGATTCATCCGCATCATTAATATTCCGCATATAGATACGCATTGCTGAATAATAATTGGAATGGTAAATCTTCTTTGTGTTTATACTTTCATACAATGAACCTGGACGCGGTGAGGGCGTACCTATATTCCAATGTTGCGGCGTCAGTTTGTCGACTGATAAACTGCCAAGTTTAGGTCTGTTCGTTTAGTATGCGGTTGGCGCTTTGGATGGTTTTGACGCGTTAGAAACAGAAGCTAACGCCATAACCAAATACAAGAAAACAATACAAATAAGGAAGCACAGGCTGAATCCTTGGATCATAAACCAACCAAACATATTTAATAGCTGGCCTGAAAATTACTAATAATAATTATATTAATGACATGTTTCCTGTTTCCGAACTTGTTATAAAGATACCATTGTCAGATGGCATAGAGGCAATAAAAGACTAGCGCAAATGTCGCAAATATTTCACATGACGGAATAAAAACTGGTCTAATAAATAGGTAGTCTCATCTAGAGTCATTCATCAAAATCTGATAGATTCAGATTATACATAGTGACAAGTTAATTTGTTTGTCATACTAGAACGTAGCTTGAAGACTTTTTACAACGAGGGCTGGGCGGTCGGAGGTATATACTATACAGGGTGTCCGGTAAGTAGAGGGCAATCTCGCGTAGGGGGATGTCGAAACATACAGGGTGTTTCCTAAGACGCCCATTAACGGAGTTACCCCAATTTCTGGGGTAACTGGATCAGCCCCTCTTAATTCTCATAGAGAACAATATAACAACAGTTAGGGTATCTGGGTCATGTCTTGAACCTTGTTTATTTTGATATTTTTTCAGATCCAAGACTTGTTTAGTTTAGAATTTACGGTATCAGAAAGAAAACAAGACACGAAGACACTACAACAGTAAAACATTATGTTTATTAAAACAAGTTAAAATTATTTGTTATACAAAAAAATAATAAATAAATAAATAACAAATAATATTCCAATACTAAAATAAATTAAATATTTAAAAAAAACACATTCTATTCAGATCATGTCTTAACAAATTGTCGACTTAAAGGTTTAAATGTCTACATCTTCAGTAGAAAATACTAACTCGTCATCTGCTGTAACATGTGGAGCAGCAACAACTCTTTCTTCAGAATGTTGTAATTGCCCCCGACTTTCATTACACCTTTTCAGATCTTCTTTTCTGAATAATGTTTTGTCAATGGCATCTCTATTTACAGGACTGCCTTTAAGATGAAGAGCCCCTTCGTCATATATTCCTGTATGCTTGAAACCATTTGTAATGGTGGAAGTACCTACTGTTTTTGATCTAGTCTTTATTGCATTTATGGCTTTTTGTAAATCGTAACGGTCACCAGTGGCGCCTTTTTTTTTTGTTTTCGAATGTAAGTCGTACCATTTCTAAAAAATAAACTTTTACCACCTGGGCCAACTGAACCCTGCCTGACCCAGTTTCCCCAATATTGTGTGTGTGTGTGACCCAGATACCCCAAAATTTTAATTTCTTCGAGCCAACTGGACTGGGACACCCCCAACATAACTCATAATTTTTGATGCTTCGATAGAATAGCTGAAAAAACATAGATAGCTTAATGGAAACCATTTTCCGTCTACTTACCATCGATTTGATGCAAATAATGCCGAATTATGAATTTCCACAATGATTTTTTCAAAACTCAACAGGCAGTTGTTTCAGCGTGTCACAGGTAACCTATAATATAATATATGTTAGACATATTTCGTTGACTGGCGTATTAATAAAGACTGCTCACGGCTGTCATGTTTGACAGTTCTCTGGCTCACCATGCGCTTCCCGGAGACAAAATACAATGCAAAATACATTGTTGACCATAGGCGCCATCTACTTTCCAGGACATGAAACCATAGCCGTGAGAAGTCTTATTAATACGTCAGTCAACGCATATTTATTAAAAACCTTCAATGGCAGTGCTGCCAAATGAACCTTTTGCAAGTGGTAGTTTTTGATTTATATGACAATTCCCCTATATATTTGAATCTATATACACTGTGTCCCGGATAAGAATGAACAGCATGGGGATATTGCAACGGTTAAATGGGGAAAAAGTTGCGCAATTTCGAGGTCAATAAAATGGCACAAACAGATTTCTAATATCTTTTTCGTTTTTGAGTTATTTTGAAAAAAGTAAAATTTTGCGTTTTCGATTTTATTTTTTTCTGAAGTTGCTATCACAGATAGAGAAAAAAGAAAAGCACTTTCTTGTGGCACTTTTTAACGGGCCTTAAGATGGCGTTTTTAGATTTGTTCTACAACGTTTCGTTTTTGAGAAACCATCTTCAACTTAATTTTTTTAAATACGGACCTGGATTTTTTTTACAGATTTTGAAAGCACTTTTCATTGCAAATACCATGATGTATGACAATAAATATTTTTAAAATGTTTTGAGACAATTATACTGAAAATTCCTTTTTTTCCATTATTTTTTTTTCTAATGCGGCCCTGTATTTAATAATAAGAAGTCTAAATATTAATCAGTATTGTCAACAATTTAACTTACAACTTATCTTTCAATTGGAGAACTAAAAAAAGGACGGCACATACGATAATAAAAAATAAATAAAAATCCACCACCTAGAATAAGGCTTTGAAACAACGAAACCAATCCCTTGTCATTTGTCATAACTCCCACTGTATCATTTATTTCATTACAAATGGAGGGTGCTTTTTCAAATGACGACAAATGTTATATCTTGTGTCACAGAAGTAATGTGGAGGCCGAATGAATGTATTTTTGCAATTAATAAATGGCAAAAATTATTGATTACGTTGGCTTAAAGCTTTCTTCTCGCTATAAGGAAAAGCGAAGAATTTACTTCAAAACACAATGCGACACTGTTTGCTGTACAACAACAGAGGAAAACACTTTACCAGACGCAGGGCCGTAAAATTTTAAAAATATTAAGTTTTCCAAGTAAAAATAAACTGTAAGTTAATTGCTGAACTCAAATTGAAATTTTGATTTTTTGCAATTGTGATGCAGTGTAAAAAGTATAATTCGTGGGAATAATTTCTTGAAATTTGGAATCTGGGGGTTTTCAGGGGCGCTGATTAACGCCACGTTATCAGATTTCCGAGAAAAAAAATCGCTGATACCTTAACTCGAAATTTTGGGTCAAAATTTTTTTTATAATGGAATAATCGTATGGTCATTGAAAAGTGTTTGATAAGTGCGTCTAGGAGGACCCTGTATACAAAAAAAAATTCGTTAAAATCCGAAAGCCGGTTCAAATTTTGCAGGGGTGTTCCAGATCAAAATGAGACACCCTGTATATTCTTGCACCCATTGCTTAAAACCGGATCAATATTATTTGTTGAACTTCTGATTTGTAAACCAATCATATTATTCAAGTTTCAATTTGACTATATAGAATTAAATAGGCTTTTATGACAACTATCTGTTGATCTTCCAGAGAAATAATAATTTGTAATATTTCTTCACTCAACAGATTTATCGAGAACAGAACACTTGGTAAGTTTGATTGGGAATCTCTAGCAATCTAATGAAATAAACCGACATGCTGAAAAAAATCTGAAAAGTATGAACTCGCTATTATATCTCGAGTCACAAAATATAATTCAGTGTTAACATCAACATTATTAATTTTTCTTCTTCCTCCTTGGCAAAAATATATTATTATTGTTATTAACCATATTACTTAATTCGGATTTGGAAGTAGTAGGTAGTAATTACACTGGTAGAGTTTTTATTCTAACCAGGTCGAATATGACGAAGGCTAAGCACCTCTTTTGTTTTTAAATTAATATGTTCTAATAACCTAATGTTATGGCACACCGTAATCATTGTGCGCATCTCTGAGTTCGCAGAATGGGCCTCTCTGTGCTCGCTCTACAAAGCGTTCCTTTCCATTCTTTCTGTTCTGTTAATTTGTTTCTTCATTTGCCCACGCCAAAATTTATATGGGGCAGCGCAAACCGTTAGGACCATTAATTCTAAAAAAAAATTAAGGACGTTTTTTATTCGTCCGAGTACGAGAACTCCATTAAAAAATTGTTTGTTTCGTACAGGAACCAGTTCTCTGAAATTTCGTCGGTCACTGATCTTGAACTTGTGTTTTGGTGCATAAGATTATGGTGCAACATTTTTCACGTGCAAGGTCTGCAATCGATGCCCCTGGGAGAATCCGGAGTTAAGACCGGGTACCGTTTGATACTGAATAATAGTTCCTATATTCCAAAACATCCGAACAAGGGGAGCAAGGTAGACCTGAGAAGATAAAAAGCCAAGTAACCTAAAAACTTCAAGAAGATTAATGTGATAAGGAGTTGATTTGGATTTGGCCGGTTACATTTATAAAGTAATATAGAATGGCTTTTATTGTTGGAATGTTTGATTGTATCTAATAAAATCAGCAACTGTAAATACAAAAGTATAAAACGTGATAGGTAGTACTGAAAAGGATATGCGAAAGGAATACTGTCTAGCAAGAGAACGTTTTTTTTTTATCCAACTACGATGTAGCATAATATTCTGTCCATCATTGACAGATCCCTCATTATTTATTAAAACGGTAACCAGATAACATTTAAACATCGACAATATTGTGCTTAAATTCATTTCGGAATTAGAAGCAAATTGGGATTTTTGCCATAACTTTTTATTTCAAATGACTTTTCTATTTTTGTATTCGGATTTTCTGAAAACAATAAGGACATTACCTAGTTCATATAAATAAAAAATTGAAAATAAAAAGGTACCTTTTAAAAACAAGCTTTTATTTAAGCCATGTACTAAAACTAATAAAATAAGTTTAGGTTTTCGTTAAGATAATTCAATTCCAAGTTGCCACAAGTTTTTGCAAATTAAGAAGGTACCAATTAATTTTATTGGACAGTGATTGGTTGATAAGAAAGTACCCATTTGCCAAAGTATGCATTTTTTTCTTTACAATTCGCGCGACAAGCTTTTCAATGTGCAAGAACTTGTCGCAATTTGGAATTGAATATATTACGAGTATATCTTAACGAAAACCTAAACTTATTTCATTCGTTTTAGTACATGGCTTAAATAAAAGCTTGTTTTTAAAAAGGTTTTTTTTTATTTCCAATTTTATTTTGTACTTTTTAGTACCTGTTTGATTCCCATGTCAGGAGGGTAATAAAGTAATTTAGTCCGCCATCTTGGGGCGGCCGCCATATTGGATTTCGTATGAAGTCATTCACCTTATTGTTTTCTACCCGTCGAGGCCTTTCATTTGATACCCATATGTTGGGTATCAAATAGGTAATCCGCCATCTTGGAGCGGCGGCCATATTGACTACCTAAATTTTTTTTCTACTCTCTTCAGGCCCTTTCATTTGATACCCATTTTAAGGGGGTTGAAAAGAAAATGTAATCGGCCATATTGAATTTTGGGTGATGTCACTAACTTTTTCGTTTTCTACTTTTCAAACCCTTTCATTTGATACCCATATTAAGGGGGTCGACAAAAAATACATCATCCGCCATCTTGGAGCGGCGGCCATTTTGAAAGTATTACAATATTGAGTACCTATTGTATATTGCATTGTCACCGGAACTAAAGATGTATGCAAAATTTCAGCTCACTCGTATGTCAGGAAGTGGTTTTAATTCAGCTTGCAAGATTCGACCCACACTAACAGGTGAAGTTAAATAAAAGCTTGTAAAAAGGTTATGGGGTGGTCGCGTTCTCGTTTGAACAACATGTTTGTCTCTTTCTCGTGTACAATTTTCAGTTCTCTGTAATTTTTAATACAAATTAAAGATTTCAAAAAAAAAATCAAAAGATAATATCACTGAAATATTAGTGCATGGATTGAACCATTGAGTAGGAACTTTGTGTGTTTTTTTTTTAATTATTGCTGATAGATTCACTATCTACTTATCTATTACTTTGGAAGGTAGACACGAGAACTTTTTAGCAGGGTAGAATAAACAATGCAACTTTAGAATATACCTACTAAAGACACGAGTTTTTTTACTCGGCATTTAAAGTGTCTTAGAATTGTCATTTGAAAGCTCGTAAATTGGCACTGAAGTTGTCATTATTGTACGATATTTCAGTTGGCCTTGACGAGATGTGAGAACCAAACGTGGCCAGATATTCCAAACCCGGTGAATAAATAGTATATTTCATTACGAGCATGACTTGACATGACTTCCCGTGTTCGGCTGCGCCTCACACGGGAATTTGTCACGCGCGCACGGAAAAATCTATTTCTGGACGTGTAATGAACGATATTTTTTATTATACTTCTTTGAAAACGGAAACTTAAAACATTTTATCGGCATATTATAATAAATTTAATTGACAAAAAATAAAGTGTCCCAAAAGTAATGGGACATAGAGCAACTGCATATATTTTGGGCCAAAATATGACAATTGAGGCCAATATGCCTCATAGAAATGTTGTTTGTTTAAAATATATAGGGCGTTGAAGTTCATTTTTTGAAATAGAATATTAGCTACATCTTCCAAACTAATCAAGCTGCTGAACTGAAATTTGGCACTGCTGTATTTTTGGCGCCACTTGCGCTGTTTTTGGATCGTGCTTTTACTCGTAACTTTTTTGAGGTTATCTTTTTGGTCCTGCAGGTCCATCACTTTAGTGCATCTCTTCATTCTGCAAGAAAAAGGTACTCCTGTTTCATAATGATCAAATCAACTGTTTGCGTTGAAATCGACAAAATGTGCCCCAAAACACCTTTATTTGACATAAAATTTTCACCTACCGCTTTCAAGTGGTTCAGATCAACTGAACCATTTAATGTGAAAAAAAAATCCCTATGAACAATGTACCAAAAATTATTCGCTTTCAAAATGGAAAGGATTGAATTTGACAAAATTTGGACACTCTATTTCAAGAAAACCAATGTTTTTTTACCAATGCCCATTTAGCATTTTTGTCATAATTTTGAAGTACAGTTGATCTGTAACACTTAAAAGCAGTAGGTGAAAATTTTATGTTTCGAATATTGAAGTCAACAGGTGTTTCGGGGCACATTTTGTCGATTTCAATGCAATTTGATTTGATCGTTATGAAACAAGCGTACCTTTTTCTGGCAGAATGAAAAGATGCACTAAAATGATGGACCTGCAGGACCAAAAAGATAACCTCAAAAAAGTGACGCGTAAAAGCTTGATCAAAAAAAACAGCGCAAGTGAGAGCAGTGCCAAATTTGAGTTCAGCAACTTGATTAATTTGGGAGATGTAGCCATAATTCATAATTCTATTTCAAAAAATGAACTTCAACGCCCGGTGTCTCTTCTATAAGTCATATTGGCCTCAATCGTCATATTTTGTCCCAAAATATATGCAGTATTCCCTATGTCCCATTACTTTTGGGGCACCCTGTATAAACTTTTTGATTGTAGCAAAAGGGATTCTTTCCTTAAGCTTCTAACTTACTTAACTTTTCAAAGAGTCGGAGTGTGTGGCTGTTTCAGTGAAAGGAGTACCGCCAGGGACCATATTTGGGCCTCTAGTTTTTGTCAATTATGTAAATAGCGTGAGTAGCATTAATAACCGCATTAATATTTAGGGGCCAATCGCGACAAGAGATGTGTCATATGGCTGGGGATGGCCTAGCTCAAATCAGGTTATGGCTCAATCATAACGTTTTGAGTTTAAATGTAAACAAAACAAATGTTATGGCATTAACCAAACGAAACATAGGAAATTTAAAAATCCGCATACTAGGTTGTAACAATAAAAGTTTATGCATTTGTGAACTTATTTTTTCCGATTTAAAAAATTATATGATGTCCCCCGCCACTGAAGTTTCTTTTCCTAACTCATTTGGTTTATTTGCATCGGCCTTTGAGACCTCGGCAAATAAAGTCCACATTTGTTATAAAAAGTTAAACTTCATTGCCTATTGGTACACAAATAACTATTATTAATTACCTACACCTACGGTTTTAAGATATATGAAATTTCGCTCAAATTTATTTGTCATACAAATGTTTTTTGTATAATTTTAGTCAAAAAACAAATAATAAACTAAACTAAGCAAAGAGCTTTGTACTTGATCCCCTGAATTTCTTCTGCGTACGCCTATGGTTTAAAGGGGTAATTTTTTAGATCCAGCGTTTATTTTCCATAAATTGTTTACTCTTGCAAAATTTTGCTTCACGATATTGCAACTTATTTGGCAATTTATTGTGATTTCTTTTTGTTCATTGTAAGTATCTCTATTAGGAAATGTGTTTTTTTTTTAAATATCATCGAGCCCAAATTTAGGACAGTATTCCAATCGTGTAATTTTCCTACTTACTTGCCCACACCACAGAATAAATATAGCTATTCTGTGCCCACACTAACTGTAATATAAATTTTTGGATCATTGGAAAACATGGAAAATTATAATCTATTTTAATAAATTACGGTTTATTTGCGTTGTATATCTATCTACTATCCATAATTTTCCTAGCTTTACTAGAACGATTGGGTTTTATCTGTGCTAAAACGAAATGCTTTTCGGTTTAAGATTGGGGGTGATTTATAGAGCGACCATAAACTAAAAACTTCAATATTTATAAAGCTAATTTAGATGTTAATAGTCAATTAACAAACATCAACCAGCACTTTTTGAATACTTATTATCTATTCTTATCTTTTAAACTTTGTAGATTGCACCAACACAAATTATTAGGAACACGGTTAGTATTCAACAGTTTTTTCACTGTACCTACTCAGACAACTCCAGTTTTAAAGTCGCCCTTAGAGTTTTAGCATATGTTTTATTCATAAAACAAACTATGCGTTTAGAAGCAGAAAAACTTTATCTCGGGTCATATTAATTTAAATTATTCTGGAGCTTCACAATGTCGAGAAAGTAAAAAAAGGGTGTACTGTACATTGAACATAATACCATAGGCGTGCACAGGGCGGGCCAATAGGGGAGCCCCTCTAATACTTCGAGGTTAAAAAAAAAAAGACTAAAATGTCCTATAAAATTGTTTCGTTAGACCCTTCTTTTTGGAACTTTAGTTTCAATCAAAATAAATAACAATTTTATTTGCTTTACTACCTACCTATTATTTTTAGTTGATAAGTTTTTTCTTGAAAACAGTTTAGGGGCATTTTATGTTAGGGGTGGTCCGCCCCTGGTTTCCAAGACGAAATTGAAATGTTGCTCTAATTTAATATTATCAGTCCTTATGTACCTGGGTATATATACTCTCCAAGTTTAATTAAAATTGATTTCACCGTTTCGGAGATATTACGGAAAAACCTTTTTCAGGATTAAACTTTAAAGCACAAAAAGTCCCGAAAAGAGGGGTCTTACGAAAAAATGTTATAGAACTGTTATAGACTAACCGTCCTTCAAATATCTCCTAATACTTCTGGGACACCTTGTATATGTAAAACTGATTAAAATTGTTATGTGATTTTGAATTTTACAAAGCCTGATTTAAACTATTTTTCCTTAAAATTTTTAAGCATTTTGGTAAGCAAGTTGAAATTACAAATCACTTTTGTCAAAGATATATACTATATCTTTGCCTCAGTGTTTTCTATAAGAAGCGTGCAGGTACCTATTGCTTATTACTGCTTACTGCACAAATGATTTTGACTCCTAGTGTACAACAACAAAATTACCACCAGTCGATTTACATAATAGTTTATGCTCATATTACTAGACTGTGATATTAGGTTATTTAGATTTTTTTTTTTTTCAATTTCAAAACTTTTTTTGTTTGTGAACCCTTCTCGTCTAGCTAGCAACAAGCAACCTACAAAAGCGTTGACTGACGTATTTATAAGACTTCTCACGACTGTAGCTTCATGTCCTGGAAAACAGATGGCGCTGATGGCTAACAATGTATGTTGCATTGTATTTGGTTTCCGGAAAGCGCCTAGTGAGCCAAAAAAGTGTTAGACGTGATAGAAGTAAGCAGTCTTTATTAATACGTCAGTTAACGCAAAAAGGTTGTTTCGTGGGTATATATCCCTTTGTTTATTTAGGTAGGCACTGTGCTAAGTATATTATACTTATGTATAGCTTTAGCGAAGCTATGTAAGAGGACTGTGGTAATGGTGGGCGCCATGGCCTGGGAAATGAGTAAGGTCGCCGCAGGCGCCGCCGCGCCAGAGGCAGAAAATTTTTTCAAGTGCCACCCCCAAAATCATTCATTTTGATCCTTTAAAAAAATTGTGTTGTTTAACATATAGAGAAAAAAACAAAAAATAAAAAAAAGCAAACCTACTTAAAAATTAAAATACAAATAAGTAACTTAAGTACCTTTAAATTGCGCTTTATAATAAATGAAAAGCCAGGGGGGAAAACGATGAAAGTCCATTATGAGACAAAAAAAAAAGTATTCATTGCAAAATGTAGCTTTTAACCTATGCTTTGTTGTGACAAACTCGTAAGGCGAAATAATACTGGCAATACAAAGTTTTAGCGGATATAAAATTAGGCGTGCTAGGAAAAAACGTTGAATGTCCATCCGTCAGCAGAAAAAACGATGAGTCCAATATGTCGTGACGGGCGCCGTCTGATTGAATCATTATATTTCAATTTTATTGGCAGTTGATCTTTGAGTCTAATCCAGAACAGGTGCGTTTGGTCGTGAAGAATGATACTGTGTGTGGTGTTTCGACAAAAAAAACGAAAAAAAAATGGACGAATATCTGATGCCACAAAGAAGCTTTGATTGCAATCTAATGTAACTGGCAGGGACTCTTAATTTTCATATAATACATTATGTTTTTTTCTTACATTAAAGATTTTTTTCCTTAATCTGAAGCTTCTATAGAAACAATAGAATCTCTTGAAAATAATAGAAACAATAAATGAGAGTCACTGGACCAAGGGGAAAAACCAACGATATAAAGCAATAGATGACTCACTCTAATACAAATAAATCGGTTTTATTTTGCTTCTCTATTAGCGGGTCGGGGGGAGGAAGACGAGGTAATTTGTTTACATTGGCATTTCTTACATTCAGTCTTTCATATTTTGTAATGCATAATAAAAATAGTTTTTTGATAGACTTGTATCTTGTTCTCTGCTTGTATATCGTATACAGTGACCGGCAGAAAGTTGGACACAAATGGAAAACTTTTTTATTATAAATTTCTCAGAAAATTTTATTCTTGATAAAAGTTGGTGCATCATTTCAAACTCAAAACGCATATACCAAAATTTAAATATCTCTTTTTGGATACGAGGTAGATTCAAAAATGTCAAAATAGCTCAAGAGTAAAGTACCCTTATTTTTTAAAATACGGTAAAAAGTTACTTTCAAAAGTTGTTTGTAATCAAAAGTGGATGTCAGATTTAAAGTCACAGCCACCTAATAAAAAAAAAAGAAATTTAACTTTTTTGTATTTTTTCGATCACCCTGTGTATTACAAAAAAAAAACAAAATACCGCAAGCGCAACTTATCATCGGATAACACATGAATTTCCTACTTAACTTTAATTTTGTTCGATTAGCAGCTAGAAATTTAAATTAATCGAAATCAGAGTTTAAAATTATTAAATTTTTGTGTCCATTGAATAAAATAAGTAGTTTTTTTGGCAAATTTTAATAATAAGCAATTTAAATGAAAACAGTAACTAAAAATAAATTTGCCAAAAAATTTTTTCAACTCTGTTTGCCTTTGGGACAGCGGCATTTTAGGATTCTTAACAACGGATAAGACAATATCCATTTCATTATCTTCCTTACCTGTTACATTTCTTCTATGTGGTACTTGACATTTATTTTGCACTGAACTGAACTGCTTAAAACTCCTAAGAATTTTTGCCACAGTTGAGTAGTTGACGTTTTTGTCTGGATGTCGTTCATTGAAAATATCTGATGTTTCTCGACAAGTATGATAATATAATTATCACCGTGTATTAAAACAATTTCAACTTTATCTTGAAGACTAAGTGCAGGCAGAGTTGCAGAATGACAATAACGGAGTTTGACATGTAAAATAATTCTTCACCGACAATTATTGTTTTCAAAGCCAACTTTGCAAGAGTTATTATTGGCCATAGCATGGATTATCAAGCAAATTTATTTTTAGTTACTGTTTTCATTTAAATTACTTATTATTAAAATTTGTCAAAAAAAACTACTTATTTTATTCAATGGACACAAAAATTTTAACCTCTGATTTCGATTAATTTAAATTTCTAGCTGCTAATCGAACAAAATTAAAGTTAAGTAGCAAATTCATGTGTTATCCCACGATAAGTTGCGCTTGCGGTATTTTGTTTTTTTGTAATACACAGGGTGATCGAAAAAAATACAAAAAAGTTAAATTTCTTTTTTTTCTTACTAGGTCACTGTGACTTTAAATCTGACATCCACTTTTCATTCCAAACAACTTTTGTAAGAAACTTTTTAACGTATTTTAACAAATAAGGGTACTTTACTCTTGAGCTATTTTTACATTTTTGAATCTACCTCGTATCCAAAAAGAGATATTTAAATTTTGGTATGTGCGTCTTGAGTTTGAAACCAACTTTTAACAAGAATAAAATTTTCTGAGAAATTAATAATAAAAAAGTTTTCCATTTGTGTCCAACTTTCTGCCGGTCACTGTATATGCTTTGGGACACTTATATTTACAAAATAACCTAAATCGTATAAAAAAACTGGAAAACTTGAATGTGCCAACAATAACATCTTTTTAATATCATGAAACAAAACAAAACCTATATATCGTTGGGAAAAACGATGCGAGTCACTGGACTACCATCTTTCTTTCGCCTTTGTTTGCGCATTAACTAGAGTTTTCTCAAAAATAATAGAGAAGGCATAATTCTTCAGCATCGAAATGTTTACTTTTAGTATAAAAACTATGGAACTAGCCAATAGTATACATTCTTTTTGTGAATATCTTTTCAGTTAAATTTACAGTGGTTTCAAACTTAAAATTATGAATTTCTCGATTGTATAAAAAAAGGGACTTTCATCTTTTTTCCTCCTGGCTCTTCAATACTCTTGAAGGTCCAGGGTCACGCCCATTCTTCGTTCTTTAGAATTCCTTACTAAAAACTCATATTTACTAAAAGCTTATTATTATTATTGTAGAAAAAACTAATATTACAAGTTGTAATATGATAAAATTTGTAATTTGTTGTAATTGACAACGCGATGAGTCGCAAATGCGAAGTATTATAATATCTGCTTTTTGCTTTTTGTTGGCAATAGAAAATAAATAGAAAATGAAAATATTTTAGTTCTAGCTAATAGTTAGATTACATAACAGAATTATTTTTTGTGAGCTCTTTATTTTTTTGAGTGCACTGCAGCACTGCAGCGCTTATGCGCCACAGCACCAGCCGCCACTGTCTACTGTACACACCACATGGAATCACGATCACCGATCACGGATCACAAACCTTCGGCAACCCTCGATTTCCCTATGTATGTTAACCTATTTGCTTACCTTTTAAATAATTTAGGTTTTTTTTTTCAATAAATTTAATGAACTTAATAATATAAAATATTTTCAAAAAAAACCAAATTCATTAATTTGTCGTGTCGTTCGGCGGTTCGCGTTTGGGTTGTCTGTTGTTTGTTAGGGTACATTTATTTCTAGCGGATACTAGGAGGGGCAGGATGTCCCCCCTGGTCCCCGGTCCCCTCTAGTTACCTACGCCAATGTGTGAAATACGCCCATTTCGCAATGAATCAAGCACGGAAGCATGTCTAAGTAAATAATAATTACGTATCTAGGTACAGCTTTCTCAGTCCTCAATATTTTTTTTCCCGTGGACTCCGTAATCTTACAGAAAAGAACTGATTTTTCAACCTTTTCCGAAAATATAGGCTAAAGATCAATCAGAGAAAGTTTCCAATTAAAGAGTGTTCCAGACCCTTTATGTGAAAATGAGCAAGCTCGGACTTGAACGACAAAAGCGTCATTATAATCATTATCTTGCTTTCCATCTGCGGCGTATAATGGAAATTGGTTTCGGCGGGCCCATAACTTTTAAGTGAAGCCCTATTTAAGAAATTTGAGCATTTATCTCCTAACTCATAATCGAGGAGTAGAAAATCCCAGAGCAGTACGGATTGAGACAACTGCTTTCCAACGAGACCAAAATGAAAAAAATCTTGAAAAATGATAAATATGCCAGAAAAATGGAAATTCTGAAGCCCCCAAGGCCTCCTGAGTTCTATGCAATTAGCTGAAAATTCCTGTTCTCATTTTAGTGTTTCGAAATTAAAAAATATGTTTAAACAAATTGTCGTTGAAGTTGAAGATATAACCATTGATATTGATTGATTGATTGATATACTCAATGATATAACTTACACTGGGTTCTCCAAATGAAATTCCCTTTTCCCTTAACTTTTTATTATTTGGTCGATTTTTGTTATTTTGTTGTCAAAATAAAGTTATTCGAGACCTATTTTTAATAAAATTTGGAATTAAAATTTCCTTACCGTTAACATCTGGTATTGATATTTTTCGTGGCGTTTCTTTGTTGAGTAGATATCGAGTAATATATTGTCGTATAATATGCGGACAAACTTCATGAAAAGTATTTTTGAAAAGTATTTTTTTACACTATATTACGCATTTTTCAAAATGAAAAATTAAACTATAAACCGATTAAATTAAATATTCGCAAACAAAAACTAACAACTTTATAACTCTAATAACTCCTTTCTGCTATTTTTTCCGATATCTCATACAGGAGAAAAGTAAAAGACGTACAAAATCTTACTTGTAATACCATTTTAGGATTACAATATCTGTAGGATTAAGATTTTCAAATGTTTTATTTGAACACCAAGACAAACCAATTGGAGGAAAATACTTAAAAAAGGTACGGGAGGTTGGAGTTTTACGTGAAAATCCTAATACAATGTGTCCACCCTTGTAAAATCATTACTTGTTGACCGCTTTCTATAAACCTTTTTTTTGTTAGGTAAGTGTTCAAAATGCACATTTAACAATGTAGGTCCTAAATGTACTTTTAAAACTTGATGTCATATAAGTGGTCGTAGTTGGCTATGATTAAAACCCTAAAATTAAGGCTCACTGAATGCGCATTTCGAATACCTATACCTAGGACACCTAGGTACCTGACAAAAAAGGTTATAAAAATTGATTAACAAATAAATGTGTTATAAGCGTGGTAAGTTCGTAACGCGGACCCACTGCATAGAGTCTTCTTCATTTAAATAGAATGTTGGGCAATTTGGCTCTTATGGCTAACTGGACATGCAGATAATTTTAAATCGAATTTAAACCCAATTTCCCATTTATACGTGTTAATTTGCATTAGATAGGCCTATTTCCTGCCCAGGCCAAATTTATTCCATAAGCATCAGCATCGAATTGTTTGAATGAATGGGGTTCTTTATTCATTGGTATCACCACACTTACCTATTTTAATATACAGTATGTGTCTAAGTTAAGTAAAACAAAGAGGTGTGAAAGAAAAAAGAAATCTAGTTGAAACTTGACCATTCGTCATATTTTCACTTTCAAAATTAAAGTCTTGGCAGGAGGAAAAAATCGTTTCCTCACTACAGAAAGTGCCTTTTCTGTGCAAAACACTTGAAAATTTTACTAAGACAAGTTGTCCAGAATAAAAAAATTATGTCCGCATAATATAAAATTTTTTTGTCATTTATTTATTTTTCATTATGCAAGGTGCCTTCCCTGTGCATGACGCGCGAAAATTTTATTAAGGAAAGTTGTTCAGAATTAACATTTCCCGTCTTGCAGAGGAAAGGCACCTTGCCTATTATTGTATTGAAAAATTAAAAATTGAAAAAAAAATTAAAAATCAAAGTAGGTCGATTCGTCTCAAACTTTGTAGGTAGGCATAATTTTTTATTCTAAAAAACTTTTCTTAGTAACATTTTCTATATTTTGCATACAGAAAAGGCACTTCGGCACTTCACGTGGGCAGAAAATGATTTTTCCCCAAGCCAAGGCCTACTTTGATTTTTCGAAACTGAAAATAGGACAGAAATTACTTTCGAATCAGACCCAAATGGTCAAATTTGAACTCAAAAATTTCTTCTCTTCTCACCTGTTGTTTCACTTATCTTGGGTTGGGACACCCTGTAGTTATACCTATCAGTTCAGAGATCAACAGATATATGAACAATTCACATTTTGGACCATTAAATTCAAAAATTCCACTTGATCTCTATATCTCTGTCAGGTGCCTAGCTGAGAAAACAGGTTTGGATGAAAGTTGGTCTAAACCAACTGTTGATTACTGTGCTGTGAAAATGTTTTAATATGAAAATGGTCGAAATTGAAGTTGTCCATAACATTACCATTACCGGTAAAGCTTTTGGAACGAGACATCAAAAAATTTTATTGACATTTTTTTGTGAATTAAAAATTACTATAGAAATGAAAGTAACGGGTTTGCAGCCAAAAAATATTTAATATACTTTCAAATAACCATAAGCTTTCGTTCAATGTTTTCAACTTCTTCAGGGTGTTAGATTGAAATATTAAAATTTAATTAATTTGATTTCTTCATTTAAGGAAAAATATTTCGTATACAAGAAATAGAGTTTCCGTGCAAAGTTGTCCTTATAAGTATAAGTAATATATTATAAATTATAATTATTATAAAAATAACAGTAAATTTACCTACTTAACACAGCCATAATACAAGACATTAATTCATGTGAACAAATTATGTTCACCTCGACATTTTTAGCGCAATCATCCTTTGTTTTTGCATTTTTTATTAGTAATTACATGTATTTTTATTTTTATTTTATCAGTAATAATTATACAGGGTGTTCCTCAACCTATACGCATAAACTTGGGAAATTGTAGCAGAGGACAAATAATGGCCAATTATCGAAAAAAAAAGTAATAAAATATTTTTTGTTTTGGAGATATAAGTGAAAAAACTGTTATAGATAATAAAAAAGTTAAAAAGATAACAAGTACGTATACGGTATTTAGCAGTACTTTTTTGTTAGCTGTCTTCAATGACGTCGACGCTAATCGTGTTTATTTTCACGCGATTAGAAAAAAAGTATGGCACGTAGTTTCGTAAACAAAGAACTTATGGACATGGTACTAGCATATGGAGAAGCACGTCAAAATTCAGTGGCTGCATCTCATCTTTATGCCCAAAAATTTCCTCAAAGATTACATCCAGGAATTGAGGTTTTTTGCGTGTGATTCAGCGAGGCAGAGAAACTGGCAAAACAAAAAAAACAAAACGGGCCGATCGTGTAGGGCCTCATGGATTCGTAGGGCTCAATAACTGTGTATCAAAAAGCAAGAAAATAACTTTGAACAGTTATTATGATGAGCTAACATCATTTTTATTTTATTGCACTAAATTCAAGTTCTGTGTTTTTTAATTTGAAATAAATTGATATAATCTATAAAACAAAAAATATTTGATTACATTTTTTTCGATAATTGGCCATTATTTGTCCTCATCTACAATTTCCCAAGTTTATGCGTATAGGTTGAGGAACACCCTGTATGTAAAGGTAAAGGTAAAACCACAGAAAATATACGCTACGCGGAGTATATTTTCTGTGGGTAAAACAGTGAAACATATTACATACATGGTCATGAAATTAAAACACGCCTATAATAAAACTTACTAATAAAGCTTACTAATAAAATTTCAGGACACATTAAATAAGTCCCAATTTTTTGCACTCAATAACCGATTGGTCACACTGATCATACTATTAATTGGTGAGATACTACCATAATTCCCCCTAAATAGATCAAGATTCAATTGTCTCAAGTAAGCCTTAGGAACATTGAACCTTATGTTGTTAATCAACATGCAGTCCCCGTATTCAACATTGTTAACAATAGAATACACAAAGAGGACAACCTGTAAGTTTCTTCTTTCCTCGAGACTATAATGAGGTTGAAAGTCTCCAGCATCGCCCTATATATGAGACCATAAAGGGATACACACCTTAAACTTTTTAACATAAAGGTATCTTAAGAATCTTTTTTAAACTCTTTCAATCTGGTTAATACGACTGCTGTTGAGGGTGTCCATATCTGTAATGCGGTCTCACCAACACGTTATATAACCCAACAACGGTGTCAACACTGAAACCATGGCTATTCATAATCACAAAACCCAATGTTTTAAGTGACTTTTTTATAATGAAGTTAATGTGATTGTGATTACAAAATTTCCTGCTACTCTGAAAGTGCACCCCAAGATCCTTGACCCCACTATAACGACTTATTTTCTCACCACCAATATCTGTAACATATTTGTAACAATCACATTCAGCCTCTGGGTGACAACCGCACATTTTTTGGTATTTATTGAAATTCTATTTTTTTTAACCTTTTAGCAACCCTTGCAAGATCACTCCCCAACCGTAGGCTGCCATGGTTGACACAAATGACCCTGAGTCATCCGGAAACACGAGGCAGCCAGAATAACTAACAACATCCGGCAGTGTATTGATAAAAACCATAAACAGTAAGGGACCCAGGTTACTACCCTGGGGTACTCCCGAGACAGCCAAATAGGGGCTGGAACAGCATTGACCAATCTTCACCCTTTGTTCGCTATTACTCAAGTATGAGTAAACAAACAACATTTCTATAAGGCATATTAGCCTCATAATATTTTGTCCCAAAATATGCAGTTGCACTATGTGCCATTATTAGTGACACCCTGTATCATGTTATGGCAGATGATGAACTAAAACAACACTTTTAAAAAATATGTATAATTATATTATTAAATTAAATATTATTATTACATAATACTCTTTATAATACAAATAAATCCAATAAATAAACCATTTAAAGCCACACATTAATTTGTTAACCTCCTCTTTCTCTCCCACCTAATCTAATCTTATATTTACACAAAACTGCTCGAGGGTTGTTCCAAGAACATCGACTGGTTCCTGTCTGTCATATCCTTTTTATAAAACCCATTCTGCCCCCAATTTGGAGGCTTGATCGGAATAATTTTGGGTTTCGGGGGCAACGGCGGGGGTTCGCTGCTCCTCGGTTTATTTTCTATAACTGTATTATCTAAACCACCACTTTTAACCGGGGTAGATTGGCTGGAGCTTGGGGCACTCTCTTCCGATGATTTAATTGGAGAACGTAACCTTATTCTCGTCGATTCGCACGGCACCATGATGTTTCTATTTTCGTAGTTGTTCGACTGAAGTTCCAGCTTCAGGTTCTTGGCAGATGGGATTTTGTCATTGGCAGAATTAGGCGAGGGGTCACCGAGATAAAATCGAATGTTGCCTTCGGATGTGGACGGATGCCCGTTAGATTTGTTCTGTTCATTTTCTTTGTCTTTGAGGAAGTCGGGAAGCTCAAAGTTGATTTCGGTGCCGCGCTGGTCCTCGAGGCGCCTCTGGGCACGGGTAAGGCCTTCGACTAGTTCTGGAAGGAAGAAAAACAAAAATTTTTTAAGTCTAATTGAGTCCAGTAGTTAGCAGTTTTATCCTATGAACACAGCTTTTATAGGTAGATTTGTTTGTGATAACATGAAATTTTCATGCACATGAAGAAAATGGTATGCACACTGCACAGACCATTAGGTGAATTGCAGGAGAATAAAGACTATTTTGGAATGGGGAAGTTGCACCTATTTTTGTTATTATAAAAATGAAATCTATGAACAAAAATATCGCACCCGTATTTTTGGATTTTTCGTTTTGAGTTTATTTAAGCCCAGAAATAATTATTTTCTGTTTATGCGGCATCATCAAGCGGCTTTTTGAAAAATTAGTTATTTTTAGTTCAAAATGTTGGTGCTTCTTTCAGCAACAATGGTTATCTGGTTCCGTTGACAAAAAACTTATGATTTTTGTGGAAAAAATCAAATTATAACCTTTCTTTTTTTTGTTTCACCTGTCGATCAGTTCCGTCATTGTGAAACATTTCATGAGATTTTTGGGAATTCTTGAAAAATACGAACCAAAAAACATACATACAAGCTGACAACTGTCCTGAATGACGTTTTACTGACTGCAACTACCAATTTGTCGACGAAACAATACTAAAATACCTAGAAGCCGCTTAATGACGTCACTGTTGGAAACTTATATTTTAAAATGCAATAGCGGCTTTGTTACAAATTGTATTTGAATAAAACTTGAATACAGGAAGAAAAAATAGTTTTATCGCTTAGAAAAGAGAAGTTTACACTTTTATTTTAACTTAGTGCAACAACCCCATTATGGGATGATCTGATCAGCCAGCTGAAGAAGCGAAAATTCTAGATATTATTTTGGAAAAGTATTTTGTAACGTATGCAAGAATGAAAATAGAAGCGAACCAATAGTCCTCCATATAAAGAAGAAGCTGACTCGCTTTTCTTAAGAAAATGTATGGAAATATGCCGTGTGAACTTGTCAAATTAGAGGGCCATAACAAACAAATATTTTACTTTATTTTGGATATTAAATTCGTTGTAACAGACACATTTGCATGTTTTTATTGTATAAAAGATTCTGCAACAATGGTGTTTTAACATTAAACCACCGTAAATTTGTTTCGTCGTGTGGCCCCAGTGGCGATCGCTTGAAACAGCGTTATGTACTGGTCTTTAATATAGTGTTAGTCCAGGTCGGTTTAATTAAAAATTATGTTGATTCTTACTACCAACTCATAAATTGTATTAATTATGTTTCATATTATCATTTTCAATGTGTCAATAGGTCGCAATATGGTATCGATTTATACTAGTTTCCTTTGGTAATTTATTGTTCAGAAATGTTGAGAATATGCCTACCCTCCCTGACAAGTCATATTCATTTTAACAATCAATTTTACTCACCATCACTCTCACTACAATTGGACACGTTAAACTTTGTGGCGCCAACTTTCCACTTGGCAATCAAGGGCTTCTTCAACTGATTGTCAGCCACCGATGGTTCCTCAGTACCATTATTTAAATTATTGCACTTCACCCTAGGCACCAGTAGTTTCTTCTTCCTTTCGTGCACTCCAGAGTCTCTCCTCAAGAACTTCCCGAATATTCCGGAAGAGTGCTCCGATCCCCAGTCTTCACTCTGAAAAGATGAAGGATGAATCAAATATTTGGCATAAAAGACTATAAAAAATTAGAATGAAGGTAAAAAGTTACCTTAACTGATCCTTTGTCAGATTTTGGCGGTTTCGAGGTACACACAGAGTCTGCTTTATCCAGAAGAATACCTTCAAACACTTTATTTGTTATTTCTTCTAGTTTACTCTTTGTCTTGTCAATTTTTGATGGAGTCGTTGGTTGCTCATACTTAATATCTGAAAATAAAAATAAGAAATATAAAATCTGAATTTTCTAAGTTTATCTTTCTTACCATTCTTAAGCTGAATATTGAGCCTAACTCCATCTATTGACGTCACTTGCACATGAAGATCTACAGGCTTCCCGGCGTTTGTGACATTCACTTGTTCTAAATTGTAATTATATTTGTGCAAGATCGGCCTCAATACATCGATAATGACTTTGGTGTATTTCGATTTAACAGAAATAATTTTTCTGTTTGGCAAGTCGAGTTTAAAGACCACCCTCTGTTCGACAGTCACCTCGCATCCAGCTAATTTGGTGGACGGTTCATTCACGTCCATAGTCTGGTAAAAAGAAAAAATATATGACAAAATATTGAGACCAGTCCACAGTTGGGACAAATTGTCGCAGATTCTTACCTTGGGATGTTTGTTGGTGTAAACCTCGAAAGACGAGTAGGTCAAACCCCTTTTCTCCAGCAATCTACTGACAAGCTGGTGGATAGTCTCAGGCTCTTTTATTTGTACTACGGTTGTACTACCATTGCTCAGTAACACTCTACATAAGGCAGTTCGAGAATCTTCCTGGTTGTTGTTGATGTTTCTTGGTTTAGAAGAATCCTGCAAAGAAACAATACTAAGTCAAAATTATAACAATAATTAGTTGTAGGTAAAGTAAATTAAAAATATTCCAACTATTTTATTCGATTTTGAATGTGAGATATTTAAATTTCATGACACTGATAAATAACATATTTAAATGAGATCATAACCTTGGTTAACTCTTTACTAATGCCTGCACAAAAAATGAACACTGAAAACTGTCTAGTCCATGAAAAATGTCGTTCTTTCAACCTAATTTACCTGTACCCTGACACCACCTAACACTGCAATCAATTTGCTTACTTGATTATTTGTGATGGCAAGATCAAGCGACGTCAACGATGTTCTACTAGAGTGATCGTCCCTTCCTTTGGACTGTCCCAAGTGACCTTCTTCGGTCGATTCTTTGTTCCCTTCTTCCTTCTCCTTTGACTTAGATCTATTCTTTTTGTGCCATGGCAGAAGTGACTTTCTCCTTCTGTCTTCAGCATTACTGAGAGATTTCTTTAGTTTTGTTGGCGTGTGGACTAAAAGACTGGCATCGAATTGGGCATTGAAGTCCATCTCTCCTAGAAAAGACACGAACATTAGTTAACATATAAATCTACTGTATCTATACCGCATCCACTGAATACATAAAGTGGTGGATAGCTTTTGTCAGCCTGTTTCGCATAAAAATAACACTTTAGTGAGACTACCAATATAAATAATGATTTTATGCTAGTTTTTAATAATAATACATTACATACAAAGTGAGTATTTACCTGCCAGACATCGCGCATACACATCCGATTTCAGAAACCTGGGATAACTGTCAAACTTCATCAGGTTAAAGATCTGTTTCTGGGCAAGCTCAAAGCCGACGGTGGTGTCGTCTGTCTCGGGTGTTTCTTCGGCCGCAAGTCTGGCTCTGGCGTCCACGTTAACAGGTTCCGTTGCGCCAGCGGCGAGATGCTTCCTGCGGATGCGGCGTGCCTCAACGGCGCGTTCAGGGCCAGGGGGAAGCCGACGGTGACGTTCGCAAGCCGTCCAGAAGTAGATGTTTTCGGCGCTGAACTCCTTCTTGAGGAAGTCCTGCAAGAAAATCAGAGAGGCTTAGTTGTGAAGAATGATGAAGATATTGTCAAGCGAATTACGCACACAAAATACCACGCAACATTATATATACAACCAGTAAGAAGTGAATTTGTTTATGTCACTGTGTAGACACTCATTGGACTTTGTCTGTATGTGTACAAATAAATAAATAATAATACACTACTGACTGAAACAAGTAAAAAGTGCTGTTAGAATAGAATAGAATATTCGTATAAACAACATGAACCCTGGCCCAAAAATGTGGTAAGCAACCCTTATTTGTTTTACATATTTATCTGATTTGTTTTACCTCATTATCTTATATGTTATCTATATTTTTGTTGGCTACACCTACACATTTAAAAATACAGTTTTAATGATATGTCATTTAAAACACTTCTTTGATTCAGCTACCCCCGAATCACCCCAGTTCTTACAATATTTGCTTTTGTATCTATAAAATTATGACTGAATCGAGAATGTATGTAAACTGTTTTTATAAAAATCAACTTTACAAAAAAATTGAAGTGCTTTTATTCTGCTTAGGATGGATGTTACTGGCGTAACTAACAATGACAACTGAAAAAAAAGTGCAGTACCTACGTCAAATTATCCTAATTTAACAAAATGGCTTACTGCTTGACAAATTTTACATACCGAACTGTATCTTATTACTGCGTTACATAAATTACAAAATGCCCTGATACTCCTCTGTATTTCTGAATTGATATTCCTGAATACATCTCTGATTTCTATTCCCCCAATATGGCGTCAAGGTCATTGAGTTTGCGGATGTTTTCTCAAGAGTAAGTTAAACTGCTTGTTATTTTATAAACTCTGATAGTAGGCTTTCTATTGTTTTGAACTCGGACTAAAGATAAATTTTGAACACTCCGCTACCATCTCCGCCCTACTCTCAGGTCTGTGTGGCCGTACACTAAGAGGATAAGAATCATAGAAATGCGAACATACCGATTATTATGAAATTTTGTGACAGGGTGTAATTTTTCATTTCCAACAAGCTTCCTTTAATTCGATATCATGCACAAAAACTCACGATAAAATAAAAGACTTGCAAAACCTTAATTATTATAAGGCGCATTTAAAAGAAAGCAATAAAGAAGGAAAGAGCTTTTAAGGGGCATGGAAATGCGAACATACCGATTATCATGAAATTTTGTGACAGGGTGTAATTTTTCATCTCCAACAAGCTTCCTTTAATTCGATATCATGCACAAAAACTCACGATAAAATAAAAGACTTGCAAAACCTTAATTATAAGGCGCATTGAAAATAAAGCAATAAAGAAGGAAAGAGCTTTTAAGGGGCTTTACTTGAAAATCAACATCAACAAAATTGTGAAAAAAATTAAAGTTGCGGGCCTGGGAAGTTTTAACTGGTGCACCATGTATAATATGGTGGAGGATGAAAATGTCTACTAGTTATAGTCCTCCTTACGGCAGAATGCGTGCGAAGCAAGGGGGAAGAACTCGTAAATATTATAGAATTAGTCACAGTTCAGGGGCGTAGCTCAATTTTGTGTAACTCACTGACTTAATTTTCATATAATTGTTATTTAATTCATAGTTAATATTATTTTTAACGGTGATGCCTTAGACCTTAGACTATGGAGGAAGGCAAACCCTTATAACATTGGCAATTATTTTTCGTGCTTGAGAATGCAACGTTCTTCCCTGTTTACTCATTTTGCGCACGTTAACTCCCGAACATACGAAACATCACTGAGCTCTGTGCGCCGGCGCCGGTCAAGCTTGCCGGCGACAGACAAAGTGAGCGCTGTGTGGTAGCCCAAATACGCAGTTAACTTTACGTACTCTAGAAACAGGCACAAAACGCGTTGGCTAACTGATTTTGTCGGCTGCTCGCTGGCAGAAGTGCTTTGTTGCCGTATTTCAAAGGCGATGGTAGACGCGACGATGTTGAAAAAAATATAATAGGTGTTTTATCATACCGCGTTAAAAATAAATTATAAACAAAAATGAGTAAGTGGTGGCGTGATGCGAGCTTTATTTTTTCGGTATTACAGAGTTCGGAAATTCGGCTTCAATAATATGCTAAAACTTGTATTCGCTAACAAATAACGATCGTATAGGAAATCCCGCACGCTGCCTGCATTCTTTAGAAACGTGTTCTTTCTTGCGTTGAACTATACAAAATAAAAACTGATGAAGAACCATTAATTTTTTAAATAGGCTAAAGTAGTAAAACAGGCTTCATTAAAGAAGTATGTGGGTGCCTTTCATTCATTATGATTCATAACTTAAGAATGAATGTAATTAAGTTTTGTAGAGTACATTCATTCATGCCGAGATTATAGGTATCTACAATTTTAATATCACAGATTAATACATATATTCAGGGCCGGCTCTAGGCGGGTGCGAACGGTGCGGCGCACGCAGCCCCGCGTTTTGACCGGCCCCGCGCCTCTGTCCAGTAGCGTATTTAGGGGCGAGGCCGAAACCATTTCTAAATTTGAAAATATGCACTGCAACCTGTAAATTTGAAGGTATTGGGATTTCCTAGACTAATTTTAGTAATTTTTCTTAAAATTCTAGTGGTGTAATAATTGGGATCTGATTGGAACAAAAATAGAGTTAGCGGTGTGGTGACGTCACACAACAATTTATTCGTAATGGCTCAAATAATTCCTTGTCGGGGCCCCGCATTTTCATGCAGCACCCGGCCCCGCAAAAGCTTGAGCCGGCCCTGCATATATTAGATAAATTGTAATGTCTTATAATTCTTAGAACTCGATACTAATTAAGGTATAGATATTTTAATTTAATTATTACCTTATATATAAAATTTTATGCACAATATTTGGTGTGCAACGCGGAAATTTCAACAATGATCAGACACAGTCTATAGTAATATCATGTAGGTTTGTCTATGGTAGCATTATCTTTTTCGCTTTTGAAATATTAAATTTTCAATGAAAATAATGAAATGAATACCATGTATACCGTAAAAACTACAATTCGGTATCTACTATACTAAACGTTTTTTTCAATCCAGAAAAATAAGAAAGTTAAGGGGGTGGACATTTTCGGTAGGACATCTGGTATGTTGGTGAAAATAGTAAAAAAAAAAGTAAATAATTACGACAGGAAGAACAAACATTCAGCAAAGCTGCAGAAAAAGTAATAATAAATAATCTATTTCTACTAATTTTCAGTTCTTACCGCAAATGCGTGCAGTCCATACGGGTCCTCCAACAGCTTCTCGAACGAAATGGCCCAAGCGGCTGGTCCTTCTGATTTTCCGCTTTTGGCGACGCCATTCTGGTCACACTGTCGACAAACACCTTCGATTAGCATTTTCATTCGCAAAACAAGTTAGATAACAATAAATAATCAGCTACGGCCATGGAAAGACAATCAAAAGCAAGCAAAATCAACCATACAGAAACAAAAAAGCCAGCGCACTAAGCGCGGACCTCCCGACGAGGCTGTTTGATTGTTTTCCAGACGGATTAATTGAAGCAAATGACTTGCGACGTGACATCACAATAAACTTCTCTTTTTAAACGGTTTAAATATATAACTAGGAACAGTACGGACATGCTCATTAAATGTGCATTGAGTTGTTTTTAGACTAATAATATAAGTACTGCAAACGCTACTTGTTGCTACAGCAAAACAATAATAAAGTGGGTTCTATCAAAAACTCCGACATTCCTAGCGACAAAAGACAACAAGTTTCATATAATGTAGAAATAAATATTAGCACTGAACCAAAAATAATAATTTTAATATACTTCCTTATACCTACTAATACTTTAATTTTATGTTGACAAACAAACTCATTTTAATTAACCTGAGAACAACACTAAGTTTACAACACTGTTATTGATAACTAATATCAGTATTTGCAGTTTCCTCAAATAATATATTATTAAATTATACAATTTTTGGCAAATTAATTTAATCTCTATTGTAATATTTTATATTTGTAATAAACATAAACAGATCCAGCAAGTAGCGGCCCAGTCACCTCCATTCGTGCCAACAGACAAACATTACAAATAATATGGGGATTACGTTTTTAGACAATGAATTAAAAATGAGTTTTATGAGGTCAGAACATTTACACTGACGTGTTTTTCTATAGAAAAGCAGTGGTAAAAGGATGGTTTATTGGAATAAAGCTATGTATTGCCAAAATCGACGTCGAAATAGGGGCTCAAATCATCAGTCCTGATATAACCCGAATAATTATCTTTAGGGACGCATCAAATTTAGCAGGCCGAAAAATTGGCCGAAGATTCGGCCATTTTTTGGGCATCGCCAGATATTCGGCAAGGCCGAATAATAAGGCTTTTAAAAACCGAATATTCGGTCCAATTATCAGCTAATTATGCGACGAGTCAATTCCATAAAAAAAATAGATTTTTGATAACTAATAGAATTTATTGTGTTCAGTTATCATCATTGAGGCTATTAAAAAGCGTTTTGAAAAAAAAAATACTACAAATTTGAGGGCTTAATAACCCGAATATTCGGCCGAATAGTTTGCCAAATCTGTGTTCGGCCAATGCCACATTTCACAATTCTGCCCACCCCTACGTTGTTTTATAAAATGTTCCCCAATAATGCATGGTTTTATATGGATGTGTTGGTTTAGTGTTCAGTTATCGTAATATTATATAGAGGCTCTTAAAAAGCGTTTTGACAAGAAATACTAATTGTTTATTTCCTGGTCGTATTAAAACATTCGAAGACTAAATTATACTGGGAATTCGACCAACATAACCGAAAATTAATTTTTTCTTCAATATATTGCGTATCTTTCGGTATTTTTCAGATTACCATCTTTAGATATTCCTCAAAATAAGAACATTATATAAAATTGACATCCTAAAAAAGATAGCTGTTGTATAAACAAACAATAAATATAAAAAAACATAAAAATAATATTGTTACAAAGTAAAAAAATATAAAAGGGGGACTTTTCTCCCTCCTATTAAAGTATTAAGAAATATTTATCTTTTACATTTTTAAGATACAAATGCAAACATTGTCAGTTGTTAGTGTTTTCCAGTAGGAAGGCAAGCGAATACTGCGTTTTACAACTCTGGGTAGGTGGAAAAAACAAATGGTCGTATGAAAGTTCGAGCGTCAGCCGAAACAAAAATAAGAGCAATATACAGAGATTTCGAGAAACAATTTTTAAATTTTCTTATGCTAAGTTTTTATAAACTACGATAGTTAAATTAAAGTGTTATACAATTTAGATAAATTATTTATGTCAGTTCTATAATTGATACAATTTGAATAATTTTTTTATGTTAATTATTTCAAGAACGTTTCCTTTAATCACTTCAAAATTCAAAATTTCTGGGTTGGAAAAATAAAATGAGTGTATATTTTCAAGACCGTGTTTGCAGAGAGCGGTAAAATCGATGTTATTATTATGTCTAATATCGAATTGGTGTTTGTAAATACGTTTATGTTAATATTGTTTGGTTTGTCCAATGTAGGAAGAAGAACAATCATTACAATAATTGATTTTGTAAATGGGATTAGATTTATTTTTATTATCAATTTTGGGTTTTAGATTTGTAAATAAAGATTTAATGGTATTTGTAGGTTCATGTGCAACAGATATCTTGATAGTAATTTTTGGAGACTTTCAGAGACAACTCTAACATAGGGTATAGAAATATATATATTAATATTTTTAGTGGTTTTTGTTGATAAATAATTGTTATAAACGTGGTGTATTCTTTTTTAATAATTATGTTGAAAACATTTTTTGGGTACTTAATTATTCTGTTTTAAAACATATAATTTTTTTTTTAATCTTTTGGTCTATTTTTGTAATGTGAAAATTTGATAGCTCTATCTATAAGATGGTTAACAACACATTTTTGTATATGGGAGGTACAAACAATCAAAATTCAAATATCCCTGTGGCCACATTTTTTTAGTGTACCAATTAGTTTCTATATCACCAAGATCATGATATTCATGATCTTTGATGTCACCTTTATTGTTATATTTTATAGATCCAAAAAATTTATACTGTTATTATTTTCGTATTCAGTTGTAAATTGCAATTGTGGATGAAAACTGTTAAAAGCTTTATAAATATTATTAATTTCTCTTTTATGGATACAAAGTACTAAGTCATCAATATAACGTTTATAGAAGGGTTTAGTGGTTAATTTTTTTATTACATTATTTTCAGTTCTTCCATCACGAGATTTGCAACTGTTGATGAAATAGGGAGATCCCATAGCTGTGCCACAATGTTATTCCTTTGATAAAACTGTCATGGGGTATGTTTGTAAAGGTTTTAATTTTGGACCATTGTTTTTTCAATGCAATTAATTGCAAGGTCGATATCAATATTGGTAAATAGGGAAGTTGCATCAAAAGTAACGAGTATAATATTATAATATAATAATAATTCTCACTCTCACAATACTCCAAACTAGGAGTACCCCAGAAGCAACCACATGCTTGTGCGGGGGAGGGGGGCAGTTACTATTATTCTGTCTTCGTTGTCATTTGCGGCTAGGGCCGACTTTTTTCCCGATAGAACTAGGATAGCATTCGCTCAAGTACTACGGAAAACCCTAGAAAACCGTAGTAATCCCAGTGAGTGGTCTTTAGGTATTGTTTGTAAATTTATAAATTTGTGGAGGTCCCGAACTTTCATACGACCATTTGTTTCTTCAACCTACCCAGAGAATTTTAAAACGCAGTATTCGTTTACCTTCCTACTGAAAACACTAACTGACAATGTTTGCATTTGTATCTTAACAATTTAAAAGAGAAATATTTCTAAAACTTGAATAGGAGGGAGAAAAGCCCCCTTTTTATGTAACATTACATAACGTACAAGGTACAAGGTGATCATTTTTAGACGCCCAGCCTCTCTTGGTCGAAAACAGTCAAAAGATATGGAGATATTATATATGGGAGATGATATAGGGTGTATAAAGGCCCATTTTGCTGCTCTTTGCAAATACGACGCTACGCGTCGCGATGCCAAGAAATATTTTTCTCTTTGTTACGTCGTTCGAAAGCCCTAGTTTTTCCGAAAATTTTTCTTTAATACAATTTTTCTTTGTTCTCTTCCGTTAAAAAGTTATTCTTCAAAAATGCAATAATATATTCATTTCTGTTAATCGCCATTTCCAGGGATGATGTAGCGTTCTCAATGATTTTATTTTTGGAGATATTCCCCTTATCTTTTATCTGTTTGAAAGATCTTCAAACCGCGTCTTTTGACCTTCTTACCGTTGTCAACATGCAAATTCAGGACGGCTATGATTTTTATAACCCCCAATTATTACTAAATGTATTTAGCGATTTTTTTGTTTAAAATCTGACACAACAGCGTTAGTTAGGACCCCTCATAACCCCCATATTATATCAAGTTTGAACAAAAAATATACAGAAATATACAACAATATACAGGGTACCAAAATTTAGCAAAATTGGAATTTTAAAGGTATCTGGCGAGTCAAGAGTCAAGTATGCCATGGAATTGCCTCAAAACAGTTCAATGGTCAACAGGACCACAGAAGCTACAACCGTTGGTGTGCAAAGATCCAATAACAAATATACAGGTTGTTTTGCTCTGTGCCATCTCAAAGTGCTGAATTTTTTTAACTTTATACGGGTCAAATTCACCCGGAAATTATTATAAATTGTTGAAAATGTATTAATAAATCAAAAAATTATTCATTTTTTACAAAATATCACTCAACAAGTAAAACACGATTTAAATTATTGGACTTTTCTCGACAGAGCCATCGTCTAATAAAATTATACATTTTTCTATGGGTTTCAGTTGTGGCACAATACTCGTCTTAATTCATCTGGACTTACTGACTGGCAGGCTTCTGTAAACTTTACACGTAGTTGGTTTATAATTTTTGCGGCGGTTTTGATTCACCTAATCGATTTTTATCGCTCTTGATCCGTATAGGTAAAGTTTAAAAAAATTAGCACGTTTAAGTTGGCTCAGAGAAAAACCAACCTGTATATTTGTTATTGGATCTTTGCATACCAATACCCTGTGTGGTCGTGTTGATTGTTGATCATTCAACTGTTTTAAGTAATTCCATGACGTACTTGTCTCTTAACCCGCCAGATTCCTTTAAAATTCCTATTTTGTCAATTTTTTTCACCCTGCAGAATACAACTCTCTGTTTCATTTTTATTTAAGGATTCATTTTTCAATAAAAACTGTATTTTTGTTGATAATTAAAAAAAGAGAGAATGAATCGTGTGGGATTTATACCCACGATCAAATAAATGAAGCTTTCATAAGCACGCGCCTTTACCCGTTAGGCTACATCATAGAAGAATCTACTCTTCTATGGCTACATCCAATTCTGAAGATTGTTTTCATGGAGTCCCTCATATTACCTGAAATCGACATTTGGTGCAGAAATAATTAGTAGTTTTTAATTCATTTCTCGTCAGTTCTGAGAGGGTACATCTTTAGAATATTATTTCGGAGATTTTTCCCTTTCGATTGGTGCATAAATCATTCCCAGGGAATTAAATTTTGACATATAAATGTGATCTAAATTTACAGTACTAAATGTACATATTTAATTTAGCACCTTCTTTACCTAACAAGATAATTAATTGAAGACTGCCAGGCCGACAAGTTGACAGGATATTTGCCTAAAATACACGTTCCAAACTACAAAATATATATCGACACAAAGGCAATAATTAAATTTTTAGAATTTACGAGCTACAAACAGGTCTCATTCAGTCTAGTGCGTTTTATTGCCGACTATAAAACTATCCCATTTATTTTGTTCGGAAAATCGATAACAGCGGAAAATTTGGCCTGGCAACCTTGCGACGTACACGAGGGACTTTTCCTGAATGCGCGATTACCTTGGCGGAACTTTTGGACATCTGCCGAACGACGTAGACTTTTTTGGGCATGTATGAACCGGTCGGAAAACGAGAAAAATCGGGAGAAACCGCCACCGGCCACCTGTAATTAACAACTAATTTTGCAACTTTTTACGTCGAGAGATAAGACTATTTACTATTTACAGATCAGATAAAATGGAACAATAAAATGTCCGAGTATACAGAGCGCTGCCGTGAAAGAACCTCATTATATCGACATAGCACCCGACATTTTCCGAATTTAAATGATTTTTTATATTTTTTTAAGAGAATTGCATGAAAAACTAAAAATAAATAGTTTACAAGTACAAGTAAGTCCACAGTGAACACACTCTATTCAGTTTGGTTCACTTTTAATGCCGAACATTTTAAAAGATCATATAGTTTTTGTACCATTTGAAGTACGTATTTGAAAATTGTGCTTGTAATGTCTTGCAATTCTTACGGATCGATTCTAAGTTGAGATATAGGTATTTTAATGTAGTTTAGTTTTTATATAAAATGTTATGCAAAATATTTGGCGTGCTTCGCGGAAATTTCAACAATGGCTCTGACAGTTTACTGTGTTTATGGTTGTACTGGCATAATATGAGGTACCTAATGTTAACTTTCTGGCATAGCTTGTAGTTTACAGGCGCGGCCTCTATACATGTTTCCACTAGGCATGAGAAATGATCAAGAAATCAAGAATTTCGGGTAAGTGCGACAACGTTGCGCCAATTCTACGGCCGTCACTTAACGCCTCGCTTTCAAAACGCGAGAGTGGGGAGGGGTAACTGACGAGAGGCTAAAACCCACTTTGTATTCCACGTTTTCATTTGTCGACTCAAGGTTACATGAATTTGAACATTGTACGCTTGTGAGGTTGTTTAGAATCACGTTGCAATAGTTCCTTTCAGCATAATAATGGCTTAGTTAATCACTTATCTGAAGAACATATGGTAATTATTATGGAATATACCGTAGGCACCGCCCGATTTTCTTGAAATTTTGGTTACCCCCCCATTTTCGAATCTGACCTCTATAATCGAGATGAATTTAGCTCAAACTGATCACCACCCTATTTGCACCTTTTGCAACATCGAAACTTCGCGTATAGCCGCGGAAAAACCGAAATTTTGAAAGATTTGTGCCGTGTTTACGTCCGGCCCGGCCGCTGTTTTCGCCCGACATTCGGCGCGCGCCGAATGTTTCAATCGAATCTTTCAACATTTCGGTTTTTTCCGCGGCTATTCGCGAAGTTTCGGGGTTGCAAAAGCTGCAAATAGGGTGGTGATCAGTTTGAGCTGTATACAGTAAAATTTCATCCGGATTTGACGTTATTTCTTAATCCATTTGCATAATTTATGTCACATCGGGCTATTGAATACAAGACGAGAGGCTTAATATTCATGTAACCTTGAGTCGACCAATGAAAACGTGGAATGCAAAGTGGGTTTTAGCCTCTCGTGGTAACAGCAACGTTGTCAGTGCGACCGCACGTATTGGAACGATTTCAAGGGCCGCGCCTGTATCTAGATAGAAACAGTTTAGCAAAATTCTTAATAAAGACAAATCGCTATGGTGTACGGTTGGGATTTAAAGACTAGAATCGTTTTTTAAGTAAATGCCTTGTACCTGAAAAAAAAAAACAGAGAAACAGTGTAAAATGTTGGGGATTAAAAGAGAATCGCCCAGTATGTAAAATCCTCAATAGTGCGCGCTTGAAGATTTCATAAATTAATTTTATAAAAAAACATGATCAATGTCAATATGCACTCAACGTGTTTTTTCATCACGCAAAAAAATATTTGCTTTATCAAGGTAATCAATCAATTTATGTTTGCTGCGTCTGGCATTTCATTAATGAGAAAAATGTTTACAAAAGGGGAGTATTGGTTCTACGTCGTGTCAACGTTCGATAAACACTATGTTACGGGCGATCCAATGTCACACAAAAAAAATATGGGAATTTTTTCCAATTTCCTAATTGTCAACAGAAATGCGCGGCCATCGCACTCGAGGTAAGTGCGGAAAATGCTGGGTGTTTATAAGCATGCATAGATTACAATAATATGGCAAAAATAAATTGCTTGCAGCCATGCAACATGCAAAAACAAAATCACCAACAACAACAACTCTCAACAAATGAAAATATTCAACCACTATACATGACAATATTGTACAATATTGTATGTACATGCGTGTACTACTGATTACTAGTGATTACACAATACACTATGTCTATCTTTATATAAGATAGTTTTAATCCGCAGGCACTTTAATTTGAGTGAACTATTTATCAGATACGAATAACCTTACATGGATTATTGCCAAATTTCTTTACTTTTAGCAGTATTTAGGTAGGTTAAAACTATCAATACTATTAGCACAGATAAGGTTACGTTATCTGTGCTATTAGTAAATCATATAGAACTTTTCTTAGCTTGAACAAAGTAGCCAAAGTCTTTTTTTTTTGTTTTATCTGGGGCTGAATATTTGTAAAGTTCACAAATAAACTTGAACTAGAGATTTTATTAGCAAAACCTAACAGACACAACACTACACAAATAATGTAGGTATGTCGCCAACACCTCACCCGTTTTGGCTTATTTTTATTTGTTAAAACTGTTAGATTTGTATGTTTACATAACATCTAAAAGCACAATAATTATTACTGTCCAAATTTACAGTTTGTGTGAGATGTTGACACACATTATTGAAATCTTATGCTGCATTGATGCTACAGGCAGACCCATTTAAAATGAACGCACCCCTGTAAAATGTCACAAAAATGTGTGTGCAAAATTTCAGAACTTTATCTCAATTTACAACAAATATTTTTCTTGTAGAAAATTACGAGAAAGTTCATTTTTCGAAGGATTGTCCCAAATTTTTATTGCTCCTGTTTAAACACAAAAACTGTAGTTATTCAAAACATTTCGACGGTCAAATACGATTTTTTTTTTCAAATAAAATAAAATGTGTAATCTGTGGCACCATGTATTTCAAATCCTCTACATCACTAAATTTGAAATACTCTGGACTTGACTATCAAAATATTTTGAATAATTACAGTTTTTTGTGCATAAACAGTAGAAATAAAATTTTATGGAAATCGTACGAAAAATTAGCTTTCTACGGGGGAAGTTACATTCATAAATTATCAATATTAATTATTTCGCAGTATTTTTAATAATTGTTATTTTTTAACGAAACATGGTACAAACCTATTTTAGATGGCACCGAATCCAGTTTTGGGGAAAAATCGCTAAATGATTTTCGTCACTTTTTACTAGAAAACAATTCTTACTAGGCCTTGAAAATCGAGATTAAGACCTAAAATTTTGCACCAAAATAACTTAACAGGTTTTTTTGTGACCTATGCTTAGAAAAAAAGGCTAAAATCGGATGAAAAATAAAAAATCTACAGGGGTGCTTCCATTTCAAATAAGCCAAGTATATCTTGTAGGTACTTTTTTCTTTATCTGAGAGCAGAAGATCCTGTAACCGCGTAAAATCAAAAATTTTCGCCCATTGTCTAGTTTCAACTTCAACACACTTCATTCAATAATAAATAAACAGTTCCAGTTAGTTAAAATATAAATAATATGCTTAAATATCACTTTTATATTTTATCGAGGCTGGAAGGAGGATATATCTTTAACGAAAAATTACACTCAATTACTGGTTACAAGAACAAACGTTATTGTTTCGAAGTATCAGATCAACTAATATCAACATATTGATACCCGCACTCTTCAACAGTCACATTAGTCACGGAAACGTATACCTACAGTGTCCGGCAGAAGGTACGCAGCATATATATTTTTTTTACATTTATCAGACAATTTTATTCTTGATAAGAGTTTGTGCCCTACTGCAAACTGAAAACGCAGTTTTCAAAATTTTAATATCTCAGTTTCAAGTTTCTATTCCATAAAACACCTTTTCGGCATTTTTTAAGATTTACCCTGTGTAGAAAATAAAACCACTTTATTTAATAGCAAAGAGGATACCAGAATATAGAGAGTTCATCTTGTCAAATATGTCAAATGGAGCCCAACTTTAAAAGGTAATTAATCCATTGTAGGTCACTGTGGATCTTCTTTCTCAGTTTTAAATTAATCTATAATAAATGAAGAATGCAGTCTACTTCGTAGTTTATCTGAACGATCTTATCGCGTGTGTGAAAAATTACGTGAAAGTTGGGCTCCATTTGACATATTTGACAAGATGAACTCTCTATATTCTGGTATCCTCTTTGTTAATAGCTAGTTCCGTTTCAGAGAGGATTTTATAAACGTGAGTACCGTAAAAATTTAATTGTTTGAACAGTAGTTATGGCTCCTGTAAAACGAAAAAATACTATTTTTTTTTTGTGCAAACCTTGTTTATTTACAAGTTCATAAACAAGTACTATTTTTATGGCACTCGCGTTAATAAATGTTAAATACTCTTTGAAACGGAACTGGCGTATTAAATACACCGGTTTTATTTTCTATAAGTGGTAATCATTCAAAATGCTTAAAAAGTGCTTTCTGGAATAAAACAAAAATTCGTTTTTGGGCTTGCGTTTTAATAATTCTAAACAACTTTTCATAATACCTGTGTTTTCTCTAAAATAAAAAATAAGGGTGCTTTACTCCTAAGTCATAAGCCTTTTTCATATTTTGGATCCTCCCCCGTTTACGAAATGAGATATTCAAATTTTGAAAACTGCATTTTGAGACTGCAGGAATGCACAAACTTTTATCAAGAATACAATTTTGTGATAAATGTAAAATGAAAAACCATATATGGTGCGTACTTTTTGCCGGTCGCTGTATATTTACTACGTTTTACGCTTTTGCTAAAAAAAACACACCGAAACCCGGGAAAAACAATATTGAAAGCCGTGGCACAGTAAATCAACATTTTTGCTTGGCTGGAAAATAAGCATGCGCACGATTTCCTGCGACTTGCCGATAGTGCGCACACAAAACACAAATCTAGCGGGCCCAAGCGAAGGTTGTCGTCTATACCTGTGGCACGACGTCGGGACGCAGGAACAGCAACGACGCCGGCCGGTGGCGGGACGGCAGACGCTGCGAGCCGCCGCGACGCGCCAAGAACAGCGCCGGCGGCAGCGTGACGGCCAGCCTGCCCCCCTCGCGCCCGTCTCTACGAGGCAAAAGAAATCCGCATGCAGCCCGGTTAGTGTGAAGGCAATTTCGGGGGTTGCAAGGAGGGATTTTACATTCTAAATCCACCGCTCGAAACGTGACTATATCTCGGAGCTCCAACTCCGTGTAGTTTTAGTGATGGGGGGGGGGTCTTTAAGAGCTAGATTAAACAGGAAAGAGCAAAGGGGACGGTGCCGGTTCGATGACAATAACTGCTTTGCGCGCATCTCCATAATAACATTATACGTAATCAGAGCTGGGCAGATCTAGTAAAAAAATCGTTTTTAAGATCTAAGATCGCGATCTTAGATCTAGATCTTTTTTGTTTCACTAAAAAACGATCTTTTTTAAAAAGATCGTTTCAAAAAGATCTGATCTTTGATCTTAATTTGACGATCTTAGAACATTTTAAAGATCTAAGATCGTTTTAAAGATCTAAGATCTTTAAAAGGATCTAAGATCGTTATAACGATCTAATAAGATCTTTTCCTCATTTGTTTTCATTCATTTTTGAAACGTTTCTGTGTTTTTTTTATATAAAATAATGTTTTATTTTTGAAGAATAAAAAATAGTGCTCTAGGCTATTGTAGGAATAAGAGTTTTTAATTTTATTTTACATATTTGTAAAATATGTTCTCATTTTGACCTCAATTGTTGTAAGTAGTTCGTTTTTGAAACGTTATCTTTTTTTATACAAAATAATGTAGGTAGAAAGGTAGGTATACAGTGTGGCCCGTTTGGAATGGAGACACCTCTGTAATATTTTTATTTTTGTTCCGATTTTAAAAAACTTCTTTTTGTTAGATAGGTCTCTGAAAGGACCATTTGAAACACCTTCCAATTGTTTTGAAAACCAAACACCTGGCTAACTGCGACGTTTTTAATACCCCCAAAATTCAAGAAATCATATTAGGCATTTTTTTATCAAAAAAAATTACTAAAAAAAGTTGTTTAGAATGAACCAAAAATCCCAAATCCAAAGTTTTATCAAAATCAAAAAATAAAAAATTTCCGAAAAAAATAAATTGAAGGTCTAAAAATCATATTTTAATCAATTTTTACGGTTAGCAAAGTTAATTTTTTAACTTCAAATTTCCATAGCACACTTTGCTATCCGTAGAAATTTATTAAAATGTGATTTTTGGACCTTCAATTTATTTTTTTCGGAAATTTTTTATTTTTTGATTTTGATAAAACTTTGGATTTGGGTTTTTGGTTCATTCTAAACAACTTTTTTTAGTAAATTTGTTTGATAAAAAAATGCCTAATATGATTTCTTGAAATTTGGGGGTATTAAAAACGTCGCAGTTAGCCAAGTGTTTGGTTTTCAAAACAATTGGAAGGTGTGTCAAATGGTCCTTTCAGAGACCTATCTAACAAAAAAAAGTTTTTTAAAATCGGAGCAAAAATAAAAATTTTACAGAGGTGTCTCCATTCCAAACGGGCCACACTGTATATTTTTTAGAAGAATGAATAGTTTTGTACTAACAAGGATTTTTCTTTTTATACATATAATCTACGTATTATTTCTAAAATATATGTATTTCGAATTCAGTTACTTACGTTACTAACGAGCGTTCATTTAAAGCAGTTTACCTCAGGAGATCTCTAGGTCTCAGGTAAAGTGCAAATTGTCAGAATTCGCAAACAATGACAAATAATATAAACAAACTGACGTACATTTTACCTACAACTACAAGAACCTATTTTGAGGTCAAATTTAAATGAATGCTTTATGTTCATTTGTATTTTATTTTCAATTATCTATTTCTCAAAATTCCGAATTTTATAACTTAAGTTATAAAACTATAAATTGCATAAATAATCGGTGAACACGTTTTTACAAGAAAAGTCTAATTTTCCATAGGTATATCCGATTGATTGATTGCGTAATCAGTTCAGTTAGAATAGTAACTTTACGTAACTAGTTACGTAAAATTTTACTTTACACAACTAGTTACGTAAAACTGGTCGTATCATCACTTGCTCAGGTTTTGAAAAATGTCACTTTATACTATGTCAAAATTAGGAAAAGTATTTATAGACATCTATATCTATTAACTATAATATAATATCACGAATTTTGTTTAAAGATCTTAGGTCATTTAGAAGATCTTAGATCGTTTAGAAGATCTTAGATCGTTTAGAAGATCTTAGATTGTTTATAAGATCTTAGATCTTTTAGAAGATCTTAGATTGTTTAGAAGATCTTAGATCGTTTAGAAGATCTTAGATCGTTCACAATATCTTTGATCCATTGATCTTTTTAAATAGATCATTTTTAGACGATCTTTGATCTAAGATCGTTTTTGCATGAAAAGATCTATTTTTAAACGATCTTAGATCTTTTTTTGAAAAACGATCTTATCTATGATCTAGATCTTTTTTGGCGCGATCTTTCCCAGCTTTGCACGTAATTCGCGTGTGGGAACGGTCGCGTGAAAGGACTCGCGTTTGTTTGCGGAGTTGGAACTCCTGGTAATAATACCAGTCTTATTGGGTGACTGAATGGTCAAGTCCTCTGTTACAATTTTCTTTAATAAGCACCTTTAGTAATTTTAATGCACAATCTGATATTTTATTTACTCGTACAGGGTAATCCAAATTTCGATCCCCTGACTGAAATATTCTGTTTTTCGGGTAGGTACTAAATTCATGATCATGATAGGGAATAGTTTTTGGTAAAAGCAATGAAAATCGGCATACGATGCTCGGCTTGGAACCCATTGTTATTTCGCTATTATTTTTCCATGAACACACATTGCAATTTTAGGTATAGCCCATTTTATTCCCTACAACTTTTGTAAAAGACATAATAACATATTTTGTTTAGTTTAAAAAATTCAGGTAATAAAATACCTATCCCTCGCAACTGAAACGTTATATCGCATTCCTGTTGAAATATTATAAAGGTTGTAATATTTCAAGTAAGAAAATGAATAACCAGCAATAACTTAGCAACAAGGATATTTTTCTGCTGTTTCAAAACATACAGTGTGGCCCGTTTGGAATGGAAACACCCCTGTGAAATTTTTATTTTTCATCCGATTTTAGCCAGGTTTTTTTCTAAAGATAGGTCACAAAAAATTCTACTTTGGTACAAAATTTCAGGTCTTAATCTCAATTTTCACGGCCTACTACTAATTTTTTTCCGGGTAAAAAATGACGAAAATCATTAGCGATTTTTCTATTTAAAATCTGACATCACATCGTTAATCAGGATACCCTAAAATCCCCACATACCAAATTTGAATAAAAAATATACAGGGAGTTCCATTCTGCGGGTTGTGTCAGTTTAGCAAAATAGGAATTTTAAAGGCATTTGGCAAATAAAGTGTGCCATAGAATCCTCTCAAAACAGTTGAATGGTCAACAGGACCACTCAAAAGTGTGGGTCGCAAAGATCTAATTCAAAAATATACAGAGTGTCGTTCTCTGTGCCATCTGAAATAACCGAATTTTTTGGAACTTTAAATCGAGTATATCAAAACCGCCCCAGCCACTAAAAACGAACTAAGTCTAAAAATACAGAAGCCTGCCAGTCAGTAAGTCCATATGCGTTAAGGTGGCTGGTGTGCCACAACAGGAAACACATAGAAAATGTATCATCTTAGACAGTGACTTAATTGAGAATGGTCCGATAATTTAAATTGTTCTTTTATTTGTTGGTTGGCATTTTGTAAAGAAATAAATTACTTTCGTGTTTGTTAATGTTTTTTCAATAATTCCAGAGCACTCATGACCAGTATAAAGTTTCATAAAAATTCAGCATTTTGAGATGGCCCAGAGAAAAATACCCTGTATATTTTTGTATTGAATCTTTGCACGTCAACACTTTGAGTGGTCCTGTTAACTATTCAAGTGTTTTTAGGGGATTCTATGGACCACTTGACTTGCCAGATGCCTTTAAAATTCCTGTTTTGCTCAACTTTGACCACCCCCCTGTATATTTTTTATTCAAATTTGGTATGTGGGGGTTTTAGTGTGTCCTGATTAACGCTGTGATGTCAGATTTTAAATAAAAAAATCGCTAAATAATTTTCGTCATTTTTTACACGAAAAAAATTCGTAGTAGGCCTTGAAAATTGAGAATGAGACCTGAAATTTTGCACTAAAGTAGAATTTTTTGTGACCTATCTTCAGGGAAAAAACTTCTAAAATCGGATGAAAAATAAAAATTTCACAGGTGTGTTTCCATTCCAAACGGGCCACACTGTACATCTCAAAACCCACTTGAATTACTACTATCAACATGGGTGATTAAAAAACTATGAGAACATAAAAATGGGTGATCTCTTTTGAATGAAGAATCCCGGGAAGGAGTCGGAGCTCTATGTGTAGTATAAAATACGTGAGACGGAAATCGCCCTGAGTATTTAGTAACCAAGTTTTGGCACAATATTTTGATATCTCACACAGGTGTCAATATGTGGTATTTAGATACTTTTTCGAGTTATTATGCTTAGCTGTGAGGCTTGTGGCACTTTCCTGTCCGCCAAAACTAAAACGTTTGAGGATAGTAGTCGATCGGTAAGTAATTTTGTAACTTAAATTAACTTTTGAGGCGATGCACCAAAGTGACATAGGCGTTTGTGTAGGTAGCTATTTCTTCATAATTGGAAATTTAAAATTAGAATTGCTGTATTATCGAGGATTCCTAAACTTAAAGACATCAAAGTGCCTTATAATATTTTGCCTGTATTGTAGGTACCGATTTCACGGAAAATGATGATTTTGTTTGTCGAAGCAACTCAAAGGTGCGCGCCACTGTAAAAACGGAAACGGCATCCCGCTATATGCACTAATATGCAGATACTATCCCGGCGTTAAGCCCAAATTTGCTCCTTCCTGGGGTTCTTTATTCAAAGGTAATATATTTAATATAAAAACATTTCAAAGGATAAATATTTGTTCCAGGGAAAATTCTTTTAGTTGGAAAAGTTTTTTTTTTAATCTTAATTTGTTTCGAAGTTGAATAGTTACAGGAGGGTTATTAGCTTATATCGCAATTGGTATGTTCACTAATTTACAATAATTTTAACCAAAATCGATAAATCTAAGCATATACACACAGGCGTCACTGCTTTAAATAAAATGCTTACCGAAATAAATGCAAAATAGAAACAACGAATTTGGCGCGAGTATAAAACGGGTAGCATATGCCACTTCGCGTAGTACATGATACTTCGCGAATTCATGAAAATTTTTTTTTGTATTTCACAGATTTGATTTTGAGGCTATTTACGCCCATTTATGGCGTTTAAGCAGAAATTTATTAACGGTCAGTACCTACCACATATTTTTATTATATGAAAAAGCCTTGCAGTTTTCAGATATTGTGCATCGGCCATAAGCCATAAATGCCAATACCTAGTTCTAATATTTCTGAACTCAAATTCATCAGGAGTAAATCGTGAAAATGTGTCCGTGTAAAGGATTATTTAACTTAATTATACAGTGGTGGATTTAGAAAATCGTCTTAACTACAGAAGAATGGGAAGCCAATAATATTAATTATTGACTTTCAAATAGCATTTTCAGAATTTTGTGGGACAACCGTATTAGTATTTATTAATTTAAATTTTATTAACTTTCTGACTCAGATTTTCAACATAAATAATATTCTAATGATGTTTTTGTACCATATTGTAATAACAATGATATTAAAGTTGCATAAAAATTATTAAAAAAAAAACAAATAATTCAAATGCATTATAAATTTTAAAAAAGTAAAGTTAAAGGCAACTTATTTCTGAACATTTTTGCACCTCGAATCTGTATGATGGTGACGTCTTTATAATATAAACTAAATCTCAGATAAAAAAAAAATACCGACATATGTTAAGTACTCTAGATACTATTACCACAGCTTTATTACAATGGTTACACATTTTTTTCTCGCGTTGAACGGATTATGTCGCAAATTATACTATCCCAGATGTTAACGCTTCTTAACATGTCTGAATGAAATATCATTGGCCAATTTTTCAGGAAACAAATGGTTTCAAAATACGGAAGCGTACTCATTACTTAGAACGTGTCCATATAAAATAAATTCCGCTATTGAGTGAGTGATGACATCACATTTTGTTTGAAAGTTTTCCACGATCTAGTTAAAATAAGATGTGCGATGTGTGGAATGGTTGTTTGGAGAAAAAGTTCGTTTACCTATACTTTTGCCGATAAAATCATTATATTATGAAGCTCAATTATTCTACTAATGATTGTTTTGTAAAAAACGTACTGCAGGTCCTCTATGTACTACAACGCAAAATAATTGACATATTTTGAATAGTTTTCATAAAACAAATAGGTATAACGATAATGTTAGAACAAAATCCGATCATAAGTTGACATTGGTGTAGAGTTGTATTCACCTGTTTTCTGTAGGTTGTACATAATATATGCGCCAAAACAAAAAAAAAAGTTAAACGCTGCAAGTTAATGTGTGGTAAGCTGTGCTTTATAGAGGTCGTAGGGGATATATTTTATTGTGGAAAATGCCAGTTGAAAATTCTAACCGCCCATATCCCTCAAATAGAGATATTCTCTATATTCAAACTACTGTATATTTTAAGTGCCTGACATGGCCCATCTGATTTTTACGCTGGCTATACAGGGTGGCCCACCACGAACTGCATCGATCTATAAATGGAAAACTAAAAGTAGGAAAATTCTGAAAATATGGCACCTCACCAATGCCGATGGGCGCTGCTCAACTAAAATATTTTGGTGAATCTGGCACTTCCGGTTATACCAGAAGTCGATATCAACTTTCTTATCTCAAATGGAACACCCTGTATATTATTGCATTTTTGGATTCTAGGAATCATTTTGGAACAAAAACGTGCAACATGTCTTATGTCTAAATCCAACCGTTTTTGAGATATTTGCATTTTTCCGAAAAAAATACAGATGCAGATCTAAAGTCAATTAGCAATTTATACGAGGAAACCGCGAAATTTCAAAACGAATTTTTGGCATCGTGTAACGGAAGGCCTGACCTAGTGATCTTTGCTGAGAAATAAATCCGTTTTTATACAGGGTGTTCACAAAATATGAATAAAAATTACATTCAAAATGTGCTTAAATTTCGAAATTTTCAAATGGAAACCCCCATTTTTTTAATGCGATCTTATTCACCACTAAAAATGACGACAACTTTGTGTAAGGTTTCCTATACCTAAATGCAGTAATTTTCGATTAATTTACGAAAAACCCACTTTTCGCCCATAAAATGCGGGGTTTGCTTAACCCTTGGAAAATCATATTAGCCGTGGCCGTTGAAAAGACAATCGCGCCTGAGGAAATGTATTATTTACGGAGAATGCAACAAAGTAATATCAAGAACGTGCGATGACATAATCTTCGTTTGTGTAATTTAAGCGCGCTGGCATTATTGTTGACAATAATTTATAAACCAAGTGACATTTCCTCAGCCGCGATTGTCTTTTCAACGTCCACAGCTAATATGATTTTCCAAGCGTTAAGCAAACCCCGCATTTTATGGGCGAAAAGTGGGTTTTTCGTAAATTAATCGAAAATTACTGCATTTAGGTATAGGAAACCTTACACAAAGTTGTCATCATTTTTAGTGGTGAATAAGATCGCATTAAAAAAAGGGGGTTTCCATTTGAAAATTTCGAGAATTAAGCACATTTTGAATGTAATTTTTATTCGTATTTTGTGAACACCCTGTATAAGAACGGAGTTATTTCTCAGCAGAGATCACTAGGTCAGGGCTTCTGTTACACGATGCCAAAAATTCGTTTTGAAATTTCGCGGTTTCCTCGTATAAATTGCTAATTGACTTTAGGTCTGCATCTGTAATTTTTTTCGGAAAAATGCAAGTAACTCAAAAACGGTTGGATTTCGACATAGGACATGTTGCATGTTTTTGTTCCAAAATGATGCCTAGAATCCAAAAATGCAATAATATATAGGGTGTTCCATTTGAGATAAGAAAGTTGACACCGACTTCCGGTATAACCGGAAGTGCCAGATTCATCAAAATATTTTAGTTGAGCAGCGCCCATCGGCATTGGTGAGGTGCCAAATTTTCAGAATTTTCCTACTTTTAGTCTTCCATATATAGATCGATGCAGTTCGTGGTGGGCCACCCTGTATAACTGACACATCTGCATGCCAAAGACTTGCCGATTGCGTGACAATCGTAAAATTACGTACTTAGGTACTCGATTCGTCTGCCTTTAACAGACAGACATGTGATTTCGACCATAAACACATTCCTCTGGGTCTATTAAGCGATGCTTGCTTCCTGTGCGTATTTTTTCTAAAGATTTGCGAACGCGTTTATGGTCGTCAATCAGTTGTTCAGTTGATTGTCGAAGGTTTCTTAATAAGATGGGCTTTCAGAATGTTCGATTGCAAGCTTGCGAAAATTAGACTCTACTTTAAAAAATCAACTTCAAAAGCAGATTCCAAGTAAATTTTTTAAAATTCCATGTATCAGAAGTCGTTAAATTTCATATCAATCAATGGTAAAGTGCTATTTAGGTATATTGAGAATAATTATGAAGCAGTTAAGTACTATTCTTTTTCCACGACTATTCATTATTCATTATATTCATTTTGCACCTACTGTGTACCTTTCAATAGTCGTGAAAAAAAGTATATACCTACCATAATATGGAAAGTTTTTACTTCCACATGCCTAAGAAAAGAAAGATCGAGTTTTCATAAGTTGAAGACGATTTTTTTTGTCGCACATGTTTTGAGGGAGTGGCTCTTACTAGTCTTTTAATTTACATTAAATGTTTGGTTGAAGAGCTGAAGAGCTTTAAAGAACAATCTGAAAACGGGGTAAACAAATATTATTTAAGTTCTGTCAGTAGATTATACTAGGTATATTAATGAACACTTGATCACCTTTTTAGTTCCTTGCAAAATATCCCGTCCTACGATGAACACCCACTCGCATTTTATAAATGAAGTGACGAAAATATGAGAAAATCAGCTGACCGCAAAATATTATATTTTTGAATGAAATGCCCACTGCCAAAAAATGTATCACATCTTACAACAAGAAAGAGGCCAACACGAATTTACGTTTTAAATCATAAACTTCCGATGAGTTTTCGCATGCCCGAAAATGGTAAATTTGGCAGGAATTCAAATGAGCATAATGACGCAGGAGCCAGTGAACGACTTACTATTCTTGAAATTTTAAAATTAGACAAAGAAGCTTTCGTGGACCGAAGTTGCTTCTGTTTTAAAAAAAAGCTCAGTACCCGCCGGCTTAGTCATAACCATTGTTTATGTATTTGTGCTAAATAATTATATACACGAAGTATTTTTAAAGGTGGCGAATACGAATGTAAGCTCATTCTAAGCTCACGCCCTCTAGAAATAACCCCGGGATCCAATGGTTTTTCTCGGAAAATGATCGTACGTTCATTGGAGTTAAAGTTTAAAAAAATATCGTGAATCAATCGAAAAATATTTCTAGCGGCAGCCATTCATCATTGCGATTTTATTCGTGGCAACAAAACGAACAGACGAAATCTAGGAATGTACATATTTGGCAAACCACTTGCTTTAATCATTCGCAGAAAAAAATTTCAAAGAGAAATATCAGAATTTCACTTTCACTTGACATTATCCTTGAGAAAGGAGGAAGATTTATTCTCCGAAAACTCAGAAAACAAAGTTGACGTAGTTATTTTTTGAGTAACCGTTCAAAGTTTCGTTCTTTTGATGTTAGGCATTTATGAATTTTCCTGGCAACTTGAAATGTTGTTATTTAATAAGTTTTTGTGGCGAAAAAAAAAACAATTAAAATTAAATAAAAATGGTTATTGTTTTTTTAATGGATAAAGTAAGGGTAGTTTTGAAAAACAATTGGAAATTAATCAGTTCATAGCTCCAAACATTTGCTTTTAAATTAACAAAGGTTTATACGTGGTGTGCAGGCCAAAGAAGCAACACTCAAGAATTTTTCGGAAGATTGCTTTATTTCGGTATAAGAAATATTATGCATGTTTCTCAAACATCAAACAAAAAAGTGTATGGTCAAAATCATCTTTTCAAAAACCCTCCATTATTTTATATAGGTACCTAGTTCAGAGACTTTAATCATTGTCTATAAATTTTATAATGCTTTTTTGGTTTTGCTATATATCTCTTGATGGCACATAAAATAAAAGTGCTGTTTGATAGCCATAAAGAATTTATTCAATTCTTTTTTAATTTATTTTCCGAGTTTGATGGTAAACAATAATATAAAACATTATGGCCTTGTTTATGGATACTCTATAGTTAACCAATGTCTGACACTGACATAAGGACATGACAGAAATATAGTAGATACAGGGGACAGATTTTGCAAAAATTAAAGTTGGCCAGCTGTTTTTTTTTGGTAGATTTTAATAGTAGAAAATTATTAGTAGACAATCCCTGGGCCACTTTAATTTTTGGCGCTATCTGTCGCTTGCATCCAATATTGCTTTCGTATCCTTATGACTCTGTCACACATTGGCTAACTAGGAATTCCAGAAAGAAGGATTATGGTATTTAGTCCAATAAGATATGCTGGGTTTATATTAGGCGTCGCAAAAAATTCCAAACAGGACGATTTTTTCAGGGTTGCTTGGGACTGCCTCCTGACTGAGTGTTCAACCAAAAGATTACACTCGAACTCCTGGTACGAATTGCGCTATAGGGTGGTTTCCTAAATATTTTTTAGAGCAAAATGATCCTAATAAAAGTTGTAGAGGATCAAAGTATGAACAACTTTCCCTCATAATAATACATAACGAGTTACAGCATATTAACTTATATGACAAAAATTCCGCAAGCTGCAGGGGTGGACTTTTTACAAAAAAAAAACTTTAATAAAAGTTTTAGAGGATGAACTTCTGGACAACTACTTATTTCCTCTAAACTTTTTTTGTGCCTCTAATACTTAATGATTTACAGGGCATATCACATTTATTTGCAGTGCAGTCTAATACGTAAACGGTATACGGTATAATTTGACAGATACATATGCGCAGTACAACTTACGGACATACATAAGGTTACGTACTCTTGCCTATATACCCTTAACGTTAATCTATTTAGTTGTTTTCTAGTATCACGAAGAAAAAGTTTTAAAACTCAATAATTAACCTAAATATATTTTGGACGCAACTTTTAAAATTCAGATAATTATGAACGAATTAAACACAAATACACTTTTTAAAACACGATTTCGGTTCACGGATGAATATGACACATATTTATTGCGTGAGGTGTATGTAGTACCTACACAGAAATTCTGTACTTTTGCTTACTTAGTCACACCACAGAGAAGACCAGAATACAGAGTTCATCTTGTCAAATTATGACAAATAGAACCCAACTTTTACGTAATTTTTCACACACCCGATAAGATCGTTCAGAAGATAAACTATGAAGTAGATTGCGTTCTTCGTTTATCATAGATTAATTTAAATCTGAGAAGAAGATCCACGGTGATCTACAATGGATTAATGACCGTTTAAAATTAGGCTCTATTTGACATATTTGACAAGATGAACTCTGTATTCTGGTATCCTCTGTGGTCACACTAATCTTCCACAAGATATTCTGCCATAGTTTTTCTTATATTGCTTCCTTTTTTGAAGGTTATAGAAGCTGTGACGTCACACGTTAACGTTTACGTGACATTTCAAACCGGAAACGGCATGCCACCATATGCAGAGACTGGACCGGTAAAGCGTAAAGCCCAAATTTACTCCTTCCTGGGGTTCTTTATTCATAGGTATATATTATGCCCAATGAATATCAGACGAGTTGAGAAATAAAGAATGGGCAACAAATAGCTAACCAGGCATTGCTATTGTTACTAAGAAAAACTTGTGTTCGTATTATGCGAATCAAATATTGGATTTGCAATTCTCGTCTCCTGTTAATGAATATTTATCGTGTTTTATCTAAGCATCAAGGTTAGGCCCCTGGCAATAATTTATGCGGCCACTTTTCGCACTATTTATGTACGCTCGAAATTTCGCGGGCCGCGGGCGGGGACTAAAATTAGAATGGAAATTGAGTAAGAGGCCAAACTCCGCTGAATTAAACATTATTGAAATACGCGGGGATGCCGCGATTTCGGCGAATTTTTTGTTGTTATTGCGTTCGGTAAATTCCGGGAAGATCCCGTGAAGCATGTTTTGTGGGCAGTTTTCTTTGCCTATAGGTCATTTTCACGTAATCGAAATAACATATCCCGTAATTCTATTGTTTTTGAACAAAGAATCAATTTCAATATTTTTTTATTACCTAAGTAACTTTTTGCAGTATACATTAGATAAGTATTCCATGAAATTTGTATCCAATGAGAATAACCCTTCTTGCGGGCATGCGCAGATATCAATTCAAAATACAATCCAATAATATTGGCAGTTTCGCCTATACTCAAAATTATCATAGTTATCTTTTTGGTCTTTCAGGTTCATCACTTTAGTGCACCTTTTCATTCTGCAAAAAGTGCGCCCTTGTTTTATAACGATAAAATCAACCATTTGTGTTGAAATTAGCCAGATGTGCTCCAAACACCTCGAAAAAAAATTTCACCTACCGCTTTTAAATTTTACATTCAAAATTATGAAAAAATGCCAAATGGGCATTGCGCAAAATACCATTGGTTTTCTTCAAATAGAGTGTTCAAATTTTGTCAGATTTAGTCCGTTCCACTTTGAGAGCGAACAATTTTTGTTACTCCGGAAAATTATTCTCACTTTAAAATACAATAATTATTAATTTTTAGTAAAAAATAGGACTAATACTGCCATCGTTGGCGAATTTTATAAAATTGGTGACAATAAATAGTTAACTATTCAATGTCGACGTCACTATCATTTTGGCTAGGTTGAGAAACAAGGAGAGCGCTAGAGCGGAATGGACCCATCTTGAAACATCGTATATATAATACTTCGAACAGTTATAACAACGAAATTTTAAAGTATTATTTTATTGTTGTGCTATTTGTCTGTTTGTTGGGTTGTATGTTAAAACGTGTTTAACACCTTTCAAATGTATTAAATACAGGCCTAGGATTTATTACGAGTTCCTAGAAATGATGAGTCGTAACTCACTGGTCGTAATAAAACTAAAACAAATATTGTGTAAAACACAAGATAACATAACGCTAACGCGATTTGTTCAAACAAAAAATAAATAAAATATCACAATATATCGTTACCAAAAATATCTAAAACGTAAGAATATCTAAAAAGTAAAATTAAAACTGAGGGAAATAATTTATAATGTTGCATGGTAGAACTCTTTTAGCCAAGTAAACTTTTGGAAGCACCGGAATTAGCACATTCTTCCTCGAATGTATTGTAGTTCTTGGTTCGTCCACGACCTCTATGTACTGTGTCGTCTGTGTCGTTGTCACCCTAAATGTATCTGAGTGAAGACCTTCGGAATTGCTCTTGTTAAATATTCTGCCCAGCAAATCCCATACATCTTCAAACGTAATATTTGTTGAAATTTCCCTTGATGTTACAGCCTCGACACAATATCCTAGCTAGTGTTGTGAAATATTTTGTAGGAACATAATATTTGATTTTATAACGGCAACCTTCTCAATCCTCTCTCTTATCACAGTCATTGTTTTAGAAATGCATGAATTTGCAAGTGACATTTTTGAGATTTTCACTTTTTCGCATTTCTGGGGTATAGTTACGGGATATTTTTGTATAAAAATACAAAACTATTCAATTTCGCATTATTTCCCCAAAATGTTTGATGTGTCATCCTATTGTATCTGACAAAATGGACGTTTTCAGCGGTAAAAAGATAATTACAATATCAATAGTTCCTATAATTTACGTTGTAGACATTTTGGGTCTCCATTAATTCGATTGTTAAAATATTGTAACGCTACTTACAATATTGTTGCCTGGAGGCAATGGCATTTACAATGTTCTTACAGGAAGTCCATTTTTACCTGTTTTACAATTTACTGCAGCCATTTAATTTTGTTATGTGTATGTTTTAAGAAAGCCACGCATTCTAAGGTTTTTGCACGGAAATTGTTTAAAATCAAATTGTAACTTCTAATATTTAAAATTGTACCATTGTAAAGGACTGTGCAATGCTTTTACCGTAAAATTGATGAAATTTTTGGAATTGAAAGTTCAAAAGATAGAAAACTTTCTTGTTCGAAAAAGTAACTATAGTAGTTAATAGCCACTCATCTAAAAGCTTTCTATTGAAAGGAGTACAAAAAATGTTCATACTACGTAGTCGTAGTATAGATTCTTCTATGGCATTAGCATTTTTAATAGCCAAAATTTCCAAACCTCTCTCCTGAAAACTAGACTTTTGTCAGTTACAATGTTTCAGATAATGTGAAGATATTTTTATTTGGAACTAATCACAATAATTGCTTAATATAATTTTTGTACCCTGTAAATTTATTTTATATTATTTTTCCCCAAAAAAATTTCGCAGGTGAGTTAGGATTTTCCGGGTGATCCCTATGACCGTTTCGTTTGAAATCTTGATGTGAAAGAAGCGAAAAATAGCTGTTTCAATTAAAACAAATAAATTACTAAAAGTATTAAGGTAGTGAGTAAGTATCCTTCCAAATACATATGTTGTGCGTCATGCATTATAAATTCTTTATTTATACGAAATCATCATTTTTAAGTATGAAAATATAATAATAATAATAATAAATAAATCCTTTTTCACCTTACGGAATAAAAAAAATATTTATATTCGTATATCTAGAAAAGTTTTTTTAAACTGGGTGTTATCAAAAGTCCATTTGATGACATTTTAATTTATGAGTTATCAAAAGTAAATTATAAGTAAATTAAAATTGAATTATTACATTTTTAAATTCGAGGTGCCATTTCGTTTTCTGGTAGAAAAAATTTAACCTACCAAATTTTATATACCTAACATTTTAAGTTGCCATGATTTATAAACTGTTTTTTTTTGGGTCAGTGAATAAATAAAATGAAATCTTACTGGCGCTTTATCACTTCCCTATAAGCCATCAAATTTCAAGAATTGGGCTTAATTTTATTTATATGCATCTGGCTTTCCTGAACTTAAGTGAAACATCCCTTTAAATTAATACATTCATAATAAATATAATATCTATACTACTTATGTTAGATATCTCAGTACATAATATATTAAGGAATATATACATGGGCGCTCGGAGGAGGGGTGGGCACTTGTCCCAGTTGTCCCCACCCCTGGATTCTTGATTTCATTTAAATATACAACAACTATTCCCACCATTAGAAGAAACTAAAAGAAAAATGCTAAATCAAATAGAAAACGTTATTAGAAAAAAGCTTGGAAAAAGCATAAAAAAATTAAAAATGTCATTCTAAACTAGTCCTTAATTTATTTTATAGTTTTTTTGTGATCAATAAGAAATTTTTGTATATCCTAGATAGGAAGTTTTTATGACATTCATTAAGAATTTTAGTAATGTATCATCCCAGTGAATTTTTAGCTCCTATTTGACTTTGGAAATTCTGTTATTAAGGCATCCATTTCTTTATTGTACTCTGAAAAATCTTGTACTTGGTCATACAATATTTTTAAAATTTTACATACTTAATTTCTTTGATTTTTTAATTTTATTTTTTCACAAACCAGGAATAGGTTCTATAATCTATATTCAAGGGAAGACAGTTTATGAAATAGTCCCTTATTTTTCGCCAATATAATTTAGTTCTTGTTTGCTCCACGTTTTATTCAAATCACTCTGTATTGACATTCCAAATCTCTCTTAATTTGTTCATCAATTTAATGCTGTAAATGTACACAAAATTTTATCGGCATTGATCAAACACTATTTCTAATAACAGCCTTTGGATATTTTGCAAGGACCCCTCGAGTATGCACCAAGGTGATCAAACAAAGTCTTCTCAAAAACAAATTCCAAAAAAATTAAAAATCTTACCCTTTTGATTGATACAGCAAATGACACACCAAGTTATCGTACACTTTCGTTAGCGTATCCATGGCCGGCAATTCTTTAAACTTTGTCATGAATGCGGGTAATTATTGTCTCTATTGGAAATAATATTTGGAATGTGTAGTTCGCGGGGAAAAGTCGACCGGCTCGAACAGCGGTTTGGCGACTACTGAAAAAACTGGGAAAAGCGCGCGCGGTCGCGCACCGCTAGTGCGATATTTTATAACTAATCTATAAGCAAGGCGCGCGTCGGTACAATGCGAACTTCGTTGCGCGGCGATAGTTTCTAAAATTACGAATTTCGCACGAGCCTGGCACAACGCTTTCTACATTTTTCTCCAGATCCATATCTACGGACTTTTCCGGGCAATAAATTTCTGCAAATGACAGTATATTGCATGCCTTATATACATTAAAAATGATATACCGACGTGTTTTTTATAAACCAGGAAATACAGATAGTCCAGAAGAAATGAGCAAAAAAGTTACAACTTCATATTCGTATTTTTTTAGAAATATTAATATTAGTGGAGTGTGGGGCGTGGGATTACATAACTTTTCTTGTATTGAATCGTTTTTATCCCTAATTCCGCAAAGTGATTACGAAAGGGATCTGCTGTATGAGAAATTATGAAAACCCGAAAGTAATAAGTGTCTGTTTCTGAGGACCACTTGGGAATATCTTGACATTTGAAAGAAAAATGCCTTTTTGATGGGCCAGCTTTGCGTAAAAACACATTCTAGATATATACTTACTGAATAAATTGTCGAAACTTCTTCGGCTGCAACTTTTTTATTTCAAGATTTGCCGAAAAAGACCCTTCCTGAAATCTGGGAGCGCAACTAATTGATTTAAGCCTAATTTAAAAAAAATGCCGCGGTTTAGTGGTACCTACTTAAAAAGTTACTCAGTCATAGATATACCACAAAAACAAAGCAAGCAGCAGCATCTGCCGGCTAATTAAATCGATGACTGTAGGTTATTTGGACTTTCAAAGCATTTTGTCAAAACATCAAGATTTTCATTTTTTTCACAAAAAAAGTTATAAATCAGGTTAGGGCAAGAAATGTAGCGCTTGTGATAGGTATATCGATTGAAAATGCATAAAGATGTAATTTTTCGAGGTAGATACTCTGCTATAATTGAGTAACCTCTTGTTTTTTTAATAGGCTATATTTTCTGTGGTATTGTAGATCAATCCGTTGTTAGGAATCAAATAATTGGATTTTACTTATTATCATTTTCCATTTAGATTTTAATTTTAAAACACATTTTTTTGTGTAATTTGTGAACAAAATCGAAGAACAAATATGGAAAAAATGGTTGCCCTCTCATCCCTTTATTGGGATGCTTTATTTATTTTAGGCTAGCACCTGTAGTGCCTTATGGATTATCGAGCATAAATTTAGGATGACTTTTTGCTAAAGACATTTTTCTAACCTAATTTGAAAAATTTAAATAATTGTGTCCTCCCAGGTTCCTATGAAGTGTTAAATCTGATTATTTCCTTATTTTTTTGGATAAAGATCCCATCCCAAAACCAGAACGATACATTTTTTCTGGGGAATCTAAACCTAACTTCAGAATTGACATACATTGTAGTGTTATGACCAAAAACTTTTTGGTTATAACAAAGACAAAAATAATAAAAACTGGTCGGTTACCTATAATAATTTGAATGACATTTCCTGTCAACGTGTTTAAAACTGGGAGCCCCTACAAATTGCTCTGCCAATACCAAACGCGTTTTTAAAAGTTTTTATTTAACTTGCCCTGTTAGGATGTATGTATGTATGTATGTATGTATGTATGTGTGGGTCAAGTCTTGCAAGCTGAATTAGAACCACTTCTTGACATCCGATTGAGCTGAAATTTTTTATGTTATGTTTAAAGGTGTCAATAAGTGAAAAGTGACGACAACGTCAAGTCATTAATAGATTAAAATTCGCGTTAAATGCGAAATGTTTCTATGGTGTCGGGCACGTAGTTCTAGGGGGTCATTGAAACTGTTTAACAATATAAAACGTATAATAATGTACCGTTTACTTATTATTTTCTTTTGTATTGTATGTTCCGCTAAAAATTGATAATGTTGTCATTAAGTTGTAAATCGTTTGCACTCAACATACGGGATGTAGCTTCAAGTTTAAGGTATTTTCGAAGTGGGTTACTCATCATGCTAACTTATCTTAACTTTTGGAGCTTTTTACATTTACTAACATAATAAATTGAAGAAGAATTAGCATAGTAGTGTGATAACAAAGAATCATTCAATTCCCATCCTTCACCTGATAAGCCTATTTAGATTTTTATACTATTATACTCCTTATCGTGAATCTTGACCCTGCGTCACAAAGTATGTCTTTGTCTGACTCGACTGACACATAAATATCGTTCATTTAATTGACAAGTAGATGGAAGGAGTGTAGAGAGAGAAACTAGCAGCCAAACTTGAGCAAGTGAGATAGTAAAATTCCCGCAAAAACCACATAACACAAAATAGATAAAACGTCAAACTGTTTGTCCTAACTTATATTTTTTGTGTCTTGTGTTTCAAACGAGTTCCGTTGTCTATAATTATTATATTTATATTTGATTTGAGTTCGTGTCGTGGTGGTAGTTTCGTATAAAACGGCATTGAGTTTTCTTAGTTGGTGTTTGGTTTAATATTTGTAGATCAGAAAAAAAATTAATTTAGCTATGTGGCTATATTCTCTCTGTTGTAGTTGTAGATTACAAAAAAGATGGTCAAGTCCTGTTGTGTATTTGTATGTACCAAACGGGGCGGAAAGAATAGGAATAGTAGGGTTTCTTTTCGCTATATTTAAAGGAAAAGTCACTTCACCTACAATAAAAATAAATAAATGGGCACTGTCGACGACATCTTGATTTTTCGAAAACGAAAATATGCTAGAAATTAGTTTCCAGTCAAGCAGGTCAGAACCTCAAACGATCAAATTTGAACTCGAAAATGTTTTGTCTTTTACACCTACTGGCTCAATTAACCTGGGACACCCTGTATATATCGTTGGTTAGCTTACAAGTTTTATCTTTCTCGTCATACAACTTTTTTATTTAACATTTTTTCTAGGTCAAAAAATAAAAAGTTAAGGGGTGTAAAATATAACTCTGAACAGCCTGTACCGATCTGGAATTGGGTACGATCATTGAGTAAAGGATATATATGTTTTTATATATCCTTTACTCGATGGTACGATTCAGCGTGAAAAGCAATAGAACGGAAGTTATAGAGTTCGATTAATTGCATACCACCTGCGGGTATCTTTCTTATTAAGCATTTTTGTACCTAACTTTTTTGCTTAAGGCGCTACGATACCCCCCATTTTCAAGGGTTTCGTAGTTTACATCTCCTACTTGCATTTCTTAATATTTTCACTTGATTTTTTTTTGTGGCTTAGATAAAACTACGAAGAATCGTCGTTGTGTATCACGAACTGTGCAGGACTAATGCGACACTGTGAAAAAAAATGCCAAACATACCCGAAATTCGACTATATTCGGTTAAGAATTTCGAGTATTTCCACCGCTCAAAAATAATTCGAAGGACACAACGACGATTGAGGCATTCTATAACATTATTTTAAGACTACTTTCAAGTCGATACGTTTGTTCGTTTGGCTATGATTTGAAAACTACGAACCCATTGCCCGGCAATAAAATGATCCGTGAATTGGCCATTCGAGCAGGAATTAGACGTACGGAGATAGGCGGGCGGGCGGGCGTTCGCTGGAACTCGTGGTTCCCCTACTTCCCCCTACTTCGGCGTACCTCACCCTCACCGGGCTCGGAAACCACGTCAGGGGAACTTTCAATCGATATCAGATGGTTCATTTTTCATTTTATTAGTCTCAGTCTCCCTTATTTGTGTTTCGCTTGTTTTGAATGTTAGTATTCAAATATTTATATTTCCGAGTACCCGAAGAAAATATTTTCTACCGCGACATTATGTATGTCGACTGGCATATAATAATACTCATTATTATTATTCCTCCAGGAATTATAAATAAATAATTAATAATCCATTGCGCCACAAATAAATTTTAGAAAATAAATAATTATTATTCACAAAGTACCTACTTTTTGCTTTTGTGTAAAATGGTTTAATCCCTAGGGCATGAAATGGCCTGGTCGTGCAAAAAGAGTAAATTTAAATTCTAGACCAAATTGTGCGCTTGATTTTTACTTTAAAAATGTGATAGGTACAAGTAATAATTTTGCCAAATAAATGGGTCATGTGAAGCATTTTTTGAAAACGAATTCCTATGTAAATCGCTGCATGATAAAAGCTAATTTATATACTTTCCAGAGGGAACGATAATAATTCTGACATCCAGTCAGTTTTAGAAACTTCTTCGTTAGAAGATTGTTCGAAAGTCATTGGAGTTGAAAATCGGGCAAAATAAAAATAGTACATTTTATTGTTCCAGTCTGTCGAATTTATGACATTTTAATACATTTTCTAGGATGTTCGATAATTCAGATTTGTCAGAATAAGGGGCAGTCAGGGCAAGAATACCTATAATGTTTGATAATGATGTCACAACAGTCACATGTAGTGAAACCAATAGGAGTAATTTGTGGGCTTGAGTGCTTTTATTCCCGTAGGTACCTAATATGGTTTCCAGAATTTGAGAGAGGGGTACCTACATATTTTGCATTTTGCACACTTATTCGGATTTAGGTATAAGTAGTACTGCAGGTGCATAGGGTTTGGGAAACAAACTTTATGGGAAAAACAGGGCTTTGAATGGAACATTTACAAGGGATTAGAAATTAATAGCTCCTATTATCTCACAACTATTACTTTATTTAAAAAGGGAGACCAGTTTCGTAACTCTATAAATTAGTCCTTGAGGATGTAATTTTATAGATTAACGAAACCGTTGTGATATAATATGGCCTATTCACTCTAATCCCTCTAAAGTGAACTCTTACAGTGTAGAAAGTTTTTAGTTAGATTTATTTATTATTACACAAATGTAAATATGGAATACCTACTAGTTATATAAAACATTTTGAAGAAGTAGACTTTAGACGCACTTTTTTAGTCGTAGCAACACTATTATGCAGAACAATTATCCAATCAAACATTAATAGATGTTCAACTGACCCTAATGTGGTTCAAGAAGAATTCGGTAATCGAATCGTTAATTTAGATTTTATAATTGAGCAATTACAGAAGTTTTTTTTATACACGAACCCTTCATAGCATGCACCTTTGCTGATATGAAAAATAATAGTAAAATTGCTTCGACGCCAAAAAGCTATGCAGTGTGTTGCCAACGAAAAGTGAACGCCCTGAAAAATATCATTTTTGCAATAAAGCAAACAGGCCACCGCCGTTTTTTAAATATATATTCGCGCTTCTTCGTCGGCATCGGCGAGACTCGTGTGACCCCGGCGGCCGTCGGCGGCGGCCGGCACGAGTTATTATTTCATATTATCTACACGTCTACACAGGAAAAAAAGACTGTTGTGATTTTAGTGAGTTCGTGTATATAGTCACTTTTCCATTACCTACTTTAAATATACAAGCAAATCCATGTGGTCCCAACAATATAATCTATACTTTTGACGTAATTGCAGATGAACCAATAAGTTTAAAATAGTTTGAATTTCCGTTAAGAAGACGTATTGTCACTTCGATACTAAAATTGGCATACTACAATGAAAGCATAACCTCGGTTTTAAAATATCTTATGTTTTATTTAAACAATTAAATTTATTTTATTTGTATAAGAGTACCCCAGAAGCAACTGAAAAAACATTATAATTCATTGGATGAACAAAATAACTTAATTGCAACTTTTATATTCATCAATGTAAGTAATCATAGTCCAAGCAAATTGTCATTTTTTTATAGAGATAGAAAAAAAAATGATTCTTAACAGGTAGATATTTTCAGGGTTGGTTGTGGGTAGCGTCCTGAGTATAACCCCAAAAAATCACCGTCGAAGTCGTGTTACGAACCCCGCAATAGGAGTGGTTTTGCAAACATTTTTTTGCAATTTTTTTTCTTCTCATGTGTACAATTTTTTTTCTTCTTATGTATACATTATTACGTTCTCTACAACTTTCCCTCATGAAGTTTTTTTTTTAACTTCAATACTTCACGAGATATAGGTAAAAGATCACCACTATCTAAAGTGCTTTATAAGGGTAAAAAAAAATTCTTTAAAACAAGCTGATTTTTTCAGGGTTAACTGGGGGTTAACTTAGGAGTGCACACAGTGACCGCAAATTAAAGGTTTTGAATCAACCCTACACTCTATATCGTTCGTAGTCATAATGAACACTGCAAGTGAATGGCTATAATTGATATTAGTACCCACAATTAAGTATTACAAATCCAGCAAAAATTCAGTGACAATAGTTGTAATTTCAGTATAATGAACAGTTAAATGTATCCCTATTCAATTCAACACCATGAAACGTTATGTTGTTCTGACAAAAGAATGTGCTTAGAAAAGAAGTATTATAGAATCAATTCCAGAACACGCTATTTATTGAAATAAAATATTACATTTAAATTATTCATTAGAATTCAATATCAATTGTAATTGAATTGATTATTGTCAGTTACAAAAAAGCTTCTGCTTGAGTTTGAGGAATAATATCTCATATTGAATTAAACAGGGTTTTTTTTACAAAGTGACAGATTTTTCTCAGTGTAGTACCCACGGCCGGCCTGCCCCTCAATCGTAGCACTATGAAGGGGCAGGCTGGAGTGGGGAGTCGTGGGGACTAGAGGAAGGAAAAGGATAGGCATATCTAATCGAGCGACGTTTGTCCTGAATTGAGTCGGGCACTTTGGGCGGATTTCATAAGTATCGTAGCCTCTTAATATGAGATTTTCTACAATCAATAATTATAATAATAATTATTATATTTATTACATTTACAACTAGGCCACCCTGTATAAGGTTTTTAAAAGTATTGTGTGCGTGTAGGTTCGCTTTATTGCCGAAATTTCTGACATTTATTTTTAGGACTTCCACATATTTAGAATTTTTTATTCTAGGACACACGTGGTCATTTTGTAATCTTTTTAACACCTGCTTACGACCGATCAAAGTCTAGAAATTTGCTAATACAGAAAATCAATCTGAACAGAAACGAATTAATACTCAAAATCGCTTTTAGCACATTTAGTACATACTTATTTACAGCAGCGTATTTATTTCCATATTTGTTATGTACTAAATTGTTGTCCCATATATTTCATTCTTCGGAAAGTGAATTTTAATTTTGATTAAATACTTAATCCTTCTACTACCTATGTCAAGTTAAAGGACGTTTAATATTTTGATTGGCGTGTGTCTGTGCTGTATATACAAATATATAATATCAGAAATTTTGGGTTTTCCAGACAACACAAACAAAGTAAGTTGTAACAAAAACCCCATTCAAATTCTTTGAACAATCATTATTGTACAAGTTATGATTTTTGGAATCTATAAAATAAATCTCAGCGTCTGGGATACTCCAACACAGTTTAGATTATTAATGAGCAAATAAATAAGATTTCAGTGTGTTTATCGGATTTCGAGGTTACGCTGAATTCATAAATTCAAAGAAAACTGCAAAGTCTGGTACAAATCATTTTGCTTTGCAGCACATACTGTGAAATATGAAAGTACTACATAATACGTGATCTTTTGAAAAGAAAATCGCCGGAACCACCTATATAGACCGTCAGATAGTGACAGATTTAGGTGCCCCATTTTCGCATACAAGCCTCGAAGAGGGTTGAAAAGAACATCGATGTTGAGTAGAATGAAGGGAAATATACGAGTAGCCCCTGGGAATAACATATGGAAAATAGAAAAATTAAATTTTCAGGACCCAAAATGTACTTATCCATTCGCGCCACTCATAAGCCAATATGTTTTTCGGGCTAGTGACGACGTACGTTTTCATACTTTTGATGGGCTTGAGTAGAAAAATCGGTCAAAATCTCGATGTTTCTTTACAAGATTACGCCTTTATTTCAACCCTTTAGCCAGATGCAACACTCAAGCCTTTGGTTTTCCGAAGCCAGGCTCTTTTAATTAATCATTTAATAAACACGGCTTGCGTGAAAATATCGAATTGTGAAAAATAAAAAATCGAATTTTCCATATGCCACTCGTAAATTTCTCTTCATTCTACTCAACATCGATCTACTTTTCAACCCTCTTCGAGGCTTCTATGCGAAAATCTATCACTATCTGACGGTCTACTAGGCCCCGACATTGAGTAAAAGAATATATATAATATTCTTTTACTCAATGGCCCCGAACAGCCCAACTTTAAAAACTTAAACTCCTTACTTGTCGATTTATTCAAGAATATTAGATTTTAGTATCATATTTCACAAATCAAATAAATATCCTCAAAATGTTTCCAAAATCGCAGATATAATTCAGCTGCATTTAGTTGAAGTGGTATTGAGTGCGAACTTGTATTTTATTATTTTACTTACTACCTGCTACAATGGCACTTTTGAGGCCTTTTCAGCATTAATTAACATTTCTAAAGAAATATCCCCACTGCTCTTAAATAGTAAAAGTTATTATCCCATCGGATGATTGCACCGTTGGCCCGGGTCTGCTTGTCAAATAAATTTTTATTCGTAACACCCAATATGTGTGACGGTAGCCGCAAAAACGAACAAAAACAGGCAAAAAAACTGTAATTTGCATTTCAAAGGGAAACACGACGACGCTTATTCTCGGCACAGTACTTTACCCTCTCATGTCTTAGGCCGTGTAGTAGAGATTGCTTATTATAGTGGATACCATGAATCTTGCTGCATTATGACGCAGGGGTTAAGACTCGTGATACCAAGTATAAGTTGTTTTACTGATAATTTAGATAAGAAAAGAACCGATATAGGAAAATTTAGCAAATAAAATATGGCTCCATTTATCCATTTGCGTCGAGGATTGCAGACTATAAAGGTGTTTACGCAAAAATAATAATTTATCCATAGAGCAAACAGACAGGACGAAAAATAAGATATTCACCCGCTGGCAGCGTGATAGCACGATGAAAGATAAAATTGCGTACATTAGATATTACATATTTGGGATAATGTGTGTTCAGGTATTAATATTTTATTAGCTTCTCGCGTCACGTGTAGTTGCAGTGAGAACTTCCCAGACTTTGTAAAAAATTATTTATTGGATATTGAGGTCTACATTTATCATGACGTCGACCTAATCGGACATAAACTCTTAATCCACAACAAAGTGAGAAAGTTCACACAAGCTGTGACTCGTCTTTCGCTATAACTTTTGTCTTTGCTTAAATTTTTGGAGACGTCTGCGTTTTCATCTGGAGCTAAAAATTTGAAGATGAGGCAACCACTAATAACTGCCAGTACCAGGAGCAGGTCGTCATCATATCTCGATTTGCTTGATGAAACAGCCAAATGCTTAATTACCATTATTTTTGCAGACCTCAAAATTGCTATTGAGCAAGTCTAGATTACACTGTGGACGCCTTGTGCCTTATTACAAAAGCTATACAATCGCCTTATTTAGTTCATTCTCAGAGAAGATATTTATTTTTCTTTAATAGGAGTGTTAGAAATCTGTCTCAGTTTGGTGTGGACCGTGAACCCACGTCAAAAGAAGTGAAAATTTCTTAAGACTTTTGCATCCCTTCTGCGGAGGAATCGGCTGACAAAATCAGTTAGCCAACGCGTTTTGTGCCTGTTTCTATAGTACGTAAAGTTAACTGCGTATTTGGTCTACCACACAGACCTTTATTTTTTAGGCCGCTGGCAAGTTTTTTCCGCCGGCTCAGAGAGCTCAGTGGCGTTTCGTATGTTCGGGAGTTAACGTGTGCAAAATGAGTAAACAGGGAAGAACGTTGCATTCTCAAGCACGAGAAATAATTGCCAATGTTATAAGGGTTTGCCTTCCTCCATAGTCTAAGGCATCACCGTTAAGAATAATATTAACAATAAATTAAATTATATGAAAATTAAGTCAGTGAGTTACACAAAATTGAGCTACGTCCCTGAACTGTGACTAATTCTATAATATTTGCGAGTTCTTCCCCCTTACGTCGCACGCATTCTGCCGTAAGGAGGACTATAGTAATTAATACATATAATATACATAATAGTAATTAATATTAATAATCCCAACACATTATGAAATTTACATCACCTCAAAGTGAATATAAAAACCATAGTAAAGAAAGAAACATCAAGGCGAAGAAAGAAAAAGTAATAATCAAATGGTAAAAAAATATTTCGCAGTAGCCAATCTTTAAGAAGTTTTCTGTAATTTTGTTGATTCGTTTTATTCTTTAATTCAAGTGGCAAATTGTTAAACAATTTATAACCTATATATATATATGTGTATGTCCTTTGCATTTTTGTAGCGTTGACTGACGTATTTATAAAGACTTCTCACGGCTATAGCTTCATGTCCTGGAAAACAGATGGCTCAATGCGTTCTGCATTGTATTTTATCTTCGGCAAGCGCATAGTGAGCCCAAAATGTGTCAGACGTGACAGCCGTGAGCAGTCTTTAATAATATATCAGTTACCGCTTGTAGTCTCCACGTTAGGCATATTCAGATAGAAAAACTTTTTTATACTGAGAATCTTCATGCAACTGGGTGCTCAAATAATTTCAGAAAGAGAAACTTTATGCAACCGAGTTCTCAGGTAGTTTCAGAAAATTAAACAGCTGTCTTGAAAATTTTGACGATTTGAGGTGTTTTTAGTATTGCGCGAGAAGTTGGCCACGGATATCTATTTCCTTTTTAACAATGACTAGCTGCGCTGAGTGAAATATTTGGAAAGAGGACCAACGACTATCAAATCATTTCATGAAAAACGCAGGAGTGGTCAGAAAACATTAGTCAACAATACCATTTATATTGTTGAAAATTGTTTTTGAATCACACATGCGTTTTTCGCGAAAAAATATCTGTCAGATTTGACAGCCGTTGTTCCTCTTTATGTGAATTATTGTTCACTCAACGCTATTAGCTGTCTAAATTTTCATATTTTGTTCTCTTGCGTTTTTGTTTTTGTGGGGCGCCAAATAAGCCAGAAAATCGCTTTAATAAAAATTAAATAAAGAAATTCATAGCCTCAAGAGAGCCAAAGACTGCGTTAGCAAACAATAATGTTTGGCAGCTTTTTTTTGCAACAACTTCTGGCCCACGTTCTAAAAATTTACTTTTAAGAATAATTGTACGTCTAAAGGGCTTCAAATTCTCGTATAAGAAGGAAGTAGGTAAACATAGAACCCCAAACAAAAGTACAAGTGTCTTTTTCATTACAAAAAGGACTATAGAACAAAATCCAGTGGAAAAGAGTGCTTATTTCTGGACCTTCTGAATGTCCTACGGAAAACTAAGTAGGTCGATTACACTGGAATTTGTGGTCATAACTTTAAATTTGGCCCAACTTTTTGTAATAAAATTTTTCGATATCTGCCAAACGAAAATCGCACTTTTACAATGAAATTAAGCTAATTACACGCACCTGTCAAGGCCAACTTCAAGTGATTCTGATGACTTTCAAAGGGGGCCGTCTACATAGCAGACTAAATTTACAAACCGAGTTTCACAAAATTCTTCTTACTGGTCCCGCGTAAGAAAGATTTAGGGAACAGACAGACAACGAACATAAAATTATTTCTTTCTTGTGAATCATAAATATCAAATTGAATTTTTTAATTTGAAAATTATAATTTTTTCTCGTGGAAATGATCACATAGCATCCTCTTATTCTTTAGATATGGCAGTGCTGTGTTGCCGTATTTAAAAGGCGATGGTAGACGCCACGATGTTGAAAAAATATAATAGGTGTTTTATCACACCGCGTTAAAAATAAATGATAAACAAAAATGGATAAGTGGTCCCGTGATGCGAGCTTTATCTTTTCGGTATAACAGAGTTCAGAAATTCGGCTTCAATATGATAAAACTTGTATTCGCCAATAAATAACACTACTCGTATAGGAAATCTCGCAACGCTGCCCGCATTCTTTAGAAACGTTTTCTTTCGTGCTTTGGACTATATTATGTATCACCATGTCATACAATATTGTGTCAGATCTTTTATTTGTTTTTTTTGTTCCGATTTTAATGGCATCAATATTATATATTATTTAAGTTGGGGCTATTACAGGATAGTGATTAACTTACAATGTGAGCAATTCGAGCATGCGCAGACAAGTTATTAAACTTAAGCGACTCGAATGCTTCATTACATCTACGTTTACAACACCATAAATTAATAAATCAATAAATTATGAGTTAAGTTCACATCAATATTTATTTATATCACAAAAATGTTGTTTTTGGTTGTTGTAACTTTCTTAAATAAATATTGTTTATTATTATTATTTTTATTTCTTAAGTTTTTCCGCGGTTTTTTCTGTAGGGCGAAAAATAAGCGAGAAAATCGCGGTAGTAGTACTAAAAAAAAATTATCCTATTACGCTTCGTATCACCACTGTCATGGTAACACAATATTTAAACCATGGCATCGAGGGCTACCGACTCCACTACGTCGTCTCAGAAAAATCAAAGAATAATTAAAATATAGGGTTTTATCAAAGTCGATGACTTTGGGTTTTATAAACTGGAATTCTGACATAAGTTTTTGCAGGTATTTTTATCATTGCACGAATCCAATTCCAGTTGTAATTACATAATTTATAAATAATAACTACGAACTTCCGCACCCTGATCAAATAAAATGAAAGGTCCGCTGCGTGATGAGATATCATCCCACAAAGTAATTAAAAAAAAACACGTTATAAGTGCCTGGATTATGACGTCAAATTAGTAAAGGGCTTTTCCGGGAAAATTAAAATAGAAATAGCGTTGACTTAAATGGGGCTGTGGATATTGCGGATGCCACTACGAGGCACCCACCGTGTCAGTTATCTTAGTTATCTATTAGCTAAAATTTGCGATGATTATAAACGGCATCACTCTCATACTACAGGGTGTGTCAAATTCGGCGCCGCAAGATTACCACGGGCGAACAAAAAATTAAAAATATTATGCTTTGTGGGGAGTAAATGAGCCGACAAGAATCTTGGCTAGAAACAATGAAAATTGTTTCATTTTTAGGGAGAATCCGTTTTATGCTCTATAACTTTTATTTACAGCAGTGAAAAAGTCCATGGTGCCTCATGAGAAACACTTGAATAACCAATCAACTTGTAGTATTTTACATATTTAATGAAGGGATACTTTATACAGTTTTGCCACTGAGTGTACGTAGGAGAGATGATTTGGCATTCTTTGCTGTTCATTACTCATTTAAAATAATTTGTTTACTGAATTCAGGCTACAGTGCAGGAAATGCTTGTAGAATGAATTAGCGCAGCAACTGTACTGCTATTTTTAATTTTAACCAGAAACCATGTGACCAAAATATACATGTATTTTTTCCTATTCCAGATCCTACTATACATTATATCTATTTCGCGTTTCGATGTTTTTGTAATTAAAAGTGAAGGTAGAAGAACAAATCACGTATTAACCCTCTTTTGACTTAATTTTTTCTGCACAAATAGCTATATTGGTAAGTAGGTAGTTCTCGTGAAACAAAACAGAGAAAAATAGAAAAAAAATGCATTTCTTTGTTAAAGCATGTACAGACAATTAAATAATAAGTAGAAACGTATGTTGAGCATATTATTGCAAGGATTGCCTCGTAAAAATATTTACGCACATCAGGCAAGGAATAGCCGGAAAATGCAGTTGGTCATAAATGATGAAATGGGGGTAGGTACTGTTTTAGGGGTTGAAATTATTTTCTTTTGCGTGACCTCCTAGCGGAAAATGTCCTACACAAAAGTTGTAGATATTAAAAAAATCTAAAACTTTCATACAAGGAGTTTCTCAACATAACCTCAAATTTTCCGCGAAAATGGCGGAAAAGCTATTTTTCGGTTTTTTACTTTTTTCCTGTTGTAAAATAACTCAATTTAAATGAAATTTTGTGAAAAATAAATAAAATAGACATTTCAACGGTTAAAATGAGCCCCGACAAAATATTTAAATCGAAAAAAAAACACCAATACAGTTTGCCGTGGAAGATCTTGTTTTTTTTTTTCGAAAAATGTGCATGAATACCTCCTAAACTATTTGTTTCCCAGATTCCAAAAAAGGTATACTTTCACAAAATGTCATGTAATTTGAGTTATTTTTACGAAAGAAAATAATAATAAAAACGAAAAATCGGTTTTCCGACATTTTCTCGGAAAATTTGAGGTTACGTTGAAAAATGCCTAGGAGGTCACGTCTCTCCGAAAATCGCAAAAAAAAGTTTCAACCCTCGTTTCAACCCCTAAACAGCACCCCCATTTCACTATTACATGTTTACTTTTCGTTTTTTTCTCTTTGTTATGACCTTAAATTTTACTAGCATTGTATACTTACTTATTTTGGTATGGTATAAATGAAGTCACTTGGAACAGCATAAAAACGCTTGGGCGGCGTTTGCTTTGTAAAACAAAACCGAATCGTAGGCGGCGCGCGGCCCAAAAGAATAAAACAAACTATGAAATAATTCAAACCAAAGCAAACCAATAATTTTATTTACACAAAACAACACCACAAAAAAACTATACACAAAACCAAAATCCGTAAAATAAACCGCAATCCTTATTTTCGTGTACGGCACTGGTTATACTGGCCTAACTGGCCTACGTCGACACCTGCTCCGTGACTGCCGCATAAAAACCTCTGAATTTTATACGGGTGATTTCTGCTAATAAGTCTGGTGTTTTTACCTTTTACCAGTGGCAGAGCGTGGTAAATGTTATGAAATAGATCGCGCCCCGTATCATATCACTGTGTTCCAAGTGAGTTCATTTAAGTATATTTTACCAGTGTAGCTCGAGAACAGGCGCCTCGGCAATAAAATACGAGACAAAACACTTTCAACCATATTAAACCGCACCTGGTATTAGTAGTAAAAAGATATGAAGGAGGCAGAGACCATAGATATTGTAGTAAAAATACGACAACCTTAAAAAAACCTTAAAAGTTAAATATTATGTTGCTTGTAGAATATGTATATTTTTGAAAACTGCGTGACGCTTATGTCCTATATTCTTTTTCTGACGCCAATTTGGATTTTTTATGCTGTTTCAAGTGACTTTGGAAATACTATAATATTTGAAATCTTAAATCATTAGAACAGTCTTGAGTTAAAAATATATTACATTAATTCCGAACATGTTTACGATGTAAATTCAATTGCTTGTTTTAAATTGGAACATTGATGGCCCAAGAATTATTTATTTGTTTACATCAGACGCATCAATCACAGACGAAAGAACTTTAACTGCTTTCAGTTTGCGTCAGATTACCTATTTGGCATGTCCCTGGCATCCCTTAACACATAATGTACCCGAGTAAAGTTTTGATAAACTCTTTCTTTATACATGTACACTATGTACACAGGGTGGTTCATTATAAATTGACACCCCCCTTAACTTGCTATAAGTTTTTGAAATCTGCTCATCAAGGCAATTAAAATGGTATTAGATTGTAGATTGTAGATTTCTTAGGGGTCGTTTTTTTTTGCCCTTACGGCCTTTCTTCACTGCGACCTAATTAGATCTTTTGTGAATGACCCTGCTCTAATAAATTCCAAGGTTACCTAGGCTTTTGACGAAGCTTAGTATTTTCCTTGGGGCTAAGTTGCCAATTTCATTTGGATTTATATTGATCCTTTCGAAGTATTTAAGTCTGTTTCGAATTAAGAGGGGACACTCACACAGTATGTGCTCGCTAGTCTCATCCCGTTCGTTGCAAAATCTGCATAGTCCATTGTCTGTTTTGCCCATTTTTTTAAGATGGTATCTTAAAGGGCAGTGTCCAGTCAGGAGACCTGTGATGAGTCTTAATTCATTCTTGTTTAGAGTGAGAAGCTTTTTGGCGTTCTGAGGCGAATAGGTCAAAAATCTTATCGCTTGTCTTTGTCCCGGAGTGTTACTCCAGTAGGCTTCCTTTTGTTCCGTTTCCCATGTTTTGATCTCTGTCAATAGGTGGCTTTTATTTATGCCACAGAATGGTTCAGGACCGTAAAATGGAGCCTTAGCCCCTTCTCTAGCGAGGCTATCAGCAATTTCATTCCCATGAACACCTTCATGCCCTGGCACCCACATTAAGGTCAATCTGTTGCCTATAGCCAGTTGCTTTAGATGTGTTTTACATTCCCAGGCAACCTTAGACTCATAAGTATAAGACTTTAGAGCTTTCAATGCTGCCTGACTGTCTGATAAGATGTATATTCTTGCCCCCTTGATGCGTCTGTTGATACACTCATGAGCACATACATTTATGGCTTGAAGTTCTGCCTGGAAGATGGATGGTGTCTTGCCTAGGGACTGTGAGGTCCTATGATTAGGACCATATATCCCAATTCCAACCCCATCATCCATTTTAGATCCGTCTGTGTACCAGATGCTTGTTCCTGAAGATGTCTCTGGTATTGCGATTTGACTAGTTTGGCGATCTTGGATGACCACTTCAAACGATAGTTCAAAGTCGTATTTCTTCTGCATGTAGTCCTTTGGCATTGTCAAGAATTGTAGTTGGACAGTGTCCAGTATTTTTAGGTGACCAATAAGGTCCCCTGCTTTCAATTTGTTGTCTTGGTAAAGTTGCGAGGCACTTTTTGTTGCCTCTTCTTGCACAAAAATGTATAGCGGAGTGAGGTCAAGCATTACCTCCATTGCAACTGTGGGGCATGTACTTAAGGCCCCTGTGATACCCAGACAAGCCAGCCGTTGCATTTTCTGCAACTTGCCTTGCGCCCCTTTTTCCTTTGTTTTTGGCCACCATATAAGGGAGGCATATGTGATGATCGGCCTTACGACAGTAAAGTAGGACCATAGGATCATTTTTGGTTTTAATCCCCATGATTTGCTAAATAGCGCGCGGCATGACCATAAAGCCGCTGTCGCTTTGGCAATGGTTTTTTGTAGATGTTGGTTCCAGGAAAGTTTGGAGTCTAGTATGACTCCTAGATATTTCACTTCACTGGAAAATGTAAGTTCCTTGTTAAAATGGTATTAATCTTTGTGGCATTATCTTTTTCCGTTTTTGAAAAATTCAGTTTTCAAATTTTATACTAAGTTTATTTAACTCGAATTTGTGGATCTCGTAATAAAGATAGATGATCGATGTAATAACAAAAAATATTTGTTTTAAACAAGAGAGTAATATAGTGAAACTCCAAAATTTTAAGGAGCCTTTTCAAATTTTACTAATTATATTCTCGAAATAAAGAATTTCAGGAAAATCGTAAAAGTTCCTAAACATTTTGGAGTTTCACTATGTTACTGTCTCGTTTAAAACAAATATTTTTCGTTATTACATTGATCGTGTATCTTTATCACGAGATCCACAAATTCGAGTTAAATAAATTTAGTATAAAATTTGAATAGGTACGGAATTTTTCAAAAACGAAAAAAAATGCCACAAAATTTAATATCATTTTAATTGCCTTGATGAGCAGATTTCAAAAATGCAAAAATATATAGTTAAAAAAGTTTTAAAAAAACATAAGTTTTAAAAAAACATAAGTTATGTCTGCCACGGCTTTCTAGAACACACTGTACACGGTCCAATAGCGTCACAAAAAAACTTTGTATTAGTAACTTTTGTCAAAAACTTTTTTTCTAACCTCAAAAACTAACAAGTTAAGGGGGTGTCAATTTATAATGAACCACCCTGTACAGGGCTATCCACATAACATTCTCCCACCCTTAACTTTTTGTTTCTGAACTTAGAATGAAGTTGTAAATATCAGAATTGTAGAAAATCTTCTTGAGATTTCATATATGTATTCAGAAAAACAATAATTGAATGCCGCGTTTTGGAAAAACCGAGGGAAATACAGACCAAACTTGTTTTTTAATGGAACACCCTGTATATTATTGAATTTTCCAAATCTACGCTTCATTCCGCCTTTTTTTACAATACAGAGCGTTCAAACTTCTTTTTTTTTTATTCTCCCGCATCCTGTATATTGGAAACGAACCGATTGCGGATAAATTGAGTAAGAAAAAAATGATGAAAAGAATGCCCCTAAAACGTTAACGGTCATGTTGTAATACAAAAAAGTTAACGTTGATATTTCCTAAAAAGAAAAAATAGTTCATCTTCTTACAGTGGAGTAAGGTGGTAAAAATTAAATAAAGCAAAAACCTTCCAGTCAAAACTCCACAAACAGTTTATATTCTTAAAAAACTGTACATGTTTCCAGCCACCAAGGGTTCATCTTCAGCAGCGAAAATTCATTAAAGTGAGGTATACAAAGCTTCCAAGCATATTTTAAAAAAAATTATATTATCAAAACTCGTAGGAAAACTTCAACCAGAAAAGTTAAGTGGAGTCAAGTTGTAACCATAAAAACCCAAAATTAAAAATTTAAAAGCCACCAAAAGGAATAAAATTCTTCAAAACACAAGCTTCACTCTAAGCACCCAGTAAACCAAATCGAGTTCGTCAAATTAACATTTTAGTTTGTAACGATAACGTTTTGGGGTTCCAAAGAACCAAAAAAGCATAATTTTTTAAAAATATATAACAATCAGGTCACCATGACAGAAAATTCAATTTTTTACTGGGTGCTTAGAGTGAAGCTTGTGTTTTGAAAAATTTTATGATCTTTATCTAAAGCCTTTTGGTGGCTTTTACATTTTTAATTTTGGGTTTTTATGGTTACAACTTGACTCCACTTAACTTTTCTGGTTGAAGTTTTCCCATACGAATTTTGATGATATAATTTTTTTTTAAATATGCATGGAAGCTTTGTATACCTCACTTTAATCGTTGAGTGAGTCATTCAACGCTTTAATGAATTTTCGCTGCTGAAGATGAATCCTTGGTGGCTTGAAACATGTACATACAGTTTTTTAAGAATATAAACTGTTTATGGAGTTTTGACTGGAAGGTTTTGCTTTATTTAAGTTTATATTTCCGGTCCAGAGCAAAATTTGAAAATATAAACCTTGAGTCGGAGTGGGTTCAACGTTTTATGGGATTATTTTCAAAATTTTTTTCTCACATTCAATTTAACCGCAAACGTTTCGTTTCCGAGATACAGAGTGTGAAAACATGAAAAAATTGAGTTTGGATGCCCTATATTGTAAAAACTGCTGGAGCAAACATGGCATATGTGTGTATTGTATATTATATCTTTGGAATCGCAAAAATATGAATACACATCTGAAAACACAATAGAAAATTTTCTGCAATTCTCACTCGAATTCTCATATTTCTAAATTCAAAAACAAAAGATTTAAGGGGGTAGAATATTATGTGGCTAACCCCGTACATGTACATTGTACAGGGTGTCCCATTTTCCAGTTTTGTAGGTTATATCTAAATTTTAAAATTCTTACCTAATAGAAGGGTATATTTTTTCCATTTCAACAAGTTAGCTTGTAACGGATATACAGGGGTGCCAGAAAATAGCAAATTTTAAAACTCACCTTGTATCTCAAAAACCAGTGTCCCGAAAACCGCAACTCCCTATCTCTAAAAATAACCGAGATAGCCTCCAAAAGTATCAAAAATGTGACACCCTGTACATATGTAGGTACAGGGTAAGTCCTTGGTTTATACCACATTTTTCGGAAAAAATGTGTTGATTTTTTAATTTTTCTTTACGAATAAATAATTAAGTGAAACGGGGAAGTTGCATGATTTTGAAATACAGTCTAATTTGTGCGGCTGGAAAATGCATGATTTGTGAATGTTACATTTATTTCAGCCGAAAATTAATTTTGAATCAATTCCGAATATTCCTGCCATTTTCGAATATGACGTCAAAAAAACTCATTTCAAATTATGTGACTTATAGGTTTTCAGATACTTTTCATATGTATATGATTATTTCCCTAGATCGAGCAGCCTTCTGTTTAAATAGACATTGGGACAATAATTGTGACAATAATTAGATTCCATTCCAATATTCAAATTTGGCATCCCGTTTTTCAATCACAATGAATAATAAAAATCTAGCAGGGTAGCCCAAAAATGCAGTTTCAAGTTTCTATTCCAAAAAAAACACATTTTCAGCATTTTTTATGATTTACCCTGTATAGAAAATAAAACCACTTTATTTGATATGCCAGTTCGACTTCAGAGAGGATTTATCATTTAAAAACGTGATTTCCTAACAGTTAATTTGTTTGAACAGTGCCCTGTAATTATGACTCCTGCAAAATAGAAAGGAAAAAATACTAATTTTTTTGGTGCCAACCTTGTTTTATTTCCAAGTTCATAAACTAACTTTTTATGGCACTTCCGTTTATAAATGATAAATCCTCTGTGAAATCAAACTAGCATATCAAATAAAGTGGTTTTATTTTCTATACAGGGTAGGTAAATCATAAAAAATGCTGAAAAAATGTTTTTTTTTAATGGAAACTTGACACTGCATTTTTGAGCTTACCTTTCGATTCTAAACAACTTTTCTCAATACATGTTTACTCTAAATTTAAAACTAAGATTACTTTACTCTTTCCTTTCTCATATTTTCTCATATTTTCAAACCTCCCCGTATACGAAATGAGATATTTATGTTTTGAAAACTGCATTTTGAGTTTGCGGGAATGCACAAACTGTTATCAAGAAAAAAATTTTCTGATAAATGTAAAATAAAAAAATCCCATATGGTGCGTACTTTCTGCCGGTCACTGTAAGTAAGTATATCAAAAAGCTGAGACAGTTTTTGTTCAAAATTAAATTTTGCAGTTAAGAGTGTATCAAGTTCTAATTTTATATCATCTTTCTCAACTCTTGCTCGTGCCACTCGTTGCATGGAAAAAGCAATTAACCATAACCTTGCTATCTGCCTGGACATATTTCATATTTTCAAAATTCATTTCAATATCTCTGTTTCTTTGGAAGATAAAACATGGATATATAAATATATTTATATACATTGTTGTTCATACTTTGATCCCCTACAACTTTTGTTAGGGTCGTTTTGCTCTAAAAAATGTTTAAGAAACCACCCTATAATAGCGCAATTCGTACCAGGAGTTTGAGTGTGATCTTTTGGTTGGACACTCAGGAGGCAGACCCCAAGCAACCCTAAAAAAATCATCCTGTTTAGATTTTTTTTTACAAAACTGACATCTTTATTGGACTATTACAATTTCTTCATGAAGTCGCTTCATGAAAAAAATTAAATAGTATAATGCACCAAATTTCCGGCTCGCTCCGCAGTGAAAAATGCGTACTATAATATTAGCATTATGCCGTTTATTTGAACAACATACCACTTCGAGGGAACGCCGTTCAAGGTATCCTTGAACCAGCAGATGCAACTGCGCTTGCACAATCTTGCGCGGATTACTTAATACCATAGATTAAAGGAAACATAGTTAGAGGCATTGTTGAAACCGTTCACAAAAGTCTACAAATTTGGAAAGAAAACAAATTAAAACAGTATTTTAATAGTTTAGCTATTAGTTTTTTATAGGTAAAATTGTATGCAAAATATTTGGTGTGCCTCGTGGAAATTTCAATAACGCCTCCTGTAGTGTAGGTGTAACATTATCTATGGATATGTATTTTTGAAATAAGTAGGTTAATTAATAATGTGCTCATATATAATAAATCCTCTATGACACGCTATGGGAGGGAGAACTTTAGCTTTGCAAACCTCGCGCAAAACTCACCGGAAAATCATAGACAAAGGCCCTAGGGCGCACAAATTCCTTGGCTCTATAATCGGACTACCGCCACTCGCGAACCTCCCACGGGTACTGATGAAGTGATGAGTCAGGGCACTGAAGCACCAGGCACCACTGCTCCGAGAGTGGACACGACAACTGGCGAGCGCGCGACCATTTTTAAAAGCTTTTTTAATAGGTCAAATCGACGGGACTCGTACTGAATATTCCGCGGTACTTCATCTTCATGTGGGAACCGCGGTCGTGCTCCGTGCCGTGGTTCTGGGCTTACTCGTGTCACGACAACGACAGCTTGGGATCTAGATCATTGGAGAATTTTATTTTGAGCGATACAACGCGGCTGTCGGTTGCCAGAGATCCCGAGACCGAGGGACACACCCCACAGAATATATAATGTAGAAAATAATCGAGTTTGTAATAATTATTATTTATTATTTTTACAGATAAGTTGACGTTGTTTGCATCATAATATTATTGGATGCACCCAGAGTGTATATCTGTTTGCATCTAGGTCTCTGCTATAATACAATATTTTTTTAAATAACCGAAAAATGTGTTCATGTTCTAGGGATACGGAAACTTGAAAACATGAACTCATTAACCTCTTAAGTCGTCAGGTTATTAACGGTACTTTATATTAAACAACAACAATTTATGAGGCTTTATGCCAGATAAAACAAAGTTTTGAAAATTGCCAGTTTAGTTAAGATATATGTGCAAGGTACATAATTCGGTACCTACCTGAAAATGTTGATTCAATTTAGAAACTCTTCTTTATTATTACATTCAGTGCTGAATTTGGTAAAAATTTGGGTGGTCCAGGTGATCCACAACTTACTGCCATCCTATACAGTGTATATATTAATTTTAATAATTTTCTTGACCGTAAATTATTGTATTTTAAAAGCTTTTATTTAACTTGCAATGTATGTATGTATGTATGTATGTATGTAATTTGTTCGGGTGGAATCTTGCAACTCAATTTTGAAGCAGATATCTTCAACCGATCGAGCTGAAATTTTGTACACACGTTTAATTTGGATGACAATGCATGATTATATGTGTGACGTCATTCTAAATCCAACATGGCGGATCACCCAAGATGGCGGACTAGTTAAATTTCAACCGATCGAGCTGAAATTTTGTACACACGTTTAATTTGGATGACAATGCATGATTATATGTGTGACGTCATTCTAAATCCAACATGGCGGAACACTCAAGATGGCGGACTAGTTAAATTTCAACCGATCGAGCTGAAATTTTGTACACACGTTTAATTTGGATGACAATGCATGATTATATGTGTGACGTCATTCTAAATCCAACATGGTGGAACACTCAAGATGGCGGACTAGTTAAATTTCAACCGATCGAGCTGAAATTTTGTACACACGTTTAATTTGGATGACAATGCATGATTATATGTGTAACGTCATTCTAAATCCAACATGGCGGAACACCCAAGATGGTCATTAGAAGGTCTCCTCATTGAAGAGCTAGACTGTTCTAAACTAACCGGCAAACGACCTTGCAACAATGATGCGTTAACTGAGATGAATAGACTCAGACACCTGGCCAAACTAAAAATTACAAAATAAATTAAAAGTAAAAAAATATTTTTAAAAAAAGCTTTTATTTAAATGCGCTAAAAAGAATAAAATAATCTTTTCTTTTAAAACTTTTACTATCAACTTATAACGTCATTCCACAATTTATATGATATAAAAGCTTGTCGCGAGATTTAAGTTTTCAAACTAAGTAAATACCACTACTTAAATCTCGCGACAAGCTTTTATATCATATAAATTGTGGAATGACGTTATAAGTTGATAGTAAAAGTTTTAAAAGAAAAGATTATTTTATTCTTTTTAGCGCATTTAAATAAAAGCTTTTTTTAAAAATATTTTTTTACTTTTAATTTATTTCTATTAAAAATCATGAGTTTTCGGTCCAAAATATTTATTATTAAAATTGTTTCGACGTTTCGACAACCTAGTTGTGATCATCAGGCCTTATAAAAAGATTTTTTTCATATAGAACCACAAGGCGAGAGACCAAAGAACCTTTGGTCTCTCGCCTTGTCTCCTCGAAGATGAAATATTTTAACAAGAACTTAATTAAAAATCAAATATGTAAAACAACTATAATTTTGTAACTGCATAAAAATAAATATATTATTTACACCAATGAATTTTTGAAAAAAAAAACAACAAAAAGAAAACATTATTATGTTCTGTACATATGAAAAATAGTTATTTATGTACCAAGGCACTGAAGTTCAACGTTTTATGACTCATGTGGAATTTAGTTACCGAGGCTTCTGGCCGAGGCAAATAAACCAGATGAGTCATAAAAAGAACTTCAGTGCCGAGGTACATATTATATATTTTTTTTGAAATCGGAAAAAAAAGGTTTATTAGGCGAAAAATAATAATAAGGGATCACCCGGGGCCTTCGATCAGAAAAACCAAACTGCTGCTTGTTGTGCAGCCTCCATAATAAATCTATTGATATTCAAACCTACTAAAATATTTATACTGATAGATTACGTTGCTATAGGTAACAATTTTGCAAGGTTTTGAAGGTTACGGAATTCAGTTTTGACGTTATTGTTAAAGAAACAAAGTAGAAAATCTGAAAAAGTGACAATATGTTATTTTCTATGTTATGTTGTTTTACGATTTATGTGAAATATTAAGACAATTTAAAAAAAGAGTTGTGTGGAACTTTTAATTCCATTGGCGGCGATTTTGAAAAATAACACGACAACATAAAGTGGTGTTACACCATTTAATAAATATTATACATGGACATTTTAAATACATAGACACAGATCAAAACGAGTTTTCTTTCATTTGATCAACTGGATATATCCATGACATTTTCTTCCTATAATTGGCATATATAGTGAAAATAAAGATTCAACTCTTAAATAGTTATAACTCACCTGTAGATTATCGGTAGAGGCCCCAACATAGTATACCAAGCGCAATTACACAAATCACGAATACAAAAACATTGATTTCACCTATACGATTTATTGTTGGGACAATACGAAAACAAATTCTGTTAACTTCCACCAGTCTACAATGCCACAGTACGAATGGCAGTTAAGAGTTAGAGCACATTATAACAGGTGGCGAAACAACAGGTTCAACGGAAGGGAAAACAGGTGGATGTGAGTAATATAAGGGGTGAAACGAAATCAGATGAAAACAAAAAAACGGTTAATGTGACGCAGGCAGTCGACTCCAAAGTTACAACTTCGATGTGCGGAAAATCAAAGGTGGCAGCGAAGAAAAACACGTCTAATGAACAATCTCATCGTGGTGAGTAACGGGGTATCTTTTGCGCAAAAGATACAGGGTGTCCCAAAAAAACTATGACGCTCACTTCTGATGGCCTAAGCTGAAGTCAGTAATGACCTAGTGACAATAATTTTCGTTTATACAAAATAAGCTATTCCTGCCTTTGTGTTTCGACCTTTTATTTTGGACCACCTTTGGATTTTCGACCTTTTTCCGCCAATCATTATTTTCAATTATTCGCTAAAAATTAAAACTATTTTTTATCAATTCGACCTTTTGTGATTCGACCTTTTGTAATTCGACCTATTGTAATTCGACCTTTTGTGATTCGACCTTTTGTGTTTCGATCTTTTATAGTTTCGACCTTTTGTCTTTCGATCTTTTTGATTCGACCTTTTGTAGTTTCTATATTTTGTTTTCGACATTTTGTAATTCGACCTTTTGATTTTAGATCTTTTTCCCGCCAACCGATTTAAGCCCGATTTATAAACTTTGACGTTTGACGTTGCCGTTTGAAGTTTGACGTTTCCGTTTGATGTTGCCGTAGCTCTGTTTCCAAAGTCATTTATAAACTTTTTCCGTTCGGTTTAAGAATTTTCTGTACGCCTGCATGTTATCAACGCCAGAAAGATACTATGTAGCGTTATTTTGGACAATTAATATTAAATTTTTTACATAAAATGAATACAGATGATCAGCCGATAAACTGGGAAACCATGTGACCTCCCACGTGACCCTTAAAAAGGCACTTCATTGGCCGGAGATGCAACGCCAAACGGAAAAACTAAATGTTGCTTAACCCCGACGGAACGTCAAATGGCAAACGGCAACGGAATTTGAGTTTATAAATGCTACCATCAAATCTTCAATAACGAACTTTCAAACGTCAAACGGAAACGTCAAACTTCAAACGGCAACGTCAAACATCAAAGTTAATAAATCGGGCTTTATTCTTCTTTTGGTGTCGTTTAAAACCCCGAAGCAGATATTTTTTATAAGCTTTTATTTTTATCTTCTCGTCTGCACACAATAGGCCTGCGACACACCGTGTACCCGAGCGTGTACCTAAATGATCAAAAATGTGAGTTAGAACATGAATAACTCCGGCTCGGTCTCAAACAGAGATTGTAAAAATTAAAATTTTCGGGTTTCTTTAGAAAATATCGTCAAGATAAATGTTGGCTATTTTTGAAGATTCTATACAAAATTATAAGGACAAGTTGTTTTGAATTAAAAGATATATATATGTGCACGAGAACCACGCCGTTTCAACAACATGGCCTACTGTGATTTTGCATAATTTTTGCGGATATTTTCTGTTCATAATTTTTGCAAGACACTCAAAGTAGGCAGAGACCAGAAATTCAAATATTTGCGTTGATAACAATTTAAAAAAAAAACACAAAATAAATTATGATAAAAAATACACATGGGCACATTTTAGCAAACAGAGATAAATGTATCAAGAATTTAGATAGAATTTAGTAGAATATATGGCCTTGACAAAAAAATAAAATTCAACAATAAATCATGCAGTATAGCAAGAGTTATTTGGGGTTAATTCAAGTAATTATTATAGGTGGCACTAATTTGCCACTGAACCGATTTCAATGGAACTGATGTGGTAGTGGAGCTGTGAAGGTGAATTTTCAAACTCGCATTGATTTGGATTGTAAAAAATAAAATAACATTAATATTATAATAATAACATTATGGATTGGTCCAATTTACGGAGTGCACGGCTGGCTTAGTGGCTATGTATGAGAATTCAATAGAAAACGGCTAAATGCCTCAAATGTTACCGTACCTAATTACATATAGCACATAATAAAACAGGACATGCAATAGCGACCAGTGCGGTAACAGACCATTGTGAAACACGCTACTTCCTGTTTCCTGAAATTAAATTAACCTCCAGTCGTTAACTGCATTCAAACAGTTATTCGGTGCCGATTTATCTGGCATATTTCTTCGTCACATCAAAATATCCTGCATGGGGTGATAAGTTTTATTTGCAGTTGCCAACAACCTTGTTCAGATTTATTTGTGCTACTATATCGGAAACTAGAGCAAACCTATCAACAGCTGTTTTAGAGCCGCGTATATGGCCGTAAAGTGAAGTTTACGGCTCGATTTTGCAGTAAAGACACTCGCGTCGAGGTCGCAAAAGGTAAACATTTTAAGCGGAGGAGAAATTAACCAAAACATAACATCCGTTATTCAAAGACATATTAAACACGGTGTTCATTTGCAAACCAAGCAGCGCTTGGGAGCCGTCGATTTTTGTTACAAGGAGGTACTTTTTTTATGCCTCATTTTAATTATACCTAATTTTGCCAGGAATATACAGAACATGAACTTTCAAGAAACTCGTTGAAACGTTAGTATGAAAAATTATAATAACAAGTCTTTAGTACGTTTTGCTCAAATCGTATGTAACAGTCAGATTACAGACGTCAGACGTTGTTTCTTATACAAAAGAAATTATGAAATAAAATGAAAGGGTATAGGTATTTTTAGGCTAAGATCGTTACTGTTTTCCACAGCCTGAATAACCTAAATAAATGCCATTTGTTTTAACAATCTGATGTTCGTGGTTGTCCTAATTTCCATTAGAATTCTCAAAGAAATTGCGTATTAGTGGTGTCGTGTGTCCACCAACCGCAATGGATAGGTAAATAAACAGAGATGTTGACTGATTCATCTTTTTCTCCGAGTGAAGGTATTTACAACCGAAATGTACTTTAAAGAAAATTCTTGCTTACGTATAATGTAAAAAATAATCTATTGCCTGCCAGATGCCAAAACACAATTTTGGATATGTATACATATTATGTGACTCAATGATCTGTATACCTAGATGACCCATTCAAATGGCATTGTAATCCACGTTGATATACAATAAAATATCAAAACAAACACCCTGTAGTGGTGCACAGATGATCCGTAAATATATCGCCCACCAGTGGAAAGTTCGGTTTGATCCAGTATTTCTAGCACCACACACGACGCATTTTAAGCGCCCCCATCACTATTCACTATAATAGATGGATAGGTTGTAAAGAGTTTATTAGCGTTTTTAACCTGTAGCCGGCGCACTACAACAAGGCGTCTGTAAAGAAACAGGTGTTCGGCCCTGCCGCGTCGTTGCCAAATCAACCAGGCTTAGTACATAATTTAATATATTTTCAACATGTGTATTTTAATATTACCAATTATAATATGATATATTATATAACGAAGAGATAATATTAACATAATTATATATCTCTGATGACTTTACTATATTTACATTGTAAGGAATAAGTGCTTTCATTATTTGTCACATTAGGGAAGTTGCAACTCTGCAGAAAAATTTTGTAAATAAACACTAAAATGTTGAGGACGAAGTTGTATATGTGATTACTAATAAAAAATTCAAATAGAGTAAATTTTGCAACAAAATAGAACAATTTTACAACAAGAATTTATATTCCTTGCAGGATTGATTAATGTATACAGGGTGCCCAGCACAACAGGTTTTTTTATTAGTACTTAGGTCTGTAACCTTTGGAAAATAATTTTTAGGATTTTCATTAGTATTTACTATGGAATGAACGATCTATAAAGATAAGTAAACTGCCTGTCCCAGACGGTCGCTACGACTATTTTATTATTATATTCTTTTTAAAAGCTTTTATTTAACTTGCAATGTATGTATGTATGTATGTATGTATGTATGTATGTATGTAATTTGTTCGGGTGGAATCTTGCAACTCAATTTTGAAGCAGATATCTTCAACCGATCGAGCTGAAATTTTGTACACACGTTTAATTTGGATGACAATGCATGATTATATGTGTGACGTCATTCTAAATCCAACATGGCGGATCACCCAAGATGGCGGACTAGTTAAATTTCAACCGATCGAGCTGAAATTTTGTACACACGTTTAATTTGGATGACAATGCATGATTATATGTGTGACGTCATTCTAAATCCAACATGGCGGAACACTCAAGATGGCGGACTAGTTAAATTTCAACCGATCGAGCTGAAATTTTGTACACACGTTTAATTTGGATGACAATGCATGATTATATGTGTGACGTCATTCTAAATCCAACATGGCGGAACACTCAAGATGGCGGACTAGTTAAATTTCAACCGATCGAGCTGAAATTTTGTACACACGTTTAATTTGGATGACAATGCATGATTATATGTGTGACGTCATTCTAAATCCAACATGGCGGAACACCCAAGATGGTCATTAGAAGGTCTCCTCATTGAAGAGCTAGACTGTTCTAAACTAACCGGCAAACGACCTTGCAACAATGATGCGTTAACTGAGATGAATAGACTCAGACACCTGGCCAAACTAAAAATTACAAAATAAATTAAAAGTAAAAAAATATTTAAAAAAAAAGCTTTTATTTAAATGCGCTAAAAAGAATAAAATAATCTTTTCTTTTAAAACTTTTACTATCAACTTATAACGTCATTCCACAATTTATATGATATAAAAGCTTGTCGCGAGATTTAAGTTTTCAAACTAAGTAAATACCACTACTTAAATCTCGCGACAAGCTTTTATATCATATAAATTGTGGAATGACGTTATAAGTTGATAGTAAAAGTTTTAAAAGAAAAGATTATTTTATTCTTTTTAGCGCATTTAAATAAAAGCTTTTTTTAAAAATATTTTTTTACTTTTAATTTATTTTAGTTCAGGATGTAACGTTATTAATAACAACTTTTTACGGGAAGATAGGAAATGACCTCACCCTTTCCGTATATCTTTTCACATGGCTAGCGATCTCCACGCTGTAGCGGTAAGTACTTTTTCTGAAAGCACAGACCACTGGCACGGCATTTGCACATACTGAAAGTGCACCTATAAATCCACGGCATTCAATTATAGTCCTCCTTACGGCAGAATGGGAGCGACGTAAGGGGGAAAAACTCGCAAATATTATAGAATTAGTCACAGTTCAGGGGCGTAGCTCGATTTTGTGTAACTCACTGACTTAATTTTCATATAATTATTGTTATTTAATTTATTGTTAATATTATTCTTAACGGTGATGCCTTAGACTATGGAAGAAGGCAAACCCTTATAACATTGGCAATTATTTCTCGTGCTTGAGAATGTAACGTTCTTCCCTGTTTACTCATTTTGCACACGTTAACTCCCGAACATACGAATCGCCACTGACCTCTCTGAGCCGGCGGAAAAAACTTGCCAGCGGCCTAAAAAATGAGGTCTGTGTGGTAGCCCAATACGCAGTTAACTATACGTACTATAGAAACAGGCACAAAACGCGTTGGCTAACTGATTTCGTCAGCCGACTCCTTCGCAGAAGTGCTATGTTGCCGTATTTCAAAGGCGATGGTAGACGCGACGATGTTGAAAAAAATATAATATGTGTTTTATCACACCGCGTTAAAAATAAATGATAAACAAAAATGGGTAAGTGGTCCCGTGATGCGAGCTTTATTTTTTCGGTATAACAGAGTTCAGAAATTCGGCTTCAATATGATAAAACTTGTATTCGCCAATAAATAACGACTACTCGTAGAGGAAATCTCGCAACGCTGAACGCATTCTTTAGAAACGTTTTCTTTCGTGCTTTGGACTATATCGCTTGGTATTTAAATTACAGCGATTGTGGCCATTGCCGTACGTCCTTGGACCCAGCACCTGTACGCGGGAAAGTTGCGGTCGACTTTTTATTATTTATTTATGGATGCTGTGGAAAAAAAGATCCTACAATTTGCGCCAAGTGATCATAGTGCACATAATGAAATCGGCACGGCACGATTATGATACGTACCGTTACAGGATATATTTGGAAACACATTTATACAGTAGGGAACAGCCAAATGGAATAAATTCAATATCTCCTTACAGGGTGATGCTAGAAAAAAAAATTTAAATACAAAAGTATTTGATAGATCGAGGCGCATAACATAAAAACATAGTGGTGTATACAGGGTGCTCCATAAGTGTGATATTATATGCAACTTTGTTTTTTTAAATGGCACATGCCGTATTTTGCTTGATTTTTATATTACCCTAAGAATTCTACACATCTTTTATACACCCATATCTATGCCCAAACCCAACCGCTTTAGAAATAATCCATCATTTCATTTAAACAGTGCAAGGGTTTGGGCATAGATATGGGTGTATAAAAGATGTGTAGAATCCTTAGGGTAATATAAAAATCAAGCAAAATACAGCGTGTGCCATTTAAAAAAACAAAGTTTCATATAATATCACACTTATGGAGCACCCTGTATACACCACTATATTTTTATGTTATGCGCCTCGATCTATCAAATACTTTTGTATTTAAAATTTTTTTTCTAGCATCACACTGTAAGGAGATATTGAATTTATTCCATTTGGCTATTCCATACTGTATAATTCCATTTGTGTTATTATGATTATGATGAAAAAATAAATCCAACAACGCAATAGCGAATTTTTATCATGTAGGTGTAGGTACAAGCAGTGATTACAGTTATTATACTATAATCACTGGTACAAGTATTACTGGGTTAACACCAAACCATAGATTAAACATAACATGTCAGACTTGTCTTCAAAGGCATTGTTGAAACCATCCGCAAAAAATCCTGGCATACTTTCAAACTTTCATTTTTTAAGGAAAACAGATTAAATCACATAAGTTTTCATGCATTAAAATTCTTAGGAAACGATAGTAAGTTTAGGTGTAACCCACCCAAATTGTTAGATACAATTTTTAAATAGAAAATTTGAGGATATATCAACTGGTTCAGCAATAACTTGTTTTCGGGATTTGGCAGAAGTAATATCATAAGGGCATCTAATTTTTCCGAAAAAATCGAAAAAACACGTTGCTAACTAATATTTTAACAAGAAGCAGGAGGCTGGTGGCAACAAAAATCCGAGTCGAAGACGAGGATTTTTGCACCTGCACGAATGCACTTTGTTAAAAAAATATTACTTAGCAGTGTGTTTTTTTATTTTTCACAGGAAAAATTAGATGTCCGATTGGTATTTGACAAGACCATTTCATGAGTAACAGATTATTCTGCATACACATAGCTTACAAAACATACTACCTATTATACAACAGCTGTCAAGTTTTGCCGCGGGTATATAAACTCGAAAAAACTGCTGACAGAAACCATTTGTAATTCAAAATTGCGAGTTTGTGATTGGTGGAAATTAAGACGACGGAAATAGTCACTAGTAATCTCCCTAGTGCTTGAATTATTGCCGGAAATTTTTCGAGTACACGAATTTTTTGAAAATTATCAAGAGTCGCGGAACGACGAGGGATAATTTTCTTAAAAAATTCGTGTTAGAGAAAAATTTCCGGATATTAATTCAAGAACGTGGGGGATTCGGTAAGAAAATTCCATACCTACACGTAAATTAAACGAAATTATTATCAAAATTTTTGTCGGGTATCTAATTGTTACAATGTCACATTATAACAGTGACAACTGTCAAAAAAATTTCCGCTGTAATCACCTCCTGCTGCCTAGAGCAAGTGAGAATATTTCCGGAAATTTTTTGAGTTGCCATGACAACGAAGCAAAAAACGAACCTCTGATTGGTCAAAAAAGGTAGGTATCGAATTTTCACTAGTAATCGCCCTAGTGCTTGAATTATTGCCGGAAATTTGTCGAGTTTATTTTACATAAAAATTATATTTGTTTAAAAAAATAGTTCGGTCAAGACGACTAGAGTAGATATTTTTTGGTATAGGGTATTATGGGTCTAATTTTAAAGGTTAGGGAGCTATTTTATTTTTATTCTAAGAAAGGACCTCAAAAGGGCCGATTACCTGATAAAATTGTCAAAATGTCACTTTTTAAGCTGTAAAAAATAAAAAGACCTTTTCTTGTTAATTTTCGATGCACTGGAAATGGTTAAAACCTACCTGTGACAACATCAATAATAAAAAAAACTTACTTCATAATGAAGAAATAAAGTTACTGCAGAATAGATGAGGACAACCAACGGCTTATGTTATTTATTTATGGCGTTACAGGCAGGTTTTCAACTATTTCCAATACACCATTTATCAAGAACAGGCCTTTTTATTTTTTTACTGTTTAAACAGTGACACGTTAATCAGATAATCGCCCTTTTTAAGGTAGTTTCTTAGAATAAAACTAAAATAACTCCCTAACCTTTAAAATTAGACCCATAATAATCTGTACCACAGACTAATATAGTAGAAGCTGTACCAAAAAGTATCTACTCTTTAAGGGCAGTCCAAAATTGTTAACTAGCCCAAAATCTTATTTGATTTTTCAGTACTACATTTCCAAAAGTAACCTTTTTTCGTTTAAAATAATAACTCCCTAACCTTTCAAGCTAGACCCGGATACCAAAAAAACACACTCTTTAAGGGCTTTCTAAAAATGTAACAAAATACTGGGTGTTCCATTAAAAAACATAACTTTGGACCACCCTGTATATTGTAATATATTTTCGGAATGTAGTACTTATGTTTCTCTACAAGTTTTGTCTATACTTTTTTTCTATCATTAACAATCTAGAAAATATAGACTACCGCGGCCTACGTAACTCACCCTGTATAAAAACAATAATTTGATTTTATAAATTACTAATACCTCTACGTAGGGGTAGGGCGCCGCGCCGGTTACAATTAGCACCCGGCGCAAAAGTACCTTAAACCGGCACTGTTTTAACGACCGTCGTTCTCATTGAAGACACGTTTTAAATAGTCGTCTTTTCTGGCGCATTGACGTCTTTCACCTACAAGCAATAATAGTATACATATATTTTTTATTAGAGAATCCTAATGACGTTTGCTTTCGAAACACCGCGAGGATAATGCCTAGGTTAGGCTATGTTTGCGATCATAACCGGCTTATAAATATCCGAACGAAACTATGTAAGTATGCATTTCGAGAGGGCATCGCTGTAAATCTACGGGCATTGGGTAATTGACGTCAGTATTTTTAACATCTTTGTTATCAAACAGCAATAAAAGATGCTATTTTGGGTACTTCGGAACGTACCGATGGTGTCTGCAATTTATGTGCGGTTACACGCAACGATTTCCTTGATGTCATAATCTACGTTAGTGCGTAAGCAAGTAATTACAGTAAAAATTATTAGCAAACATTTTTATTGCAACAAAAACTCATCGCTATCACGGCCCATTTCGAATCTAGTTACATAGCAGAATATCTTCTTATTTTTCCATAAGTCCATGGCGTGAAATTTATAACACCCTGTATAATAAAAAAATAATTTCCTACTTTCTATTGGATCTGATTATAGTCGACAAATTTGTAAAAATATTGGTAACCAATTAAAATAATTTTCTTAAGCAATACATTTATGTATTCTTCTTCTGCCCAAACAACTATACCTACCTACTGTAATAATAACAACCACAAGTAAATCATATAACAGCTACTATACTACGTCGATTTACATTTTAGAAAATATTCTCATTGCATATATTACATGCCTCGAACTCATTCATATGCATTAAAACTGTTAACTAAAAACCATTTAAGAATAACTATTGTTTATTCTCTTTATATAGGCATACAAATCTAAATAAATACAAATCCGAATAATCTATACCTTGAATAGGAAAATACCTCCGACCAAAAATCCATAGATAATAGTTATTTATGTACCAAGGCGCTGAAGTTCAACTTTTTATGATTCATGTGAAATTTAGTTGCCGAAGCCTCTGGCCGAGGCAAATAAACCACATGAATCATAAAAAGAACTTCAGTGCCAAGGTAAATATTATATTTTTTTTAAATCGGAAAAAAAATGTTTTATTAGGCAAGAAAATAATCAAAAAACCCGTCCATGAACCAACCGCGCGCGGCGTTGCTTGACTTTGACGATCGCTCTACCTAGGTCAAGTATAATAAGACACGGCGCCTTCGAACAGAAAAACCAAACTGCTGCTTGTTGTGCAGCCTCCATAACAAATCTATTGATATTCAAACCTACTAAAATACTGAAAGATTGCGCTGCCATACGTAACAATTTCGCAATGTGTACGAAAAGTTAAATGGGCCTTTTGTGGCCGGGTTTTGAATATTTGGTCACTTTTGACGGGCGATGGCTCCGCGTCTGACGTTTGATGTTTACATCTCGCCAAGGCCTACTTATTGAAAAAATCGTACAATAATGGGCTACTTCAGTGTCTTCAGTGCCGATTTCTGAGCTTTTAATGACGATTGGGACACTTTACTGCCGATTTCAAGAAAAGTATATAATACCAAAAGTGTTCCCAACATTATTCCATTTGTTTTGAAAACACTAATCCTTTGTTTGGGAGTGCTCAAGCAACATTATTCCGTTGGCAGCACTCTTTCATCGATCCGGTTACGCATTTTAATGGCGGCTGTTGTTGTGATTTTGTATTTGTTAATATTTTTTAGCGAAAATAGTACGATTTTCAGTCCTGTGAAATTGAATTTTAGGTTTATGGACTATTTAAAAATGGATAAAAACTGTGCGGTGTGTATAGGTTATAAAAAGCTGCAGAACCCAAGCAAGTTAATATACACGTTTTCTACCAGATTCCATTGCCAACATCAATTCAAATTTTCGGTTGCGAGTTTTTTTTTACAAAAACAAATGTTCAACATTTCTATAGTCTACACAAATATTTTTGAAAATGATTGGTTGAACTTTATAGAAAGGTTTTTATAGTAAGGTATACAAAAAATGTGCATGGAAATTTACATGAAAGTTATTTATTTTCATATTTTGAAAAGACACAATTAATAAAGTAACATATTTTAAAATTTTAAACCAACCAATAAATAGCATATTTTTGGACATAATATTTTTGTTGGAAAATTTTAATATAATAATTACTCTATTTTACCATTATTTTTAGGTTTCCTGCAGGCCAAAATTTAAGGCAAAAAAAATGGATAGGCATTTTGGGAGGCTACCAGCTATAAAGAAAAAATAATATGTTCAAATCATCGCGCAGTATAGGACGTGTGTATAAAACCAAGTGGCAGTATTTATGTGAAGGAACATGCGGTGCCAATGATTTTTTCAATGTAGTTGTATGTAAATACATAATATGATAAAGTATTGTTTTACATGATTTTAATTTTTAGCCTTCTAAAATGCGCACGCCCATGGCCCTAGGGACTTAAACAGAAAATTGCTGTTTATCAATAAGAAATTGAGGTTAGGTTTTTTGTTATTCTTCATAAAAAAAAACAATTCTACCGCGGGGGGCGTGGGGAGATACGACAATACTTATTATCTATGGATTTTGGGTCCGAGAAAAATATACCTTATTATAAACTCCAGTTCCAGACCATACAAAATTGCAAATAGTTGCACAATTTAAATAGCTTTAATTCATCTAAATAAGGAAATGCTGAGGTTGTGGCTGTGTTATCTCAGGGTCCCCGTGCACTCGGTTTGTTTTGAAGCCAAAGCAAACACAAACAAAAATCCTCGGTATGTTTGTTTTGAAGCCGACATGATAATGTTTGTTATCCATGAAAGTGGGCAAAAGAAAACACAACTTTTAGAGGGATAGGGCAGTAATAAAGGAAGGTGTAAAACACAAAATTGTTTTTCAATAAAGATTGCAAAAAGTAACCACTGTGTGTCTGACTCTACATCTGAGAACATTGCACGTAGGTGCGTGGAATTGACATGTCGATAAGATAATTGGTAATTAACCTCAAATTATTACTATTAATAAGAGTGTCCAATAGACCACTGACATAATATTTTGGTAATGAGCAAGACGCGGTTAAAATTAGATTTTTGTGGGACTTATTATAAACCCACTAGCTTCTATTACTAAAAATTAAAAAATTTGTAATCGCTAAATCGGTTTAAAATTTAAAGTGTTCCAAAATGTTTCAGCAAATGGTGTCTGTATGAGGGTGTGTAACTGTGGGTTCCCTCAATATCTTTCGAACGGGTTAAGATATTGACTTCAGATTTGGTATACGTAAAAAAAATATGTATATTAATTATCTTTTCGCAACAAAACAGTTTTTAGCCAACGAAATTAGTGCATAGAAAATAATAATTGTTACTATAATATAAAACATTTTTGACATTGTTTAAAAGGGGATGGTTGAGAACCGATGCAAAGGGGTGAATTTGAAAATATAATTAGAATTTTTAAAAGTAGCTTTTAAAGTTTGACTTGACAGTAGTTATGAGAAGAAAAAAGTCTAAAAGATAAAATTTCTGGAAAAGTTTGAATGCATTGAATATAAAAAATATTACATACATAATAATATAAATAGTAGGTATGTCAATTTGATCTTATATGATAAAAACAATTGCGTCTGAATAAATCATAAATCCCATGCTCTACCCACTATTATGACGCGAGATTTTTGGGCACTGAAGAGTCAATGCCCTTCCGTTACATTTTATCGTAAATTGAACTTGAACCTTTGTCAGGCGCGATTACTAATATTGTCTACTTACTACAGGAACTGTTGGAGTTAGGCAACAAGGAAACGCCTATTTATAAAACAGTTAAATAGGAAGTGAAAAGATTAGAAAATAAGATGGGGCGTGGGAAAGCATTATTATTCGTATTGCAATAGTTATCAATGATATACAGGATATAGCATCGTTGTCCTTGACTGAAACATTTAAAAAGCATATCACAGGACGTGTAATATTCGTAAACATAATATATTCTACTAATAATTATTGTAGGTGCACGGTGCACGTGACAGGTATGGCAAGCGGCGTGATGATAATAGTGATAATAGTATACATTCAAAATTTATACCTGTTTTGAAAAGGTAGGTGTAGCTAAATAATTTGCCATGTTATCAAAGTATGTAAAGAGACAAATCAATTGTGTACACTGTACAGGGAGTGTCGATCTCCACGGCCGAGAGTTACTACAGGTGAACAAAAAATATATACAGGGTGTCCCAGAAAAGAAGGTCAATCCATTAGCCCTAGATTCCTGACGTCAAAATATGGCGATGTAACCACACTTATTAAAAAATGCTTAGGTACATTCAAAAAAATACAGCGAGTTACTGTTCACTCTCAAAAACTGATTTAAAATCAATAAAATCATATATAAATACAGGCAGAAATTTTCTGATAACATAACTTTCAGTTTTGATTTCGTGTGTGTTTCACTATTTTCGATTGTGCGATGGAGTGTAAAATCATCGAAAGTACAAAAGGTGGAAATATTTTATTGGAATCTGGCTACAAATACTGCTTTAAAAAGAGAACAAAAATTCGACGGCTTTTTGGATAGGCAAGAATAAAAAATCCTGTTCTGGTAGTGTAACTACCTACTTCGTCAAAAAACGAAATTGTGCGGCGAACTATTCATCGGTTTATCCCCAATGTCGCCGTCAAGATATTAGTGTCTGTTTGGTAGAGCTAAAAAGAGGTCAAGAGAAGAATTAGTGCCAGTTACACAAATTTTCGAGCAAGAAATGCCCCCCCCCCCCCCTCAGGGATGCTGGATTGGAGTTTTTTAGCACCCTTCCTGCACTTTCCAGTGTAAAATCTTTGCTATAAGTATACTGCAAAAAATAAACCAGTCGGTGCCACGACATTCAAAAATCGGGAGGATTTTTGCTTATAGACGACGGCAGCATGGACAAAATTTTTGTATTTGCTTCCCCCACTGCCCATCAAACTATGATGGAGTGTTCAGATTTCTTTGGAGATGGCACTTTTTAAAGCTGCAGCCCACAATTCCGCCAACTTTAGACAATATTTATTCATGCAGATATCGGCAGCACGTCTATGGAAAGCAATATCATTCCTGTTGCTCTTGCATTGCTTCCAGATAAAACCTACCAACGGTTGTTTCAATTAATTCAACAAAAAAATCCAAAGTGGGTACCGAAAAATTTCAAAATCGCCTTCGAATTACCAGCAATTCAGGCACTACGATCATGCTTTTCCAATGCGAAGATTACAGGCTGTAATTTTTACTTCAACCAATGTTATAGCGAAAAGTGCAAGAAATAGGACTTACCAATGAGTACAAGAAAAATGAAAAAATTCGCTTACATTTAAGAATGTGTGCTGCTTTATCACATATAATACCTCACGAAAAATTAGATGATGGTTGGTTAAATATCATGGAAAATGCACCGAGCTGCGACAAAATACAAATTTTCAATGATTACTTTAGTGGATGGAAATGACGTTATAAAAGATATGTGGGTATGCTACGATGAAACACACATAACCACAAATTGTCTACAGGATTGGCACAATCGCCTCAACAACAAAATTTCCAGAGGAAATCCTAATCTCATTCCACTACACATTACAGAAACGGAACCTGCAATATTTATTTCTAAGTTTTCTAAATGGCGCCATCTCTTGTGGCTTACAAGGAAAAAGTTCGTGATAGAGGTCGTACGATCAGTTTTTGGGCACTGGCTTCCTTGAAAGGAACTGGCGGAACTGCCAAGCTTTTCATGCGAGACGATAATAATATAAGGTATTGATAAAAATGGGAGCTGTCGCAACTGGATTTTGTCTTAGCGCGTAGCAAAAGCAACGTGAAATCTACCTTTTACGGGAGATGTCTGCTTTGTATGTGTGGTATCTGAATGAAAATATGCACAATGGAGGGTTCGCACGCTAATCCACCGGCTATTGTTTGCGCTTAAAAAACAGGAAACGGGGTTATACAGAGCGTCACATAACACAAAGCCATTATTAATCTGCAAAAACGCTCATAGCGGTCATAGAACACTTGAGAATATTTACCTGATCCTAATAAATCAGATCATGGAATAACATAGTCCGATCGTTTTAAAATTTGGAAGCATGAACTGGTTTTTAATTACATATTATCAAGAAAATAAGAACGCTTCTTGGGTCAAGGCTTGACCGAAATATCCGAATATTTCAGTCAACGTTAACGGCCAATGTTCGATATTTTATTGGAAAATTCAAGTATAATAACGTATGGAACGAATGCTTTGGGAAAATTTGTAATACTATGTTTGATTATTGATTAAAAAAGCGTAAAAAATATAATGAAACATACTAACGTGGTTGGTTATTTTCGGTAATACCAATAATAGTAATATTTTTTGTTAATTTGTTTTACTCAGTAGCAAACTGGAGTATAATTAATTTAGCTGAAATATTTTGAGCTTTAAAATTTTCCCAAAACTTTCATTCCATGCGTTACTTCGATAACGACATATTTCTTGGCATAGGTACGTTTATACGAAGATTTGTTTGTTTTTTTACATGCCCTATCCATTCCGTTTTGACCTCTTTTTAAAATAGCGTTTTCGAAACAATTTTATGACATTTCTGTACTTGTGGCCACCATGAAACATGAAATATTTTAATCGTCATTTATAGACATTTGAATTTGAGAGTTTCAAATATACAAATCTTCAAATTAAAACGTTCTATTACAGATTCAAAATGAAAGAATGAATTAAACACAATAACAATAAACAGCCAGAACGTCCGACAAAAATGGATACGACTTCACATAAAAACTTAATAGCATTTCCAAACAGATATGTCAGAGATCGATTTAGGATAAGTATTCCCATTCATACTTGACTTTTATTTCTTTAAAGATTAAAGGCTTGTTTTACGACGGCATGAAACCTTTAAAAATAGACACTTAGAAATTCCTTTGCTGTCATTTTGTTGCTATTTACATTTTATAAACAGCCAGGATTTAAAATTATACTAACAATTATTGTTCTACTTTCACTTTCAGACAATTTAGCTCTTGTTTTCACGAAGTTGCTCCATGGCATAAAATAACACCGTGCAAAATATCGTAACAAAAATTCAGGTCTTATTAAGCTGCTGCAGAATGTTCTGTTGGATACCTATTTAATATTTAAATACTCGCAACAAAGGACGGAAAAGGCTGTGTCATAACAATGGTACTTCAGATATAAAATTAAATTGACAAGTCAAGAGACGAAAAGTGTGATCGCAAACAGAAATTTGACGTGTTGTGCATAAATTCGAATATGTTGAATTAACGGGATGACATGTAAATAACGTAGACACACAATTTATGCAAATCGGGAATGAACACAAAGCAACAAAACAACTGTTTACTTCGACAGCTGGACAAGGCAGATAAATATCTCGATACATTTTCAAAGTGGACCGAGTGGACCAAAAATTGCATCGTATATTTTCTACATCGCATCGTGTAAACCGTGAATATACATTATTTCTTATCTATTGCTTTTGTAACGTAACATTTCCGTTCAGATATACGCTTACCATTCGCTGGCTGATGAAACATTTTCTTTGTTCAAAGCATTTTCATTGAGCGTAGAAATAGGTTTCAGATTATAACCCCGATGTCGATGAAGGTTATTCTATTAGATTTGATAAACGAACGGAACAACAGAAGATAATCATAACCTCCATTCTAAGTTGGATTGCCAGAATCATGACAAATTATTGTTCACATAATGTACAGGATGATTTTTTATGGCTACCACCACGATTTTCTGGCTTATTTTACGCCCTACAAAAAAACGTAAGGCACAAAAACGAGGCAATTTCGGATAGGAAGCTAGGTGACGTTGAAAAGGAAATCGGGATCCATGGACAACTTGTGTCGCAATATAAAAAAAACCTTAAATCGAGTAAAACTATATTTGTATCTGTATCATTTTATAGTGAAAGAGATCGAAGAAAACCTTTATAATGAAAACTGATGGGACCTAAAGACTTAAAAACATCATCCTGTATATAAAAATAAACTGTAAACATTTAGACATGGCTCAGTCTTTCTATTGCGATGGGACAACAGATTTCAGAAAATTAGCAGATTTATGATTGACGCATAATATGTGATGGTAAACTCTATTTAGGGAAGGAATTATTCACTTATAGTGGAGTCAACCAGGAAAATAACTTCGAACAAATTCCGGGAGTTTTAGATTTTGTTGGAATATCTTAAAACAAAATCCGAAGAGTCCGCAGCGCAAAATAGTGTGCGATTTTTTTATTTAACAATAACTGTCAAAAACATAGGTTTTTTGTTGATAATTTATTTAATAAGCGTTTTTATAGAATTTAAGTAGGACCATTCGAAAGAGCAGGCAATTTATCAAAAAAATGTATTTACATATTTTTGTAAAATAATTAAGTAATGAATTAGATTTTTTTTTAAGATCATACGTTTTCATGCTTCCTCGTATTTAAGAGGCAGCCGAAATTGGGAGCGGCGCGTGGAACGCGAGACAGTTAAACAGTAATAACTTTTTACACACACAACTAATTCATATGCAACAAAGTTTATTGGAAAGTGACACCGTAAAGCAATTAAAAAAATCTTGTAGCATTAATTTCCATGAAGGGATACGCCTGTCATATTATTGTAAAGTTGGTCAAAATTTCATGCATTTTCACAATAATTGACGTTACATGGTCAATTTGTAATATTTTTGAGAAATATTACAGAATGTTTCTACTAAATGTATGTACTTTTGAAAGAGCAATATAATATTACGATATCAAACCGCATTTGTTGTTTTTTTTTTTTCACTTTGAACATAGAGATTTTTCATAAATTCTTGGCTATCGTATATTCAATATTTATTTCAAACGCTCATAATATCCGCATCAAATTAGATATTGAAACTCAATAGGTGACTTTTTTGAAGATTAAAACGTGTGCTTTTTGATAGCATAAGTTATTTTGATGTATTTCTCTTTTTTCTCGTTTATTTTTGCAGTAAACCGCGTTATAATTAATTTCCCGAAACGCATAACTCAATTTTTCTTATTTTTAAATCCAAGAATCAAGCTGAAGGAGGTTTCTTACTCTTACTGGGAAGAGACCAATCGTAAGTGAAAGTACACGTTTTAAACTTCCGATTTCCTAGTCAAAAGATTTTTTCTACATATTTTCCGCCCGTGATTATCAGCTTTTGGGAAAAAAAAACTCTCTTCATGTGTTCTCAGCTTTCATACAATAATAGGAATTCTCTAATAAATATAATAATTTCCGCTTTCTTTCTCGTAAATACTTCATACATGTTTGTATACTAATATATTCCCATTTTCGATCCACTGAAGGTAGGTATTTGTTGTCAAAATTTCCGTGGTGAAGCATGCCATGAAAGAAATAAAAATCTGCTTGAGCTTTTCGTAAATAGCTAGATTTTCACTTTTTATACCGTTAAACGTATTTCTAATTTACTTACCTTACCTGTCGTATTGATATGAGATTATCTCGGAAATCATATAGTAAGCCATGAAACAAAATCGTTTGGTTTCTAGGGAAGCACAAATCTCAAAAAGCATAGGTATACAAATATACATTTTCATTGAAAAATAATGATTCTACAATTAATTGTAGACGATTTTTGAGAAATATCGGTGAAAAATCGATTTTTTGAATTTTTTTTTAAGAGTCATGACCGCGCAGACAAGATCTAAAATTAACGGTCGCGACGACCGGCTCCAATCTCAGGAATATTCTCCTCTCGTCACCCCTCACCACGCACTCTCGTCCCTTCCCCTCTCACCGGCAGCGCGTTTAGCGCGAGGAACGGTGTCGGGCGACGGACGACGTTTTTTTGGACCCGAGCGAGTCCGGAGTCGGACCATATAAAAATGAGTCGGACCGCCAGGCAGCCGAGAGCTGAATCGGTCGGAAGGGCGCCGGTGTACAGGGTGATTCCGCGAAATTAGGCCACTTCATAACTTTTTTATTTATCAACTTAGAAAAAAAAAATATCAAATACAAAAGTTGTAGGGCTGCAACCTGACTACTTCATGGCGTTTTGTTGTTGACTCGGTTTGTGTATTTGTTGGGCTATTGTTGAAAAAATATAAATATTAAACACATATGTAAATATTAAACACATACCTAGCCCTATTTGTACGAATTCCGAAAGTATCTTTTGGGGTCTTTTTTGTTATTTACTAACCCTGTTTTTTTCTTCAGTGCCTTGCGGAAAATTAATTGGGTTATAGAAATTAATAAAAAAAACATAAGTTTTGTCTGTATATTTCGATATTTTCTATGCAATAATAATTGTTTTTCTGATAAGTGCACTGAATTGGAAAGAAATTTTTTTATAACTTTTTACAATTTTTTCTGACATGAAATTATTATTCCTATCAATCAAACAGCCAAAGTAGAACAGTGTTTCAATAAATTATTATTTCCACAGTAGGTAGGTAGGTTATGCTATATCTATGTGGTATTTTGGATTTCTATTACTTTTTTCTTTTACTACTTTGTGCCTTTTTAGATGTGTTGTGGTCGGGTCTACCAATTCCGGGAGCAAACGTTTTAAATATAACTTCGTCAATTTTGGCTCCATCTGTTTTTCCAAAAAATCGCGACGTCTATATTTAGGTATAAAATTGCCCTTGTACAGGGTGGTTCATTATAAATTGACACGCCCCTTAACTTGTTAGTTTTTGAGGTTAGAAAAAAAGTTTTTGGAAAAAGTTTTAGATAAATACAAAGTTTTTTGTGACGCTATTGGACCGTGTACAGTTCTTTATTTCGAGAATATAATCAGTAAAATTTGAAAAGGCTCCTAAACATTTTGGAGTTTCACTGTATTACTCTCTTGTTTAAAACAAATATTTTTTGTTATTACATCGATCATCTATCTTTATCGCGAGATCAACAAATTCGAGTTAAATAAATTTAGTATAAAATTTGAAAACGGAATTTTTCAAAAACGGAAAAAGATAATGCGACAAAGTTTAATATCATTTTAATTGCCTTGATGAGCAGATTTCAAAAATGCAAAAATATATAGGGTGTTCCATTTAAAAAAACATAAGTTATGTCTGCCACGGCTTTCTAGAACACACTGTACACGGTCCAATAGCGTCACAAAAAACTTTGTATTAGTATCTAAAACTTTTGTAAAAAACATTTTTTTTTAACCTCAAAAGTCAATTTATAATGAACCACCCTGTACTTGAAAATACCATTTATAAAAATTTTAAAAGTTTGATTTTTCCTACAAAAAAAAGTACAGGGTGATCATTTTTAGAGGCCCAGCCTCTCTTGGTGGAACACGGTCAAAGATATGGAGATATTATACAGGGCGAGTCAGAATGTATAGTAAATACTTTAAAGGGGTGTTCGGCAGGTGGTTTTAAGGGGTCTTTCATATAAAATTTTTCGATTTGGGCTTTCCTTGCCAAGTTATTCGGGTCTACAGGGTGACCCAAATATTTTTTATTTTTATCTCAATACCGGCGCTACTTAAAAATTTGAAATTTGGTATGTGTTATCTACTTACGGGAAGACGCCTTAGGGTAGTTTATTGATTTACACACTGCCCTAAAAAGGGTAAAAACTAACAACCCCTATTAATTTTTTTGCTCGAATTTTTTTGTGGGTCATTTTTACGTATTACAAAAATATGATTTGCGTAGCCCTTTTATTTAAGAAACTTTTTTCCCTGTACATTTTTTCTCGAAAACACAATATTTTTCCTACAAAAAAATTATTTAATGATAAATGCCATTCCCCTGGCTACAGAAAATCAAGTAAAAATTCATAGTAGACGGGCGTCAACAATTTAATTATTTTTTTTACTACTAACCTGAGAAATCAATGAGAAGTAATATTTCTCTCCCTAGGTAAATAATGATAATAAAAAAAAACCTAGGTAAATAATGAACAATTTTTTATATGACATTTAAAAATTATTTTCATTTTATCAGCTTGACAACTGAACTCCCAGGCTTTCGAAGTATTTGAAAAAAGCGAGAAATGACTAAAATATCAAAATCTAATCAAATATCTAAAATGTGGCAATATTTCAATGTTAGTAGTAAAAAAAAACTATAGACACTTCGGTTGAGAAGGCCATTATTTAATGGCTCACTTCTCAACCTAAGTGTATAAAAAAAACAAAAATATAATGTTACAGTAGATGCCCAAAATGATATGTCCATAATAAAAGGGCTACACAAATCATATTTTTGTTATATGTAAAAATGACCCACAAAAAAGTGCGAGGAAAAAAAATAATAGGGGTTGTTAGTTTTTACCCTTTTTTAGGGCAGTGTGTAAATGAATAACTACCCTAAGGGATTTTGAATGATGTAACAAAAATGGTATGTTGGTGGGAAAAAATATTTCTTGGCGCCGCAACGCGACGCCTAGCGTCGTATTAGCAGAGAATCGCTACATGAGGCCAATTTGATCCTTTATACACCCTATATCATCTCCCATATAATATAATATCTCCATATCTTCGACCGTTTTCCACTAAGAGAGGCTGGGCGTATAAAAATGATCTCCCTGTACATAAAGACGAACTAACACAACCAAAATTTAAAATATTGCATTTATGGTTTTATATACTTGTGAATTCCATTGGGAAGAATTTCAGAAACATCAAATTCAGCCTATAGAAGCCTTCAATCAAGATTAGGCTAGATAACTATTGTAGATAATAAAAAATAAAAGATAAAAAACCTTTTTAAAAACAAACTTTTATTTAAGTCATGTACTAAAACGAATAAAATAAAATACCTACGTCTTGTATCTACTAAAAGGAATAAAATTAAAATAAATCTAGGTTTTCGTTAAGATAATTCAATGCCAAATTGCGACAAATTTTTGTAAATCAAAAAGCCAGTCTCGCGAATTCTAAAGAAAATACATACTTTGGCAAGTAGGTACTTGCTTATCAACCAATCACTGTATATTAAAATTAATTGGTACCTACTTTCTATGAACATTTCTTGCGACAAGCTTTTTAAATTACAAAAACGACTTGGCGCAATTTGGCACTGAATTATTCTAACAAAAACCTAGACTTATTTTATTTTATTTTATTCGATGTAGTACATGATTTATTTCATTTTATTCGTTTTAGTACATGGCTTAAATAAAAGCTTGTTTTTAAAAAGGTTTTTATCTTTTATTTTATTTTGTGCTTTTAGTACATATTTGATTCCCATATCAGGAGAGTGGTAAAGAAATTTAGTCCGCCATATTGGATTTAGTATGACGTCACTTATCTTATTATTTTGTACTCGTCAACCCCTTTCATTTGATACCCATATTAAGTATTAGAAAGTAGAAAGTATTACAATATTGAGTATTGCATATTGCATTGTCACCGGAACTAAAGGTGTATGCAAAATTTCAGCTCAATCGGATGTCATCAAGTGGTTCTAATTCAGCTTGCAAGATTCGACCCACACAATAACAGTAGTATTCTCTGGACGCTGCTAACAGGTGAAATTAAATAAAAAAGCTTGTAAAATACGATAAGCAGAAACAAGAGTGCGACGGCTAACGGGCGAACATATTGTACCTATCTTTGTCTATTTAGTGTCCCCTCTACGGAAACTCGCTTGAGGAGAAGGCAGGAGTGGGGGCACGGTGTATTCATATTGATTTCGGCTTTGCAGTGTTTTTCTAGAAGTCGATCTACTTTTTTGTTTTCAGTTCCAGAAATTCGATTTTTTTACCAAAATGTAACTAAAAGATGGAGGAACAATTCGTATGGACAATTTTTTTAAAAAACATTGTTGGTACTTGTAAAATTTACAAAAATGCTACCGTTTCATTTTCTCGGGAGTATTTGAAGGAGTATTTTTGTTACCATTAAAAAACTACAATTAAAAACAAAAAAATTGTCCATACGAATCGTAGACCTATATTTTCGCCACAGTTTGAGACAGGTTTGACAGAAATCAGTTTACGTATAACAGAGGAGATAGATTTTGAAGTTTCAAATTTTGTTTTGCATTTTTGGTGGACGTCCTGGGACTAATTCCATGTAAAGTATACGGTAGAAAGCTAGCGGAATTCCGTGCGTTTATCTGTACTATTTGCAGTGCCATTGCTCTTAAAGCGCACTTTTTCATCCTGCGGACTTTTAAATAAAAGTTGAAGGTGTTTCAAAAGGTTTTATTCAAATCCATGACTTCCCTAATTAATTCCTAATTAACACCATTTTTCGTCTATGTTGACTCCATACTATTAATGATAACACTTTTCATCCGTGTACCACCTATGCATTCAAAAGAAATAAACAAGCCGCCTTTCTTTAATTATTTGTTTTATGTTTTAATATCCATGTAAAAGCTAGAAAACGTTTCAGTGATCTGTCTGATTTGGGGATAGAAAATTATTAACAGGTATCATTCATAAATTTTGTTAATGTAACAAAATAAAAATAGTAAAAGGTTGGGATTTAACACTACAAAATGAACAACATAATGAAAAAAAGTTCTGAAAAAATTTATTAAACATTTGTTTTTAATTTTTGAGGAAAATGTTTTTTATTATTTTTTTGGACTTGCTCTGTCCTATATGGATGTTCACAAAAGTGTTTTTTTATTTAAACGCCATTTAATGCCGCGCGTAGATAGCCTCCAAATTAAATGTATGAAGTACAAAAAAAATCAAACGGTATTCTCTTTAGAAGAAATACCGAGAAGTAGGTACCTACTAGAGTTGCCGCGAGACACGAGACACGAGACGCCTCGTCTCGTCTCGTCTCGAAGCCGTTTTGTCTCGTCTCGAGAGCATTTTGTCTCGAATTTCGAGACGAGACGAGATAAAATCCTTCGAGACAAGCTCGAGACTAGACAAGACGAGACATCTCGAAAAATTGTAATGACTTATTATACGACTGGAAATAATAATATTTTAAATTTTAATTAATAAAAAACAACATCGCATGGTGTGATCTGGCAATACCAATGATCTGTATACCTGGATCCATAATCCAATATACACAACTTCGTCCTCAACATTTTAATATTGTTGCAACTTCTCTAATGTGACAAATAATGAAAGCACTTATTTTTTTGCAATGAATATGTTACCGTGAAAGACCGAAATTAATGAATGTCGGCATTCGACAAAATGCTTGGTGGAAGACCGAGTATTTATTAATTTTATCATACATTCGGTATTACCGGTATATGTCAACAAACACACATAAGCTTCGGTGGATGTCGAAAACGACAGTGATCAGTAATGAAAAATACACCAACCGAATACCGAGACGCGATAAATAATACATAAATAATAATAGAAAATAAAGAATTTCTGAATTTTTCTGGCAACTTGAAAAAGTTGTCTTTTAATCAGTTTGGTGGCCAAAAACCCAATTAAAAATTAAATGAAAGATAAGTTTAGGTTTTCGTTAATTTAATGCCAAATATAGCGACAACTTTTGTAAATCAAAAAGCTTGTCCCATGAAATGTTCATAAAAGTTTTCATTTAATAAAAAATGTTTATTTTCAACATACACCATATATGAGTGCATGCTGAATGTCGACATTCGCCGGTGTTAGTTAGAAATATTAATATTTCACCTACAACTTTAAAATATTTCACCTACAACTTTAAAACTGTATATACAAATCCGTAAAATCTTCATTTTTGGAGATAATCACCTAAACTTTCTTTTGTTTGAAAGGCCTTCAAAAACCGCTTCTTTTGACCTTCCTGCCATTTTCAAAATGCAAATCCAGGGCCGGCTGCGATTTTGTATACCCCTGATTTTCACGAAAACCATTTAGCGATTTTTTTTATTTAAAATCTGACCACACAGCGTTAATCACAACACCCCAAAACCCCCATATACCAAATTTGAACAAAAAGTATACAGGGAGTTCCATTCCGTAGGGTATCAAAGTTGAGCAAAATAGGAATTTTAAAGACATCTGCGGCGAGTCAAGTGTGCCATGGAATCCCTTCAAAACAGTTGCATGGTCAACAGGACCACTCAAAATGTTGGTGTGAAAAGATTTACTACAAAAATATACAGGGTATTTTTCTCTGAGCCATCTCAAAGTTCTGAATTTTTATTAAACTTTATACTGGTCAGAAGTGCTTTGGAATCATTGAAAAAATATTAATAAACACAAAAGTAATTCATTTCTTTACAAAATGCCAACCAACAAATAAAAACAATTTAAATTATTAGACCTTTCTCAACAAAGTCACTGTCTAAGATGATACATTTTCTGTGCGTTTCCAGTTGTGGCACATCAGCCACAAGCCACATTAACTGATATGGACTTACTGACTGGCAGGCTTCTGTATTTTTTAGATTTAGTTCGTTTATAGTATGTGGAGCGGTTTTGATATACTCGATTTTTGACCCGTATAAAGTTCCAAAAATTCAGTAATTTGAGATGGCACAGATAAGGACACTCTGTATATTTTGTATTGGACCTTTTCACACCAATACCTCGAGTGGTCCTGTGGACCATTCAACTGTTTTGAGGGGATTCCATGGCACACTTGACTTGGCAGATGTCTTTAAAATTCCTATTTTGCTCAACTTTGACACCCTGCATATTGGAACTCCCTGTATATTTAAAACAACTCGAGATAAACGAGACAAAACGAGACGAGACGAAACAACGTCTGTCTCGTCTCGTCTCGACCATTGTCTCGTCTCGTCTCGAAAAAGATTATCTCGAAATTTCGAGACGAGACGAGACAAGGCCTTATCTCGTCTCCTCTCGTCTCGTGGCAACTCTAGTACCTACGCATTCGTTTGAGTTCGCGGAACGCGCGCGCATCGCTAGAGCTGCTGTCCTTTGCGCATATTACCAGAGTAGAAACTTAACTATCGCAGAATAAATATAGGTTATATTTTCTGTGTTCCCACTATAGACGCCGTAAAACTGCGGATGATAGCGGCTGTATGCCGCGTGTCGCGAACGGCTGTGACGTGCTACTCGCCCTAAGCCGAGTCAAATTGGCTGTTTCTATTTTGCATTTAATCGATTTAATTCGGTAAGAATTTTATTTAAAGCGGTTTTATTATTGACACCATGTTCTATAGATTTATCGATTTTGGATACAACTGGAATTAATAATAATAATAATAATAATAGGCACCAGGTCCAGATCATGTCCAAAATTATTGGATTAAGAAGTTGTGGTGCACGCATGAACAAATAACTACCTTAATTAATGAAGTCTTGCTCGATCCTCTGAAAATGCCATTGTTTCTTACACAGGGTGCAACCTACCTGTTACCAAAAGACCAGCGGAATACGGATAACCCTGCCAAGTACCGCCCAATAACCTGCTTGCCTACGCTGTACAAGATAATCACATCTTGCCTTACGCAGCGAATATATGCTCACTGCGAGCGGAACAACATCATTGCAATGCAGCAGAAGGGCTGCTCGAAGGGCGCAATGGGATGCAAAGAGCAACTCATCATAGACTCTGTCATCTGCAACCAGGCTCATTCCAAGCAACGAAACCTCCACATGGCTTATGTGGACTACAAAAAAGCATTTGATTCCGTACCTCACGACTGGCTCACAGGTATCTTAAAGCTGTATAAAATAGATCATCATACAGTTTCCTTTTTAGAACACGTTATGACAACCTGGCGCACTAAGATACAACTCAGAACCGCAGACAGTAACATCGAGACCGACACAATCAACATCCGAAGAGGGATTTTCCAAGGAGATTCACTCAGCCCACTGTGGTTCTGCATGGCGATGAATCCTCTATCACATCGGTTGAACTCTACAAAATACGGCTTCGCTATCAAAAGCAACAACGCAGAAGCGATCAAGTTGAATCACCTATTATATATGGATGATTTAAAACTGATCGCCGCAACCAAAAACCAACTAACGCAAATGCTTAAAATTGTAGAGGAGTTCTCCAGGGACATCGGAATGCTGTTTGGACTGGACAAGTGCCGCACCCTTAATATCATCCGGGGAAAGCTCGAACAAAGCGCACACGAGATGCAGGACGGCCAGGAGATCGAAGCAATGAGCATGGGAGATACATACAAGTACCTCGGGATGAAACAAGCTCAAAGGATAGACCATCGAACAATGAAGACTGATTTAACGAATGAATTCATCAAGAGAGTAAGACAAGTAGTGCGAACTGATCTTAACAGCAGGAATTTGTTTAAGGCCCTGAACACGTATGCGTGCTCTGTACTCAGCTATTCGTTCGGAATAGTGAATTGGACCAACACGGACATCAACAACCTGCAACGAAAAGTTAGGACACTACTGACAAAAGCTCATAAACATCATCCCCGTAGCGCCGTAGAAAGAACAACTCTGCCACGTCAACTACAACTACAACAAATATTAAATCTGCGTAATTATTTCTACAGGCAGGCCAACAGCTCCACACTACATAGGGCTATATGCGGAGCAGACGTCTCAACACCGCTACGTCTGACGGAACACGAGCGTCAAAATCACCACCGAACCGACAACGATAAACTACAGAGGTGGTTGGGGAAGCCGCTGCACGGGAGGCATCCTAATGAGGTTAACCAGGAACATGTCGACAAGTTAGCGTCGAACTATTGGCTGACCTCGGGACGAATGTTCCCCGAGACGGAAGGCTTCCTACTGGCCATACAAGATCAGGTTATACCAACTCGCAACTACCTAAAATTCATTGTAGGAGATGCATCGGTAGTGGATGACAGATGCAGATACGGGTGCCCAACTTCAGAAACAATCCAACACATAACAGGAGGATGTCAGATGTTCGCATCAACGGAATATAAGGAACGACACGATTCGGTTGCCAAGATCTTGCACCAGGAACTGGCGGAAAAGCTGCTGCTTGTGCAGGCAGAGAGGGTCCCATATTACAACTACACACCTGAGCCTGTTCTTGAGAACAGCAACTACAAGATGTACTGGGATCGTACAGTTCTGACAGATCAACGAGTTGCCCATAACAGACCGGACCTTATAATAGTTGATAAAATTTCTAGGCAGACAACTCTGATTGATGTGGCCATCCCGAACAACAACAACCTGCGTGTGAAGCAAGTCGAGAAGATCGCGAAGTACAGAGATTTAGAAGAACGAATTAGAAGGCAATGGGAAATGGAGAACGTCCAGACGATTCCAATCATCATGTCAACAACTGGTGTTATACCAAAAAGTTTGCTGAGAAACATCAAGGAGCTGGGTCTAACTGATAGTCTTTACAGGTCCATGCAGAAAGCGGTACTACTTGCGACAGCCCGAACCGTCAGGAAATTCATGGGGAGTGCAGGAACGTCCAACAACATCAATGTCACCTAAGGCCCGATAACACGGCAAGGGTCTCGTCCGAGCCAGATCCTTTTGGTATCCGGGATACCCGGGATCTGAGTGAATGTTCCCCGTAGAGGGAGTGCGAATGCCTTTTGGCTAAGTCGAGATAATAATAATGTTTATTTGGAATCATACAAATTTAACTTACAGTATAAAATAAATAGGTATAAATAAACATTTGAATTACCTCGAAGTAACCAAAGTTACTTGTATGAGGGGGGAATAGTCCGGGAGTTTTGACTAAATCGGGATAAGACATTTATTCGGGAGTGACGATCAAAGTTTAGGAATAAATACAAAATAAGAAAAATACACTTTTTTCATATTTTAGTACTGTAGTCATAATAAGTGAGTCAATTTTTGTTTTACGATCCATTTTTTGACATAAAAGTTAAATTTTTTTCGTGGAAAATTCTTGATATCATTTGGGAGGTAGTTGTAAATTTTTGGCCCTATATAAATGCTACTACATTGACCTATCCTTTTGTTACATTTTATTACCTCAAAATTACTTTTATTTCTTGTTTCGTGATCGTGAGATACAGGCTGACAATTTATTTTGTTCTTTTTTATTAGCATTAAAGTAGAAAGGTAATACAGTTGTCTAATATCTAATACTTGAGAAATCTGAAAGAGATCTGTGCTGGGGTACCTATAACAGTGGTTTTTTATGTATAACTTTAAGAATCCATTTTTGCAAAATTTTTAATTTGTGGAGATGATTATTGTGAAAACAATGTTTCAAAAGTATGCCCCCGGCGGCGCGCGGCGTACCGGCAGACCTATACCGGCTTTTTCCTTTGCTTTTGTCTATTTGTCCCATTGTTTTTTGGGCACACTATGTTATCTATGAAAGCTAAGACCTAATATAATTATGTGATGTGTATTCCTTAAAATGTTATCTTAAGTAAACGAGGCGGCGGCGTTTTCTTCAAATTTTCTGAAACGCATAGCTTTTAATGGTTACGAACGAACTAGAACTAATATTTACTTTTGTGGCTTTAGTGTTACATTAGGGCCTTCTTCTAGAATTTTACATAAAAGATCCGAATTATTTTTATATATTGTATGGTTCCAAAATCGAACGGTGCGTATTGCTCGCATGAAAATTATTTTGATCTGTTCCATGTTCCATGATTACTGGCATTATTATGGAAATTGACATGATTCACTTTATAACGCTTCTGATCTCAAAATGATAACGGTGGTATTGCTATGACTTATTAAAGTAATTGTTTTTTATTCATTCGCTTTTAATAAACACGTTATCCTCACGATTTTTTATACTGGATATTCAGTAATCATTTTTGCATCTAATTTTCTTCTCAATGGTGCATAGATAAATTATTACTAATTAGTTATTATGGGGAAATTTAGTGAGGCTATACCCGAGGCTATATCTACAGATAACAGAGTGACTAAGTGCTGAGCAAGTTCTTGGCGCCAGAGAACAGAAAACTAGTCTGCGGTTGGCAAATTTTTTGCTAGCAAATTTTAAAAGGCTGGTACAAAAAACGTTTTTAACTTTTGCAATTTAAACTGATTTGTTTTTTAATTGCAATATCCAAAAGCGGTGAGGCATCACAACCAGCGTCCAGAGATATACTATAGACTTTGTCACAACCATAAAATATCACTTAGTTTGATTTAAACATTGATTAAGTTAACTTTGATTCATATAACTTTGCAAATAAAAATTGATTTAAATTTCATTCTAAAAATTTTTCGTGAAAAATTTTAAACTCTCATGTTTTCTTTGTGAAAAAAATTAAAACGCACAAATCTATACTTAGGCTTTTGAAACTTTTAACATCTGCGCAATTTTTCGTCATGAACTAATTTCCTTAATAACATTTTGACGTGACACCTACAGAAAGGGCATAAAAATTCGCAGTTTTTCATTCTAAACAAGTTTTCGTAATAAACATTTTATCATAAAACCTACAAAAAGGTCACTATATTGGTGTAGAAAATTATAAACTAAAATTGTACCACGAAGTAGTTCCAAAACAATGACTCTCAACTCAGATTTGCAGAAATTGCAGATCACAAATCTCTCAAATTAAATGAAGCCTCTAAGACTTATGGATTCATAATTAGAAATTGTAAATCCTTCACCAAATCTGAGGCACTTAAAACTCTATTACTGTTACGTCAAATCAAATAAACTGGAATATGCATCAGTCGTATGGTGTCATTATTATGTTTATAAGTTAGGTACAAATTGAAAGAATTCAGAGAAAATTTTTGAAATTTCTATGTGATGGGATATATCCAAAGAGAAGTGTGTCATATAGGTTTAGGCCTAGGGTTTAGACACTTAGACGAAAATTTGCCTAAATCGCATTTTTGTACAATAACTTCATTGATTCTTCAGGTCTGTTAGAGCAGTTTTACTTTCTGGTGCCTCGATCAAATTCTAGAATTCGTCACACATTTGACTGTCGAATAGCAAAAACACACACTTATTGTTAAGAAGTCCTTTATACCAAATGTGTCATAACTGATAGAATTTCTCACTTATCTGACATTAATATCGACAAAATTAGATTTCTTGAGGAATCATCAATGTTGTGTCTGGATTAAGAATTCAATGGTTAACACGTGTAACTTCTTATATAGGATGGACCCAGATCGACTATACGATAGGTGTAAAAGACAAAAAACAATGAGTTGAAACTTGACCTTTGGGGGATCAGCCTTGCTTGATTAGAAACTAATTTGCACCATATTTTTATATTTTAAAAATTAAGCAGGCCTTTGACAACGGCAATTTATTCATTTTCAGTTCAGGTAAACTACCTTTTCCTTAAGAGATATCGAAAAATTTTATTAGAAAAAGTTGTTCAGAATTCAAATCTAAGTCCCCGTATACCAAATTTTAAAAGAATCGGCAGACTGATTTTTTTCCAAATTTTAACTTGATTTTTTGGAGAATAAATCAAAGTAGGTATGCCGATTGTTTTAAAATTTAGTACAGGGCTTTAAATTTATATTCTGAATTATTTTTTCTGATAAAATTTTTCGATCAATGTACTTAATTTGTTCTAAAACAGCAAACATTGAAAAAATTGAAAAAAATCAAAGTGTGCCGATTGTTTTAAAATTTGGCACGGGGACTTAGATTTGAATTCTGAACAACTTTTTCTAATAAAATTTTTCGATATCTCTTAAGCAAAAGCTAGTTTACCTGAACTGAAAATGAATAAATTGCCCCTGTCAAGGCCTGCTTGATTTTTAAAATATAAAAATACGGTGTAAATTAGTTTCTAATCAAACATGGCTGATCCCCCATAGCTCAAGTTTCAGTTCGATTTTTTTTTTTGTCTTTTACACCTATCGTATAGTCCATCTGGGTCCACCCTGTATAAGGTTTATCCTGTAAATGGTTTGAAACTGTTGGACAATAAATGCTTATTATTACAACAAGCAAGGTTGAACCCCAGAAGATCAAATTTCAACTAGAAAATGTTTTGTTCTTTACAAAAGTCGTTTCACCTATCCGGGGATACTATGTATATCATTGGAATCGGAATGAAGCATGTATTTCGAAAATACGAAAATATACAAGGTGTTCCGTTTAAAAAAGATAACTTTGATTTACACTTTGAAACGGGAAGTCCGATCGTCTTCCAAGCAAATTCGCTGAATTCGCAGGAAAATTCTAAGCAAATATCGTGTTTACAGTTTTTTCTAGACAGAAAATAAAAAAGTTAGAAGGGTGTGCGTTTTCGCGTGATGACCCTCTATACATACTTTTTTAAGAACGTTTGTTTTATTCCATAGTAGTCCATTGCATGCAGGCATTATAACAAATTTTCGCTTTCAAACGAAAATGTTGCTTATAAAAGGTTGTAGTAATCCTAATATTTCACTCAAATCTAACAACACCATTATGCGTCGTAAGGATTTTTTTCCTGAGCATTGTAAAATGCCGCAAACTTTATACACACGCAAGACTTAATGTTTATATTCCCTTTATGATTTATCATTTATTTATTTATGTTCTTTCTGTGTTTTCCATAAATTTGCGTTTCGCCGTTTTTCCTAGCAAATCAATATTTCATTGCAGCATCCTCGACGACAGAAACACTATCACAAGCGAGACGGATGATTGATTTACGCGAGGGGCGACCCATGGCTTATTAATCAGGTTTTTTATTTTCTTTATCCGCCATCAAGACGCAGCCATTCCCGTTTAATATGCGAGCGAACAGGGTATTAAGTTGCCCGTCAATTGGTCGGGGTTCGAGAATGCGGTACCTTACTGGCGACAGCTGGTTCTACCATTGCTACTGTGTGGGTGGCCGGAATGCAAGACAAATTAATATGTTAATACCATTCCCCAAACTAATGTTTGAACTTCAAATAGTATTTTTCTTCAAAGTATTTTTATCACACATTAGCAAGGACTTAACATTCGATTATTGGATAGAAAACGACATTTTAAAACGATTATTTTCCTCACACTACTTGTGTCCAATGGGGCATCTCCTTTCTTAAAGAAACAACCAATCGCATGCCCTCGCTAGAGATAAATTCGAGGATAAATGATCTTGCGAATTATCGCAAAGCGATAAATCCCAAGAGAATTTATCACTTCGTTGCTTGATAACCGCGTATCTGCTCCATAATATGTACACCGACTTGCCAAAATTGGTCTGTGTTGCATTGCATTGCTCTAAATGTCAATCTCAATTTGTTTTCAATTAACATTGAGATTGGCATTGATTGATTCATTTGTTTGGATGTAAATATAGTTTCAAGATGTATGTACATCTTTGTCCCATTGTTTGACAACTCACTAATTTGATTTTAAATTTTTCGATAATCTGAGGATGCAAAAGAGATTGTTTTGGCGAAACCGGTAATAAAAAACAAAAATTCTTTTACATTCCTTCATATTACCAACTTCATATAATGGGCATTCCCATCAACTATAATATGATTCTATGTAATTTTTACATTAGTAAATCGTTTAGTGTTTAGTTACATTAGACCCCTGTTTAAATTTATGACACACATTCAGAAAATAAACCAGTGTTAAAAGCAGAAGAAAATTGCATCTACCTTAGACATCCAAAGGTCATGCTTGTTTTCTTAGACGCCCCAGTCGAAGACCTGTTACTTTGCGATTATTCAAAACAGTAAACTCGTTCAAGATACAAGAAATTGATAAAGAAAGTGTTAAAAGAATCGAAATATTCTCAACGAAAAACATACATGCCGGAAATTTTTCTTGGTAAATTTATTCCCAAACGCTGTTTATGCGGAACTCTCGGGATTTTATCAGCAAATAAAGACACCAATTATATTTATACTCGTGATCTTCAAGGCGTTATAATTTTGGGGCTCAAATTAGAGGTCTTTTTGTTCCTTGGACCTTACCAATAATTAGAATTAGGGCGTTGTGGGTATGTTTAACATACTTGATTTTGACCGATTACATATTTCTTGGTTTACACCACATTTTTTCGAAAACATTATTTGAGTTGATTTTTAAATTTTTCTTATGGAATGAACAATAATTTTGAAAATATGAAATTAGACATGGAACTGTAAGAGATATAAAAAACAGTTTTTCTTCAAAATAAATATTGCATTGCATTTAATAAGAGTGTATCGAGTTCTAATTTTATACAGAACCGTGTCATATTTTTTTGTTTAATTAATCTTTGAACTCCGTGCCTCTGCCACTGGTTGCATGAAAATAACTAAATTAACACCATAATATTGTTACCTACCTGAACATAATGTATTCAATATATGCGTATTTTTTTAAATATTGAACCACTGTATCTTGAAAATGAAGCGTTCGTGGAGCTAGATTGAAATAAAATTTTCGTTTCAAAATGGCATTTTCTATCTAGTGTTAAAAACTCAGGCACAAAAAAGACTGACTCACCTTGTATAATGAAAAAGCCGGGAGTAAAATAAAATGGCATAAAATTTACATCGTGATATATTGTTTAGTACCTATCCATAATCGATATTATAAACTTTTCTATTTCACCGCTGCTTTGAAGAATTCTTTCGACTTCGAGGATGAGAAAAGAGCAACGGTCGGCAATTTTATCCTGACGACCAACCATGGGCCGCATAGCTGAAATGCCGTCATTCCGTCATTCCCTTAATTGGATCTAATTATCACGGGAAACAGGCGAACCGGATCGATTTTTTAGATTGAAGGCGTCAACTCCACCGCCATTATCAAAGACCATCTAAAAGCCACGTTTGCTAACTGTATTACTGTATTGCATAAAGGCAGCGCGCAAAGTTCACTGCACTGCCCATCTACGATCTCTACCAGAAAACATAATATTACAGCAAAGTATGTCCGACGTGCTTGCCAACGGGATGAAAGTATGTAATGTAATAATATCCGATTGTGTGGCCGTTTAATGCGCTGAACAGAGGCTCTACTTACCACAGGTAATTGGATTAGCTAACAGAATAAGGCGCGGGATCTTTGCAGCCTTTCCGTGAATATTATATTACTTGTGGGCACATTAGGTATCAGGATCAGAACTGCTCCTAGATACTAGATACATACAGTAGGTGTATTTATCGTATAGACAGCGAAAAAGCGTTTTGCTTGCATTCGCTTTTAGTATGCGCTTGCAAAATTTTTAAGGTGTACTGTGCTTCGTGGTAACTAACACCAAAGCAACACAAAATGTTCATGTTTGGAAGAAGAACCATGGAATTTACAAATGCGCATGCGCCGAACAACCGCTGCTTCAATCTACTAGCGAAAAAGCGCAGTCATAAAGTTTGCATTAATAACAAAATTGTTTATTATTAGATCCAAAAAATCTTCTTTTCACCTTAATTTTGCATTGAAATTTATTTGTATTGTTGCTATATTGCTATATAGGAATAGATACATTAACAATGTTTTTTGATACGATTTAGGTTCTTTTGTAAATATCTCAAAGCATTTATATACGATATACAAGTCTATCAAAAAACTGTTGGTTATGCAATACAAAATAGGAAAGACTGCATTTAAGAAATGCCAATGTAAACAAATTACCTCGTCTTCTTCCCCCCGTTAATGTAGAAGCAAAACAAAACCGTGTTATTTGTATTTTAGCGTAAGTAATATATTCATATATCCTTGGAATTGTTTTGATAATTCATACTAAAGCAGGTAAGAGAGCAACCGGTAAATAAGGGTCTTAGCATGGGCGCCCCTAGATTGGGGTAAGGGGGGAGACCCCCCTCCTTGATTTTCAGGCGAAAATAAAAACTTCTAGGCGTTCATACTGAAAATGTCTTAAACCACAGAATAGCCTTACGGTGGCTATTCTGTGCTTAAACGCAGAATATACAAAATTGACTTTAATAATAATAAAGTGAAGAATCGTCGTGCTCAATCATATGGATTCTTGAAAAAAAATGTTGTCCCCCCAATGTAAAATGCAGTAGAAGCAAAGTCTAGTATATCTCTGGACGCTGGTAGAAGCTCCCATGGGTCTTAGGTTATTTGCGGGAAAAAATATCGGTATTATTTGAAGAGAAACAATTAATGAAGTCGGTTAAAAAAAAGAATATCACAATACCCTTCTGAAAATTGGCATAAAGACACAATAATCCAAAACGAATACATTTTCTTAATAACTCTTTCCGATATTTCCAAGGCAAACCCAATTTTTCCCAATTTTTAATTTTAAATGACAAATTTGACACGCATGGGCTGCGACACATGCGTCCGAAATCAGATTTTCAAAAAATGTAATAATTGAAAATTTTCTATTTTCATTCAGAATTATTATTATTATCTCGATGGCATCAGGAATCTGGGAATCTCATCTTATTCGAAAAAACCAAATTTATTTGAAAAATAAATTTAGCAGAATTAAAGTCTGCACCCCAAAAATGTTTCGTAGATCCTATAAGCGCAAGTACATCAGAAAAAGTTGAGAGGGGGTAAAATGTAACTAATTTCATTTGTTTTAAGTAGTCGAATTGACAAAATAATAATATGTATATGGTTCAGAGTTATTTTTTACCCCCACCCTTAACTTTTTATTTTTTTACCTAAAAAAATGTTAAATAAAATAGTTCTAGATAGAAACTTTTTAACCATTATGCGAAAAATTATACAGGTGGGTCGATGTCAGTGTGGTAAACTATACAGGGTGAGTCAGAATGTATAGTAAATACTTTAAAGGGGTATTCGGCAGGTGGTCTTTCATATAAAATTTTTCGATTTGGGCTTTCCTTGCCAAGTTATTAGGGTCTACAGGGTGACCCAAAAGTATCTCAATAACGGCGCTACTTAAAAATTTGAAATTTTGTATGTGTTATCTACTTACTGGAAGACGCCTTGGGGTAGTTTATTCATTTACACAGTGCCCTAAAAAAGGGTAAAAACTAACAACCCCTATTAATTTTTTTGCTCAAACTTTTTTGAGGTTATCTTTTTGGTCTTGCAGGTCCATCATTTCAGTGTATCTTTTCATTTTGCAACAAAATTGTACTCTTGTTTCATGACGATAAAATCAACCGTTTGCGTTGAAATTGGCAAAACGTGCCCCAAAACACCTGTTAACTTCAACATTTGAAACATAAAAATTTTTACCTACTGCTTTCAAACATTACATATCGCCTGTACCATTTAAACTGAGAAGTCCAGTGGCGTCCCGGGGGGCACCTTTTTTTATAGAAACTTTTTTCATATTTTTTAGCAAGGAATCACCCTCTAAAATATCTCCGTCTATTTTTCGAACACCCTGTATAATATATTTCTCTGGCAGTTGTTTAAATATTAAATTTTAAGTGTTTTGATTTATTTTTCGGTAGCAATCTTGGTTGGCCATCAAAATAAATAGCGCTTCTCATTGATTGTTTTGTAGTTTGTGATTTGTGACATCCATGTCATAGAATTGAACCAAATTTTCATTAATAAATAACTATCATTGTTTTAAATTGAACGTATTTCGTTTACTAAATCAACAGATTGTATATCAATTTGGAATATGTGGAAATGCAGCTATATTTTAAAGGGCGAATGCTCATAGTCGTTTGTGATATTCTCTTCTATATAAAGTATACAGGTAACGGTTTTAATTTCGAAACAATGGGCATCAAAAATGCAAAATTAAAAGTTTCAAGGTCGACCGGTCGAATATCTTCCAAACAGCTGAACCAAATATATGTATAATAGATTTTTTTTATGGGCTAACCATCAAAGGCAATTTACCCAGGTCCAGGGCTTATTGCATCCCCCTTCGGCTTGTTGGGGGGGGGGTTGTCTGGCTCTAAACCATTCCCCCCAACTGTTAGTCTTTCAAATTACTTATAATTAAACCTATATCCTACCTTAAAACTAAATACAAACACACAACACCCATGGCACATACTGTGGTGGGACTCGAACCCAGGACATACGGTGCCAAAGCGTATATAATAGATAGTTATATCATCTATATCTGTATTACCCGATGTTGAATTGTTTTCTAAATGCATTCAAATCAGCTCTGTTGGAACCAGGGACTCTTAATAGACCGGGAGATAGTGACAGATTTTTGGACGTGATTTTACTCAGTATGCCTTTCATAGGGCATTATGTTGCTTATATTCTCACAATAATAACGTATGAATCAGAGAGTCATCCTGGGTTCTTCATATGGAAAAATGAGTTTTCATTTATTCGAAAAATATGAGTTTTGATATGATTTTAGTCAGGCTGCCATGTGTTTTATAATGAAGTTCAAAATAGAAAATTCCTCGGAAAACCATAGGCATACCGTTAGCGTGGGTCCAAAGGGCTATTATTACCATGTGAACTTGTATTTTAATAATTAATTTTTCCACGTTTCTGAACAGGCTGCCAATGAGAAGTATGCAAGTTCTTATCATGAAAATGCTGAAAAAAAGATGGCATAGGTACCTTTCGCGCATGTCCAAGTACTGTTTAAATTGAATGTTATTTAATCATTTAAACGATTTATTCGATGTAAAGTGTACTTGGACATGCGCAAACGGTATGCCATCTTTTCTTCAGCAGTTTCATAACAAGAACTTGCATACTTCTCATTGGCAGCCTGTTCAGAAACGTGGAAAGATTAATTATTAAAATTAAAATACTATTTACCTTTTTTTCTATGTAAAAAAATAAAAAAGTTAAGGAGGGGTAAAAAATAACTATGTACACCCAGGTATTTCTGGATTTGGAAGAAGAGGAAATAACGGCCCAAAAAATTTCTTTTCCCTATTTTTCTTCATTATTTTTCTTATCCATTGTTCTCGGCAACAAATAATGCTATTACATGTCAATACTAAATAAAGAAAATGCTTTCTAATTTACTATTTTTCTGAAGACGCCCTCTTCAAAACTAATAAAAGAATCCACCATTTTTAAAATTGTTCAGGACAAACTACATTATGGCCATGGAGTTTCCCGTGGTTTCAGCCATGCCTTCTCCCCTCCAAAATCAAAGAATTCCCTAACCTCCCCATAATATCCATCCTGTATTAACACTCCAGATTACAAGTTACTATCGAAATGGGAAAGGATAAATCATTTTGTCACACATGCAAAACATAGACAAGAAAACTTAAATAAAATAAAAAAAATTCTAAGAAAAAATAATTATCCTGAAACCTTTTTCAACCCCATAAATAAAAAACCCATTCACTTGAAACCTTGATACAACAACAACATCCACAACTAACAAAAAATATATTGCTATTCCCTGTATTCATGATGTCTCAAATGCTAAATATAATATAAACATGGGATATAAACCTTTATTACAAAACAACTAAAACTTTTTTTATACGTAACTCAAATCTAGCATTAATCCCCAAAATGAAAGCAATCTTATTTACAAAATGAATTTAACAATTGTCAATCCCTCCCTCCCTATACACAGGACAAACAAAACAATATTTACACAAAAGATTATATAGACATAAATATGAAATAAAAATAAAAACCCAAATTCCACCGCACTTAGCCAACATGCTTTAGAAAACAACCATATCTTTGATTTTGATAATATCCAAATTGTTGAGAAAGATTACCATAAGAGAAACATATTAGAAATTAAATGATTAATATAAAGCGACAATAGTATAAGTAATTATTTTAGAACTGATATTAATAACCTTTCCCATATTTATTACAACCTAATAATAGTTATTTATGTACCAAGGCACTGAAGTTCAACTTTTTATGACTCATGTGGAATTTAGTTGCCGAGGCCTCTGGCCGATACAAATAAACCATATGAGTCATAAATAGAACTTCAGTGCCGAGGGTACATATTATATTTTTCTTGAAATCTGCAGTGAACTGTCCCAAAATAGTCATTAAAAGCTCAGAAATCGGCACTGAAGTACGATTGTACGATTGTTTCAATAAGTAGGCCTTGGCGAGATGTAAACATCAAACGTCAGACGCGGAGCCATCGCCCGTCAAAAGTGAACAAATATTCAAAACCCGGGCAATAAAGGCCCATTTAACTTTTCGTACACATTGCGAAATTGTTACCTATAGCAGCGCAATCTTTCAGTATAACTATTTTAGTAGGTTTGAATATCAATAGATTTGTTATGGAGGCTGCACAACAAGCAGAAGTTTGGTTTTTCTGTTTCTAAGGCGCCGTGTGTTATCATTATCATACTTGACCTAGGTAAAGCCATCGTCAAAGTCAAGCAACGCCGCGTTCAGTTGGTTCATGAACGGGTGATCCCGTATGATTATTTTCTTGCCTAATAAAACATTTTTTTTCGATTTCAAAAAAATTATAATATGTACCTCGGCACTGAAGTTCAACTTTTTATGCGACTCATGTGGGTTATTTGCCTCGGCCAGAGGCCTCGGCAACTAAATTCTACATGAGTCATAAAAAGTTGAACTTCAGTGCCTTGGTACATAAATAACTATTTTTTAAACGAAAAAAAAAGTTTTATTAGGCAATCAAAAGGAATCACCCATCCATGAACCGAGAGAGCGCGGCGTTGCTTGACTTTGACGATCGCTCTACCTAGGTCAAGTATGACGAGGCACGGCGCTTCCCAACAGAAACTCGAAACTGCTGCCTGTTGTGCAGCCTCCATGAAAAATAGATTGATATTCAAACCTACTAAAATATTTACACTGAAAGATTGCGCTGATATAGGTAACAATTTCGCAATGTGTACGAAAAGTTAAATGAGCCTTTATTGGCCGGGTTTTGAAAATTTTGTCACTTTTGACGGGCGATGGCCCAGCGTCTGACGTTTGATGTTTACATCTCGCCAAGGCCTACTTATTGAAAAAATCGTACAATAATGAGCTACTTCAGTGCCGATTTCTGAGCTTTTAATGAGGATTTTGAGACACTTTACTGCCGATTTCTAGAAAAATAAATTTGTTCCTCCTTTTTACAGTGAATACATACTGTATAATTGCCATTTCTTATATCTACTAAAAACATAACATTAATATGTAAAAAAATTAATGCTCTTTTTTGTTCTATTGAAATATCATTTTCACGTTTACTGTTCTTTTTGCAATCTGCATTGCCCCTGCTTTCCTGTGTTATTTTGACTAATAAGAGATTTTAAATTTAAATATGCATTCTATTGTTTAAATTGTAAGTATTTTTACACAGTTTACCTCTCGCTTTTTGAATGCTTTAATTTTTGTATTGTAAATATCCACTAACTTTTATCATTTTTGGCCTTTGTGCCAAAACGTATACGTCTTATAATTAACAAATAAATTACTTTGTTTTGTTTGGTCGAAACCCAACAGTTTTATTATTTTTTATTGCAAAAACATTAGTTTGTTTGTTTTATTTTAATTTATTCTTACAGAATTTATTCTAACAGAAAAATAAGTGGCACTAATCTAAGGTAGCGCAAATAATAGGGTACTAAATCCAACTATACTATATTCAAACTAAACGCAAGTGAAACATAAACACAAGTTGGAGGCATGGCTAGAGCGTGATACGCACGTAATCGGCTTGCTCTTGGCTAGCCGGCAATAAAATCTGACCCGGCGGGCGAGTGCAGCGAGTCGGTGTTTCTTACAGAGGTGTATTGAGTTGCAAGTGGACCTTTATTTTTTCCGATATAATTATTTGGCTATTTATTAATTGTTGGAGCTACGATTTGGTATGCCATAAAAGTTTGTTTTTAAAGTTCTTAATACTGGGGCATATTATTTTAATATTTTATATTACAAAATTCATAGAGATCGTCCTTAATGCGGCCCTGCCTCGTATTAGCCCTCAGAATTGTTCACGTGCTTCCATCGTGTAAATGTTTACGCGCCACTTGCATTTAGTTTGGACAGAGTGTAGTTTGACAGTTCTCGTTCTCGCCAATACTGCCCGGCGTGAACTGTTTGATCTGGACACCAATGACCAATAAATAGTCAGAAGAGGTTTGCCCTACGCCTCATTAGTATCTTGCCCAACCTCCGGCACATAAAAATTATGTACGGCCTATATAAAGCGCACCAAACTATCGGTTCCCAGAAGCAGTTCCTTTCGGGGAGCTAGACAACGGCAATCGTTGCGACATCAACGAGCAAAAATTGCCTCCAATTAAAGCTAATCGTTTCAACTGTGACCCGACAACTAACAACAACTGTTGGTTACAAGGTCTCCGGCCGGGCCCATTCACACACATCAGGCATTGTGACAATGCGGGCCGGACAGTGGCGGTCCCGACGGGGGTAGCACGGGGGGGGGGCACCTCACCTCCACCCGTTGTGAAAGTCTCCAATCTATACAAAGTTCCCTAACTTCCCCTAGACACGAACGATGTCCGATATAGTGTTAATGGAAAAAATTGATCTTATAAGAATGACCTACATATTTCAGCTTTTCTACTGTAAGAGCAAACGTAGAAAAAAGGTGTTCCTTTGTCAAAACAAAGCAACTTTTTCTAGTGAAACTGTAACTCGGTGGAAAACCAAAACAACTCCAAAACACCATCAAGTCAAATTTCTTGTGCATCTTATTAAACTAAATACTGACACGAAACAACAAACACTCGCACTAAATTATATTGTATTTTAAACAACGAATACTAATATCTAATATCGCAAACAAAAATGTAAATTCCCCTAGACACGAATAATGTCCGATATAGTATTAATGGAAAAAAATTATCTTAAGAATGTCTTACATTTCAGCTTTTCTACTGTAAGAGCAAACGTAGAAAAAGGGTGTTCCTTTGTCAAAACAAAGCAACTTTCTCTAGTGAAACTGTAACTCTGTGGAAAACCAAAACAACTCCAAAACACCAACAAGTCAAATTTCTTGTGTATCTTATTAAACTAAATACTGACACGAAACAACAAACACTCGCACTAAACTATATTGTATTTTAAACAACGAGTACTAATATCTAATAACGCAAAATAAATAATGTAAGTAAATTAAAAACATAGAGCGAAAGACCCGTTGCGACTGACACAAACGAAAAAGGAATCTGACGTTTTGAACACAAAACATGTTTTTGCATTTCTGTGATTTTTTTGTCGTCTCGCTTACTCAAGTTTGGCTGCCGTTTCTCTCGTTAGACCATACTACTTATTAATTCGATGCAGAACATTTTATCAAAAATTAACTGTCAACTTTGACCGCGCTTTACCTATTATCTCAATGTTATGTCTAAAATGACTTATCTACGCCCATGAAGTAAACGTCGCTAAATAATAATCTGAATTGGAAACAGACTATGGCAAACGGCAAGACAAAAAAATCATAACAATACCGGTAAGACCTACGACAAAAAACAAAAAATGTTTCTTTCCAAAATTAACCATACAATTTAATCAAGAGAATAATTCATCAAAAAATACCACTTTAACAATTTTTAAAATAAAAATAACTTATGAGCTTTATTTTTGTCACACCCGTCCTGCTAAAATTGTCACCGCCAGAGTATTTTTTTAGGCCAGATACACATAAATAGCTGTAAACAGGATATTTACGCACGCTCGTTACTGTTACAAACATAGGTAATAAATATTTATGATGGTTCTTTTAAATATTTATTAGCATCAGGCCATAGACAGGCACATTTTAGAACTTCTCTGTTTGTCGTTGGCAATGGACTAATACACCACTTTTTTAGTTGCTTATCCGATTGCATGGGGTGAAAAGATTCCACGGTATTTTTTAAAAAATAAATTGTGGGCCGGGATTTTCCCGAGAAAAAAATGTAAGAAGATATTTCGCTAAAAAGCGAGTCTCCTTTTGACACATCGCTAAGGAAGTGTCTGTACAACTCGTTAGTCTGTGCTATTGGGTAACACATTGTGACAACCCTACTCTGCTCGTATTCCCGTCATGAAGGGGCATTTTGTGAACAGATATTGAATAGTAGTACCAAAGATCATAATACTTGAATATTATGATCTTTGGTAGTACATAGAGAGCTGGAGCATCCCCCATTAGATGCTACAAAATAATTTTGTACGACGAGGTTGGAACCCCCAACTCCATTATCTACGGCCCTGCTGCGGAGTCTTGCGCTGTTTAGATAAGAGGAGGGAAATATTTTGTCTTTTTGATCTATAAAATGCACATGCATTGTACGAAATATATGCGAACTAGATTAAATGAACATGTTTAATGAGTCGCAATGTATACATACAGGGTGTAACTTAAGTATGTTAAAATATTTCAGGGTCGTGATCCTCGGCCAATTTTAACAACAAAAGTTGTGTACAAAAATTCTTCGTTTTCGAGTGTTAAAATTTTCTAAAAAAAAACGTCTTTTCTCAAAACTTTTTTATTCTTATTTCGAGTTAAAATTAATTGTGTTGCCTTGAAACCTCTAAAATTTTGTTTTTAATTGAGAACAAGATCCTGATCTTCTCCCTACGCTTTTGTACCTGAAATTTTTTGCAAGTACGATTAAATAAATTTAAAAATCTAATTTGCCACGAAACGGCGATAGATACAAAAATAAGTCAAGAAACACTTTTTGTTCAGAAACACATGCTCCATCCAAAACTGCTACCTACTTTAATTTCGTACAGGGCCGTATATTAACTCTCTTCTTGAATTTGTCTTCCGATTTACCCAATATCTCCGCCACTGATTCAATCTAGAGGTTGAAAATAACACATTTAAAAAGGTCTTAGCCGAAAATGATGTGTACCAAATTTGGTTAAAAAAGCTCTACAAATAAAGAAATTATGGGAAAAAAGACGATTTTTTGTGAGAATTTTAACACCCCTTATATCAAACTCGAAGAATTTTTGGACACATGTTTATATGAACTTTTTTTCTTAGAATTGGCTGAGGACCATCTCCCTGAAATCTTTTAACATACTAAGTTACACCTGTATAATTATACATCTTTGATCAATGATTTTCTGCGCATCATATTAATAAAAAAAACACTCTCCAGCACCCTAGGTATATAATACTACAGGGTGGTTCACTTTTATGTGGTAGGACTTTAACATTAGATAGAAAAAGATAATCTAAAATGAAAATTTTATATCAACATATTATATCGGGGAAAGCTTAGTTTCCGAGATACAGGGCGTTGAAGTGTTGGAAAAAATATGAAGTATTTTTTACACTGTCCGAACCAGTGGAGATATTTAAACCAAATTTGATGTGTAGTACCACCTTTTTGACTACGATATTTAGTGATAATATGAAGGTCCTGAAATAACCAGTGGTGGAGTTATGGGTTTTCACTATCACTAAATTTAAAAAGTAATTAGTACGGACCTGTCTCACATCAACGTAAATTTTTTTTTCGTAAAGTTCTTTCAATTCTCTACAAAAAGTGTATCTTGACATTTTTTTGTATCTGCCACGGTTGTGTAGTAAATAAATTATTTCGTTTCCATCTCAGCCTTTTTTGCCTAAAAATGTGTTTTCTAAGATTATTGATAAATATCGCAAATAACAGAAATTAATTATGGAACACTTATCGGATTCAGCTATTTTATTTTTAATTTTATGGAAACAATTTTAAAAATAAACTGGCACTTGGTTTCAGGTACATTACTTTATTATCATTTTAACATTTTTATCAAATCTGTATTATTTCTTAATAATTTTTATAATTCTAAATTTGTAGAATTCTAAATTATACCACGACGAGTAAAACATGATTCTTCCGCCCATAAAATGTTATTTAAAAATTGTCTTATTTCCTTTGACTACAAAATCCATCGGCAAAATACTAATGTCCTTTCTGCATCGCCGTACTGGTGAAGATAAGTGTGCCATGGAAAAGAAAATCTTATTGACAGTTAATAATACAATAATCTGTCATCCAGTAGATGAACGTAGCAGCGCCGCAGTTTGTCTTTGTTAATAATTAAAATGCCGTTCCAATTTACAAATGAAGAGCAGGCTGACATCCATTTCTGCTATGGAGTTGCAAATGGGAACTCTGCGGAAGCAGCCAGAAAATACCGGCGGCGATTTCCAAATAGGCGCCATCCGCGTCCCTCGGTGTTTGTTAACATGCACCGGCAATTCAGAACTCGCGGTCTGAGAACTAGAATCGTCGAACGAGGAAATGAAAACAATATCCAACAAGTCAGACGCCACAATGAGATTCTTCGTGAATTCGATAGGAATCCTACAACAAGTAGCAGAAGAGTGTCAGTGGCCCTACGTGTTTCAAAGTCTGCAATTTTGCGAGCTTTAAAAAGAGATCACAGGCATGCGTATCATCTACAACCCGTACAAGGTTTAAGGCCCGGCGATGCAGAAAGAAGATTAGTGTTTTGCCGATGGATTTTGGAGTCAATTGAAGGAAATAGACAATTTTTAAATAACATTTTATGGACGGACGAGTCGTGTTTTACTCGTCGTGGAGTAGTAAACTTTCATAATCAGCATATTTGGGCACAAGAAAACCCACATGCAATCCGGCCAAGAAATTTTCAGGTCGAATTTAGTGTCAATGTTTGGATTGGACTGTACAACCATCATCTGTTTGGACCCTTTTTTTTGCCACAGCGAGTGAATGGTGACAATTTTTTGGAGTTTTTAGTAGCTGAGCATAATAATATATGGGAAGACATTCCTTTAAACTTAAGATTGTTGGCTTGGTTCCAACTTGACGGCTGTCCTGCACATTTTCACCGAAATGTGAGGAACTGGTTAAATAATAACTTTCCAAATAGGTGGATCGGACGAGGGGGGCCGGTCGCTTGGCCACCACGTTCTCCGGACATAACACCTCTGGACTTCTTCGTATGGGGATTTTTAAAAGAACAAGTCTATGCGACTCCTGTAGAAACAAGGGAACAACTTATTGATCGTATCAGAAATGCGTGCGATGAATTGAGAAATGGCAATTTAATCGATGCTGTTCAATCCGTTAGGCGTCGAAGTGAATTATGTGTGCAACAGAATGGATCACATTTTGGACAATTGTTGAATGTTGTACAAATTTAGAATTATAAAAATTATTAAGAAATAATACTAGATTTGATAAAAATGTTAAAATGTTAATAAAGTAATGTACCTCAAACCAAGTGCCAGTTTATTTTTAAAATTGTTTCCATAAAATTCAAAATAAAATAGCTGAATCCGATAAGTGTTCCATAATTAATTTCTGTTATTTGCGATATTTATCAATAATCTTAGAAAACACATTTTTAGGCAAAAAAGGCTGAGATGGAAACGAAATAATTTATTTACTACACAACCGTGGCAGATACAAAAAAAATGTCAAGATACACTTTTTGTAGAGAATTGAAAGAACTTTACGAAAAAAAAAATTTACGTTGATGTGAGACAGGTCCGTACTAATTACTTTTTAAATTTAGTGATAGTGAAAACCCATAACTCCACCACTGGTTATTTCAGGACCTTCATATTATCACTAAATATCGTAGTCAAAAAGGTGGTACTACACATCAAATTTGGTTTAAATATCTCCACTGGTTCGGACAGTGTAAAAAATACTTCATATTTTTTCCAACACTTCAACGCCCTATATCTCGGAAACTAAGCTTTCCCCGATATATGTTGATATAAAATTTTCATTTTAGATTATCTTTTTCTATCTAATGTTAAAGTCCTACCACATAAAAGTGAACCACCCTGTATAATACACGATCTCTGTGGTGCCGACGGGTGAAAAGGATGGATACATGCCACATCCAGCTCCACGCCATTCCGCCATTAAAAAAGTAGTAAATTTTAGTTTGATGAGGATTATCTTACATTGAGGTATTGGTCGTATACGCGGATTATTCTTTGTGAAGATACGTTTAATTGCTTCCTAGAAGTAGAAACTATAATTATTTGACCTGTTATTATGCAATATGCCCCCGTATGGGTTCGTGGCGACGTCACTAATTTCAATATTAATTTTTGGCTCAAGTAAGAAGAAAAAACAGGCTAGCCAGCCAGCTTTTTGGGATGTTAAGGCCTTTAACTACGCGATGGACAAAAAAAAGGGAAATCTTTTTTTACTGTATTAGTTTATTGCAACTATATAGACTAAACTAAAACTGTACGTAAGTATAGCATTGTAATAAGATACAGTATTTTTAAATTCGCACCTCTTTATCTCAAATTAGAGTAAGTTTGCAATTTTAGGTGACTGTTCTTTTCAATTTTTAATACAACATAAGTACCGCCGTATCTTTTCAAACCATTCTTTATTTCAATAATTTAAATAATCCGAAACTACCTACGGCATACCAATATCTCTTTTGGGAATTTTTTAATTCGACCACTATTTTTGGATCACCTACTACCTACAGACTGAGAGACGACTGCTAAATAAGATCAGTAAATATTAACAAAATATTTACCAGAAATTTCATATTTCTATTACTTAAGTAAATGACTCAGAATCCAAATAACAGGCTATAGAGGTTTTCATTGGAAATTCAAACAGCTCCTATTTGTTTAAAATTTTAGTAACATATTGGGGTCATCGCAATTTTTTTTTATTTGGATCGATCGTCATCTGTCTATCTCTATTAGAAGAGCCAACAATTATTGAGATAAAGGTAAGTGTAAAATTTAAAAAAATCAAAATTCTACAGGGTGCTCCGCAATGATGTGCAAGTATTTGGAGAAAGTGTTCTTCGGGTGGTTTTAAGGGGCCAAAAAAATATTTTTGATTTTTTCCTCAAAAACGGCTCAATCTAGAAATTTGAATTTTGGGGTTAGTCAGTTGGAAAACCTTTTCTTAACTTTTTTGTATGTTGGTTCATCTGAAAATAAAAATACCTGTTCATAGCCTGATTAATTTAGAAACTCTTTTATTGTTGTCCTTTTTTCATCAACTTAATAGTTTTCCTGGAAAAATAAAATTGCTTTTTTGTTCGGTATTTAAATACAATTATTGACACTTACGACTGCGTTAAAACAGAGTAGGCGGATGTTATTTTTGTAACGTTCGTATTTTACTGTTTACCATCTTCATTTTTTAAATTTACCCGAAACATTTTTTTTTAATTAAATAATGTCTTTGAATGTAGAAAAGAGTATGCCCTACCACGCTTGTACACAGTAAAATACTAAAGTGACAAAAATGATAACCGGCTACTATGTTTTTGCGCAATCGTGGTTGTCAATAACTGTATTTAAATACTGAACAAAAAAGTAATTGTTTTTTATCAGAAAAAATAACTAGAAACAAAAGTAAAAAAGTTTCTAAATTAATTGGGCTATAGAATACGCATTTTTATTTTCAGATAAACCAACATACAAAAAAGTTCTGTAAAAAAGACGAATAGGTGTTTCGGGTATCTACTTCTACCCTTAGGATGGATAGGGTACAAAAAGTAATTCTATCCTAAAGTGTCTTCCAACTGGCTAGAAATGTTTCTTTTCCCAAAATTCAAGTTTCTGTTATGGATTAAGACCCCCTTAAAACTACGTCTAGAATACTTTCTCCAAATATTTGCAAATCATTACGGAACACCCTTATAAATATCTCGTATCTAAGGTACTATTTTGTTGTTTTGTTGCTCATCTTGTATTTTGCCCGAGGCCATAGACAAACCCAAATATAGGTTTGTCTATGCCCGAGGCTTTGCCTATAGTCGTTGACTGACGTTATTAATACGTCAGTCAACGCTATAGTGTTGAGTGACAATGAAAACCTCCACCGAATTTTTACATGAAAATTGAAGGAGTTATTGATTTATAAGGCAATGAAAGCGAGAATGAAAGTACCTACATGGCACTGGAATAAGGGCTATCCTGGCGTTTAGTAGATTTTGCTGATGTTATTGTTAGGACCAATGAGGTTCAAAGTTGCCCAAAATGGTGCCCAAATCAAATCGGTCACTTTTAAATTAATTAGCTGGCTCTAACCACCAAAAACGGAAACAAGTTGTGAAAAAAGGTAGGTATCTATCAATCACTGATTTTTTAGTTAGTCGTTTAGTACCTATCTACAATATTTGGAATCTACCGTGTCTGCTAAAAAGTTTGCAACATATGTTTGTCAGCTGAATTTAAATTAAATTAGAAGTCCTACATGTTGTTCTACACGTCAATATTCAAATCAAACCCAGAAGTAATAAATCATTCAGCGACATTGGTACAGAGATATATGAATATGGTTAAAATGGAATAAACACGATTTTAATATGGTCGTTTTCCGAGACATTACAGCACCGTATTCCATTCGGTATGTAGGTACCTAAATGTTATTAAAAAATATAAAACACCCGCCAAACCAACTTCTGGCGGCAATGTACCATGCAGCAAACCGGGAACAGAACAATGTTTTGCAATTTTTGCCTTTATTGTATTCTGTTAATAATAATACTTGCTAATTAGTAATAAAAAGTGATCGCAGAAAAATACATAAATAAATATTTATAGGGGGCCGCGGTTCGACTCGAGGTCAAGGCAGACCGCATGCATATATGTCTTCAAAATGCATCACCAAAATCTACTGAAAGGATTTTCTTTACCTACTCCAATTACATGTCCTTTGCATTAGTTCTGAAAAATCCTCATTTTTTGTGTCCATTTAAAAACAAATTTTAACGAAATATTAATTTAAAAACAAACATGAACACAAAATAAAAAAATTTAAGGTACCTAGGAAATCAATACCAAGTAATAAAAAATAGACGGGTTTCATTCAATACAAAGTAATAAAAAATAGACGGGTTTCATTCGATAATATACCGATAATTCGATAATATATCGATAATATACCGTCCTCCGTATTTTTCATTACTTCGGAGTTATTGTTTTGAGTTCCAGTTCAGTTTGCAAATTACAATTTTATTAAAATTTGATGAAAAAAATATATATTTGTTTAAACGGACACCAAAAATGAGGATTTTTCTGCACTAATTTCGATAAAGCTAATTTCTAATTGCTAATTAAGGGCAATTCAACTTTGCCAGTAAATTTTTATTTTATCCAATAATACCTAAGTCACCTCTGCTCTCTGCAGTATATCATTTCCCGTTATACACAGAGCGTTCGGAAAAAAATTGAAAACACGTAAAAAAATCGGAGTAGCTTGCTGTGACTTTGGATTTGACTTGAATTTTTCTCAATTATTCTAAACAACTTTTTTTAAATTTTGACTTTACTCTTGCGTCACTTTCATATTTTTGAATATAATACCTATATAATAATTTTCTGAGATGTTAAAAATAAAAGAAATTTACGCCGCGATTTCTTTGCAATAATTGCTATGTTCGCGGAGCAATTCCGAACCAGTAACTGTCAATAATGTAAATATCATTGGTCAGTTTAAATTTTAGAATTTCCGTGAGCCAATCACATTGACAGTTACTACATGAAGTGTTTTTGCTGGCATCTATTGCAGTCAAATTGTCAAGTGTCATGATGACAACAACACAGCCAATCGTTACTATATACAAGGTTTAAAAGTAACAGCGTTGTGTTGTTCATCAGTGGTAACGGTAACAGTTTAGTATGCCTCACTTAGAATAATAATGGCTCTTATGCAATCCACCTCCTGGGAAATATCCATTGACTTCAGAAGGGTGTGACAAAATTTGTTAACAAACGATTGGGCCACACAGATAATCCCACTATTTTGTGGCATAAAAAGGTCTACCATTCTTAAGGGAAGCTCTTTTACTCGATCAATCGTACAATAAGAATTTCAGAACATACGATTTACAAACCGACTTCGAAGTTGACATTCCCCATAAAATTGCTCACATATCAAGGATTTTGTGGAAAACAAAAATAAATTAGAAATTGTCAGCAACCAAGAGTTCATTAATTTTTTTAAATCCAAATAAGTGGATTACATATTCATATTTACGGATGGCTCGCTTGATCCAGTGACTGCAAGAGTAGGGTATATTCCTAATAATGTTTATAACTTCTCTTCCAGAATCCACGTTAATACTTAAATATGTTCTGCTGAAATTATAGCGATTGAAATATGTATTCAAAAAAATATTAAAAAGACAATTATTTTATCTGATTCAAAAACTACCATGGTCTAACCAAATTGTAATAAAGGCATCTATTATCAAAAGGTTTCTTATAGTTTCCAGGGTAGAGGGATTTGATATTAGATTATTATGGGTTCCAGAACACAAGGGTGCAGAAGGGAATGAGGTTGCCGACAAACTAGCAAAAATAGGAAAATATCTTACCATTTCATCTTCAATAAAGGTAGAATCAGAAGACCTTGAACCAATATTATAGATCCACATAATTTTAACGTTTTGTAACAGAATAGAGTTCTCAAGACAAGCACAATCATTATAAAAAAATAAGCTTTGAATTTCCCATCATCATCATCATGGATTTTGACATTTAACAAAATAAACCTTCAAGACAAGTAACAAAAATGTAGACGAATAATATACTCCCTACTTTTTCTACCTGAGTTCTCATACTACTATCCGAGGTGTCCCTTCGGGATGTGTTATATAGTCCACCTTACGAGAGAATACGAGCCTCAAGAATGCGAGTAAAAAATTTCTAATGTTGCCAAACTTCGAAATATAATTCTCCTTAGGAAATATAATAAACCAAAGCCATTACGCTAGTGCACCAGAATTGTACAAGTTTTTTGCGATCCGGCAACGCCTAGCAAGCCCAGTAAAGATTCTTGAGGCTCGTATTCTCTCGTAAGGTGGACTATAGCACCTCCGTTGCCCGGATCCTTTGTTGTGTTGTTAAATTAACTCCTAAGTTTAAATCTCAATAAGAAAGAAAATAGAAGAACTGAGAGGAAAAGAAAGTGTAGAACTTAAAACAAAAAGTCTCCTCGTGGGATGGTAGCAACCAGAACAATCCTAGAGGAATAATAGTAAGGGTGGTGCAATAAAGACCGTCTACGATGGCCAAGTAGCCCAGCCCAATGAAATGAAAGAAGAAGAAGTGGTAACAGTTTCATAACCCATTATTCACGCCAAACTGAAACCGGTGAGTGCACGATGTATACAGGGTGAGTTTTTTTCGATGCCCAAGATGGGGATCTCGGAAACTAGCAGAGCTAGAACAATGGTTAAACAGGGAAAGAATTGCAGTTTTGAATGCTCCATCTAATGCCCCTTTTGGACTTTTAAAAAAGTTCATGGCTCACTATATATTTTGAAAAGAATGATTTTTTGCTATTTCATCAGATCTCTGTAGCTCCGTTATTTCTGATCTGATTATACAGAAAAACTGTGGAGACAAAAATTGTAGATAATTTTGGACTTAATAAGATAATCTAATCTATTTTTTTTGTTGTTTGTGATTTTTGAGATATGACATAAACTTTTTTTTTTTAAATGTAAATCATAGTTGGCTGTGGCCTTATTAAATCGGTCATTTTTTGAGCTTTTCAAAGATATAATACTCGGCATAGTTACTATAAAAAAGAAAAGAGCTATGGCTAATTTTCTGTTTTTTTTTTAATTTTCACATAGTCAGCCATGGAATATTTTCATTATGTTCTATTTTATAATAAGACATACTTCAAATTTTCAAATATTTTATTTTTAGCTGGTAACAAAATGTAACAAAATAAAACAAAAATTATCATGATGGAGCTCCACCACATAATTATTTGCCCGTAAGAAATTACCTAGATCAGCTCTATCCAAATAGTTGGATAGGGAGAAATAGACCTATTTCCTGGCAGCCCCGATCCTTTGATTTGTCTGTTTTGGATTTATTTTTGTGGGGAACAGTACAAAATAAAGTATGAGACAATTGCTGAATTAAGAGCAGCTGTTTTAGAAGCAATTGCCAGTATTGACAGGCGCTCTCTAAGAAAGGCGACAAATTCAGTTTTAAAAAGATGCAATATTTGCATAAATAATAATGGTGGATTGTTTGCACACCTTTTTTGTTTTCAAAGGTGAGATTTTAAAATATAAATAATTTGAATTTGAGTTTTTTAATTTTTGTTTTATTTTGTGACATTTTGTTACCAGCTAAAAACAAAATATTAGAAAGTTTGAAGTATGTCGAATTATAAAATAGAACGTAATTATGAAAATGTTCCATGGCTGAATATGTCAAAATTATATCTTTGAAAAGCTCAAAAAATGGCCGATTTGATAAGGCCACAGCCAAATATGATGTACATTTAAAAAAACACAAGTTTATGTCATATCTCAAAAATCACAAACAAATAAAAAATTGGATTAGATTATCTTATTAAACCCAAAATTATCTACAATTTTTGTATCTACAGTTTTTCAGTATAATCAGAAATAACGGAGCTACAGAGATCTGATGAAATAGCAAAAAATCACTCTTTTCAAAATATCTAGTGAGCCATGAACTTTTTTAAAAATCCAAAAGGGGCATTAGATTGAGCATTCAAAACTGCAATTCTTACCCCATTTAACCTTTGTTCTAGCTCTGCTAGTTTCCGAGATCCCCATAGTGGGCATCGAAAAAAACTCACCCTGTATGTAGAAAATAGAGATGCAACGGCAGTCAAATCATTTCATTTTGTTAGTTTATAATTCGAAATTCGTTAGTTTATAGAATTTCAAATTTGGTATAAAACTCCACTTTGGTAAAGGTTTGTTCCTTTCTCAGTTGCTGCTTTTCTAAAAATGTCAGTGAGGATTTATTACAAATTTCGGCACTTAGCAGCTAGCAGTATCGATGGAGCAAAAACAGAACTCACAAGCATGTTTCCATGTCCGCCCGTGAATGCAGCTCCGCTTTTCCGTCCACCACCTCCGCCGCCGACACCGAAAATCAAGTCCGACCACTTCGACCGAAAATCGAAAATCTGACCGCCACAACTTCAAACCTTCTGACGTCACCGCCCGCCGCCGATCGCTAATTGGCGGCGCGCGCGCGCGGGCGGTCAAACGGCGATCGCCAGAGCACCACCGCGGCCGCCGCCGTAGATGCGACGATTTCCCAGCGCGCACTGAAAGTAAAATCGACGGCCACGCGGCCGCATCTGATTCACTCTTCGGCGAAGGCAAGAGAGGTCGAAGTGGGGAACCGCGGGAACCCAGCGCGAGGGGTTCCAGGAAGCTGAGGAGGTTTGGCGCGAGGATGTTTACAGTCGCCCGTTTCGTAATGCAAAAATAAGCCGGCGTTGACTGGAAATGTTTACTGGGGCCACAGACATATATAGCTTAGCGAAGCTATATGTATAGGTCTGTGCTGGGGCGTATCGAACGTCAAATTAATAACGAGTGGTCCACCTGTCACAACACAATACAATAGGAAACTTTCCTCCAATTCAGTTTCGAAATAAAATGCTAATCGGTGGATGCACAATGACCAAATTACAATACCGGCATTCGACCGGCATATACAGTATGTCCACGGATGGGGCAAATAAGAGGACAAATGGACCAAAAATTTCATTTTTCGACAAAAAGTCATTCTCGATAAAAGTTTCTGCTTCTCGAAAAAATATGGTCCACGAAGAAACTTTTCGATTTTTTTATACAGGGTGTCCAAAAAATTCAAAAACATTAAATGCGATCAAGAAACTGCCTTTATTTTTAAAAATATCAAAAACTTTTACTTAGAAAAGTTGTTTAGAATTAAAATATGTGTCCGATTGTCACTTTTCAAACAAATCAGCGAACTCCGATTTTTTAAATTTCCAAGTGTGAAATTCCTTTGTTTTTAAAAATATCAAAAATATTTATTTAGAAAAGTTGTTTAGAATTAAAAGACGTGTCTGATTGTAACTTTTTAAGCAAATCGGGCGACTTTAATTTAAATGGGTAAAAAATTGAAAAATCAAAGTCTGCGGATTTGCTTCAAGAATTACCCTCCGACACGTCTTTTAATTCTAAACAACTTTTCTAAATAAATATTTTTAATATTTTTAAAAACAAAGGAGTTTCACACTTGGAAATCAAAAAAATCGAAGTTGGCTGATTTCTTTGAAAAGTGACAATCGGACACATCTTTTAATTCTAAACGACTTTTCTAAGTAAAAGTTTTTGATATTTTTACAAATAAGGCAGTTTATTCTTGATCGCATTTCATGTTTTTGAATTTTTTGGACACTGTATAAAAAAATCAAAAATTCTCTTTGTGGACCATATTTTTTCGAGAAGCAGAAACTTTTATCAAGAATGACTTTTTGTCGAAAAATGGCATTTTTGGTCCATTTGTCCTCTTATTTACCCCATCCGTGGACATACTGTATACAGGGTGATTCAGTTTTATTCTGCGACACTTCAACAGGTGACAGAAAACCAAAAAATAACCGCACTTTCTTTTATAAACTATATCATTTTAAGGCCTTATTAAAAAGTTACAGGGTGTTAAAGTTTTAAGAAACGTGGTCTTTATTGAATATTTACCAAACTAATTGAGATATTTAAGTCATATTTGGTACACGTTATAACCGCATGGGTTAGCATAAAACCTGTTAATATCAAACACCTTGAACAACCAGTGGCGTAGAAGTAGGTAATTAGTATAATTGTTTAAAAAAAAAAAGAACCACCTTGTATAGCAATAAAATGTATTCAATTTCGTATGTAAATTTTAATTTTAAACCAAAATGCCCCCCCTGGTAATTTTTGGTATGTGCCATGGTTTCGTGGCAAATTTGATTTTTTGTATTATTTCGGGGTAGGTATTTCTGAAAAATTATCTAAAAAATTTGCTCCATAAGTATCACTTAAAGTGGAAATAATGTGTTTGCTACTTTAAATAAAGTAACTTTGTTCAATAAACTTACCTATTTAAGGCTATACTTTTGAAAATACAGGGTCTAATACATTTAAGAAAGATACAATTAATGTTACGCTCTGTATCTTGAAAAGTAAAACCTTGAATGGGAAAGTTTATTGGGAAAATGTACTGTATTTAAAGTAAGAAACACATTTTTTTCTGCTTTGAGTGTTACTTATGGAGCGAAGTTTTAAGTTAATTTTTCAGAAGTACCCCGAAATAATACGAAAAAATCAAATTTGCTATGAAACCATGACACATATGAAAAAATGCTAAGAGAATGTTTTTGTTTACAATTAAAATTTACATAAGAAATTGAATACATTTTATTGCTATACAAGGTGGTTCTTTTTTTTTTAAAAGACAATTATACTAATTACCCACTTCTACGCCACTGGTTGTTCAAGGTGTTTGATATTAACAGGTTTTATGCTAACCCATGCCGTTATAACGTATAGCAAATATGACTTAATTATCTCAACTAGTTTGGTAAATATTCAATAAATTCCACATATTTCTTACAACTTTAACACCCTGTAACTTTTTTATAAGGCCTTAAAATGATATAGTTTATAGAAGAAAGTGCGGTTATTTTTTGGTTTTCTATCACCTGTTGAAGTATCGCAGAATAAAACTGAATCACCCTGTATATGCATATAACCAACGATACAATAATTTTGTATACTACAATATAAATTATTATATTGTTGCATATAACTTTTCTCAAAAGCGTTGTTGCATAACACCCCCGAAGCCATTTGAAAATATTCACTGTATAGCTTATAAATCCGAAGATTTTGATATATTTTCTATGTAGACTGCAAGGTGGCCAGAGGACTCCTGCAAGCAGTTGCGTCGTACAGCACCGTGCTCGTAGGGTTCCTACTGGATTTGGAGAGTTGGGACAATATAGTCATTAAGGGATTAAGGTGGGTTTATGCAACACAATTTAATAATCCAGTAAATTTAATTGGATTTATATCGGTAATAATGCAATTCATTGGGTAAGAAAAAATTTTTCTTCATCGATAGTACACACACTATACAGGGTTAACTATGACTTAGTACAAAAATTTTTACCACGTGCGCAGGGTGGCTTAAGAAAACATAGAAAAATATTTTTAGATTTTTTTTACGATCTTTAAAAAAACGGGTAAAGACCCCTATTTTCCCTGTAAATCCCCGCCTTTAATAACGTCATCCAATTTGGCTTCTGAAGGTACTGACAGCTGAAGTGATTTTCCGCGGTGTTGCCGTTGATTTAGGAACGGTGAAAATACCTTTTTACTCAAACAAATTTAAAAAATACATAAATAACAATCGATTTGAATCTGTACAGATGCAGCGCTATTAGATTCCCCTTACCTTAGCTCGTATCCGGACCGGTTCCTACTCTCGCGGAAAGCTCATTACCGCGACACCACAAGCCGTCTCCCTTAATACCCCCGGAGCTCCTCTGATGAATTCTTGTCCACCATCTAACCTCTTCTGAAGCATAGATAAAGGATTTATTGTTCTGAAGCCTCGGCGGTATGAATTAAGCGACGTATCGGCCCGGTCGAGTCTATGAAACGTTTTTTCGACTGCTCCGCGTTGCCCCGTTCGTCATTTCATAACTTCCTAGCTAGGCAACTAACTGTACATACAAGGTTTGTTCCAACAGGGTCAATAACCGTGCTCAAGTACGTTCAGCGCATGCGCACTACCCCACTGGCTGTTCCAACTGAATTATGTACCTACCGACACGGGACGATACACGCACTGTTCCAGCCGATTTATGGATCATTTGTGTATCGTCCTTGTACGATAAAAACGGTGCCTGGTCTAAAGCAATAACCGCGTGTACTGACATGCGCAGTGTATGGTCGTGTGACAGAGATAAACATTAACATCATATTTTTGTTTTTACGTAGATAGGTTTAAATCGATGGCTGGGATCGTGTTTTTTATTTCTTGTTGGTTTTTGGCTTGTTGGGTAGGGCGGGGAATCGTTGAACAATTTTTCCGTTCCATCTGAAATTTTCTTTGGGATCATTTGTTCCAACTCGAATTTACGTACCGTCACAGAACTGTACATGAACTAGATGATAACCCTTAAAGAACGCATGCGCTAGTTTTGCACCGTTCATGTGCGATCCCAAAGAAAATTTCAGATGGAACGGATTGTGAATCAAATCGACCAAATCACGTTTTGCGACCGCACCTAACCTGCGTGTTTAATATGTGGCTAACTGAATGTTCGGTGGGCTAACCTCACTCTTCACTCTAAAAAATTATTGTTCAACGATTCCCCGCCCTACCCAACAAGCCAAAAACCAACAAGAAATAAAAAACACGATCCCAGCCATCGATTTAAACCTATCTACGTAAAAACAAAAATATGCTGTTAATGTTTATCTCTGTCACACGACCATACACTGCGCATGTCAGTACACGCGGTTATTGCTTTAGACCAGGCACCGTTTTTATCGTACAAGGACGATACACAAATGATCCATAAATCGGCTGGAACAGTGCGTGTATCGTCCCGTGTCGGTAGGTACATAATTCAGTTGGAACAGCCAGTGGGGTAGTGCGCATGCGCTGAACGTACTTGAGCACGGTTATTGACCCTGTTGGAACAAACCTTTTCAAGTTTGGCTAGTAGCCGACGGAGGGCATTTGCGAATGTAACATGGCGTTATTTCCCAGTTTGGTCTTGATTTTCGCGGCAAATCGTTCAGCGTCTTTGTGAAAATGCCGGAGTATTCGAACGCCGAGTTGACGGACATGGTTATAATGTACGGGAGATGCGATGAAAGTGCACATCGAGCTGCAGCAGAATACCGTATTCGTTTTCCTAACAGGGCAAATATGCCTAACCCACGTACTTTCGTGAACATTGTACAACGTATGCGAAACACTGGTGTTTTGCAAGCTCGAAGGGGTGGGCCTGGAGGGCAAATGAACATGGACGATGTTGAGTCAGTGCTTGATTTGATGGAAGAGCAACCTTCCATAAGCACTACAGCTATTGCAAGGAGATTGGGAATATCTCAGAACAAGGCAAGTAAAATAAAACCAATAAAACTGACTTCTACCAAAGACTATCCCATGTGATGGGATTGTCTTTGCTTGCACCTAATACCTACATAAAATTTAAAATGTAACAATACAATTATTTACAGGCATGGAGGATTCTAAGGGAAAACGGCCTTCACCCTTATCACATACAAAAGGTCCAAGCATTAGAAGCAAATGATTTTCCGGTGAGAATGACCTACTGCACTTGGCTACGTGATCGAATCGCCCAAGACCCAAACTTTGTTTTCAACATTCTTTGGACAGACGAATGCTGCTTGACACGTGCTGGGGTTTTAAACACGTATGTAAATTTTTACTTACTTATAGCTTTCTCTCCTCCATATTATCTTTTTTATTTATTATAAAATTGGCTATGTCAATCCTAACGCCTTCGCCAAAATTGTGAATATTTCTAAATTTTTGTTTTTTTTTTTAGACACAACAGCCATATTTGGTCCGATGAGAACCCACATGCTGTTCGGCGGTTTAATTTCCAACGTCGGTTTTCCATCAATGTTTGGGCTGGAGTTTATGGAGATCGATTAATTGGACCATACATTCTACCGGAAAATTTAAACGCTGAACGATACTTGTATTTTCTGACAAATGTTTTGTTTGATAATTTGCCACTACAAGTACTGCATGACATGTGGTTTATGCACGATGGTGCACCAGCCCATTTTGCGAGACCTGTTCGTGCACTTTTAGACGACCAATGCCCCAACCGTTGGATCGGAAGAGGAGGGCCCATTGCATGGCCGCCGCGATCACCAGACTTGAATCCAATGGATTTTTGTATTTGGGGATTCATGAAGGCGATTGTGTACGAGCAGGAAATCGACAACGAGCAGCAGTTACGTGAACGAATTGAAGGTGCAGCTGTTCAAATCCGGAATAATCATGGACTTTTTGCACGTATCCGGACTTCTTTAGTTAACCGAGTGAATTTGTGCATCGAAGTTAACGGCGGCCTCTTTGAACAGCTACTGTAGTGCTTTGCATGTGCATTTGTGCAATGTGTGCTAGTGCAGTTGTGATTTTTCGGTTACCCTTCGGGGTTTTCCTGGCGGAGGGGATTTACCTCGTCGTGGTCGTCAGGCTGAGTACCTCGCTTCAAACAAAAGGAATAGCAGAGGGAAACCAAGAGATCCCCAACAGATTTAAAAAATGTGAATGTTGTGTTGTGTGACTTTTAATGTAAAAAAGCAAGAAAACAGAAAATGGTGCAAACAATCCTGGAAATGTCAGTAAGGTAGGTGTTTCATAGGCATTCTACATGTTCCTCAGAAAGTAATCGTTTTTAAAAGGAAATCGAAATTTTGTGGTGAATCCTCGGATAAATTGATAGACGTGGCAACGCCGCGCTATTGACATATGCGAAATTTTTAGACATGTCGCGCGGGCGTCCATAGGCGGCGTTTTTTGAGGGGTTTAATACAATTTGAAAAAAAATTTTTTTAGGCTTAAGACAAATGTTAGAAAATTTTTGAAAATTTATTTTAGCAAGTCTAATTTTTCTTTATCTGCCATAAAAATTTTTGTACTAAGTGATAGTTAACCCTGTATAGAAAGCTTAATTCCGAGTTTTCGACCATCAACCTCTTGCAGGTTTTCGGCCATCTTAAATTTAGGGGTGAATTAGTTTTTCGCGGACAACAGCTGTATTTTTAATTTTACCAAAAAAATAGTCGATACCATTTTTAAGCGAAAAAAGGAGCTCTGCAAATTTGTTCTCCTATCATTTTCTTGAATTTTGTATATACGTACCTACGAGTATAACAAGTTATAAGAAAATAATCGAGGAAAAAAAGGTTTGCAATATTTTCACATCTAATATCTTTTTTACAAGCTTTTAATAAAATTGCAATGTATGGTGAACTATGTATGTTTAGGTCAAATCTTGCAAGCTGGAATTAGAACCACTTCCTGACATCCGATTGAGCTGAAATTTTGCATACACCTTTAGTTCCGGTGACAATACAATATACAATACTCAATATTGAATATTGTAATACTTTCAAAATGGCCGTCGCCACAAGATGGCGGATGATGTATTTTTTTGTCACCCCTTAATATGGGTATCAATTGAAAGGGCTTGAAGAGAAGAACTAAAAAGTTGAAAATAAAATTAATAGTAAAAAAATATTTTTAAAAACAAGCTTTTATTTAAATGCTCTGAAAAGAAGAAAATAAACTTTATAACAAATCAAACCAAGGCAAACCCATAATTTTGTTACATTATACAACTGTATATGATATAAAAGCTTGTCGCGAGAATATATATATCTTGAAAGTAATTTTAAGTAGAAAATGTATTTTTCTATAAAAGAAATTTACACACGAGAATCTCACGACCATATAATATATATCTTGACGAAAGTAATTATAAGTAGAAATTGTATTTTTCTATAAAAGAAATTTACACAGGAAAATCTCGCGACAAGCTTTTATATCATATACAGTTGTATACCTAATGTAACAAAATTATGGGTTTGCCTTGGTTTGATTTATTATAAAGTTTATTTCTTCCTTTCAGAGCATTTAAATAAAAGCTTGTTTTTAAAAATATTTTTTTCTTTTTTTTTTTTTTTCTTTTTTCTTAACAAAAGTTCTTCCCTACAAAATTACCTATGATATTTGTCTGAACTGCTTTTTTCTATCAACGATAGTTTATTTCCGGTAGCGTCTCAAAGTTGCGCGCGTCTCCTGTCACCTCAAGCGCCCAAGTACGTTCGCTATACCTACCTTGCCTGTACTTTGCAAAATTTACCAAGTTTTTTGTACCCTCGTTTATACCTTACTTTATGTAGAGCTTAAAAATTATTGTGTCCGCGTGTAGTAGTTTATGGTACAAAGACGAAAAGTTGAGTTTTTCGGACGGATGCCGATTTCACCGGCCGAGGCGCAGTCGAGGCTGGCGAACCGCAGGAGTACGTGTATCATACAATATTTGTTATTCGAATGTGCTTAGATATATACAGTGCCCGCCAAAAAGCTTCTAAATGAGATCATTAAACGTCGTGACGTCATTTGATATACCTGTCAAAAAATACATTTAATTAAATAAACAGCCAATAATAGGTACGCTTTATTTGTGATTTTATCGGAAAAAGTTATTTGAAAAATTTGCTTGGAATTTTATTTTACCCTTATGTGCCAATTTTCCGACAAAAATTCTGAAAATGATAAACTTTTGATTTTTTGAAAAAATATAAAAATTGCACCTTGTTAGTTGAGTTTTTCTTGAAACTAGCCGATTACGGCCCAAAAAGGGTCCATAACTAAAAAATATCACCTTTGGATGATAGGCAAACAATTCTAATGTCAAATATGGCACACCAAAAAAAAAAGAAATTTATTAGTTTCTATATTTTTTCAAAAAATTTATTAGTCAGAATTTTTGCCTGAAAATTTGCACATATGGGTAAAATAAAATTCCAATCAACTTTTTCAAATAACTGTTTTCGATAAAATCACAAATAAAGCGTATTTTGGCCATTTATTTAATTAAATGTCATTTTTTGACAGGTATGTCAAATGACGTCACGGCGTTTAATGATTTCATTTCGAATCTTTTTGGAAGCAGAGATGATCGCCCCAGAGTAGTTTCATCTTAGCCCAAAAATAAAATAAAAAAATCCCATATGGTTCCAACTTTTTGGCGGGCACTGTATACCTACTTATTTAAAAAAGTAGAAAATTAAGATCAGAAATGATACTGTTTAGTTTTCATTACAATAACTCCTAGTTATACCTATGAACTTCTAGTCGGCCATGGAATAGAGCAAACTATTGAAATTGAACTGTCAATGTGCCTGAACAGAATACTTGAAACTCGACTTGAACGTTCGTTGTGCTAGCGACAAACCATGAGCGATTGTTTTGTGTGCGAACGAACGTTCAAGTAACGGACCTCGTAAAATAAACTAGACCGCCATTGGGCCCTAGTCCCTCCACCAATTTTTAGCCATCCGGCAGAGGGCGCTGGCGCCCGCCTGGATAGCCGCCATGTTGTGTGCATTCTAGGGGATAAAGAGTGCATTCTAGGAGAAAAGCGAAATTTGTGGTGGCAACACAAAATGACATTTGACAGCGGCCAACCACAGCCCTCGTGCATTTGTCATTTGACAGCCAATGACGTGTGCGCCCAATATGGCCGACCATTCGGTGGGACATATAATAAATGTGGGACAAATGTTCTATTGGAAAAGCAGTCCAGTTTATTTTACGAGAGCCGTGGTTCAAGTATACACTGAATTTCTCTTTAGACACATTGACAGTTCAATAGTTTGCTCTGTTCCATGGCCAACTAGAAGTTCATAGGTACCTTCTCGATTATTTTCTTATAACTTGTTATATGTATATGCAAAATTCAAGTAAATGATAAGAGAACAAATTTGCAGAGCACCTTTTTTTCCTTCAAAAATGGTGTCGGTTATATTTTTGGTAAAATTAAAAATACAGCTATTATCCGTGAAAAACTAATTTATTCCAAAATTAAAAATGGCGGAATAGCTGCAAGGGGTTGATGGTAGAAAATTCGGATTTAAGCTTTCTATATAGTGTACTATCGATGGATAAAAAAAATTTTCTACCCAATGAATTGCAATAATAAACCTTAAATTTACTGGACTGTAAGGTAAGTTAGCGTAATACTTACAATAATTCTATATCCCATTTTTGCAAGAACTATTTAATAATATCACCGGCAACAGGTGAGATGTCACAAATCAAAATGTACAGATTAAACCACAGAAATCATTGGCGGCCCCCGGGGTAGCGTAGGCCCTCGCCCTTCAGCACAAAAATAGCAGCAAGAAAATATGACACTAAAAGAATGACACTGTCATTTCAATTCTAAACTGTAAACTTTAAATATATTCAAAAGAAAAATGTAAAATATTGCACATTAGTTTTCAAGCAATATTTGCATCTGCCCGATTATTAGAAATAACCAAATCCAAATACCTAATGGAGAAAATAATATGGTTAGCGCACAGACCAAGTGGTTTAGCGCGTGCTAGCAATAAGGGTAAAAGCTCTGGGAATTATTTCAAACGACTCCATTATCACAAAATGTTCTGCGCAAATATTATTACAGAAAACGCTAGAGAAAAGAGATGTCCTATAGAATAAATGGATAATGATAATTAAGTATCTGCATATTATAATGAGATGTATTTTATCTCGTATTTTAGATTAAAAATGAACTCCAAATCCTAGTGCACAACCACACCGCCAATAAACTACCTATGTATTTGGATTGTATCTAAAAAGTAGTAGTAATTAGTAATTTATGCAGACCATGCAATCTTCAATAGCTGATAAAATTATTGGAACTGAGCAGAAACTTTAGCAGAGGTTACCTACATTAGAAGAGATTGTTCCGATGTGTTCTAGATTATATTATATATAAATTAATGTAATACATAAATTTTAACAAATTTGCATTTTAATCTTTAATTTATTATTAAGTCGTATTTTATTTGTTGGCAAAACTTATAGTTTAATTGTGACTCTCATTACACTTTTCACTTTTTCAAAATTTAGCTGTGGATTTTGCCAATAAATACCATTTTTGGTAACAGTAATAATAGTAATTAAATTAATAGGAGTAGCTTTTATTCAAGTAAATCGCCATTTTTTTGTGCGCTTGTATCAGCGACCAACTTTAATACATAGAGAATCCTGTGGTCACAAGTTTGTTACGCCCATGGAATCTATCCCAAATTATTTTTTATCAAAAAAAATTATGACTTTTGAGAAAAAAATTGTGCCGTTTTCCAAGAGCGACTTTTCGCCATAATACAAGTTATACATTGTTGATGGCTAACTGACAAGTGGAATGGAAACCAAATAAAACAACCGAGGCCAACTTATTGAGTAATATCGAAAATACATACAATTTTCGTGGCTTCAAGAGATCGCCACAGCCGATTTAATTTTTTAAAACCATTTGAATCGAAATTTTCGAAGAGCTCTCCTTCCAGATGCAATCTGGGATGTTATGTACGCAATACCAATAAACAAGGCTGTATAATATCAACTCAACACTGGAATGCCGTTAATAATAATGCCAATTACTAAATAACTATAAACAACATTCAACACTTAACAAATACCGTAATAATATAAACATGAATCTCATATATTTTAATAATTTATAAACCCGGTAGGCAACGCACAGCTCCTTTTGAGACTTGGACGAAAAAAATCAGCATTCCCAGCAGAGAATTATGAAAAAATTATTTAACGATTTATGCTAATTGACTTTGGCATTGAGACGACAATTTTTAATTCTGTAAATACTGTTGAAAATAATGCTCTCTGTGAAACAGGATAGTGTGAATGGCAGGGGACAGGCAGGTGTTTATTTTTTCACCAGGATGTGTTATTGGGTGGACATGGTAAACCTAATTTACATTTGTATAATATGGAGATTCAGATTGCATAGTGTTTAAATACACTATATACATATATACACGTTTCAAATTTGGTTTGTTGGTCATTGGACTTGGCGACAAACAAATTTGTTTTTCACATTGTTATTGTATTCATTGGAAAATTTTTCTCTATGGAAAAATATCCATTTCATCAGCTAAGACAACTTGTTACCGTAAAAGAATTGTAAATCCTAATAAAGGGCATTTATCATCTGAAGCTTACTAAACCTCAGAACGAGCCTCAGAAGCTGACATAATCTATAACACAGGTAATCTAACCGCTAACAAATAATGTTTACTTATTTATAACATTGACCAAGCTACACCTAGATTGTCAGAATAGATAGAACTATTGTTAAAATTTCCGCGAAAACTCCGAACCCCTATTATTATTTCTCTAATTTTTGCAGATAAAAAAAAGTTTTATATAAAAGTTGCAAGGTAAGTATCGGACTTTAGAAAGGTATGCTTGGGGATTATACAACCTGGCCTACTGCAATTTTTTAAAGGGGTGTGTTTTTCAAAGAAACGTACATACATTGGCATTTTTTAAATTTAAAATCTGATATCACAGCGTTAATCAGGACTCAAAACCTTCATATTCCAAATTTGGACAAAATATATACAAGGAGTTCCATTCTGCAGGGTGTCAAAATAAGAATTTTAAGGGCATCTGGCGAGTCAAGTGTGCCATGGAATTACTTCAGAACAGTTAAATGATCAACAGGACCACTCACAGTGTTGATATGCAAAGATCCAATAAAAATAATACAAGTTGTTCTTCTCTGTGCCAACACAAAATGCTAATTTTTTAAAAACTTTATATGGGTCAAAAAATTGAGTATATCGAAACCACCCCAGGCTCTATAAACAACAAAAATACAGAACCCTGCCAGTCAAGTCCATAAGAGTTAAGCTGGCTGGCGTGCGGTGTGCCACAACAAGAAACATTTAATTTTTAATAGGGCTTTTCGCCAACATACTGATTAAAATAAAAAAAATGCCTAATATGGTTTTCGTAAAACGCACCTCTTTAAAAAATCGCAGTAAGCCAGGCTTTCGCAGCAATGCCAAACCAGTACTTCGCAAATGATGACCTTTCAGGGACATATCTACAAATATTGCCCCTTTCAATTCTTGCAGCCTATTTTTTAGATTTTTAGGGGTGTTAACACGAAAAACGAGACACATTGTAAATGGGAACTTACTCGGATTTTTAAATAAAATAATACTCAATTATTCCTCTACACTCTAGAGCACAGAAAAACGGCAAGCCGTTTTTCTTTCTAGAGTTATGCGAAATGCCTGTAGAAATTCTTATAACCATTTGAAGTTTAAAGGATTGGTAACTAATGGTTTCAGTTCTATTCTTGTATGTCCATAATATAACAATATTAATTATAATTTTATACATTCACTGCAAGCAGTTATGCGAGCCTGTTCCTTTGCATGGCATGGTAATTGCATTTAACATATATTATAACTAATAATTGTAATATATCTGCAATACAATTAGAATAGGTACCGCCAATATGAACAAGCATTCACAGCACTCAAAATAAATAAAAATAAATTGCTTTAGACATTAAAGTTCGCATTGTGTATGCAACCAACAATAATTTGAATGGAGTGCGAAGTGATATCAAAAGTAGATCAACTTTTTCGTCCTTCTGTGGATGGGACAGACAAATTTCACTTCCCTGAATTGTTCCTACAGTACTACTCAAACCAAAACTAATAGTTAATTTACTAAAACTCTGACCCCCACTAATATTTTACAATTTAAATCAAATCTAGAAGCAAAATTTCAAAATAACTCACCAAATATCCATCTGGATCCCTCTGCAACCTCATGTCCGGCTCACTCTGTGCTATACTCCTCTTCTTCTGCCAATTTGACAGATCCTGCAGGCTACCGTAACCGATCTTTTCCATCTGATCTAAATTATTCAACTCTTCACAACTGTAGTTTGTTTTTGCCATGCCATACACCTTCGGACTTAATTTGTAATTCATATTCTCCTTGTATTCGTCTAAATTGTCACAACTACTGGCTATTTTGTGTTGCTTTTTATTCTTCCTGATCTCAAACGGTACTCGGAATACGTTCAATAAATTTGAGAATTCTAAACTCTTTGAACTGTGCACGGAAATGTTATCTGCTGAACTTTTAAAATCTAAATCTTCCAGTGATTGTGAAATAAAGCCTTCTGATTTTCGAACATGCTCTACTTGAGGACAATCTATAGCACGCTCGTCAAAGATTTGTCCTATATCGACGTCAACCATTTTTGTATTGTCGTCAGAACTAGTTATACTCGCTGGTGATATTCCACGCGGTAATTTTGAGTTGGGCATAGCCCTACATGTCAAACGATTATATTCAGATGAAGAATCATTATTTTGTTTTACTAAATAACCCGCTTCAGGTTTTTCTATATGGTTTTTAATGTTTATACTGCCTTCGCATGCTCGAATATTATTTAAATTGTTCAATTGTTTCATATCAATGCTGTCGGCCGATTTTGACAAATTATTTTGACATCTGATATTGTTAAGTTCACATGATTGTGGTTGTGAGTTGGCCAGCGGAACATCAAGCGCTTCCAACGATATACTTCCACCGTCGATTCCTTGAGGGCGGTTATTATTATTTAAAACTGGTAAAGGACGCTGCGCGGGAAATTCCACGACTAAAATCCTGTCGCTAATATTCCCGCAATCGTCCCTGAATCCTATACCGGAATCAGAATTGCTCGAAGCGCTCGGTTGGGGTGAGTTGGCCATAATGGGCACGGCGTTATTCGGAAGGTTGGGAGCATCGTTATTTTGAAGTTTGTACATGTTCTGGATGAGGCTGATGATGTGTAGGGAGTTGAGGGGAAACTCTAGGCAGAGACCAGTAGTTGGATCGGCGGTGCACAGTATCTTGAAGTTTTCGGCCCTCTTTGAGTGGACGTTGTGGTCGACGATTTTGGGATCTGTGACAAACACGTGGCAGCTGTTGGATATCTCGATTTCGTTATCGACATTGTTGAATTTTTGTTCGTTCGGTTGCCAGCCATTGTCTCCGTATCTGAAACAAAACAGAATGTTGAAGGCTTAAAAACAATTAGTTAAACAATGCCTTTTTACTATAGTTGAATTTTTGAAAAGTTTTATATGCAATGACATTTTCATTAACTAACAAAACTGATTAAATGGAATAACAGGAAACAACAAAAAATGTCATTATTTGTTATTGATGGCAGCAAAGATAAATTTTCGTGATTATAATGGGAAGTAAGATTATTCTGTGGGTTGGATTAGGGATCCATCGATACCGATATATTGGCTGTTAGACCGATTATCGTTATTGGTCAATATGAAATTGTATATCTATCGACTAATAAGTATAACGAACTTTAATTGTTACTATCACTATATCAAAGTAGCTATAAATATCAATGAAATAGTTATTTGTGTACCATGGCACTGAAGTTCAACTTTATATAACAAATATGGATCTTAGTTGCGAGATTTCCAAGGCAGAGGCAAATAAACCACGAGTTATAAAAAGGAACATTTGATGGGAGACAGGTCCGTCTGACATTTGGTTTTCAAATCTCACCAAGGTGACCTTATAGAAAAAAATCGTACAAATAAATGACTTCCTTTAGTGGCGATTTCTGAGCTTTTATTGACGATTTTGGGACTCCTTAGTGCCAATTAGGACTTTTCTACATGTTTCACATAAAAAATGTACAGAGTGTGTCATAACCCTTTTATTTTTGATATTATTTCGCAAAAGTGGGCAGATTTTGATTTTGGTCGAAAAGCCAAAATGACCATCCAGTCGATAATATAAAGGGCTCGATACAGGGTGTTGTTAACAAATATCTCAAAATATAGTACTTTTAATTTTTAACTTGAATTTTAAAACCGAAAATAACCATAACTAATGGCAATAGGGAAAGTAGGTACCAGAAATTTGTCAGTTCCGACTTTCTGTTTGACTGGAAGCGAGCATCACTTGGTCAATTTTTTGAGACATCATGTATATTTTGAGGTTATTGGCATCATTTTGTTCTCCCAATTCCAATGATATAGTTTATTTTATATAGTTATCATTATAATAAATCCTGTTTCACCATTTCATGCAAATCTCACATTTGACGAAATTTATCATAAAATTAAAATTTATTGCTGAATATTTTTTGAGATAGCTATACATATATAAAACTGAATACTAGTGGAGAAATTATAGCTGTCAACGATTTTTCTCAAAACATAGTCAGAAATATTTTTCCAAATGTGATTATCTCCTCCCTATATGTGCCAATTTTTAATTTTAGTTTTTTTTAATCTAAATAAATAACAAAACTTTTTCGAGACATTTTCAAAAGAACTTCTACTTTTGACAATAGTTATTTATGTACCAAGGCACTGAAGTTCAACTTTTTATGACTCGTGGAATTTAGTTGCCGAGGCCTCTGGCCAAGGCAAATAAATCACATGAGTCATAAAAAGAACTTCAGTGCAGAGGTACATATTATATATTTTTTAAATTAGAAAAAAATGTTTTATTAGGCAAGAAAATAATAATAAGGGATCACCTGTCCATGAACCGACTACGCGTGGCTTGCTTGACTTTGACGATCGCTCTACTTAGGTCAAGTAAGACAAGACACGGCACCTTCGTACAGAAAAACCAAACTGCTGCTTCTTGTGCAGCCTCCACAACAAATCTATTGATATTCAAATTTAATGAAATATGTATACTTACTGAAGGATTGCGCTTCTATAGGAAACAATTTCGCAATGTGTACGAAAAGTTAAATGGGCCTTTATCGGCCGGGTTTTGAATATTTGGTCACTTTTGATGGGCGATTTCTCCGCGTCTGATGTTTGATGTTTACATCTCGCCAAGGCCTACTTATTGAAAAAATCGTACAATAATGTAGCCCATTATTGTACGATTTCTGTGCTTTTAATGACGATTTTGGGACACTTCACTGCCGATTTCAAGAAAAAGAATTTTAATAACCCTCGGGTTAACCTGAGGGTTAACCCAAACAAGGTTAGATAACCAAGGCCAAAATATTGCCATCCAAATGTTTTGATGGAGGTTTCAATCTTTTGCAATATTTTTGGAATGGTCGTTACCGAGGTAGGTTGTTAAGTAGGTAGGTGTATATCAAATATAATAGTTTGGAGCAAATATCTCAAGAACTATTATCTTTTCGAAAATCACCGATATACTTAAATAACAAAAATTGTACCAAATTGACCATTCATTCACTTTCCAGAATTAAAATACATACTATATCTTTGGCTCCGAAGACTAGGGATTTTACAATAATGGACAAGTATACTTAGGAATGAAAAATAATTTTTTGCCTTGGAATTTGTAAAACATGTCTAGATAATCACGAAACCCAACCAACAGTTTTTTTTTTCCCATTAGTTTGCTCAAAAATTGAAAAAAACGGTAGCAAAAGTAGGGAATGTGACGTCACGATCCCTAATTTCAATAAGTACCTGCTATTTTCTTAGTACTTATTTCGTCTTTTTTTATATAACCAAGCATTCCCAGGCAAATTATTAGATTCAGTTTGTATGCGCCTGATGAGAAATAATCAAATTTCGTAGCATTTCAATGAAATATTTGGATTTTACTGATCCCATTCTGAACTTCTTAGATACCCCCTATAAAATATGACAGATGACATATTACTCAATGCTTTAAAGAAAATCGTCGGCAACGCCGCACTTTGTATATAACCTCACTTTCGCCCGCGGAACGCGGAAACCAAGGTTAATAACCTTAGTGAAAACTAAATAAATTCTATTCTCAGTTTTAAAAGAATCTTGCTGTGAATACTTTATTTTTTCGGTTTATAATGAAGACAAGATTTGTTAAAGCTTGTCCTGATAACTTGCCTTGCATAGATTTTGATATGGTGTGTCAATTTTATCAATAAAAACGGGGAGCAAAACATGGAGAAATGAAGAGGTATGTTTGTTATTTGATTTGTATATTGTTTTAATATTGCTTAATGATGATGATATAGCTTAAATTCTGGTTTTAGGTAGACTAGAGAATAAATATTATGGTAACAATGTTATTGGAGACACGCAGAGGAAAGAACATAGCAATGAATGCATAATGCCCGGTTAAGGCAAAAATTACCCCCGAGCACAAAATTAATAAGAAAAAATGTTAATGACACTGTGGTTAAAAATGAAGAAATTCAACTGAATAGTTGTGGAAGTAGGTATATTATGTTGTAATTACCCAACATAAGCAGATTAGTCCTAAATTATGCACATACCACGATGTACGAGGATCATACATCGTGGCACATACGTAGGTACAGCTTTTTGTGCTTCTAGTTTAGTTGCTAGTACAGTAAAGAAATACTTATTGTGTACCTATATACCTATAGTTAAGATATGGGGGAGGGGGCATGGGGGTGTCGCACACCCCAATGTTGAAATCGATTATCAAAACAAGAAATCATGCGTACATGTGAGAACCATGATTAAGAACTAATTTAAATAATCTAGTGCAAGTTCGACAGCAGAGTTTCATTCGATATCAAGTGCTTGACCGTCAATGACTTTTTGCGGGTATTTTTTTCTTGTATGATCTAATGAAGTATTTAATTAATTAAGTCCGTAGTAGTACACTTTGTCGCATCCATTTTGATGCGGAAAGTTGTACTTTTCTGCACTAGTGACATTAACTTTGTCAACTAATAGAACTAAGCACGCTTGTAAAATTTTTGCACATATTAATGGGAAACTTATTTTAGATGAATGTAAGCTGACTTCCTGGAAATAGCGAAGAATCATGGACAACATCAGTAGATTGTTATATTGGAAAAAGTCAACACAAGTGCAATAAAAAAATATGAAGGTCTACCTTACAGGATTTAGTTGACAGAGACATACCGACATACCTCAATAATTATTATACATTGGAGTAGTATGACAGAAGATTTTTGGCAAAAATCAAAACATATTACAAGGCGGGACTGTCTGACATGTTAAAAAACGAAAAATGCCCTGTATCTCCAAAACGAATCAAGATTTTGAGATTCAACTGCTTTCCACTGCCCTCAAAAATTGAGCACAGTACACCTACCTACTCTTTGTCTATCTCTTCGCAGAATAGAAGAAACCCCCCAAAAAAAACATCCAGTTTGTTGCACTCTGTGCATGCGACATGAAAACTATTATTTGATTTTGGAATATTTTCACTAAATTTAATAGATAACTTATTTGGGGTTTTGCCATAGAATGCAAAATAATGTTTTTTTTCTTGCAAATTAAAGAAATCTTAATTTTTGGCCGGCTGCTGCATTATATTTTTTTATTTTTAACTTCCATTAACCACAATTACAAAATATGCTTATGAACATTTATTTTCCAGAAAAAATAGGTATATAATATGTATAGTGAAAAAATCCTAAAGAATTATGTCATTTTTTATGAGGATGCTTCGGCAATCACAATATAATTTACCTAAATGGGTCTAAAATAGTTCAAGCTATGACAATAAAGTTTTTCGACTGAAAACTTGGCTTTATTGCGTTTTACATGTTATGTTTCTAACATCACCAAGAACTGGCACCTTCTCCAATATTCTAGCGTTACATTTTTGAACCGATGCGGGTCTAACTACTAACTTAATTCTGTAAGTAAGGGCTCATGAAATTAAAGTAATAAATTTTTTATATTCGGACCAGGTATGTGCTTGACGTCTAGAGGATTGACTTTTCTCAGTTTAGTTTATAACCAATCAATGCTGTTGATTAACACTAGCACAGAATAAATAGCTTCACAACAGAAGCGTCCATAAAGACGTGTCAAAAATAAGCCAGCTCCATTTCAATTTACAGGAAAATAACCAATAACTTGTACATAAATTTGGTCCTAATACAATCTCTTTGCAATGTGGATTAATGTAAAATCAAACAAAATGCACAATGTTTATCCCTTTAGAAGATATTTCGCGTCAAAGCGAGCATCCTTTTGACACATGTCCTTATGGACGCTTCTGTTGTGAAGCTATTTATTCTGTGACACTAGGTATTGAGGCTAAAATATCATCAGTTTCTTCAAACAACTAGCAGTCGCTGGAATATACTTGATAACAAGTAAAAAATCGTTTGGCAGAGCCACTAATCTAAAATCGTCAGCTAAAATGTTACCCCTGGTTGGTTCTTTATTGTCTTTAATATATCAGCAAGTCTAGATATCTAATTTGTGCAAGTTCAGTTAGGTACTTACGAATTGTGTCGTTTTATAGATAAAATCGACTTGTTTCCAATAAAAAAAAGTTTTGTAAACCAACCAGCATAACGTCCGAATCATCAATACCAATACCTAGTGCTCCCAGCATTTTCCTCAGCAAAATAGAATAGTTCATTTCCGTCATGGATTATTAGAATGAATGGTGAAAATAGTTCAAATCATAAAAAATAAAAGCTTGTAAAACACGCGGGCCGCGGGATCCGATGTTCCGATTTGTGACGCCACAAAATAGGTTATGTTTATGTTCTCGCAGGCTGACAGCTTGGCATTAAGGTGCGGCGTTGCCAAACCTGGTGCCACGGCGGTAAATTTAGGGAAAAATAAAATCCAACAGGTAGTTACGTATATTGAACTTTAAAAATTAATTGCGGCAAAACGGGGGCGAAAAAAAAATTAAAAAAAATACAGCAAGTATATCTCACCCAATACTATCCGATGAGCAAATAAAAAAAAAGTGGTGTATTAGTCCATTGTATTACTTAGGTATCTCTAAAAATAGAATAATAATTATGGGATGTGATGTTAGCCTTGTATGGGTCACTCGGTACCTACATTTGTTAATGGGCTCTCGGTAATGGATAATCCTTTGATAAAAAAAAACTGTAAAAGCCGAGGTACAAATATATTCATTTAGGTATGTAAATGCCTCATGCTGCATTTCGAAGCATCTGTGATTCCCTTGTCAATGCTCCTTTGATAGCTTCTTATATCAATCTGTGATACTTTGAATGATACTTATACCGCTCATACAACCATAACCACACATTATAACCTATAGGCATATACGGGGTGTATAACTAAAATATTTCAGGGTGGTGATGGACCCTCAGCTAAGAAAAAAGATCATATAAACATGTGTCAAAAAATTCTTCGTTTCCGCTATACGGGGTGTTAAAATTCTCTAAAAAAAAATCGGCTTCCCCATAACTTTTTTAATTGTAGAGCTTTTTTAACCAAATTTGGATACAGCTCTTTTAAATGTATTATTTTCAAGGTTGAGATTGAATCAGTGACGGAGATAGGGTAAGCCGTTCGACAAATTTAAGAAAAAGAATACGGTCCTGTGCCAATAAAGTAAAGTGGGTAGCACGGGATAGCAGTTTCAGATGGGCAATTTAATTTTGAACAAAAGTATCTCTTGACTTATTTTTGTTTTATGAACTTTTTTTCTTTAGCTGAGGACCACAATCTTGGATATTTTAACGTACTTAATAGTTACTCCTTGTGAAATGCTAATGAAAACAAATGTCAAAAACTTTCACCCAGCAACACCCACGTTACTTGAAACCACATTGAAACTCATTCAAAACATGCATAATTCCTTGCATCCGTCTACATAACGTCAAAGTAAACATTGTTCATCTTACCTTTTGGGCAAGCTGTCATTCCTACTATCACAAATTGCACTTGTGACTATTCCAAAATATCGAGACTCTTTTTCGGTTGACGATCCCACGTACACCACCCTGTTTGTCGGGTATATGGCCAAAATGTGATTCATGGCATTCTTCAGTGTCAAACAAGTAGGCAGAATTGTCATTAAAACAGCTGTCGGAGATCTTTTCTCTTGGCGCAACTTCCTTATGCAGCTACAAACTATTTGTAACCTAGAATTGGGCAATAGTTGATTAGGCATCTCGATCGTGCCTAAATAGCCTACGAGAGCTTTATACTCGATAGGCCCTGCCTCGTCATCCATGGGAACAGGATTCGATTCATTCAAATTTTCGTTATTGGAAGGCTCTTCATTGAAAATATTTGCATTTAAACGGGGTTCATTCGAGGAGTGCTTCGCAATGCACTCTCTCATTTTCATAACGTTTTGCCCGCTAGTGCTCGCAGCGACTTTACGTAAATCACCTTTATACCCTCTGTGCCCCCTCGGCTTATGTGTGTATCGGGGTTTTCTATTATTTACCATACGACTGCACTCTAGTTCTTCTTCCGAGCTATCCGAGTAATAGTTTTCAGCTATCGTCATCTTTATAGGCCCCACACAGTTGCCTATGAGACTCACAACAGCATCGTGCGTTATTTTGGATACAGAAACCCCATTGATAGAAATGAGGAAGTCGCCAGCTCGCAGCCCAGATTGATCAGCGGGCGAGTTCGCTACAATGCAAGATAAAATGCACGGCTGTTGTCCTGAAATAGTGAATCCGAATCCGTTCATGCCCCTCATGACTTCTACAGTGCGAATCCCGTAGTTGGGGCGTTTTTTCCTACGCCTACTCGGATGCATCCCGTGCAAATTTAGGTTAGCACAAACAAAAGGCAAACATAAACAACTGATAAGCGGCCAGGTTGCCTAGGCGACAGTACACGCGTACGCGAATCGCATAAACCGCGACGTTTTTCGCGTTATTTTAGGAACCGTTCAGATTGTTTTGAATTTTCGAAAATTATGGGACCGAATTTTTTTAAATGTCAACGAATGGAATGCGTCGGTGCTGGCGGTCCCCTAGCGGAAAATAGCCGAACGATCGGAGAAATTCGTAGGTACGAGAGGCATAATAAAAGAGTGGAGTAAGAATGGGTGTCCTACATTCCAAGAACCAGTTTGATTGAAAAAATTCAAATAGGCGTTTTGAACATCTTGGTTCGAGCTTTGGTTCGAGTAAAACCTTCGAGCATTAGCGTTCGATTTGATCTCTCTATTATTAGGTATTTCTCATTTCTGTTTCGAATGGCAATATGAGCTATACTTTTTTTACTGCCTATACCTATACAGGGACTACAGGGTGTCCAACTTTATAACTGTACAAATCCGTAAAATCTTCATTTTTAACGATTTTTTTTATTTTGAAAGGCCTTCAAAAACCGCTTCTTTTGATCTTCCGGCTACGATTTTTTTATACCCCCGATTTTTACGAAAACCATTTAGCGATTTTTTTATTTAAAATCTGACCCCACAGCGTTATTCAGAACACCTCAAAACCTCCATATACCAAATTTGAATAAAAAATATACAGGGAGTTCCTTTCTGCAGGGTATCAAAATTGAGCAAAATATAGGAATTTTAAAGGCATCTGGCGAGTCAAGTGTGCCATGGAATCCCTTCAAAACAGTCGAAAGGCCAACAGGACCACTGAAAATGATGGTGTGAAAATATTTACTACAAAAATATACAGGGTATTTTTCTCTGAGCCATCTCAAAATTCTGAAATTTTATGAAACTTATACGGATCAAGAGTGCTCTGGAATCGTGGAATAAATATTGATAGACACAAAAGTAATGTATTTCTTTACAAAATGCCAACTAACAAATAAAAACAATTAAATTATTGGACACCTTTCTCAACAAAGTCACTGTCGAAGATGATACATTTTCTGTGCGTTTCCTGTTGTGGCTCACCAGCCAACCTTAACTGATGGGCTTACTGACTGGAAGGCTTCTGTATTTTTAGATTTAGTTCATTTATAGTGTGTGGGGCGGTTCTGATATACTCGATTTTTGACTCGTATAAAGTTCCAAAAATTCAGTAATTTCAGATGGTAAGGATAAGAACACTCTGTATATTTTGTATTGGACCTTTGCACACCAACACCCTGAGTGGTCCTATTGACCATTCAACTGTTTTGAGGGGAGTCCATGGCACACACTGGACTCAGCAGATGCCTTTAAAATTCCTATTTTGCTCAACTTTTGACACCCTGCAGGATGGAACTCCCTGTATATTTTTTATTCAAATTTGGTATATGGAGGTTTTGGGGTGTTCTAATTAACGCTGTGGGGTCAGATTTTATATAAAAATAAACGCTAAGTGGTTTTCGTGTAAATCGGGGGTGTATAAAAAATCGCAGCCGGTCCTGGATTTGCATTTTGAAAATAGCAGGAAGGTCAAAAGAAGCGGTATTTGAAGGCCTTTCAAATAAAAAAAAGTTTAGGCGATTCTCTCCAAAATTGAAGATTTTACGGATTTGTACAGTTTTAAAGTTGGACACCCTGTATACAGCTAGGGAGATATACAGCGAGAAAGTAACCAAAAGTAAGTAGGTACCTCAAAAATATATTTTTGAGAAAAAAAATTTTTAATAATGTCCTAACGCAAACACTGTAAATTGCTGTGGCATGTTTTCTTAGTGTCTGAAATCCGACTTTTTCATACATTTTCTTGAATAACATGGCAAGGCCTCAAAATATTTTAAAAAATAAAACCGCACTAGGTACTTATATATAAAGCCAACAGATATTAATTTGTAGAATCGAATAAGCCGAAAATATATAGACCGTTCCATTTGAAAAAAATTGCTCAGTTTTGTTACCACACTTTCGTGGAACACCCTATAGGTTATATCTCGAAATATTTTTAAAATATGATCCTTAGGTTGCCTTAAGACATTCAAAATTTTTTAACAAAAAAATTTTTTCGTCGGTTTTGGTACTTTCTTGCACTATAGAGGGCCACCCTGTATACGATAACTATGCTGTATACCTACAGCATATGTCCCCGGCTGGGTTTTACAATACGTGAAATTGACAAAAAAAAATAACTTTTCGTAAAAAAGTTACTCTTTATAAACATTTTTGCTTCCTCCGAAATCAAGATTCACGTTGAGAAAATATTAATTTATTATCATACGGGGTGTTCAAAATTTTCAAATTTTGAAATATAAGGTCAAGAGTGAAGTGAAGTAGGTATAGTAGGTACCCCAATTTCTCAAAATATTTAATGAAGTTATTTACAAAAGTTATTTGGCATTGAGATAAGATGTCAAATACCAAATCACAGTTGCCTATACTCGAAAACAGTTATTTTTGTTTCACCTACCTAAAATGAAGTTTTTCAAGACGAATCATTGCTGTTTAGGAATAGGAGATGAGTCCTGAAAAACATTTTAAGTACCTACGTGATACAAACATTATTTTTTGTCGTACGCTCCCAAAATTTTGTTATACGCATTTTACGATTCTTCAGAACGCTTAAATTTGCAAATTATCCATAATTTTTGAAATCCCAAATAATTTGTTTATTTGATAATTTTGTCATGTCATTCGAAATGTTTCAAAATCCCGAATATATTGCTAACAAGGCCAAAGAAATCGTGTTGGATTTACTTCCTGTGAAGTCTCGTGCCAAAGAAATCGTGTTGGATTATTACTTCGTGTGAAGTCTCGTGCCATGTACCATAAGGAATATTCTAAGGAATTTTGGAATAGTCCGAAAAGGTTGTCATGACGACTTTTACGGACTAGGCGGAAAAAGAAGCATTTTACGGACTTAAATGAGTCCGTAAAATAGCTATTTTTGGGAGCGTATGACGAAAACATTTTTTTGTTATTATTCTTGATTATTGTCGGTCTTATGTAGTAATTGTATTTGTTTATTCTGTATTTTAAAGTTTTTCAGTAAATAATAATAATTAAAAATAATCTAAAATAAAATCTAATTGCCATTTTAATATTATTTGAAAAGAAAATTAAGAATGTGAACAAAATGTTTTTATACAACGTACAGCTATCGAACGTGGAATTCTAAGCATTTTTTACATAATATATAAAATCAATCAATGTCCTTTGCATTTATCTATAAATTCAGCCACGCGATTACCTTAAATGAAAATTGCACAATGTACAGTGTCTTCAGGCGAAAACTCCGACCCCCCTATATATTTCCATAATCTTTGCAGATAGAAAAAAAGTTTAATATAAAAATTGTAACGTAAGTATCAGGCTTTAGAAAGATATACTTATGGTTTATACAGGGTGTTTCGTAAAAGTGGGGCAAGATTTTTTTTTTGTTTTTAATAATAAACATCCTGTATATTTTTGGATATTTTAAAAGAGCTAATTTTTCTGATTGTATCGATATATAACATGTTGATATTTGCGTTTCCCTTAATATACAGGATGTTTATTATTAAAAACAAAAAATATATTTTGCTCCACTTTTACGATACACCCTGTATAAACCACAAGTCTATCTTTCTAAAGCCCGATACTTACCTTGCAACTTTTATGCAAAACTTTTTTTCTATCTGCAAAAATTAGGGAAATAATAGGGGGGGTCGGAGTTTCTCGTGAAGACAAAGGAACGCGGCTACTATACAACTATACACGGGAAAACAATAGCAAAATCGGCCGAAGTTAGCAATAAACGGAATAGAACAGAACTGGAATGTTTAATAAATTAAAACTTAAACTTAATCATCTCAGTGGTTATCAAGTTCCCCTTGTACTCCTTGTAGTTTTTATACGTTGACTTCGACTTCTTTAAAACAACGTACGTTTCTGCCGGTTAATCACCATTGTGTGAAAAACTGTGTTTAGTCAAAGAAACAATACCATAAGTAAGTATTCATAGTAGACACAAGAAGTGTATAGTCCTCCTTACGGCAGAATGCGTACGACGTAAGGGGGAAGAACTCGCAAATATTATAGAATTAGTCACGGTTCAGGGGCGTAGCTCAATTTTGTGTAACTCACTGACTTAATTTTCATATAATTGTTATTTAATTTATTGTTAATATTATCCCAGAAAAAGACGAATCTTTCTTCTGTGATATTATTCTTAACGGTGATGCCTTAGACTATGGAAGAAGGCAAACCTTTATAACATTGGCAATTATTTCTCGTGCTTGAGAATGCAACGTTCTTCCCTGTTTACTCATTTTGCACACGTTAACTCCCGAACATACGAAATGCCACTGAGCTCTCTGAGCCGGCGGAAAAAACTTGCCAGCGGCCTAAAAAAATGAGGTCTGTGTGGTAGACCAAATACGCAGTTAACTTTACGTACTATATAGAAACAGGCACAAAACGCGTTGGCCAACTGCTTTTGTCAGCCGACTGCTTGGTAGAAATGCTGTGTTGCCGTATTTCAAAGGCGATGGTAGGCGCGACGATGTTAAAAAAAATATAATAGGTGTTTTATCACACCCCGTTAAAAATAAATGATAAACAAAAATGGGTAAGTTGTCCCGTGATGCGAGCTTTATTTTTTCGGTATAACAGAGTTCAGAAATTCGGCTTCAATATGATAAAACTTGTACCTATTCGCCAATAAATAACGACTACTCGTATAGGAAATCTCGCAACGCTGCCCGCATTCTTTAGAAACGTTTTCTTTCGTGCTTTGGACTATACCTAGATGCTATAATCACTGACCCATGATAAAAGACCATACATATACAGGGTGTCCCATTAATAATGGACCATATAGAGCAACTGCATATTTTTTGTGCTTAAATATTAAGGTGGATTTATAAACTCGAATTTTGCGTTGGCGCTCGCCGTTGCCGTTTGCGTCGAAAATTCAATCCCAATATTTTACGTGCAACCGTTTATAAACGCCGCCGTCGAACGTTGCCGTCTGCGTCCGATGCCGTCCGAGATAAACTAATTTCATCTTTCACGTTCCGTCGTTCGCATTTCTGGACGCAAACTGCGAAGGTCACCGTCAACTTCGAGCGTCAACGCAAACGTCGAGTTTATAAATCCACCTTTACGATTGAGCGTAAAACACTACCTGTCAAATAATGTCAATGCGTTACTGACATATAGGGCGTTGAAGTCATGCAATTTCTTAAAATTGAATTATTTCTGTATCTCCCAAAATAATCAAGCTGCTGAACTGAAATTTGGCACAGCTGTGTTTTTGGGGGTGGAAAATAAACTGAATATGTCAATTTCAACGTATCTCACAGAGGGAGCCACTTGCGCTGTTTTTTTGGATAGTGTGTTTACTCGTTTCTTTTGTGAGGTTATCTTTTTTGGTTTGCAGGTTCATCATTAGCAGTGGCCAAGCCTCCATATGTATCCACTGTTACCACTGGTAACACCTAATTCCAATTTTAAACACATCAACGTATACAAATATCATTACGATTTTCAAACTCCAGCAAAATTTATATTTTAAAGAATTTTTGAACAAACGGTGCAAAGTGCAAACCAAACAAATTAACAAATTATATTCACCGTCACCAAATCGAAAAGTCCGCACACTGTAGGTTGCTCAAATGAATCCCAATTCGCTTGTATGTTACCATTCTGATGACATTGCGTTCTACCATTGAGTAACTATTTATTCCTTTACTCAATGGTTCTACCAAAGATCATAATATTCATGATCTTTGGTTCTACTTGGGAGGTTCTACGTGGGAAGTTTCGATTTTATAAAGAAAATCAACTTAGATATTTCACAATTTTTTCATAATATGGAAATTTATTTTTTCACAATATTATTGTATTCGATTCGCCATTAAATTTTGCTCTTTATTGATGTATGCACTATTGAACCTCTGAAAATTTTCAAAAACTGCTTGGAAAAATGAGGGTATCTGCTTCCTGTGCCAGCGCCAGCTTTACTTATAGGGTTAGACAAATGAAAAATTATTCAGGGTGTCCCGAAATTAATCTGCCATAATTTACCAGTGCGTTCTGCGACCCAAAAATAAACATATTATGGTCTCAAAAATGCCTCCTAAGTTTGGCAAATGGTTTTTATTTCTAAAAAAATATTTCCAGAACGAGCAAAGATAAAATTCCGAAATTTGGTATGTGATATACATGTGAGTTTTGAGGTTCATCGAGGTAGAGATATTTGACATTCTTAATCATAGTCGTCATTTTTTGCAGTATATCACAAAAATGCATATTGGAAATTAGCTTACAGTATAATTTACCAGCGCGTTCTGCGACCACAAAAAATTTAAAAATCTTCTATAAACATGGCCTCAAAAATGCCAAATAAATATTTCCAGAACGAGCAAAGACAACATACTGGTATATTATGTGATATATAATCATAATTATTTTGTTTTTATAAACCGATTTTAAAAAAGCAGGCATTGTTGTTTGCAGAAAAGAATAAGCTATTGGCAGGAATCTTCAAAATGGCCGATTTTTTAAAATCCAACATGACGGCGATGTTTAAACTTAGCCCTGTGTTTGGGCTAATTCTTCTTGAAGAAAAAATGTCGGCATGATGCAACCTACGCAAAAAGTGAGTAAAGTGGTCCTTTCTCTACATTTTGAGACCACTGCGAGGAAAAACGGTCCGTCGGGAGCGGAGCTATACCTATATGCAATAAAAGAAAGCATCACTTTCATAATTTTTATGCTGCAGTAGTAAAACTACCTTCGTTCTTTTTCCCATATTTTTTTATTTACTAACCGATTTTAAAAAACCGAGCACCGTTTCTTGCGAAAAATAATAAGTTATTGACAAAAAATTTCACAATGGCCGACTTTGGGCTAATCAGTACCTAGGAGTAGTAGTACAAAGAGAGTTCTAACCCACGACCTTGAAAAAGCGTGCAAATTGGCTACGTCATTCCCGAGGTCGCGTGACGTCACAAGATGGTCGCCAAGGCGGGAAATTTGAAAATGGCCTTGACCTGAAGGTCAATGAACTTTAAGGGGTCACAGTTAACCTTGACCTGAAGGTTATCTAGAGGTCAAGGGGTTACCAGATCGATAACCTTTAAGGGGTCATTGACCCCTTTATAATTCTAAATTTGTACAACATTCAACAATTGTTCAAAATGTGATCCATTCTGTTGCACACATAATTCACTTCGACGCCTAACGGATTGAACAGCATCGATTAAATTGCCATTTCTCAATTCATCGCACGCATTTCTGATACGATCAATAAGTTGTTCCCTTGTTTCTACAGGAGTCGCATAGACTTGTTCTTTTAAAAATCTCCATACGAAGAAGTCCAGAGGTGTTATGTCCGGAGAACGTGGTGGCCAAGCGACCGGTCCCCCTCGTCCGATCCACCTATTTGGAAAGTTATTATTTAACCAGTTCCTCACATTTCGGTGAAAATGTGCAGGACAGCCGTCAAGTTGGAACCAAGCCAACAATCTTAAGTTTAAAGGAATGTCTTCAAAAAATTGTCACCATTCACTCGCTGTGGCAAAAAAAAGGGTCCAAACAGATGATGGTTGTACAGTCCAATCCAAACATTGACACTAAATTCGACCTAAAAATTTCTGTTGTATTTAAAAAAAAAACTTTTTTGTCAAAATTTTTTTTTTATCAAAATTTTTTTTTGTCAATTTTTTTTGTCAACATTTTTTTTACCAAATTTTTTTTTGCCAAAATTTTTTATTTACCAAAATTTTTTATTTACCAAAATTTTTTTTTTGGCAGAAATTTTTTTACCAAAAATTTTTTTACCAAAATTTTTTTTTGCCATTTTTTTTTGCCAAATTTTTTTTTGCCAATTTTTTTTTGCCAATTTTTTTTTGCCCAATTTTTTTTTTTGTCAAATTTTTTTTTTGCCAAACTTTTTTTTTGTCAAAAGTTTTTTTTTACCAAATTTTTTTTGCCAAAATTTTGTTTACCAAATTTTTTTTAAGAAATTTTTTTTGCCAAATTTTTATTTTGGTCAAATTTTTTTTTTGGCAAAATTTTTTTTTTGCAGATTTTTTTTTTACAAAAAATTTTTTTTTCGTCGAAATTTTTTTTACCAAAATTTTTTTTGTCAAATTTTTTTTTACCAAAATTTTTTTTGTCAAAATTTTTTCTATAATATGTAAATTTATATCTTCCCAATGTTTTTTTTAACTTTTTCACTTTTTTTCTATTTTTTTAGTGTAGCAAATGAGCCGTTCGATAGGTATATAAAGAGGTCTCGCATCGAACGGCACCAGTCTGCGACCGCACGACGAACATCATGGCTGCGGAGATCTCCGCAGTAAGTGACGACATGGTCGCAGTTTGCGAACGGGCTTTTCGATTACTAACAAACGGTATGGACATGACGACGCAAGAGCGCTGGCTGAAGCTTATCAACAGAAATATTAGACTGGTTTACGCCGCCATAAAAGTATACCATTGCAATCCCGGTACGATGACGAAACTTCAAACGAATTTGGGGCATTTCAAAAGATTCAGAGCTTACTTAAAAACGAGACACAGGGGGAGCGGTTTGACGAGACGCGATCGGGTGAAATGGGAGGAAACTAAGTCGGCATTTAAACGTAGAATTCGTTCGGGCATAATCATAAATCTGAATCATAAAGACGTAACGGAATTTTTGAATGACGCTTTTCTCCTTCTAAAACGTCGCGTACCTATGATCGTGAAAGAATATAGAATGATTAAGATCAACACCGTTTTCTGTGGGGAATTTATAAAAAAAATCGGAGACGAAGAAATTTTGGAAAATAAATATTTCAGCACGAAAAATGTCACTATCGACGGGGGGACGGACATAAAACGATGGTTCGTCGACCACGTTACCGATAGCATCCTAAAGAGCCTGGAGGAGTTCCAGGAGCGCGATTCCGGTTGGGCGCTACATCGAATTTTAAGTTTGGAAGTTAACATAAACAAAGTCCAAATGGGAAACGGCGGCGGGACGTACGTGAGGCTACCGGATGAGATTTCGAAGAAGAAAGCTTGCATTAACGTTAAAAACGACGACGACGCCTGCTTCGCGTGGGCCGTCGTTTCCGCGCTATACCCCGTAGATCGTCATTCGGAACGCATGAGTGCTTACCCCCACTACGCGGAGGTTTTGCACTTGGATGGGTTATAATTTCCCATGACGCTAGCTAAAATCGATAGGTTCGAAAAAGTAAACGAAATATCCGTCAACGTGTACGCCCTAGAGTTAGTATGTGAAGATCCGCGTAAATTTCATACCGGTCCGGTGCGGTTAACTAAAAAGAAGATGGAACGTGAACTTACTCATCGTTCAAGATCAATATTTCCTGAATATGAACGATTACGAGACGCCCCCCGAGGAAGACGTCGCAATAAACGATATAAAATATCATTTCTGTTGGATTAAAAATTTATCGCGTTTAATTTCAACGCAAATGAATAAACACAACGGCAAAATGTTCATATGTGACAGATGTCAAACCCAAGCGAAATTAGACGACCACGCGGTTTATTGTCGAGAACTGAATAATTCCCAGGTAACGTTCCCCAAAGAAAAATTTATATACTTTAAAAACTACGTACATAAGGAACGTACTCCTTTCGTCGTGTACTCGGATTTCGAGTCCATTCTAAATTTAAATGCTCCTACGATAACTCTCTGTCTTTCTACAAAAGCTATCGAGGGCCGGATTGCATGTCTTGACAAACGTTGAACCGATGAAGGAAAACATAAGTTTGAAAAATGCCACGGCGAATTGCCATATTTGCGACAAAAGATTCACTCTCGATGACATCATAGTTCGCGATCATTGTCATTTGACATCGCGGTTTCGCGGGTACGCCCATCAGAGCTGTAATCTAAATTATAGAAATTCGTTCATGATCCCCGTGGTATTTCACAATTTCAGCGGTTACGACAGTCATTTCATAATCAGGGATCTCGCCAAACGCAATCATATCACCCTGCTTCCCATAAATAAAGAAAAATATATAAGTTTTACGATTTTCGACGCCGACACCAACGTAAAATTCCGCTTTATCGATTCTCTCAGATTAATGGGGTTTTCTCTCGACACGCTAGCTTCCTCTCTCACAAAAGCTGATTTCGTCAATACCGGAAAGGAATTTCGTGACGTCCCTTCTGACGATTTGACATTGTTAACTAGAAAAGGGGTCTTTTGTTATGACTACATCGATGATTTGGAGAAATTACGAGAAACTTCGCTTCCGCCCATCGATAAATTCTATAACAAACTGAATGACACCGATATCACCGACAGTGACTACGCGCACGCGCAACTGGTTTGGGAAAAATTCCGCATACAGACTATCGGCGAATACTCGGATTTGTACTTAAAAACCGACATAATGCTGCTGACCGACATCTTCGAAACGTTCAGAAAATCGTGTCACGCTAATTACGGTTTGGATCCCGCTTGGTATTACACCATGCCAGGGTATACTTATGATTGTATGTTAAAATTCACCGGCTGTCGACTGGAGACGTTTCAAGATATAGATATTTTGCTATTTTTCGAGAGGGGCGTTAGGGGCGGACTGAGTCAGTGTTGTAAGCGCTTCGCGCAGGCCAATAACAAGTACATGGAAGAGTACGATCCGAGTGATCCCTCCAAATATATCCTGTATCTAGACGTAAACAATCTGTACGGTTGGGCGATGTGCGAGTGTTTACCTCAGGGTAATTTTCGTTGGGTCGACGATATCGACGCCATCGATGTCACTAAAATTCCCGACGACGCTAAAGATGGGTACGTGTTAGAGGTGGACTTAGAATATCCGGAGGGACTACATGACTCGCACAAAGATCTACCTTTCGCGGCCGAACATCGCATACCGCCGGAAGCGAAATCGTCGATTTATTCTAAGGAAAAATACGTGATACATTACAGGGCGCTCAAGCAGGCCCTGGATCACGGTCTGATTTTGAAAAAGACGCACAGAATTTTAAAATTTAAACAGTCCGCTTTTTTGGCGCCATACATAAAGTTCAACACGCGATTGAGGGCGCAGGCGAAGTTTGATTTCGAAAAGACCATCATTAAACTTATGAACAACGCCATCTACGGAAAAACCATGGAAAATATTAGGAAACACAGAATCGTTAAGTTGGTGAATAAGTGGGAGGGCAGGTACGAAACATTTAATTTCGTGTCCGGCTTTTAGATCCAGATCGATATTCGACGAAAACCTAATTAGCGTCGAATTGAATAAGACGCGCATTAACTTTAATAAGCCGCTGTATATCGGAATGGCGATTCTAGACATATCCAAAACCTGCGTCTACGAGTTTCATTATTTTATGCTAAAAAACTCCTCGCCTTCCGACTGTCAATTATTGTACACGGACACGGATAGTCTCATCTACGAAATTTCTTGCGACGATGTTTACCGCGACATCATACTTAAAAATTTAGCTCGTTTCGATACCTCCGACTTCCCACCTAATAACGGTTACGAAATTCCGCTGGTAAATAAAAAAGTGCCGGGACTGATGAAGGACGAGTTAAACGGTAGGATATTAACCCATTTCGTTGGACTCCGATCGAAAATGTATACTTATCTGGTGGACGGGGGAAAGAAGTGCGTGAAAAAAGCGAAGGGAGTCAAATACAGCGTGGTAAAAAATAAGATTACGTACCAGGATTACGTCGATTGCTTGTTCGAAAAGAGGGAAAAAATCGCCAGCCAGTGCACCATACGTTCGTACGCCCATACGGTGTTTAGTATCGAACAAAGTAAAGTCGGCCTCAACCCTTTCGATAATAAGAGATATATCGTCGACAATATAGTCACCCTGCCTTGGGGTCATAAGGATATCATAGACGTAGATTGAAATGTGAGAATGTGTGGGTGTGTGAATAAAAAAAAATTAAAATGTCGTTTTATTTAAGAAAACCTTCTCCTATACAAGTCAGCTAACAAAAACTCCCTATCAAAATAAAAGAGTTCATAAATACAATACTTTTCTATGGTACACATTGGATTACAAAGTAACTTAATAGTATCTCTAATACTTATTCTAAAATTACTTTTTATCAACATCTCATTTACCGTATCTAAAAAATTAAAATAGAAATCCACTAACTTAAAACTGTGCAATAAAGCGATTTTAAAAGAAACATCCTTATCTATGCGTAGCAGTTCGATACAACATGCCTCGCTGAAGTAAAAGTATACGTCGTTTCTGCCGAGCGACACGATTTCTAGTCAGTCCGAATTAATCGTGTCCAATTCCATGTCGCAACCAAATTTCACAGGCAGACCATCACCGTGTTCGAAAAACTTATACAGGTGCAAGAGAAGTTCTTTCCACTCCACGTGGTCCATGGTCATAACGCATTCTTCGTAGTGGACTCAACCCACAATGTACGGTATATACGTGACCAGGTGCCAAATGAAAACATGTTTTCAACAGAAGAAGTCTCTCTCTTTGAGTTGTTTGCTGTGGAACGTCGTCGACATCGCCGGCTGCGTCAGATTCGTAGCCACTACTGTCACCCATGCTCCGCCACTACTACAAGACGTCTGTTGCGTCTATCCAAGAGTCGTGGGTCTTATCGAACCCCAGCCAACGGACCAAAATCTTCTTTCCTTTTCTACGCAACACCTTTTCTACCAAATAGACGTCCGGATCAGCTGTTTTTTGCAATTCCTCGGCGTAAAAGCCCCCCTGGATAGGCCTTCCGTTCAAATCTTCTAGGAGATATGTGGGAGGGTTCGTAATTTGAACTTTTGAGATTTTAAATACTTCAGTCGTCCAGTTGGGCGTGTAACCCTTCTGAAAGACGTGCTTGACTTTGCTGATCCTAACTATGTCACCTAGTTTAAACTTTTGTTTATCAAAAGTCTTTACGTGATTGAAAGATGCGTTAAGGACGTTCCGTTCGTTTGTTGTGTTCACATCTTTAGGTTTCATGCGTATGGTTCTATGTCTCCTATCGTTATATTCATCAACTAGCGTCGGTAAAATATCGATCCACTTGTACGTGCCGCTTAAACTGAAATACTTGAACAGTTGTTCTTTCAAGGTGCGGATCACTCTCTCTACTATCGCCGCTTTCGTGTCGCTAAACGTGCTATAGTGGTTGACGTTAAAAGTATTCAATAACTTCTTAAAATGACAGTTGTAAAATTCCTTGCCTTGATCGGTCTGGAGATTTCGAGGTCGACGCCCCGAGGAATTTTTGAGAATATCGGCGAAAGCCTTCGTGACTTCTTCTCCCGACTTGGATTTTAACGGTTTGCACCAGACAAATTTGGAAAAGCAGTCGATCACGACTAGTATGAATTTAAAGTTTCTATTGCGGCTGGCGTACTGATCCAGCTGCCCTAGGTCGGCTTGCCAAAGATCATCCAAACCTTTAATAATAGTTCTACGCCTAGGGTATTTTTTTCGTATCGGTTTATGCAATTCCCTAATCAGTTGAATTTTTTCCTTGGTATACTTGGAGTTCATATCGAAATTTGTTGACCGCTTTCTTCGGTGCGACTAAGTTATCTGATGACTTTAGCTTCCTTCAGTTCGTTTATAATGGCTACGATTTTGTTGTCGTGGGACGTGTTGCCGGCGTTTTTGGATGCCACCAGTAATCGCAATCTGTCAACTAATTCGTTGACGTCGTTCCAAAACATGTACTCCACCGGTATTTCGTTATAAGTGAGACGCATACCTTTACCGCTTGCCCCCTCATCATCTCCGCGTTTTAGTAACGGTTTAATAACATTCGTGTACTTATATCGAGATGAACCTCTAAATTTACCCGCGCTATTCAGATGTACCGACGTTTCAGTTAGAATTTTACTATAATTTTTCATCTCCACCAAATTGGCTCGAGGATCGTTATAAAAAATCAATTGGAAAAGTCCTTTGGTACCTTTATACCTCTTCCTACCCACGATTATCTCCGACGTTTTTCTATCGAAATCTAAAGTTTCTTTTCTCAAGGTCCATTTTGATTCGCTTGCGCTATACTTGGGTCCGTATACAAAATCGATTTGGGGTGACTTTGCGTTATATTTTTGAATATACGGTCGAGCTGTTTCCGGATATGCTTCTAGGTAGGAGAATACTGAGATACATCTTCAAAAATCTCCTCTTCCTCTTCATTTTTCTCTTCGACTGATGGCAGTGTCGGACTAAAATCTGCCGTTGCCTTTTCGACGTGTGGTGGAAGTTTCGGAAAATCTCCTTTTAACTTTTCAATCCGTTGCTTTAATGTTTCTACTTTTTTCTGTATTCTTGTATCACTGCTTTCCCCAATTTCTTCTTCTTTTTTAGGTTCCACCTTAGTTTTTTCTTTCTTCGGTTCGATGTCTAGAATGTCTTTTTTTATTTGCAACATTTTGATAGATTGCGTCACTGGTTTGAATATTTTTTCCAGCGTCTCGTCTTCCTCGAATTTCCCCAACTTCAAAGCCGTGTGTTTTTTTCTAATCGCCCGTGCAAGTTCACTGATTTTCTTCGCGCGGTGCGCTTTTAGAATTTGATCCTCTGACGTCAGCGGCATGTTGACCACTAACGTCAGAGAATTACTCACAGCCTTATATACTTTCGAAGCCTTTCCTATACCGCCCGTTTCTCAGGCTAAAATCCTTAACGATGACCAGAGTGCCATAGCTGTCGTTCCAACATTGACAGCACAGCTTTTTGAAATCTTCGTACGTGACGTCTGGCGACACGTGTTCCTCATAAACGTGTTTCAGATTTACGTCGTCTTGTTTAAATAACACGATCACGTTGCAATTATCGCGTATGAGTTGCTTTGGAATTTTCGAATACGTTTGACATAGATAAGCGACGTCCACCGCCTTGTGTCGCCCCATCGAATAAAATTCTCTGATTTTATTCTGTTTATCGCAGGCCACATCATCAAATATGAATATCGAATTTTCTAGAGCTTCCGACGGATCGATGACGTCCTCGTTTATCGTATACGGAAAGAAGCCGATGCAATCGACTTTTTTTACTACATCCTGCAATAATTGATATTTCGGTTGGTACAACGATTTGGTATATAAGTAGATATTTTCGAATTTCAGACCGTTTTCGTTGAAAATCAAACTAAGGAGTGCGTTCGTTTTACCACACCCGCTAGGTCCGCACAAGATTGCTCTGGTAGTAGGGTACCGTGTTTTGATTTTACCGCACCCCCTTGTATGACATCTAGATTTTCGATAGGTAGACAAACTTGCTGTTGCTGAACTTGCATCTTGCCGACTGAGAAATTCTGCGTGCTACTTCTCAATATACTATAGACGACTGACCCCAAAATAAAAACAAGTTTTTGTTTTAAAACTTTATTTGTTTTATACATTTACTACATAAATAGCTTATGGTAGATAGACACGCACTTTTTCACGTACCATCGTTCTGCACAAAGGACATGAGGAGATTTGAAGTGCGCATTCTATGCAAAGCATTACGTGTCCGCAGGGAATCATCACAACCTGTATATCGTTGGTGTAGCAAATTTTACATAAATTACTTTTTGATGCGGTTTGATGTTGACGAACTACGGTATCTTCGACGACGGAGTTTGGTAGTATTGCGACCACTGGCAAGGGTTTAATATCCGCGAACGTCGTATTAAGTCCCACATTACTTGCTTGGATGAAAGGGCAACTGGGGCTCCAACTTTCGTGGTCTTGCAATGGATTGTCGCCTTCTTCCCATCGGTAGCCTTCTATGAAGCAAAATGGACACTTGACCACGTCTTCATAATCTGTGAAATGGAATCCCGCTTCAGCCAATTGTATTGGGGAAATCGACGCATTTGACCACTTCGCGAAAGATTTCAATCTATCATTTCGGTTTCTATAGTCACACACTTCTTCCATTTTATACACAGTAGGGACATGCTCGCTGTGTTTAAATAGATATGAAACAGAAGTGGGAGGCGTTTGTGGTGGGGGGAATCCTAATGGGAGGCGCCTGCCTCCCACTACCGAGCCAGGCAAATAATTTCTCACAATTTATGAAACTGCACATCCACATTGGATGCACGATTTTTCTCCAAATACCGCACTTGTCTTTTGTCGCGTTCGTTGAGATCACTAAAGGCTTTCAGAGGTCTTATAAGAATATGTAAAGTTTCATCGTTAACTTTTATTGTCAGCTCTTTAGGACAGAAACGCCCGTCTATCATAAATCCCTGTGCGTCCACTACGGCGACCTTCATCTTAATGGGGATCTGTCTACCCCATCCACTTTATTTATCGATTTCGGAAAATGTATGATAATGGGAGGGGGAAAGGAAACACCGATATTTTATTTTTGTTATTTTATTAGGTCAAGTACAAGTACAATAATAACTTACACCTAAAAAACTCTCCTTAAAATTAAACTACATAAGTTCCCTAACTACTTCACTTAATGGTAAATATTCGATGGTACTATCATGTATAATAATACAATAAGCTCGGGTTGAGGCTGGAAATCCTTCGTTACTCTCGATGTCCAACTTTACGTCAACCGTGGTGCTTTTCATGGACTCTATTCGTCGGGAACAGTCGATGACGAAGAGAGCTGCGTTATTTTTGTATTCGGTGTAGCTAAGCAAGGGGTGCCTCTCATTCATATAACTAGAGCAAAAGTCTACGTAATTATGGTAGGCCTCCAGATAGTCATTGCCATTAAAATCCAATCTCAGCCGTTCAAAAGGAAAATATTCACCATTTAAAATCAATCTGACATCCGCTATATTGATATTATCGAATACGGAAGGGTCCTTTCTAGCATTTTCATTGCGACTCCTTTGAAATCCTACTATAACGTATCGAGGACTCGACACGGCCATTGAAGTTTTGACTGACCAAATTTCTCTGTTGGCATTGACCGTAAGACTTGGCAGTTCATGAAGTTCCCATTTACGATACGGTATAATTATAGGGCGATCACGTTTAATAGACTGAAGCAGATCCAATCTAATGAAATCGCTAGGTTGAATATGTTTCACTTTTAACTCGACATTGGAAACTGTTATTTCTGCCGTCAATTCGGCAGCAGATGCAGGATCATCTTCCAGAAGTAAAGAGTTGTTGTCGTTTCTAGCTCGTATTAATCTTAATGTCTGTTTACCACAAGTGGCCAACTGATAATCGTTAAATATTCCGAACAAATGTTTCAGAGGTATTCTCAAGCTGAACGTTCCATCGGTATTTACGTTTAAAGGTTTGGTGGGACCAGCCCAACTTGCAGTTTCCATTCAGTTCATATGAAATCGAATCGAAGAGAAATGCACCTCCATTATTAGCAAAACTACATTTCCCGGTTCCCGTTTTCTTCTCTATTTTGTCCTTTGATATAAATTGCAGCGTCATACATAAATAACTAAGTGTCTCCTTGGTTAATCGTTATCTCCACAATGTCATTATTCAGAAAAGATTTCACAAACGGGTAATATGTACGTTGCTCTAATCGCTGAATGGACTCATCGAAGGTTGGAGTGCGGTGCACGTCGAATACTTGCGGCGTTAACGACATGGTAGCCGAGTGCTTCTAGAAATCGATGGTTTTCCGGCGTTAGATTCAAGTTGCAATGGTGTTTCCACTTCGATGACGTCTTCGTCAATGAGGGTCGGAGGTCACTAAACCGTCTTTTATACGGTTGGTAGTTGCCTCCAAAAACCAAACGCATTTCACATAGACGATAGTCGTTTCACTTCCAATCTAACGATAATTTCTTCACCTCTGAAATTGACAGGCTTGAAATTCTGATCGAGGATGTTTATGGTCAGGTTATTTTTCACGTTTCGTGACAGGCACGTAGAGTAAATTTTTAGGGGTTTCGTCTATGGCGTAACCGGGATCAACTGCAACGGCGAATTCGTAAATCGTGTGCGTAGGTCGATTTACATAATAAGCACCGGCTGTGATGTTACGATCTATATGTATCGTTCTAACTTTCACGATATTTACCGGCAAATCTGAAACGTGCACTTTCCCTTTATCTAAGTATCGTTCGGAAAACCCCAAAAGTCTTCCAATAGACCCGGCTGTAACAAAATCTATGGTATATTGATCGCTGTAGATCTCACACTGCAGAGTGCTCTTGTTCGCTTGTATCGATATGCTACCGCTATCGTTTTCGTCTTCCGATTTTTTCAGATTTTTCCGTATGTGCTCTTCTATATTCTTTATCTCGTATGAACCGGTGGGAAGTGATATTACTTTGCTAGCAAGGAAACTACCGGTTAGATAACGAAAATTGTTGTCGCCGCTCTCCTCTTCGATATTCGGTATGCTGTTGAACGTGTGGAATCCCAGCAAAGCTAAACCGTATTCGGCGTTTGGGTCCAAAACTATCGGACTGTCAAAATCGATGGAGAGCGTGGATGTGCGTCCGTGTAGAGTAAACAACAGTGACATGACTGACGATTTTTTAAGTTGTCCCCCACCTTTTATAGAGAAATTCAATGCACAAATGACCGCAATTTATTTCATTAAAATTTTGATAGGCGTCGTTATTGTACGTGACCTTGACACCCTTTCCAAAATATCGAATCAGTTCTTTGGGCGGTTTCAAAGCGCCAAAGCTATCGAAATATTCTACGGCACAGCCTCTTTTTTTGTAAGCTACCCAATGCGTTCCTTTGTTGCGTTGTACGTCTAAATTTAAAATGGCCGCTTCGTAATTTTTCGGCGTCGACGGAAGTGTATCTCTCATAAATACGCCTCTGAAATATGGTATTTTTAAAATTTCGACGTAATTCAATATATCTTCGTCGGACAGCGGTCTATTTGGTAGCTTCATTGGGAGTTTTTTTGTGTCTTGAGGAACAGTCCTAATCCATTTTTATTTTTACGTAAATATAAGCCGGAGCCTTCTTTTCCGATGGCTTCCATCGACCGATTGTGCCGTTTTTGTTCTTCCAACCGCTTCTTCGCATTCTTTGCGTCGATAATTGTCTTGGCTACAGCACCCGCACCGCCTGCCACCGAACCAAGAGCGCCCAAGGCACCTAGGAGGGGTAGTAAAGGAAGAAATCCGCCGGTATGCTGGAACGGAATTGTGCGAGGAATTTTCACGTTCCTCTTTCCACCCACCTTCTTAACGGCTATTCGTGCCGCTTTCAAAGCAGCTAACGACGCTTTCTTCAAATGCTTCGTGTCATTCAACTGACTATTGCTCAAAGTTTTTTTCAGAGATCTTTCAACTTTTTTGACGAACTTTTATGCAAAACTTTTTTTCTATCTGCAAAAATTAGGGAAATAATAGGGGGGGTCGGAGTTTCTCGTGAAGACAAAGGAACGCGGCTACTATACAACTATACACGGGAAAACAATAGCAAAATCGGCCGAAGTTAGCAATAAACGGAATAGAACAGAACTGGAATGTTTAATAAATTAAAACTTAAACTTAATCATCTCAGTGGTTATCAAGTTCCCCTTGTACTCCTTGTAGTTTTTATACGTTGACTTCGACTTCTTTAAAACAACGTACGTTTCTGCCGGTTAATCACCATTGTGTGAAAAACTGTGTTTAGTCAAAGAAACAATACCATAAGTAAGTATTCATAGTAGACACAAGAAGTGTATAGTCCTCCTTACGGCAGAATGCGTACGACGTAAGGGGGAAGAACTCGCAAATATTATAGAATTAGTCACGGTTCAGGGGCGTAGCTCAATTTTGTGTAACTCACTGACTTAATTTTCATATAATTGTTATTTAATTTATTGTTAATATTATCCCAGAAAAAGACGAATCTTTCTTCTGTGATATTATTCTTAACGGTGATGCCTTAGACTATGGAAGAAGGCAAACCTTTATAACATTGGCAATTATTTCTCGTGCTTGAGAATGCAACGTTCTTCCCTGTTTACTCATTTTGCACACGTTAACTCCCGAACATACGAAATGCCACTGAGCTCTCTGAGCCGGCGGAAAAAACTTGCCAGCGGCCTAAAAAAATGAGGTCTGTGTGGTAGACCAAATACGCAGTTAACTTTACGTACTATATAGAAACAGGCACAAAACGCGTTGGCCAACTGCTTTTGTCAGCCGACTGCTTGGTAGAAATGCTGTGTTGCCGTATTTCAAAGGCGATGGTAGGCGCGACGATGTTAAAAAAAATATAATAGGTGTTTTATCACACCCCGTTAAAAATAAATGATAAACAAAAATGGGTAAGTTGTCCCGTGATGCGAGCTTTATTTTTTCGGTATAACAGAGTTCAGAAATTCGGCTTCAATATGATAAAACTTGTACCTATTCGCCAATAAATAACGACTACTCGTATAGGAAATCTCGCAACGCTGCCCGCATTCTTTAGAAACGTTTTCTTTCGTGCTTTGGACTATACCTAGATGCTATAATCACTGACCCATGATAAAAGACCATACATATACAGGGTGTCCCATTAATAATGGACCATATAGAGCAACTGCATATTTTTTGTGCTTAAATATTAAGGTGGATTTATAAACTCGAATTTTGCGTTGGCGCTCGCCGTTGCCGTTTGCGTCGAAAATTCAATCCCAATATTTTACGTGCAACCGTTTATAAACGCCGCCGTCGAACGTTGCCGTCTGCGTCCGATGCCGTCCGAGATAAACTAATTTCATCTTTCACGTTCCGTCGTTCGCATTTCTGGACGCAAACTGCGAAGGTCACCGTCAACTTCGAGCGTCAACGCAAACGTCGAGTTTATAAATCCACCTTTACGATTGAGCGTAAAACACTACCTGTCAAATAATGTCAATGCGTTACTGACATATAGGGCGTTGAAGTCATGCAATTTCTTAAAATTGAATTATTTCTGTATCTCCCAAAATAATCAAGCTGCTGAACTGAAATTTGGCACAGCTGTGTTTTTGGGGGTGGAAAATAAACTGAATATGTCAATTTCAACGTATCTCACAGAGGGAGCCACTTGCGCTGTTTTTTTGGATAGTGTGTTTACTCGTTTCTTTTGTGAGGTTATCTTTTTTGGTTTGCAGGTTCATCATTAGCAGTGGCCAAGCCTCCATATGTATCCACTGTTACCACTGGTAACACCTAATTCCAATTTTAAACACATCAACGTATACAAATATCATTACGATTTTCAAACTCCAGCAAAATTTATATTTTAAAGAATTTTTGAACAAACGGTGCAAAGTGCAAACCAAACAAATTAACAAATTATATTCACCGTCACCAAATCGAAAAGTCCGCACACTGTAGGTTGCTCAAATGAATCCCAATTCGCTTGTATGTTACCATTCTGATGACATTGCGTTCTACCATTGAGTAACTATTTATTCCTTTACTCAATGGTTCTACCAAAGATCATAATATTCATGATCTTTGGTTCTACTTGGGAGGTTCTACGTGGGAAGTTTCGATTTTATAAAGAAAATCAACTTAGATATTTCACAATTTTTTCATAATATGGAAATTTATTTTTTCACAATATTATTGTATTCGATTCGCCATTAAATTTTGCTCTTTATTGATGTATGCACTATTGAACCTCTGAAAATTTTCAAAAACTGCTTGGAAAAATGAGGGTATCTGCTTCCTGTGCCAGCGCCAGCTTTACTTATAGGGTTAGACAAATGAAAAATTATTCAGGGTGTCCCGAAATTAATCTGCCATAATTTACCAGTGCGTTCTGCGACCCAAAAATAAACATATTATGGTCTCAAAAATGCCTCCTAAGTTTGGCAAATGGTTTTTATTTCTAAAAAAATATTTCCAGAACGAGCAAAGATAAAATTCCGAAATTTGGTATGTGATATACATGTGAGTTTTGAGGTTCATCGAGGTAGAGATATTTGACATTCTTAATCATAGTCGTCATTTTTTGCAGTATATCACAAAAATGCATATTGGAAATTAGCTTACAGTATAATTTACCAGCGCGTTCTGCGACCACAAAAAATTTAAAAATCTTCTATAAACATGGCCTCAAAAATGCCAAATAAATATTTCCAGAACGAGCAAAGACAACATACTGGTATATTATGTGATATATAATCATAATTATTTTGTTTTTATAAACCGATTTTAAAAAAGCAGGCATTGTTGTTTGCAGAAAAGAATAAGCTATTGGCAGGAATCTTCAAAATGGCCGATTTTTTAAAATCCAACATGACGGCGATGTTTAAACTTAGCCCTGTGTTTGGGCTAATTCTTCTTGAAGAAAAAATGTCGGCATGATGCAACCTACGCAAAAAGTGAGTAAAGTGGTCCTTTCTCTACATTTTGAGACCACTGCGAGGAAAAACGGTCCGTCGGGAGCGGAGCTATACCTATATGCAATAAAAGAAAGCATCACTTTCATAATTTTTATGCTGCAGTAGTAAAACTACCTTCGTTCTTTTTCCCATATTTTTTTATTTACTAACCGATTTTAAAAAACCGAGCACCGTTTCTTGCGAAAAATAATAAGTTATTGACAAAAAATTTCACAATGGCCGACTTTGGGCTAATCAGTACCTAGGAGTAGTAGTACAAAGAGAGTTCTAACCCACGACCTTGAAAAAGCGTGCAAATTGGCTACGTCATTCCCGAGGTCGCGTGACGTCACAAGATGGTCGCCAAGGCGGGAAATTTGAAAATGGCCTTGACCTGAAGGTCAATGAACTTTAAGGGGTCACAGTTAACCTTGACCTGAAGGTTATCTAGAGGTCAAGGGGTTACCAGATCGATAACCTTTAAGGGGTCATTGACCCCTTTATAATTCTAAATTTGTACAACATTCAACAATTGTTCAAAATGTGATCCATTCTGTTGCACACATAATTCACTTCGACGCCTAACGGATTGAACAGCATCGATTAAATTGCCATTTCTCAATTCATCGCACGCATTTCTGATACGATCAATAAGTTGTTCCCTTGTTTCTACAGGAGTCGCATAGACTTGTTCTTTTAAAAATCTCCATACGAAGAAGTCCAGAGGTGTTATGTCCGGAGAACGTGGTGGCCAAGCGACCGGTCCCCCTCGTCCGATCCACCTATTTGGAAAGTTATTATTTAACCAGTTCCTCACATTTCGGTGAAAATGTGCAGGACAGCCGTCAAGTTGGAACCAAGCCAACAATCTTAAGTTTAAAGGAATGTCTTCAAAAAATTGTCACCATTCACTCGCTGTGGCAAAAAAAAGGGTCCAAACAGATGATGGTTGTACAGTCCAATCCAAACATTGACACTAAATTCGACCTAAAAATTTCTGTTGTATTTAAAAAAAAAACTTTTTTGTCAAAATTTTTTTTTTATCAAAATTTTTTTTTGTCAATTTTTTTTGTCAACATTTTTTTTACCAAATTTTTTTTTGCCAAAATTTTTTATTTACCAAAATTTTTTATTTACCAAAATTTTTTTTTTGGCAGAAATTTTTTTACCAAAAATTTTTTTACCAAAATTTTTTTTTGCCATTTTTTTTTGCCAAATTTTTTTTTGCCAATTTTTTTTTGCCAATTTTTTTTTGCCCAATTTTTTTTTTTGTCAAATTTTTTTTTTGCCAAACTTTTTTTTTGTCAAAAGTTTTTTTTTACCAAATTTTTTTTGCCAAAATTTTGTTTACCAAATTTTTTTTAAGAAATTTTTTTTGCCAAATTTTTATTTTGGTCAAATTTTTTTTTTGGCAAAATTTTTTTTTTGCAGATTTTTTTTTTACAAAAAATTTTTTTTTCGTCGAAATTTTTTTTACCAAAATTTTTTTTGTCAAATTTTTTTTTACCAAAATTTTTTTTGTCAAAATTTTTTCTATAATATGTAAATTTATATCTTCCCAATGTTTTTTTTAACTTTTTCACTTTTTTTCTATTTTTTTAGTGTAGCAAATGAGCCGTTCGATAGGTATATAAAGAGGTCTCGCATCGAACGGCACCAGTCTGCGACCGCACGACGAACATCATGGCTGCGGAGATCTCCGCAGTAAGTGACGACATGGTCGCAGTTTGCGAACGGGCTTTTCGATTACTAACAAACGGTATGGACATGACGACGCAAGAGCGCTGGCTGAAGCTTATCAACAGAAATATTAGACTGGTTTACGCCGCCATAAAAGTATACCATTGCAATCCCGGTACGATGACGAAACTTCAAACGAATTTGGGGCATTTCAAAAGATTCAGAGCTTACTTAAAAACGAGACACAGGGGGAGCGGTTTGACGAGACGCGATCGGGTGAAATGGGAGGAAACTAAGTCGGCATTTAAACGTAGAATTCGTTCGGGCATAATCATAAATCTGAATCATAAAGACGTAACGGAATTTTTGAATGACGCTTTTCTCCTTCTAAAACGTCGCGTACCTATGATCGTGAAAGAATATAGAATGATTAAGATCAACACCGTTTTCTGTGGGGAATTTATAAAAAAAATCGGAGACGAAGAAATTTTGGAAAATAAATATTTCAGCACGAAAAATGTCACTATCGACGGGGGGACGGACATAAAACGATGGTTCGTCGACCACGTTACCGATAGCATCCTAAAGAGCCTGGAGGAGTTCCAGGAGCGCGATTCCGGTTGGGCGCTACATCGAATTTTAAGTTTGGAAGTTAACATAAACAAAGTCCAAATGGGAAACGGCGGCGGGACGTACGTGAGGCTACCGGATGAGATTTCGAAGAAGAAAGCTTGCATTAACGTTAAAAACGACGACGACGCCTGCTTCGCGTGGGCCGTCGTTTCCGCGCTATACCCCGTAGATCGTCATTCGGAACGCATGAGTGCTTACCCCCACTACGCGGAGGTTTTGCACTTGGATGGGTTATAATTTCCCATGACGCTAGCTAAAATCGATAGGTTCGAAAAAGTAAACGAAATATCCGTCAACGTGTACGCCCTAGAGTTAGTATGTGAAGATCCGCGTAAATTTCATACCGGTCCGGTGCGGTTAACTAAAAAGAAGATGGAACGTGAACTTACTCATCGTTCAAGATCAATATTTCCTGAATATGAACGATTACGAGACGCCCCCCGAGGAAGACGTCGCAATAAACGATATAAAATATCATTTCTGTTGGATTAAAAATTTATCGCGTTTAATTTCAACGCAAATGAATAAACACAACGGCAAAATGTTCATATGTGACAGATGTCAAACCCAAGCGAAATTAGACGACCACGCGGTTTATTGTCGAGAACTGAATAATTCCCAGGTAACGTTCCCCAAAGAAAAATTTATATACTTTAAAAACTACGTACATAAGGAACGTACTCCTTTCGTCGTGTACTCGGATTTCGAGTCCATTCTAAATTTAAATGCTCCTACGATAACTCTCTGTCTTTCTACAAAAGCTATCGAGGGCCGGATTGCATGTCTTGACAAACGTTGAACCGATGAAGGAAAACATAAGTTTGAAAAATGCCACGGCGAATTGCCATATTTGCGACAAAAGATTCACTCTCGATGACATCATAGTTCGCGATCATTGTCATTTGACATCGCGGTTTCGCGGGTACGCCCATCAGAGCTGTAATCTAAATTATAGAAATTCGTTCATGATCCCCGTGGTATTTCACAATTTCAGCGGTTACGACAGTCATTTCATAATCAGGGATCTCGCCAAACGCAATCATATCACCCTGCTTCCCATAAATAAAGAAAAATATATAAGTTTTACGATTTTCGACGCCGACACCAACGTAAAATTCCGCTTTATCGATTCTCTCAGATTAATGGGGTTTTCTCTCGACACGCTAGCTTCCTCTCTCACAAAAGCTGATTTCGTCAATACCGGAAAGGAATTTCGTGACGTCCCTTCTGACGATTTGACATTGTTAACTAGAAAAGGGGTCTTTTGTTATGACTACATCGATGATTTGGAGAAATTACGAGAAACTTCGCTTCCGCCCATCGATAAATTCTATAACAAACTGAATGACACCGATATCACCGACAGTGACTACGCGCACGCGCAACTGGTTTGGGAAAAATTCCGCATACAGACTATCGGCGAATACTCGGATTTGTACTTAAAAACCGACATAATGCTGCTGACCGACATCTTCGAAACGTTCAGAAAATCGTGTCACGCTAATTACGGTTTGGATCCCGCTTGGTATTACACCATGCCAGGGTATACTTATGATTGTATGTTAAAATTCACCGGCTGTCGACTGGAGACGTTTCAAGATATAGATATTTTGCTATTTTTCGAGAGGGGCGTTAGGGGCGGACTGAGTCAGTGTTGTAAGCGCTTCGCGCAGGCCAATAACAAGTACATGGAAGAGTACGATCCGAGTGATCCCTCCAAATATATCCTGTATCTAGACGTAAACAATCTGTACGGTTGGGCGATGTGCGAGTGTTTACCTCAGGGTAATTTTCGTTGGGTCGACGATATCGACGCCATCGATGTCACTAAAATTCCCGACGACGCTAAAGATGGGTACGTGTTAGAGGTGGACTTAGAATATCCGGAGGGACTACATGACTCGCACAAAGATCTACCTTTCGCGGCCGAACATCGCATACCGCCGGAAGCGAAATCGTCGATTTATTCTAAGGAAAAATACGTGATACATTACAGGGCGCTCAAGCAGGCCCTGGATCACGGTCTGATTTTGAAAAAGACGCACAGAATTTTAAAATTTAAACAGTCCGCTTTTTTGGCGCCATACATAAAGTTCAACACGCGATTGAGGGCGCAGGCGAAGTTTGATTTCGAAAAGACCATCATTAAACTTATGAACAACGCCATCTACGGAAAAACCATGGAAAATATTAGGAAACACAGAATCGTTAAGTTGGTGAATAAGTGGGAGGGCAGGTACGAAACATTTAATTTCGTGTCCGGCTTTTAGATCCAGATCGATATTCGACGAAAACCTAATTAGCGTCGAATTGAATAAGACGCGCATTAACTTTAATAAGCCGCTGTATATCGGAATGGCGATTCTAGACATATCCAAAACCTGCGTCTACGAGTTTCATTATTTTATGCTAAAAAACTCCTCGCCTTCCGACTGTCAATTATTGTACACGGACACGGATAGTCTCATCTACGAAATTTCTTGCGACGATGTTTACCGCGACATCATACTTAAAAATTTAGCTCGTTTCGATACCTCCGACTTCCCACCTAATAACGGTTACGAAATTCCGCTGGTAAATAAAAAAGTGCCGGGACTGATGAAGGACGAGTTAAACGGTAGGATATTAACCCATTTCGTTGGACTCCGATCGAAAATGTATACTTATCTGGTGGACGGGGGAAAGAAGTGCGTGAAAAAAGCGAAGGGAGTCAAATACAGCGTGGTAAAAAATAAGATTACGTACCAGGATTACGTCGATTGCTTGTTCGAAAAGAGGGAAAAAATCGCCAGCCAGTGCACCATACGTTCGTACGCCCATACGGTGTTTAGTATCGAACAAAGTAAAGTCGGCCTCAACCCTTTCGATAATAAGAGATATATCGTCGACAATATAGTCACCCTGCCTTGGGGTCATAAGGATATCATAGACGTAGATTGAAATGTGAGAATGTGTGGGTGTGTGAATAAAAAAAAATTAAAATGTCGTTTTATTTAAGAAAACCTTCTCCTATACAAGTCAGCTAACAAAAACTCCCTATCAAAATAAAAGAGTTCATAAATACAATACTTTTCTATGGTACACATTGGATTACAAAGTAACTTAATAGTATCTCTAATACTTATTCTAAAATTACTTTTTATCAACATCTCATTTACCGTATCTAAAAAATTAAAATAGAAATCCACTAACTTAAAACTGTGCAATAAAGCGATTTTAAAAGAAACATCCTTATCTATGCGTAGCAGTTCGATACAACATGCCTCGCTGAAGTAAAAGTATACGTCGTTTCTGCCGAGCGACACGATTTCTAGTCAGTCCGAATTAATCGTGTCCAATTCCATGTCGCAACCAAATTTCACAGGCAGACCATCACCGTGTTCGAAAAACTTATACAGGTGCAAGAGAAGTTCTTTCCACTCCACGTGGTCCATGGTCATAACGCATTCTTCGTAGTGGACTCAACCCACAATGTACGGTATATACGTGACCAGGTGCCAAATGAAAACATGTTTTCAACAGAAGAAGTCTCTCTCTTTGAGTTGTTTGCTGTGGAACGTCGTCGACATCGCCGGCTGCGTCAGATTCGTAGCCACTACTGTCACCCATGCTCCGCCACTACTACAAGACGTCTGTTGCGTCTATCCAAGAGTCGTGGGTCTTATCGAACCCCAGCCAACGGACCAAAATCTTCTTTCCTTTTCTACGCAACACCTTTTCTACCAAATAGACGTCCGGATCAGCTGTTTTTTGCAATTCCTCGGCGTAAAAGCCCCCCTGGATAGGCCTTCCGTTCAAATCTTCTAGGAGATATGTGGGAGGGTTCGTAATTTGAACTTTTGAGATTTTAAATACTTCAGTCGTCCAGTTGGGCGTGTAACCCTTCTGAAAGACGTGCTTGACTTTGCTGATCCTAACTATGTCACCTAGTTTAAACTTTTGTTTATCAAAAGTCTTTACGTGATTGAAAGATGCGTTAAGGACGTTCCGTTCGTTTGTTGTGTTCACATCTTTAGGTTTCATGCGTATGGTTCTATGTCTCCTATCGTTATATTCATCAACTAGCGTCGGTAAAATATCGATCCACTTGTACGTGCCGCTTAAACTGAAATACTTGAACAGTTGTTCTTTCAAGGTGCGGATCACTCTCTCTACTATCGCCGCTTTCGTGTCGCTAAACGTGCTATAGTGGTTGACGTTAAAAGTATTCAATAACTTCTTAAAATGACAGTTGTAAAATTCCTTGCCTTGATCGGTCTGGAGATTTCGAGGTCGACGCCCCGAGGAATTTTTGAGAATATCGGCGAAAGCCTTCGTGACTTCTTCTCCCGACTTGGATTTTAACGGTTTGCACCAGACAAATTTGGAAAAGCAGTCGATCACGACTAGTATGAATTTAAAGTTTCTATTGCGGCTGGCGTACTGATCCAGCTGCCCTAGGTCGGCTTGCCAAAGATCATCCAAACCTTTAATAATAGTTCTACGCCTAGGGTATTTTTTTCGTATCGGTTTATGCAATTCCCTAATCAGTTGAATTTTTTCCTTGGTATACTTGGAGTTCATATCGAAATTTGTTGACCGCTTTCTTCGGTGCGACTAAGTTATCTGATGACTTTAGCTTCCTTCAGTTCGTTTATAATGGCTACGATTTTGTTGTCGTGGGACGTGTTGCCGGCGTTTTTGGATGCCACCAGTAATCGCAATCTGTCAACTAATTCGTTGACGTCGTTCCAAAACATGTACTCCACCGGTATTTCGTTATAAGTGAGACGCATACCTTTACCGCTTGCCCCCTCATCATCTCCGCGTTTTAGTAACGGTTTAATAACATTCGTGTACTTATATCGAGATGAACCTCTAAATTTACCCGCGCTATTCAGATGTACCGACGTTTCAGTTAGAATTTTACTATAATTTTTCATCTCCACCAAATTGGCTCGAGGATCGTTATAAAAAATCAATTGGAAAAGTCCTTTGGTACCTTTATACCTCTTCCTACCCACGATTATCTCCGACGTTTTTCTATCGAAATCTAAAGTTTCTTTTCTCAAGGTCCATTTTGATTCGCTTGCGCTATACTTGGGTCCGTATACAAAATCGATTTGGGGTGACTTTGCGTTATATTTTTGAATATACGGTCGAGCTGTTTCCGGATATGCTTCTAGGTAGGAGAATACTGAGATACATCTTCAAAAATCTCCTCTTCCTCTTCATTTTTCTCTTCGACTGATGGCAGTGTCGGACTAAAATCTGCCGTTGCCTTTTCGACGTGTGGTGGAAGTTTCGGAAAATCTCCTTTTAACTTTTCAATCCGTTGCTTTAATGTTTCTACTTTTTTCTGTATTCTTGTATCACTGCTTTCCCCAATTTCTTCTTCTTTTTTAGGTTCCACCTTAGTTTTTTCTTTCTTCGGTTCGATGTCTAGAATGTCTTTTTTTATTTGCAACATTTTGATAGATTGCGTCACTGGTTTGAATATTTTTTCCAGCGTCTCGTCTTCCTCGAATTTCCCCAACTTCAAAGCCGTGTGTTTTTTTCTAATCGCCCGTGCAAGTTCACTGATTTTCTTCGCGCGGTGCGCTTTTAGAATTTGATCCTCTGACGTCAGCGGCATGTTGACCACTAACGTCAGAGAATTACTCACAGCCTTATATACTTTCGAAGCCTTTCCTATACCGCCCGTTTCTCAGGCTAAAATCCTTAACGATGACCAGAGTGCCATAGCTGTCGTTCCAACATTGACAGCACAGCTTTTTGAAATCTTCGTACGTGACGTCTGGCGACACGTGTTCCTCATAAACGTGTTTCAGATTTACGTCGTCTTGTTTAAATAACACGATCACGTTGCAATTATCGCGTATGAGTTGCTTTGGAATTTTCGAATACGTTTGACATAGATAAGCGACGTCCACCGCCTTGTGTCGCCCCATCGAATAAAATTCTCTGATTTTATTCTGTTTATCGCAGGCCACATCATCAAATATGAATATCGAATTTTCTAGAGCTTCCGACGGATCGATGACGTCCTCGTTTATCGTATACGGAAAGAAGCCGATGCAATCGACTTTTTTTACTACATCCTGCAATAATTGATATTTCGGTTGGTACAACGATTTGGTATATAAGTAGATATTTTCGAATTTCAGACCGTTTTCGTTGAAAATCAAACTAAGGAGTGCGTTCGTTTTACCACACCCGCTAGGTCCGCACAAGATTGCTCTGGTAGTAGGGTACCGTGTTTTGATTTTACCGCACCCCCTTGTATGACATCTAGATTTTCGATAGGTAGACAAACTTGCTGTTGCTGAACTTGCATCTTGCCGACTGAGAAATTCTGCGTGCTACTTCTCAATATACTATAGACGACTGACCCCAAAATAAAAACAAGTTTTTGTTTTAAAACTTTATTTGTTTTATACATTTACTACATAAATAGCTTATGGTAGATAGACACGCACTTTTTCACGTACCATCGTTCTGCACAAAGGACATGAGGAGATTTGAAGTGCGCATTCTATGCAAAGCATTACGTGTCCGCAGGGAATCATCACAACCTGTATATCGTTGGTGTAGCAAATTTTACATAAATTACTTTTTGATGCGGTTTGATGTTGACGAACTACGGTATCTTCGACGACGGAGTTTGGTAGTATTGCGACCACTGGCAAGGGTTTAATATCCGCGAACGTCGTATTAAGTCCCACATTACTTGCTTGGATGAAAGGGCAACTGGGGCTCCAACTTTCGTGGTCTTGCAATGGATTGTCGCCTTCTTCCCATCGGTAGCCTTCTATGAAGCAAAATGGACACTTGACCACGTCTTCATAATCTGTGAAATGGAATCCCGCTTCAGCCAATTGTATTGGGGAAATCGACGCATTTGACCACTTCGCGAAAGATTTCAATCTATCATTTCGGTTTCTATAGTCACACACTTCTTCCATTTTATACACAGTAGGGACATGCTCGCTGTGTTTAAATAGATATGAAACAGAAGTGGGAGGCGTTTGTGGTGGGGGGAATCCTAATGGGAGGCGCCTGCCTCCCACTACCGAGCCAGGCAAATAATTTCTCACAATTTATGAAACTGCACATCCACATTGGATGCACGATTTTTCTCCAAATACCGCACTTGTCTTTTGTCGCGTTCGTTGAGATCACTAAAGGCTTTCAGAGGTCTTATAAGAATATGTAAAGTTTCATCGTTAACTTTTATTGTCAGCTCTTTAGGACAGAAACGCCCGTCTATCATAAATCCCTGTGCGTCCACTACGGCGACCTTCATCTTAATGGGGATCTGTCTACCCCATCCACTTTATTTATCGATTTCGGAAAATGTATGATAATGGGAGGGGGAAAGGAAACACCGATATTTTATTTTTGTTATTTTATTAGGTCAAGTACAAGTACAATAATAACTTACACCTAAAAAACTCTCCTTAAAATTAAACTACATAAGTTCCCTAACTACTTCACTTAATGGTAAATATTCGATGGTACTATCATGTATAATAATACAATAAGCTCGGGTTGAGGCTGGAAATCCTTCGTTACTCTCGATGTCCAACTTTACGTCAACCGTGGTGCTTTTCATGGACTCTATTCGTCGGGAACAGTCGATGACGAAGAGAGCTGCGTTATTTTTGTATTCGGTGTAGCTAAGCAAGGGGTGCCTCTCATTCATATAACTAGAGCAAAAGTCTACGTAATTATGGTAGGCCTCCAGATAGTCATTGCCATTAAAATCCAATCTCAGCCGTTCAAAAGGAAAATATTCACCATTTAAAATCAATCTGACATCCGCTATATTGATATTATCGAATACGGAAGGGTCCTTTCTAGCATTTTCATTGCGACTCCTTTGAAATCCTACTATAACGTATCGAGGACTCGACACGGCCATTGAAGTTTTGACTGACCAAATTTCTCTGTTGGCATTGACCGTAAGACTTGGCAGTTCATGAAGTTCCCATTTACGATACGGTATAATTATAGGGCGATCACGTTTAATAGACTGAAGCAGATCCAATCTAATGAAATCGCTAGGTTGAATATGTTTCACTTTTAACTCGACATTGGAAACTGTTATTTCTGCCGTCAATTCGGCAGCAGATGCAGGATCATCTTCCAGAAGTAAAGAGTTGTTGTCGTTTCTAGCTCGTATTAATCTTAATGTCTGTTTACCACAAGTGGCCAACTGATAATCGTTAAATATTCCGAACAAATGTTTCAGAGGTATTCTCAAGCTGAACGTTCCATCGGTATTTACGTTTAAAGGTTTGGTGGGACCAGCCCAACTTGCAGTTTCCATTCAGTTCATATGAAATCGAATCGAAGAGAAATGCACCTCCATTATTAGCAAAACTACATTTCCCGGTTCCCGTTTTCTTCTCTATTTTGTCCTTTGATATAAATTGCAGCGTCATACATAAATAACTAAGTGTCTCCTTGGTTAATCGTTATCTCCACAATGTCATTATTCAGAAAAGATTTCACAAACGGGTAATATGTACGTTGCTCTAATCGCTGAATGGACTCATCGAAGGTTGGAGTGCGGTGCACGTCGAATACTTGCGGCGTTAACGACATGGTAGCCGAGTGCTTCTAGAAATCGATGGTTTTCCGGCGTTAGATTCAAGTTGCAATGGTGTTTCCACTTCGATGACGTCTTCGTCAATGAGGGTCGGAGGTCACTAAACCGTCTTTTATACGGTTGGTAGTTGCCTCCAAAAACCAAACGCATTTCACATAGACGATAGTCGTTTCACTTCCAATCTAACGATAATTTCTTCACCTCTGAAATTGACAGGCTTGAAATTCTGATCGAGGATGTTTATGGTCAGGTTATTTTTCACGTTTCGTGACAGGCACGTAGAGTAAATTTTTAGGGGTTTCGTCTATGGCGTAACCGGGATCAACTGCAACGGCGAATTCGTAAATCGTGTGCGTAGGTCGATTTACATAATAAGCACCGGCTGTGATGTTACGATCTATATGTATCGTTCTAACTTTCACGATATTTACCGGCAAATCTGAAACGTGCACTTTCCCTTTATCTAAGTATCGTTCGGAAAACCCCAAAAGTCTTCCAATAGACCCGGCTGTAACAAAATCTATGGTATATTGATCGCTGTAGATCTCACACTGCAGAGTGCTCTTGTTCGCTTGTATCGATATGCTACCGCTATCGTTTTCGTCTTCCGATTTTTTCAGATTTTTCCGTATGTGCTCTTCTATATTCTTTATCTCGTATGAACCGGTGGGAAGTGATATTACTTTGCTAGCAAGGAAACTACCGGTTAGATAACGAAAATTGTTGTCGCCGCTCTCCTCTTCGATATTCGGTATGCTGTTGAACGTGTGGAATCCCAGCAAAGCTAAACCGTATTCGGCGTTTGGGTCCAAAACTATCGGACTGTCAAAATCGATGGAGAGCGTGGATGTGCGTCCGTGTAGAGTAAACAACAGTGACATGACTGACGATTTTTTAAGTTGTCCCCCACCTTTTATAGAGAAATTCAATGCACAAATGACCGCAATTTATTTCATTAAAATTTTGATAGGCGTCGTTATTGTACGTGACCTTGACACCCTTTCCAAAATATCGAATCAGTTCTTTGGGCGGTTTCAAAGCGCCAAAGCTATCGAAATATTCTACGGCACAGCCTCTTTTTTTGTAAGCTACCCAATGCGTTCCTTTGTTGCGTTGTACGTCTAAATTTAAAATGGCCGCTTCGTAATTTTTCGGCGTCGACGGAAGTGTATCTCTCATAAATACGCCTCTGAAATATGGTATTTTTAAAATTTCGACGTAATTCAATATATCTTCGTCGGACAGCGGTCTATTTGGTAGCTTCATTGGGAGTTTTTTTGTGTCTTGAGGAACAGTCCTAATCCATTTTTATTTTTACGTAAATATAAGCCGGAGCCTTCTTTTCCGATGGCTTCCATCGACCGATTGTGCCGTTTTTGTTCTTCCAACCGCTTCTTCGCATTCTTTGCGTCGATAATTGTCTTGGCTACAGCACCCGCACCGCCTGCCACCGAACCAAGAGCGCCCAAGGCACCTAGGAGGGGTAGTAAAGGAAGAAATCCGCCGGTATGCTGGAACGGAATTGTGCGAGGAATTTTCACGTTCCTCTTTCCACCCACCTTCTTAACGGCTATTCGTGCCGCTTTCAAAGCAGCTAACGACGCTTTCTTCAAATGCTTCGTGTCATTCAACTGACTATTGCTCAAAGTTTTTTTCAGAGATCTTTCAACTTTTTTGACGAACTTTTATGCAAAACTTTTTTTCTATCTGCAAAAATTAGGGAAATAATAGGGGGGGTCGGAGTTTCTCGTGAAGACAAAGGAACGCGGCTACTATACAACTATACACGGGAAAACAATAGCAAAATCGGCCGAAGTTAGCAATAAACGGAATAGAACAGAACTGGAATGTTTAATAAATTAAAACTTAAACTTAATCATCTCAGTGGTTATCAAGTTCCCCTTGTACTCCTTGTAGTTTTTATACGTTGACTTCGACTTCTTTAAAACAACGTACGTTTCTGCCGGTTAATCACCATTGTGTGAAAAACTGTGTTTAGTCAAAGAAACAATACCATAAGTAAGTATTCATAGTAGACACAAGAAGTGTATAGTCCTCCTTACGGCAGAATGCGTACGACGTAAGGGGGAAGAACTCGCAAATATTATAGAATTAGTCACGGTTCAGGGGCGTAGCTCAATTTTGTGTAACTCACTGACTTAATTTTCATATAATTGTTATTTAATTTATTGTTAATATTATCCCAGAAAAAGACGAATCTTTCTTCTGTGATATTATTCTTAACGGTGATGCCTTAGACTATGGAAGAAGGCAAACCTTTATAACATTGGCAATTATTTCTCGTGCTTGAGAATGCAACGTTCTTCCCTGTTTACTCATTTTGCACACGTTAACTCCCGAACATACGAAATGCCACTGAGCTCTCTGAGCCGGCGGAAAAAACTTGCCAGCGGCCTAAAAAAATGAGGTCTGTGTGGTAGACCAAATACGCAGTTAACTTTACGTACTATATAGAAACAGGCACAAAACGCGTTGGCCAACTGCTTTTGTCAGCCGACTGCTTGGTAGAAATGCTGTGTTGCCGTATTTCAAAGGCGATGGTAGGCGCGACGATGTTAAAAAAAATATAATAGGTGTTTTATCACACCCCGTTAAAAATAAATGATAAACAAAAATGGGTAAGTTGTCCCGTGATGCGAGCTTTATTTTTTCGGTATAACAGAGTTCAGAAATTCGGCTTCAATATGATAAAACTTGTACCTATTCGCCAATAAATAACGACTACTCGTATAGGAAATCTCGCAACGCTGCCCGCATTCTTTAGAAACGTTTTCTTTCGTGCTTTGGACTATACCTAGATGCTATAATCACTGACCCATGATAAAAGACCATACATATACAGGGTGTCCCATTAATAATGGACCATATAGAGCAACTGCATATTTTTTGTGCTTAAATATTAAGGTGGATTTATAAACTCGAATTTTGCGTTGGCGCTCGCCGTTGCCGTTTGCGTCGAAAATTCAATCCCAATATTTTACGTGCAACCGTTTATAAACGCCGCCGTCGAACGTTGCCGTCTGCGTCCGATGCCGTCCGAGATAAACTAATTTCATCTTTCACGTTCCGTCGTTCGCATTTCTGGACGCAAACTGCGAAGGTCACCGTCAACTTCGAGCGTCAACGCAAACGTCGAGTTTATAAATCCACCTTTACGATTGAGCGTAAAACACTACCTGTCAAATAATGTCAATGCGTTACTGACATATAGGGCGTTGAAGTCATGCAATTTCTTAAAATTGAATTATTTCTGTATCTCCCAAAATAATCAAGCTGCTGAACTGAAATTTGGCACAGCTGTGTTTTTGGGGGTGGAAAATAAACTGAATATGTCAATTTCAACGTATCTCACAGAGGGAGCCACTTGCGCTGTTTTTTTGGATAGTGTGTTTACTCGTTTCTTTTGTGAGGTTATCTTTTTTGGTTTGCAGGTTCATCATTAGCAGTGGCCAAGCCTCCATATGTATCCACTGTTACCACTGGTAACACCTAATTCCAATTTTAAACACATCAACGTATACAAATATCATTACGATTTTCAAACTCCAGCAAAATTTATATTTTAAAGAATTTTTGAACAAACGGTGCAAAGTGCAAACCAAACAAATTAACAAATTATATTCACCGTCACCAAATCGAAAAGTCCGCACACTGTAGGTTGCTCAAATGAATCCCAATTCGCTTGTATGTTACCATTCTGATGACATTGCGTTCTACCATTGAGTAACTATTTATTCCTTTACTCAATGGTTCTACCAAAGATCATAATATTCATGATCTTTGGTTCTACTTGGGAGGTTCTACGTGGGAAGTTTCGATTTTATAAAGAAAATCAACTTAGATATTTCACAATTTTTTCATAATATGGAAATTTATTTTTTCACAATATTATTGTATTCGATTCGCCATTAAATTTTGCTCTTTATTGATGTATGCACTATTGAACCTCTGAAAATTTTCAAAAACTGCTTGGAAAAATGAGGGTATCTGCTTCCTGTGCCAGCGCCAGCTTTACTTATAGGGTTAGACAAATGAAAAATTATTCAGGGTGTCCCGAAATTAATCTGCCATAATTTACCAGTGCGTTCTGCGACCCAAAAATAAACATATTATGGTCTCAAAAATGCCTCCTAAGTTTGGCAAATGGTTTTTATTTCTAAAAAAATATTTCCAGAACGAGCAAAGATAAAATTCCGAAATTTGGTATGTGATATACATGTGAGTTTTGAGGTTCATCGAGGTAGAGATATTTGACATTCTTAATCATAGTCGTCATTTTTTGCAGTATATCACAAAAATGCATATTGGAAATTAGCTTACAGTATAATTTACCAGCGCGTTCTGCGACCACAAAAAATTTAAAAATCTTCTATAAACATGGCCTCAAAAATGCCAAATAAATATTTCCAGAACGAGCAAAGACAACATACTGGTATATTATGTGATATATAATCATAATTATTTTGTTTTTATAAACCGATTTTAAAAAAGCAGGCATTGTTGTTTGCAGAAAAGAATAAGCTATTGGCAGGAATCTTCAAAATGGCCGATTTTTTAAAATCCAACATGACGGCGATGTTTAAACTTAGCCCTGTGTTTGGGCTAATTCTTCTTGAAGAAAAAATGTCGGCATGATGCAACCTACGCAAAAAGTGAGTAAAGTGGTCCTTTCTCTACATTTTGAGACCACTGCGAGGAAAAACGGTCCGTCGGGAGCGGAGCTATACCTATATGCAATAAAAGAAAGCATCACTTTCATAATTTTTATGCTGCAGTAGTAAAACTACCTTCGTTCTTTTTCCCATATTTTTTTATTTACTAACCGATTTTAAAAAACCGAGCACCGTTTCTTGCGAAAAATAATAAGTTATTGACAAAAAATTTCACAATGGCCGACTTTGGGCTAATCAGTACCTAGGAGTAGTAGTACAAAGAGAGTTCTAACCCACGACCTTGAAAAAGCGTGCAAATTGGCTACGTCATTCCCGAGGTCGCGTGACGTCACAAGATGGTCGCCAAGGCGGGAAATTTGAAAATGGCCTTGACCTGAAGGTCAATGAACTTTAAGGGGTCACAGTTAACCTTGACCTGAAGGTTATCTAGAGGTCAAGGGGTTACCAGATCGATAACCTTTAAGGGGTCATTGACCCCTTTATAATTCTAAATTTGTACAACATTCAACAATTGTTCAAAATGTGATCCATTCTGTTGCACACATAATTCACTTCGACGCCTAACGGATTGAACAGCATCGATTAAATTGCCATTTCTCAATTCATCGCACGCATTTCTGATACGATCAATAAGTTGTTCCCTTGTTTCTACAGGAGTCGCATAGACTTGTTCTTTTAAAAATCTCCATACGAAGAAGTCCAGAGGTGTTATGTCCGGAGAACGTGGTGGCCAAGCGACCGGTCCCCCTCGTCCGATCCACCTATTTGGAAAGTTATTATTTAACCAGTTCCTCACATTTCGGTGAAAATGTGCAGGACAGCCGTCAAGTTGGAACCAAGCCAACAATCTTAAGTTTAAAGGAATGTCTTCAAAAAATTGTCACCATTCACTCGCTGTGGCAAAAAAAAGGGTCCAAACAGATGATGGTTGTACAGTCCAATCCAAACATTGACACTAAATTCGACCTAAAAATTTCTGTTGTATTTAAAAAAAAAACTTTTTTGTCAAAATTTTTTTTTTATCAAAATTTTTTTTTGTCAATTTTTTTTGTCAACATTTTTTTTACCAAATTTTTTTTTGCCAAAATTTTTTATTTACCAAAATTTTTTATTTACCAAAATTTTTTTTTTGGCAGAAATTTTTTTACCAAAAATTTTTTTACCAAAATTTTTTTTTGCCATTTTTTTTTGCCAAATTTTTTTTTGCCAATTTTTTTTTGCCAATTTTTTTTTGCCCAATTTTTTTTTTTGTCAAATTTTTTTTTTGCCAAACTTTTTTTTTGTCAAAAGTTTTTTTTTACCAAATTTTTTTTGCCAAAATTTTGTTTACCAAATTTTTTTTAAGAAATTTTTTTTGCCAAATTTTTATTTTGGTCAAATTTTTTTTTTGGCAAAATTTTTTTTTTGCAGATTTTTTTTTTACAAAAAATTTTTTTTTCGTCGAAATTTTTTTTACCAAAATTTTTTTTGTCAAATTTTTTTTTACCAAAATTTTTTTTGTCAAAATTTTTTCTATAATATGTAAATTTATATCTTCCCAATGTTTTTTTTAACTTTTTCACTTTTTTTCTATTTTTTTAGTGTAGCAAATGAGCCGTTCGATAGGTATATAAAGAGGTCTCGCATCGAACGGCACCAGTCTGCGACCGCACGACGAACATCATGGCTGCGGAGATCTCCGCAGTAAGTGACGACATGGTCGCAGTTTGCGAACGGGCTTTTCGATTACTAACAAACGGTATGGACATGACGACGCAAGAGCGCTGGCTGAAGCTTATCAACAGAAATATTAGACTGGTTTACGCCGCCATAAAAGTATACCATTGCAATCCCGGTACGATGACGAAACTTCAAACGAATTTGGGGCATTTCAAAAGATTCAGAGCTTACTTAAAAACGAGACACAGGGGGAGCGGTTTGACGAGACGCGATCGGGTGAAATGGGAGGAAACTAAGTCGGCATTTAAACGTAGAATTCGTTCGGGCATAATCATAAATCTGAATCATAAAGACGTAACGGAATTTTTGAATGACGCTTTTCTCCTTCTAAAACGTCGCGTACCTATGATCGTGAAAGAATATAGAATGATTAAGATCAACACCGTTTTCTGTGGGGAATTTATAAAAAAAATCGGAGACGAAGAAATTTTGGAAAATAAATATTTCAGCACGAAAAATGTCACTATCGACGGGGGGACGGACATAAAACGATGGTTCGTCGACCACGTTACCGATAGCATCCTAAAGAGCCTGGAGGAGTTCCAGGAGCGCGATTCCGGTTGGGCGCTACATCGAATTTTAAGTTTGGAAGTTAACATAAACAAAGTCCAAATGGGAAACGGCGGCGGGACGTACGTGAGGCTACCGGATGAGATTTCGAAGAAGAAAGCTTGCATTAACGTTAAAAACGACGACGACGCCTGCTTCGCGTGGGCCGTCGTTTCCGCGCTATACCCCGTAGATCGTCATTCGGAACGCATGAGTGCTTACCCCCACTACGCGGAGGTTTTGCACTTGGATGGGTTATAATTTCCCATGACGCTAGCTAAAATCGATAGGTTCGAAAAAGTAAACGAAATATCCGTCAACGTGTACGCCCTAGAGTTAGTATGTGAAGATCCGCGTAAATTTCATACCGGTCCGGTGCGGTTAACTAAAAAGAAGATGGAACGTGAACTTACTCATCGTTCAAGATCAATATTTCCTGAATATGAACGATTACGAGACGCCCCCCGAGGAAGACGTCGCAATAAACGATATAAAATATCATTTCTGTTGGATTAAAAATTTATCGCGTTTAATTTCAACGCAAATGAATAAACACAACGGCAAAATGTTCATATGTGACAGATGTCAAACCCAAGCGAAATTAGACGACCACGCGGTTTATTGTCGAGAACTGAATAATTCCCAGGTAACGTTCCCCAAAGAAAAATTTATATACTTTAAAAACTACGTACATAAGGAACGTACTCCTTTCGTCGTGTACTCGGATTTCGAGTCCATTCTAAATTTAAATGCTCCTACGATAACTCTCTGTCTTTCTACAAAAGCTATCGAGGGCCGGATTGCATGTCTTGACAAACGTTGAACCGATGAAGGAAAACATAAGTTTGAAAAATGCCACGGCGAATTGCCATATTTGCGACAAAAGATTCACTCTCGATGACATCATAGTTCGCGATCATTGTCATTTGACATCGCGGTTTCGCGGGTACGCCCATCAGAGCTGTAATCTAAATTATAGAAATTCGTTCATGATCCCCGTGGTATTTCACAATTTCAGCGGTTACGACAGTCATTTCATAATCAGGGATCTCGCCAAACGCAATCATATCACCCTGCTTCCCATAAATAAAGAAAAATATATAAGTTTTACGATTTTCGACGCCGACACCAACGTAAAATTCCGCTTTATCGATTCTCTCAGATTAATGGGGTTTTCTCTCGACACGCTAGCTTCCTCTCTCACAAAAGCTGATTTCGTCAATACCGGAAAGGAATTTCGTGACGTCCCTTCTGACGATTTGACATTGTTAACTAGAAAAGGGGTCTTTTGTTATGACTACATCGATGATTTGGAGAAATTACGAGAAACTTCGCTTCCGCCCATCGATAAATTCTATAACAAACTGAATGACACCGATATCACCGACAGTGACTACGCGCACGCGCAACTGGTTTGGGAAAAATTCCGCATACAGACTATCGGCGAATACTCGGATTTGTACTTAAAAACCGACATAATGCTGCTGACCGACATCTTCGAAACGTTCAGAAAATCGTGTCACGCTAATTACGGTTTGGATCCCGCTTGGTATTACACCATGCCAGGGTATACTTATGATTGTATGTTAAAATTCACCGGCTGTCGACTGGAGACGTTTCAAGATATAGATATTTTGCTATTTTTCGAGAGGGGCGTTAGGGGCGGACTGAGTCAGTGTTGTAAGCGCTTCGCGCAGGCCAATAACAAGTACATGGAAGAGTACGATCCGAGTGATCCCTCCAAATATATCCTGTATCTAGACGTAAACAATCTGTACGGTTGGGCGATGTGCGAGTGTTTACCTCAGGGTAATTTTCGTTGGGTCGACGATATCGACGCCATCGATGTCACTAAAATTCCCGACGACGCTAAAGATGGGTACGTGTTAGAGGTGGACTTAGAATATCCGGAGGGACTACATGACTCGCACAAAGATCTACCTTTCGCGGCCGAACATCGCATACCGCCGGAAGCGAAATCGTCGATTTATTCTAAGGAAAAATACGTGATACATTACAGGGCGCTCAAGCAGGCCCTGGATCACGGTCTGATTTTGAAAAAGACGCACAGAATTTTAAAATTTAAACAGTCCGCTTTTTTGGCGCCATACATAAAGTTCAACACGCGATTGAGGGCGCAGGCGAAGTTTGATTTCGAAAAGACCATCATTAAACTTATGAACAACGCCATCTACGGAAAAACCATGGAAAATATTAGGAAACACAGAATCGTTAAGTTGGTGAATAAGTGGGAGGGCAGGTACGAAACATTTAATTTCGTGTCCGGCTTTTAGATCCAGATCGATATTCGACGAAAACCTAATTAGCGTCGAATTGAATAAGACGCGCATTAACTTTAATAAGCCGCTGTATATCGGAATGGCGATTCTAGACATATCCAAAACCTGCGTCTACGAGTTTCATTATTTTATGCTAAAAAACTCCTCGCCTTCCGACTGTCAATTATTGTACACGGACACGGATAGTCTCATCTACGAAATTTCTTGCGACGATGTTTACCGCGACATCATACTTAAAAATTTAGCTCGTTTCGATACCTCCGACTTCCCACCTAATAACGGTTACGAAATTCCGCTGGTAAATAAAAAAGTGCCGGGACTGATGAAGGACGAGTTAAACGGTAGGATATTAACCCATTTCGTTGGACTCCGATCGAAAATGTATACTTATCTGGTGGACGGGGGAAAGAAGTGCGTGAAAAAAGCGAAGGGAGTCAAATACAGCGTGGTAAAAAATAAGATTACGTACCAGGATTACGTCGATTGCTTGTTCGAAAAGAGGGAAAAAATCGCCAGCCAGTGCACCATACGTTCGTACGCCCATACGGTGTTTAGTATCGAACAAAGTAAAGTCGGCCTCAACCCTTTCGATAATAAGAGATATATCGTCGACAATATAGTCACCCTGCCTTGGGGTCATAAGGATATCATAGACGTAGATTGAAATGTGAGAATGTGTGGGTGTGTGAATAAAAAAAAATTAAAATGTCGTTTTATTTAAGAAAACCTTCTCCTATACAAGTCAGCTAACAAAAACTCCCTATCAAAATAAAAGAGTTCATAAATACAATACTTTTCTATGGTACACATTGGATTACAAAGTAACTTAATAGTATCTCTAATACTTATTCTAAAATTACTTTTTATCAACATCTCATTTACCGTATCTAAAAAATTAAAATAGAAATCCACTAACTTAAAACTGTGCAATAAAGCGATTTTAAAAGAAACATCCTTATCTATGCGTAGCAGTTCGATACAACATGCCTCGCTGAAGTAAAAGTATACGTCGTTTCTGCCGAGCGACACGATTTCTAGTCAGTCCGAATTAATCGTGTCCAATTCCATGTCGCAACCAAATTTCACAGGCAGACCATCACCGTGTTCGAAAAACTTATACAGGTGCAAGAGAAGTTCTTTCCACTCCACGTGGTCCATGGTCATAACGCATTCTTCGTAGTGGACTCAACCCACAATGTACGGTATATACGTGACCAGGTGCCAAATGAAAACATGTTTTCAACAGAAGAAGTCTCTCTCTTTGAGTTGTTTGCTGTGGAACGTCGTCGACATCGCCGGCTGCGTCAGATTCGTAGCCACTACTGTCACCCATGCTCCGCCACTACTACAAGACGTCTGTTGCGTCTATCCAAGAGTCGTGGGTCTTATCGAACCCCAGCCAACGGACCAAAATCTTCTTTCCTTTTCTACGCAACACCTTTTCTACCAAATAGACGTCCGGATCAGCTGTTTTTTGCAATTCCTCGGCGTAAAAGCCCCCCTGGATAGGCCTTCCGTTCAAATCTTCTAGGAGATATGTGGGAGGGTTCGTAATTTGAACTTTTGAGATTTTAAATACTTCAGTCGTCCAGTTGGGCGTGTAACCCTTCTGAAAGACGTGCTTGACTTTGCTGATCCTAACTATGTCACCTAGTTTAAACTTTTGTTTATCAAAAGTCTTTACGTGATTGAAAGATGCGTTAAGGACGTTCCGTTCGTTTGTTGTGTTCACATCTTTAGGTTTCATGCGTATGGTTCTATGTCTCCTATCGTTATATTCATCAACTAGCGTCGGTAAAATATCGATCCACTTGTACGTGCCGCTTAAACTGAAATACTTGAACAGTTGTTCTTTCAAGGTGCGGATCACTCTCTCTACTATCGCCGCTTTCGTGTCGCTAAACGTGCTATAGTGGTTGACGTTAAAAGTATTCAATAACTTCTTAAAATGACAGTTGTAAAATTCCTTGCCTTGATCGGTCTGGAGATTTCGAGGTCGACGCCCCGAGGAATTTTTGAGAATATCGGCGAAAGCCTTCGTGACTTCTTCTCCCGACTTGGATTTTAACGGTTTGCACCAGACAAATTTGGAAAAGCAGTCGATCACGACTAGTATGAATTTAAAGTTTCTATTGCGGCTGGCGTACTGATCCAGCTGCCCTAGGTCGGCTTGCCAAAGATCATCCAAACCTTTAATAATAGTTCTACGCCTAGGGTATTTTTTTCGTATCGGTTTATGCAATTCCCTAATCAGTTGAATTTTTTCCTTGGTATACTTGGAGTTCATATCGAAATTTGTTGACCGCTTTCTTCGGTGCGACTAAGTTATCTGATGACTTTAGCTTCCTTCAGTTCGTTTATAATGGCTACGATTTTGTTGTCGTGGGACGTGTTGCCGGCGTTTTTGGATGCCACCAGTAATCGCAATCTGTCAACTAATTCGTTGACGTCGTTCCAAAACATGTACTCCACCGGTATTTCGTTATAAGTGAGACGCATACCTTTACCGCTTGCCCCCTCATCATCTCCGCGTTTTAGTAACGGTTTAATAACATTCGTGTACTTATATCGAGATGAACCTCTAAATTTACCCGCGCTATTCAGATGTACCGACGTTTCAGTTAGAATTTTACTATAATTTTTCATCTCCACCAAATTGGCTCGAGGATCGTTATAAAAAATCAATTGGAAAAGTCCTTTGGTACCTTTATACCTCTTCCTACCCACGATTATCTCCGACGTTTTTCTATCGAAATCTAAAGTTTCTTTTCTCAAGGTCCATTTTGATTCGCTTGCGCTATACTTGGGTCCGTATACAAAATCGATTTGGGGTGACTTTGCGTTATATTTTTGAATATACGGTCGAGCTGTTTCCGGATATGCTTCTAGGTAGGAGAATACTGAGATACATCTTCAAAAATCTCCTCTTCCTCTTCATTTTTCTCTTCGACTGATGGCAGTGTCGGACTAAAATCTGCCGTTGCCTTTTCGACGTGTGGTGGAAGTTTCGGAAAATCTCCTTTTAACTTTTCAATCCGTTGCTTTAATGTTTCTACTTTTTTCTGTATTCTTGTATCACTGCTTTCCCCAATTTCTTCTTCTTTTTTAGGTTCCACCTTAGTTTTTTCTTTCTTCGGTTCGATGTCTAGAATGTCTTTTTTTATTTGCAACATTTTGATAGATTGCGTCACTGGTTTGAATATTTTTTCCAGCGTCTCGTCTTCCTCGAATTTCCCCAACTTCAAAGCCGTGTGTTTTTTTCTAATCGCCCGTGCAAGTTCACTGATTTTCTTCGCGCGGTGCGCTTTTAGAATTTGATCCTCTGACGTCAGCGGCATGTTGACCACTAACGTCAGAGAATTACTCACAGCCTTATATACTTTCGAAGCCTTTCCTATACCGCCCGTTTCTCAGGCTAAAATCCTTAACGATGACCAGAGTGCCATAGCTGTCGTTCCAACATTGACAGCACAGCTTTTTGAAATCTTCGTACGTGACGTCTGGCGACACGTGTTCCTCATAAACGTGTTTCAGATTTACGTCGTCTTGTTTAAATAACACGATCACGTTGCAATTATCGCGTATGAGTTGCTTTGGAATTTTCGAATACGTTTGACATAGATAAGCGACGTCCACCGCCTTGTGTCGCCCCATCGAATAAAATTCTCTGATTTTATTCTGTTTATCGCAGGCCACATCATCAAATATGAATATCGAATTTTCTAGAGCTTCCGACGGATCGATGACGTCCTCGTTTATCGTATACGGAAAGAAGCCGATGCAATCGACTTTTTTTACTACATCCTGCAATAATTGATATTTCGGTTGGTACAACGATTTGGTATATAAGTAGATATTTTCGAATTTCAGACCGTTTTCGTTGAAAATCAAACTAAGGAGTGCGTTCGTTTTACCACACCCGCTAGGTCCGCACAAGATTGCTCTGGTAGTAGGGTACCGTGTTTTGATTTTACCGCACCCCCTTGTATGACATCTAGATTTTCGATAGGTAGACAAACTTGCTGTTGCTGAACTTGCATCTTGCCGACTGAGAAATTCTGCGTGCTACTTCTCAATATACTATAGACGACTGACCCCAAAATAAAAACAAGTTTTTGTTTTAAAACTTTATTTGTTTTATACATTTACTACATAAATAGCTTATGGTAGATAGACACGCACTTTTTCACGTACCATCGTTCTGCACAAAGGACATGAGGAGATTTGAAGTGCGCATTCTATGCAAAGCATTACGTGTCCGCAGGGAATCATCACAACCTGTATATCGTTGGTGTAGCAAATTTTACATAAATTACTTTTTGATGCGGTTTGATGTTGACGAACTACGGTATCTTCGACGACGGAGTTTGGTAGTATTGCGACCACTGGCAAGGGTTTAATATCCGCGAACGTCGTATTAAGTCCCACATTACTTGCTTGGATGAAAGGGCAACTGGGGCTCCAACTTTCGTGGTCTTGCAATGGATTGTCGCCTTCTTCCCATCGGTAGCCTTCTATGAAGCAAAATGGACACTTGACCACGTCTTCATAATCTGTGAAATGGAATCCCGCTTCAGCCAATTGTATTGGGGAAATCGACGCATTTGACCACTTCGCGAAAGATTTCAATCTATCATTTCGGTTTCTATAGTCACACACTTCTTCCATTTTATACACAGTAGGGACATGCTCGCTGTGTTTAAATAGATATGAAACAGAAGTGGGAGGCGTTTGTGGTGGGGGGAATCCTAATGGGAGGCGCCTGCCTCCCACTACCGAGCCAGGCAAATAATTTCTCACAATTTATGAAACTGCACATCCACATTGGATGCACGATTTTTCTCCAAATACCGCACTTGTCTTTTGTCGCGTTCGTTGAGATCACTAAAGGCTTTCAGAGGTCTTATAAGAATATGTAAAGTTTCATCGTTAACTTTTATTGTCAGCTCTTTAGGACAGAAACGCCCGTCTATCATAAATCCCTGTGCGTCCACTACGGCGACCTTCATCTTAATGGGGATCTGTCTACCCCATCCACTTTATTTATCGATTTCGGAAAATGTATGATAATGGGAGGGGGAAAGGAAACACCGATATTTTATTTTTGTTATTTTATTAGGTCAAGTACAAGTACAATAATAACTTACACCTAAAAAACTCTCCTTAAAATTAAACTACATAAGTTCCCTAACTACTTCACTTAATGGTAAATATTCGATGGTACTATCATGTATAATAATACAATAAGCTCGGGTTGAGGCTGGAAATCCTTCGTTACTCTCGATGTCCAACTTTACGTCAACCGTGGTGCTTTTCATGGACTCTATTCGTCGGGAACAGTCGATGACGAAGAGAGCTGCGTTATTTTTGTATTCGGTGTAGCTAAGCAAGGGGTGCCTCTCATTCATATAACTAGAGCAAAAGTCTACGTAATTATGGTAGGCCTCCAGATAGTCATTGCCATTAAAATCCAATCTCAGCCGTTCAAAAGGAAAATATTCACCATTTAAAATCAATCTGACATCCGCTATATTGATATTATCGAATACGGAAGGGTCCTTTCTAGCATTTTCATTGCGACTCCTTTGAAATCCTACTATAACGTATCGAGGACTCGACACGGCCATTGAAGTTTTGACTGACCAAATTTCTCTGTTGGCATTGACCGTAAGACTTGGCAGTTCATGAAGTTCCCATTTACGATACGGTATAATTATAGGGCGATCACGTTTAATAGACTGAAGCAGATCCAATCTAATGAAATCGCTAGGTTGAATATGTTTCACTTTTAACTCGACATTGGAAACTGTTATTTCTGCCGTCAATTCGGCAGCAGATGCAGGATCATCTTCCAGAAGTAAAGAGTTGTTGTCGTTTCTAGCTCGTATTAATCTTAATGTCTGTTTACCACAAGTGGCCAACTGATAATCGTTAAATATTCCGAACAAATGTTTCAGAGGTATTCTCAAGCTGAACGTTCCATCGGTATTTACGTTTAAAGGTTTGGTGGGACCAGCCCAACTTGCAGTTTCCATTCAGTTCATATGAAATCGAATCGAAGAGAAATGCACCTCCATTATTAGCAAAACTACATTTCCCGGTTCCCGTTTTCTTCTCTATTTTGTCCTTTGATATAAATTGCAGCGTCATACATAAATAACTAAGTGTCTCCTTGGTTAATCGTTATCTCCACAATGTCATTATTCAGAAAAGATTTCACAAACGGGTAATATGTACGTTGCTCTAATCGCTGAATGGACTCATCGAAGGTTGGAGTGCGGTGCACGTCGAATACTTGCGGCGTTAACGACATGGTAGCCGAGTGCTTCTAGAAATCGATGGTTTTCCGGCGTTAGATTCAAGTTGCAATGGTGTTTCCACTTCGATGACGTCTTCGTCAATGAGGGTCGGAGGTCACTAAACCGTCTTTTATACGGTTGGTAGTTGCCTCCAAAAACCAAACGCATTTCACATAGACGATAGTCGTTTCACTTCCAATCTAACGATAATTTCTTCACCTCTGAAATTGACAGGCTTGAAATTCTGATCGAGGATGTTTATGGTCAGGTTATTTTTCACGTTTCGTGACAGGCACGTAGAGTAAATTTTTAGGGGTTTCGTCTATGGCGTAACCGGGATCAACTGCAACGGCGAATTCGTAAATCGTGTGCGTAGGTCGATTTACATAATAAGCACCGGCTGTGATGTTACGATCTATATGTATCGTTCTAACTTTCACGATATTTACCGGCAAATCTGAAACGTGCACTTTCCCTTTATCTAAGTATCGTTCGGAAAACCCCAAAAGTCTTCCAATAGACCCGGCTGTAACAAAATCTATGGTATATTGATCGCTGTAGATCTCACACTGCAGAGTGCTCTTGTTCGCTTGTATCGATATGCTACCGCTATCGTTTTCGTCTTCCGATTTTTTCAGATTTTTCCGTATGTGCTCTTCTATATTCTTTATCTCGTATGAACCGGTGGGAAGTGATATTACTTTGCTAGCAAGGAAACTACCGGTTAGATAACGAAAATTGTTGTCGCCGCTCTCCTCTTCGATATTCGGTATGCTGTTGAACGTGTGGAATCCCAGCAAAGCTAAACCGTATTCGGCGTTTGGGTCCAAAACTATCGGACTGTCAAAATCGATGGAGAGCGTGGATGTGCGTCCGTGTAGAGTAAACAACAGTGACATGACTGACGATTTTTTAAGTTGTCCCCCACCTTTTATAGAGAAATTCAATGCACAAATGACCGCAATTTATTTCATTAAAATTTTGATAGGCGTCGTTATTGTACGTGACCTTGACACCCTTTCCAAAATATCGAATCAGTTCTTTGGGCGGTTTCAAAGCGCCAAAGCTATCGAAATATTCTACGGCACAGCCTCTTTTTTTGTAAGCTACCCAATGCGTTCCTTTGTTGCGTTGTACGTCTAAATTTAAAATGGCCGCTTCGTAATTTTTCGGCGTCGACGGAAGTGTATCTCTCATAAATACGCCTCTGAAATATGGTATTTTTAAAATTTCGACGTAATTCAATATATCTTCGTCGGACAGCGGTCTATTTGGTAGCTTCATTGGGAGTTTTTTTGTGTCTTGAGGAACAGTCCTAATCCATTTTTATTTTTACGTAAATATAAGCCGGAGCCTTCTTTTCCGATGGCTTCCATCGACCGATTGTGCCGTTTTTGTTCTTCCAACCGCTTCTTCGCATTCTTTGCGTCGATAATTGTCTTGGCTACAGCACCCGCACCGCCTGCCACCGAACCAAGAGCGCCCAAGGCACCTAGGAGGGGTAGTAAAGGAAGAAATCCGCCGGTATGCTGGAACGGAATTGTGCGAGGAATTTTCACGTTCCTCTTTCCACCCACCTTCTTAACGGCTATTCGTGCCGCTTTCAAAGCAGCTAACGACGCTTTCTTCAAATGCTTCGTGTCATTCAACTGACTATTGCTCAAAGTTTTTTTCAGAGATCTTTCAACTTTTTTGACGATGTCTCTTTTAAACGAAACCGGGCGCTTATTTATGCCCATACCGACCTTGCGTTTGACCTTCATCGTATTTGTAACGAACCACGCGGCAGCTTTTTCGTCAAATTTAGCGTCCCTCGATACCACTCGCTCCCACGCTCGATTTTCCAATTCTTTGTCTGCTTTATGTCTCTCTTCCAGAGACTTATTTTTGGAATATGCGATGTCGTGATCTTTGCAGGCGGCGTCTAGCTTGTTGATGCCGGGATCTCCCCGAGCAAGGCGTTTCTCCAACTTTGTTCCTGGACCGCAGTACTGGTAGCCGGGAAGGTGTAATTCGACTGGCAACCTATTGATGACGCTATTAACCAATCCACTTCCAGCGAAAGACGACATCACACTGAGCTGAACGAACAACGACGAGTATTATTTATACCTTTTTCCAAGATTGGAAGTTCTTATAGGCCATTATTTGTCGACTAAGGTTTTTTTTTGTCTGGTCAGCAGAGCCGCGTTTGCCTACCAAAGTTTTTTCCTAACCTTATATCTTGTGTCGTCACTTCCCAGAACTGTGAGCAAAGTTCAATTTTTCAAGTGCCACGTGTCAAGGTGACCTCTTAAAAGTTCATTGACCTTCAGGTCAAGGTTAACAAGGTGAACTCTTAATGTTCATCGACCTTCAGGTCAAGGTTAACTCAAGGTGACCTCTTAAAGTTCATTGACCTTTAGGTCAAGGTTAACTCAAGGTGACCTCTTAAAGTTCATTGACCTTCAGGTCAAGGTTAACAAGGTGACCTATTAAAGTTCATTGACCGGTCAAGGTAGACAAGGTGACCTCTTAAAGTTCATTGACCTTCAGGTCAAGGTTAACAAGGTGACCTCTTAAAGTTCATTGACCTTCAGGTCAAGGTTAACAAGGTGACCTCTTAAAGTTCATCGACCGGTCAAGGTTAAATGAACGTGACCCCTTAAAGTTCATTGAACCCGCGGGTCAATGACCCCTTAAAGGTTATCGATCTGGTAACCCCTTGACCTCTAGATAACCTTCAGGTCAAGGTTAACAAGGTGACCCCTTAAAGTTCATTGACCTTCAGGTCAAGGCCATTTTCAAATTTCCCGCCTTGGCGGCCATCTTGTGACGTCACGTGACCTAGGGAATGACGTAGCCAATTTGCACGCTTTTTCAAGGTCGTGGGTTAGAACTCTCTTTGTACTACTACTCCTAGGTATGTACATACATAAAGAAGAAAAAAATGAAAATTATTTTCACTTAGGTGCTTGAATTAACGAATAAAAGCGTAATCTTGCAGAGGAAAGACAATTGTTTTTAGGTGTGGCCGCCATCTTGGATTTCAGAAAATCTGCCATTTTGAAGTTTTCTGACAATATTCCGTCCTATCTGCAAGCGACGGTGCGATGGACAAAAGAACAAAGACAGTTCCAGTCCTGCAGTATATGAAATTGACGCTTTCTATTATTGCGTATAGCTTCGCCGTCCGCCCTGATGGACCGAAGGAAGGCACATTTTATACAATTCTGCTGTTGATTGGATCATGCCGACATTCCTTTCTTAAAAAAGAATTAGCCGACAAAGGGCTAAATTTAAACATCTCCGCCATGTTGGATTTTAAAAAATCGGCGGTTAGTTAATAAAAAATATATGGGAAAGGGAATAGAGGCATTTTCAGTACTACAGAATAACATTGATGAAAATCGCTCTTCCTATTATTGTCTACAGCTCCGCCCCCGATGGACCGATTTCTCCCGCAGTGGTCTCAAAATGTAGAGGAAGGACCACCTTACCAACTTTTTGCATTGGCTGTATCATGCCGACATGTTTTCTTCAAAAATAATTAACTCAAACAAAGGACTAAGTTTAAACATCGCCGCCATGTTGGATTTTAAAAAAAAACGGCCATTGTTAAATTTTCTGTCACTAGCTTATTCGTTTCCGCAAGCAACGATGCCTTGTTAACAAGCGCCTACCGGCCCTGCCGGACCATAGGCCTTGTTATGGCTCCTGATGCTGAGTAATAATAGGTGTACATACTTTATCGTCTACAGGTCGCATTTTTCGATTTTTCGAGCCCAAATTTGGCGTACGGTCGACCGAGCTGATGGGCAAGAAGCCTTTTGATGGGCGTTCGAATCGGAAGAGCCGTTCAGCCCCCGGAATTTTTGTTTTCAATTTTTTCGATTTTTTGGGCTAATATAGCTAGGGATTCGAACTGAAAGCGCCGGTCGAGTTCAATTTTCGCGTGGGGCCGCGGAGGGATATGGGCCTCCCGCCTGCGAAAGAGCCCCCCCGATCAAAAAAGCCGTTTGGGCCCCTTTTGGGCCGCTTTATTTTCGCGATTTGGCGAGGTCCGCGGGATCATACTGTATACTTACATCGTGGTCGAGGCGAGGCGACGCCCCGCCCCCCGATCGATACGTATTCCTACAATGACATTTGGTATTATTTTGATGAATTTCCAAATTTCGTACCGATTTCGGATTTTGGGGGTTCGCAGAGGCCCATCTGTTATTCCATATGTGACTTTTTCAGGTACGAGACCATATTTATATCCTTATAGAGCTGTACGGTTCGTATCAAGCATTTGTGGCGCAGTGGCAGCGTGCTGGGCTCATAGCACGAAGATCCGGGGTTCGAAACCACGCTCTGGAACGAGATTTTTTTTAATAAAGTATTTTTAAAAAATATGTAGTGTTAAATATTGTACGGTGTACGGATCCCTTCGTGTGCAAGTTCGACTCGCACTTGGCCGATTTTTAACTTTATACCTACTCACTTACTCACTTGTGTCAGTCTTTCTATAGTCACTGCTTTTGTATTGTTATAGATAGTTGCAATATTTGGCATTGCAGGAGCATGCCGCAGAGACGAGTTACAGAAATTACCATTAAATAATATTAACGACATGGATTTTATCATAACTGTAAAAATTGCCGATAGCAAGGTAAACAAACCTCGATCATTTGTAATAAGCGGAAAAATTAGAAGTTTTAGTTTTGTTGAAATGTATCGCAAATATGCATCCCTTCGTCCCCAGTCTACCAGTCACACTAGATTTTTTCTGAGATATTAGGTATAACGGAAAATGCTCCGTTCAACCTGTTCGTGTAAATACTTTTAGTAAAATTCCAAGTGATATTGCAAAATACTTAGAGATTGAAAACCCAATGCAATACATAGAACACTGTTTTCGCAGATCTTCTGCAACATTGCTTGTGGAATCTGGGGCAGACCTGTTAACATTAGTCATTAAAACGCCATGGAGGATGGAAATCTTCAACTGTAGCCGAGGGCTATATTTTGGGGAGTCAATTTGTAAAAAAAAACTGAAATAGGTGCTCAAATTCTGGAAGATGAACCAAGTACGAGTGCCGGAAACTTCACAACAATTCTAAAAAGAGCTTTAAGTGAAGAACCTGAGACCTTCACAGGCAATGAAGAAAACAAAATTTAAAAAATTACTATGGAAATGAAGTTTGTCCATCAGTTACCTCGACTGCGTCTCGAGCTGAAAACTTCATGCCTCGTGCAACAAATATGCACTTTTTGCACTATACAGTTACACAAATAACTATTTTTCTAAGTACCTATAATAGAATTGTGTTTTTCGCATTGCAAAAGAGAACTTTTGCTAAATGTACCTATATTAGGTTCTCAAATAAAGCCCGATTATATCGTTAGTTTTTTAAATAAAAAGACTTGCTTAAAACTAGGATGATGCAGTTTTCTCTGGAGAATCCGAATATAGCTTCAGAGTTGATATACAGGGTGTTCTCGAAAAGTTAAGAACAAAAATACAGGGTGTCTATTTAAGAAGGGCCACTCGAGAAAATCTTGACAAATATTCATTTTTCTGAGAACTTTGTTTGAAAAATGCTTTCCATGAGCTAACTTTGCGTAAAAACGCACTTGAGATCTATGGCCTACTTTCCGAGATATTTTTCAAAATCCCGAAAATCGCCGAAATTTCTTCGGCATGCAATTTTTTTGATTCAAGGGTTACCGAAAAAATTTCTTAATGAAATTTGTGGGCAAAACTGATTGCTTTAAGCCTAGTTTATCAGAATTTGAAAAAAAAAACCATGGTTTGTTGTGTGCTCTTTTAACACTTACAATTTTTTTAATTATAACTGTCATGCATACCTACTAGAAAATTTTAAAAATGTGAAAAATGGGCAAGCTACCGATACCTCGCAAGAAATTTTCAAGATTTCCAATGTAGTATCTTGGGAAAAAATACATAAAACATGAAGGTACAGGATTTGAGGCCACGGCTCGCTACAATAAAATGGGCACATTTTTGGTAGGTATACTGAGATAGCATCCATTAAAACGTGGCATTGTTTTAAATTCTGATAAAGTAGGCTTAAAGCAATTAGTTTTGCCTGCAAATGTCATTAGAGAAAATTTTTCGGTAACTCTTGAAACAAAAAAGTTACAAACCGAAGAAATTCTGGCAGTTTTCTGGTTTTTCAAAAATATCTTTGAAAGTAGGCCATGGATCTCAAATGTTACACAAAGTTACCCTATCAAAAAAGCAATCATTTATTTCAAATGAAGTCCTCGGAAAAATAAATTGTAATATATATTGGGGGATTTGTTGGGCGAAAATTGTTATTTGTCAAACAGGCTTCAATAAATGGAGTATTATGCGTAAGCGCTTGTAAGTCTGCCGTGATTTCAGCACGGCCACAACTGGGCACTCCTCAAGTTGGTGGCGCTCCGAGGTCTGTGCTTGTTTTTTAAATCGGTTAATAAATAAAAAAATATTGGAAAAAGAACGAAGAAAGTTTTATTACTGCAGCATACAAATAAATGAATAAAATTATGCTTTCTTTTATTGCATATAGCTCCGCCCCTGATGGGCCGATTGTCCTCGCAGTGGTCTCAAAATGTAGAGAAAGGACCACTTTACTCACTTTTTGTAATGGTTGCATCATGCCGACATTTTTTCTTCAGAAAGAATTTATCCAAACGAGGGGCTAAGTTTAAACATCGACGTCATGTTGGATTTCAAGAAATCGGCCATTTTGAAGCTTTCTGTCAATAGCTTATTCTTTTCTGCCCACAACGATGCCTGATTTTTAAAATCGGTGGATAAACAAAAAAATTATGATTAATACAAAAAAGTCCAAAAATTTTCGGCCCACCCGGTATATCTGGAAGAAGAAACCAGGAAAAAAACACACATAAAATTTGGGGTATTTTTAACTCTTTGACTCCGCATTTTGGACGCCTATGATTAGGAATGTTAAACTATACCTCTACCTCGGTGAATGTATCATATACCAAATTATTTCAGAATGTTATCTTTGCTTGTTCTAGAAATATTTAGAAAAAACCGTTTGCGGAAATGTTCATTTCTGGGGCTATAGCCCCCTTACCTTATGGGGGAATTTTTGAGACCATGTTTATAGCGACTTTTTAAGATCACAGAACGTGCCGGTAAATTAAAGCAGGTTAATTTCGGGACGCCCTGTATAGACAGATATGGAGATATGCTAAATCTAATTCCAATTCCATAGATAAAATTTTGTAGATAAGACAGATACGGAGATAGGCTAAATGTAACTAGTAACTAAGTATTCATAATTCCAATTCCATAGATAAATATTGTAGATAAGTAGATAATCTTAGGTAAGTGATTTTTCCTGCCTTAATCTTATCTATAATTTTGAGATAACTTCACCGAGATTAAAACAAAGAAATAATTATTGTTGGGAACAAATAGTACAAATCTAAAATAAGACCAAATATAAGCGATGAGCAAATAACGCATGTCGCCCAATATGAGGTTTTTGAATTACTTATTTATTTCCAGTGTCTTCTTCGTTGATGGTGCGTAGTTGTAGTTGTAAAAAAACCTACAAAGATAAAATTCTGGTAGGTATTCATTGTAATACATATGCATTTTTGCAGCTTTAGCCCAAAATGATGGTCCAACAACTATTTACTTATCAGACGAATCACCAGTAACATGGTCACCGACAGAATCTGAAACGGTGGCAGTCAGTGCTGATAGTGGTTACTTGATCAAGGTCAACATCACCAAGTGCGACTTAAATGGAGAAAACAATGAATTTGCAACCATCAAGGATGGTTAGTAGATTTTAAAGCAAATTATTTCTTCAGACGCTCTGACACTCATATAAATATTATAATTATTAATCATTCTTTCCACATTTCAAGTTTGGATCTTCTAAGACGTTGTTTTTCCTTTATGTAGGTGCTGATGAAACTGACACCACTAAAAGTTTAATATTTTCCTATGTTCTCAATCAAAATTATAGCTTTATATATAATAATAATGAATTGAAGGCGGAATTTTCTGGATCTCCTCCAAGTGTATTTACTGCTGTGTTCACCAGATTGGGTAAGTAATAGTATATTATACACTTAGGTTGAAAAGTGAGCCATTATTTACAGAGCATTTTTATATCCTGAGGCGCGTAGTATAATATACCTAGGGAGAGAAATATTACTTCTCATTAGAGGAGGTACATAATGGTGATTTCTCAGGTTAGTATTAAAAAATAGTATATTGTACACTTAGCTACGCGCCTCAGGATATAAAAATGCTCGGTAAATAATGGCCTGCTTAACCGAAGTGTATATAGAATTTTTTTTACTACTAACATTGAAATATTGACATATTTCACATATTATTTGATTAGATTTTGATATTTTAGTCATTTCTCGCTTTTTTTAAATACTTCGAAATATCAAGTAGCCTGGGAGTTCAGTTGTCAAGCTGATCAAATGAAACTAATTTTTAAATGTCATGTAGAAGGTTTTTCATTATTTACCTACAGAGTGTCCAACTTTACAACTGTACAAATCCGTAAAATATTCATTTTTGGAGACAAAAGCTTAAACTTTTTTTGTTTGAAAGGCCTTCAAAAACTGCTTGTTTTGACCTTCCTGCCATTTTCGAAATGCAAATCCAGGGCATGCTGCGATTTTTTTATACCTTCGATTTTCACGAAAACCATTTAGCGATTTTTTTATTTAAAATTTGACCCCACAGTGTTAATCAAAACACTCCAAAACCCCTATATAATAAATTTATACAGTAAAAAATATACAGAGAGTTCCATTCTGCAGGGTGTCAAAGTTGACCAAAATAGGAATTTTGCCAAGTTAAGTGTGCCATGGAGTCCCCTCAAAACAGATGAATGGTCAATAGAACCACTCAAGGTGTTGGTGTGCAAAGGTCCGATACAAAATATACAAAGTATTCTTATCTGTGCCATCTCAAATTACTGAATTTTTGGGATTTTATACTGGTCAAAAATCGAGTACATCAAAGCCGCTCCACACACTATAAACGAACTAAATCTAAAAAATACAGAAGCCTGTCAGTCAGTAAATCCATATCAGTTAAGGTGGCTAGTGTGACACAACAGGAAACGCACAGAAAATGTATCATCTTAGACAGTGACTTTGTTGAGAAAGGTCCAATAATTTAAATTGTTTTTATTTGTTAGTTAGCATTTTTGTAAAGAAATACATTACTTTTGTGTTTATCAATATTTTTTCAATGATTCCAGAGCACTCTTGATCCGTATAAGTTTCATAAAATTTCAGACTTTTGAAATGGCTCATAGAAAAATACCCTGTATATTTTTCTAGTAAATATTTTCACATCAACATTTTGAGTGGTCCTGTTGACCATTCGACTGTTTTGAAGGGATTCCGTGGCACACTTGACTCGCCAGATGTCTTTAAAATTACTATTTTGCTCAACTTTGACACCCTACAGAATGGAGCTCCCTGTATATTTTTTTTTTAAATTTGGTATATGAGGGTTTTGGTGTGTTTTGATTAATGCTGTGTGGTTAGATTTTAAATAAAAAAAAATCGCTAAATGGTTTTCGTGAAAATTTGGGGTATAAAAAAATCGCACCCGGCCCTGGATTTGCATTTTGAAAATGGCAGGAAGGTCAAAAGACGCGGTTTTTGAAGGACTTTCAAACAAAAAAAGCTTGGGCGATTATCTCCAAAAATGAAGATTTTACGGATTTGTACAGTTTTAAAGTTGGACACCGTGTACATAGGTATTTTTTTATTATCATTATTTACCTAGGGAGATAAATATTAGTTCTCATTAGAAGACTTTTATCGTAGCTTATTTTTATGCTGTACTTTTATTTTATATCATCACTACACATCATTACACAAAGTACATAGGTAGGTACTACCACTGTTGCCTGAAAAAAATGTTACTAGCTTGGAGGTAATTTCCCAATGTTATTCTTAAAGATTTTTTGGTGCCCAAGCCCGAGATTACCTACAGGTTGATTTTAATAATAATGAGATGTATTATACCACTAGTATTTTTATTATTTTTCAGATGGTCCTAACAAGAAAAATTATTAAAGTTTTAGTAAAGTTCTCTAATATAAAAGTTTATAATATAAAATAACACTATAGAAATATCTCTTAGAGTTTTTGCGACTTGCTCTTTTATATTATACCAGGTACTCTTTAAAATAAGGGGACCCTGTATTTCACAGTCCCGACATTCGGCGCGCGCCGAATGTCGGGCGAAAACAGCGGCCGGGCCGGACGTAAACACGGCATAAATCTTTCAAAATTTCGGATTTTCCGCGGGTTTCGATGTTATATCGTCAATTTTCTCTATACGATCAAAGGTAAGCAGCTTCATGTCCTGTTCTAGTGGATATTCTGTCACCCTCATCAAAACAATTTTGTCGAAAAGATCGGGTCGGTTCGGCCGTCGTTCGGGTTTTCGGCAATATGCACATTCGGCAGTTTGTGGCGTTCCCTTATGTGACATGCCAGTGGCATAATATTTCCCATCATAATTTACAATTTTTAAGTTTTTTAACTTCCAGATACTCAGATGTGTCAATTAAAGGTACGAGTAATGCGGCCGCCTATAGTAGTCCCAATAAATGCAACCAGATTTTTCTTGTCTCACCTTTAGTAATCCTACAATTCCCATTACGTGGGCATTACGTATAAGTAAGTAGTTCAAAACAAGAATCGTATTTCGTAAATTTTAAATTATCAAAGCAGGTAGCTTCAGTCAGGTCTTTTTTCCTACCCTGGGAGAGAAATAAAATTACAAAAATTTTATAATGAACACCGAGAAAAACTACATGATTAGAACTACTAGACCTAATCTTATTAGTCCATCCCGAAATCTGTGAAAGTTCTTTGGGTAATATACAATAAACAAGGGAAGAGAGTTCAAGTATACGCATATTACAAATGGATTGAGGAACCTGGCAACAAGGTGCAATAGCGACAAATTTTTAAATAAGCAAAATCGGCACTGACTTTCCATACTTATTACTTAAATTCGTGGAAATAATTACTGGAAATCAATTTCAACCATAAAATAAATTTGTTGGATTTGACAGTTGCCATATTCTGCACTTGTAGACACAACATTGTCAAGTCTGATTTTTCGAAATCATGGAAACCATTATTAATTTTTACTAACAATCAAAGTACCTGTTATATTCATAGATTCTCCAGTAAAATGGCATACTTGGCATCACTAATACCATTCGAATGAGGAAAGAATAGGCCTCACTTTGGAAAGTATAATGCTGGATCCCCTTACTTTAAAGAGTCCCTGTATTATACCTACCTAGTTATAGGTAATTTTATTTCAAAAATGGGACTTTCAAAAGAAATACATATGATGATTTAAAATAATTTGAATTAAATTTTGCATAATATGAGAGATGGGATATTAAAGTCTATCCAAGTTATAGAGGCAGTGGATCAAAACATTGGCCACCACGTGACCTATTCTCTTATTGGTCTGGCCGCCATAAAATGTCAGGTGTTTACGCGGCGAGCAGAATGCAGGGGCGGCTCTTCCCTCAGTCGAGTTTCCTGCATATTTTAGATCGGATCGCGTAAATTCGTAAATTTATTTTGCTACTTAATTTAAGGAAATTTATAAAGATCCACGAAAGGTAAAAACACAATTTTTAGAAGTTCTAAAAGAATTAGTTCAGAATTACAAGCCACTGGGAATCTCATATTAGTCAGACCCTGGTAATCGATCGCAATGCGGTCATGTGACTTTGTTTATATCTACTGCCGCTGTAACTTGGATCATTGAGTAAAGTTATTCCTTTACTCAATGCTTGGATAGACTTTAGATACCCATCTATAAACACGTGTCGCGTACTTAATTCCTGTTTCTCACTTGCTGCCTAACGAATTACTTATAACAGATGAATGTATTTTTATTTGAAACATTATTATGATTGTATTGGCAGGGGAGGCGCCTTCAACTGATGAGCCCACTACCGAAATTTATTTACCAACAGCGTCTGTGAACGATTCCACCAGCTTGACTGTGTTTCTTTACGGAAGCCGCCCCGAAGAATTTGGCAATGGTACCGTTTTGGAGAAGGAGTTTAGGGCCGCCGTTGCCGGCATGGCCGTCGAATATTGCGCCACGGAGAATATCTTCCTCAATCAATCGATAACGTAAGAATTTGTTTTAACAAAATCACACGCTTATTTCTTTACGATACCTAATTCATAATTAGCGTGTGTATTAGTTAGCACCCCACACCCGGCACCACGTTTACACCACACGCCACACTTATCAGAATAACTGCAGATAAACAATAAACCATTGAGTAAAATGTTATACCATAAGAGGAACAACTGCTGTCAAATTTGATAGTTCGCCCGTGCTGAAGTAGTCTGCTGTTACCATCTATTGATTAAAAATGAGTTAAAACGCAATGCCAAATGAATTGTTGTGTCAACATTGTGTTCAAAGATAAATGGCGACATAATAACGTTACTTTGGTACCAAGAACTGCTAATCTGATATCTCTTGTTCCTCGTTACATATCTTATAATATTTTATTCAATGAATAAACTCTGTTTTTCATATCCAGTTTTGGATTTTTGCGTGATTGACAATGAAAGTTAGATTAGAGATTTTGACAGTTTAGTGAACCAACAGGGAGCTACAAAGAATGTCCTTATTGTCAGAACTTTGCAAGTGGCCCTTTTAAGATAGCATGATATCACAGAAAATATACTAACTAATAATATATAATTTAATTTGATAGTGGTGGAAGTAAAGTTTTAATGGGAGTTTTTCAAACTATTTTTTAAAAGTTTATAATGAAGTAGATATGCTGTAAAATTAAATAAGGTCACATTTCCTAGAAAAGTGACGTCATGATCCCCAAACCGCAATTGCTTCAATTTTAGCGTTGTTTTCAACGTCCTGCTTACGTCTCATTCTCACGTTTTAAATATTGTGTGGTACCTTCATGGAAAATCGAGCTCTATTACATGAAAATACTGAAGTTATACCTTTTTCAGTATACCAATTACCTAACTTTAATCATCGAGTAAAAAATATATATTTTAAAATATACAGGGTTATTGGTAATTCGATACACTCCTTTGGATAGGGGAGGAGGTAAGGAGTAAATTTAATCCTAATATGCATTATACAAAACTCAATATATACAATAGTTTTTGAGATATTTCAATTTTTCTTAGTAGACAAAAAATCTACAGATTTTTTTAAAACTTTTCAACTGGATTACTTGCCCAACATTATGGTCTTATGTTTGGAATGAATAAAGTCCGGAAATATTTAGATCATAGGAAAAATTTAAATAAAAAGTTGTTAAAAATATTTAAAAAAATGAGTTTTAATACTGCATAATGCATATAGGATTAAATTTACTCCTTACCTCCTCTCCTATCACATCTCCAAAGGAATGTATCGAATTACCAATAACCCAGTATATTGTTTTACTCGATGCTTTAATCTAGTGAAGAAGAGCCATTATTGCCCTACAAATAATAATAATAATAATAATAATAATAATAATATGTCTTTATTGATGCAAATTGGTGCAAGGCACTACAATTCACTAATGAGAGGTGTTAGCGGCGAAGTTTAGCCAGGCTACTCTTACACTTAACCGCTAACACCGAGCATGACAGTTGTTAGAGGAATATAAAAATATAAAAAACCAACATGGTGACATTGTTTAAGTGATTTCACAAGGAGAAAAGAAAAAAAAACAAGAACAAGAAGAAAGAGAAAATAAACAGAGAGATAATCAAATATAAAAAATAGATAACTGATACTTGATCAAGGATATAATAAAAATTCTTTGACTTGCAAGCGAAATTTATAAAGCGGTAGGCACTTAAAGCTTGCTGGTATGTTATTATATAAGAGTGCTGAGCGGTATGAGAAGCAACGCCGAAATAGGGCCGTTCGATGGGCAGGAATAGAGACCGTCATACCATGCCGTATGGTCACATTATGCGCTTCATCCCTCAGTATTAGTTTCTCTCTAAGATACGAGGGGGTAGAGGTAATGAAAAGCCTACGCAAGAACACGAGATAGAGATAGTTAACCCTAGTTCCAAATTTCAGCCATTTTAACTCAAGGTATTTTGCAGAGACATGGTCAAAACGTCGCATCCCGTAAACAAAACGAACACAATAATTGTTGTGTATTACTTGAAGACGAATGGTGTCAGGTGTGGGGTTTCACTCACACTCCCCACTGCAATAATATACATTGGGGTCCTTTCACCATATTTGTAATTTTGAGAAATCAAGTAACCCTTGACAGGAACAATTTATTTATTTTCGGTATAGAATAAGTGTCTTTTCTGGACAAGATACCGAAAAATGTTATTCGAAAAAGTTGCTTAGAATTCAAAATTATGTCGCTCTACTGATTTTCAAAGTAATTAGCCTACTTTGATTTTTGTCCATTTTACATAATATCACAGAAAATATATTCAGAACAGAGAGCTCCTTAATGACAGCTGTCAAATGGACTCCAACTTTGAAGCTTAATATTTTCCAAATGCATTGATATTGAGGTCCACTATTAAATGTTGGCTAATCTAGGAATTAGAAAGATTATATTTTGGGAAAATATTATTTCATAGGAAATGCAAGCTGCTTGTTTTTGGAGTCTGTAGTTGGAGTCCATTTGACAGGTATTGTTAGGGAGCTTTCTGTTGTGGAACTATATTTTCTGTGATAATATGTAGAATCTTAGCAAATATATGTAGGTAATATGTAGAATCTTGCAAATGTGTGTTAATCGTTCCTGTCAAGGCCTACTTGATTTTTTCTCAAAATTGCAAATATGGTGAAAATTAATTCCTATTATAGACAAGCAGGCCTGGAGCCCAAATGGTCAAATTGGAATTAGAATTTTTCTTTCATTAACATCTATTCCGACAACAATCCGTGGACACACTGTATATACACAATGTACAGGTGTATTTACCCTCTTAACTATGTTATTTTTCGTTATAGAAAAAAAATGTTTCGTATATAGGGTGCCCAAATTTAGATGGAATAATGGATATAACTTTTAAATACACCTTTTTAGTTGATCTATCTGCATATTTTGGTGACCTTGGATTTTTTTGGGAGCCAGTAATTTCGTTGCTAAGGCAACCAACTTTGTTTTTTTTTAAATGGCACCATACACTTTTCTGTTCAAATTTGGAATCAGCTCCTTTTTGTGCATACGAACATGTAAAATTCCATTGGGGTTGTATAAGAAAATTTTTGAGACAAAGTATAATTTCTGCAAGTACGCAGAAGAGAGCTTTGCCTAAAAAGTAGGCCATGCCTAATTTCGGAGGCCATTCTATGGCCCCTATTCTGCCAATCCAAGATTGTGGGAAGACTTGGTTTAAATAGCGGCGCACGGTGGTAATGGGCTAGAATCAGATATCCTGGATTGGCATACCAAGGGCAGGAATCACCTCATTTTGGAAAAGATCCAAATACCTTTCGCCAGTCAAATTACCATTGATAATAAATGGACCAATAATGCGGTTGTCGGAATTACATACGTAAGTGTCAAAATTTTTATTAGGCATGGCCTACTTTTTAGGCAACGCTTTCGAATTGAAATTTTGGAGTACCTACTTGCAGAAATTCTACCGTTTCTCAAAAATTTTCTTATGCAACCCCAATGAAATTGTACATGTTCGTATGCACAAAAAGGAGCTGATTCCAAATTTGAACAGAAAAGTATATAGTGCCATTTAAAAAAACAAAGTTGGTTACCATAGCAACGAAATGACTGGCTCCCAAAAAATTCAAGGTCACCAAAATATGCATATCTGTCACCGTTCTTTAGTTACAGAATTACATACGTAAGTGTCAAAATTTTTATTAGGCGTGGCCTACTTTTTAGGCAACGCTTTCGAATTTAAATTTTGGAGTACCTACTTGCAGAAATTCTACTTTTTCTCAAAATATTTTCTTATGCAACCCCAATGAAATTTTACATGTTTGTATATGCACAAAAAGGAGCTGATTCCAAATTTGAACAGAAAAGTGTATAGTGCCATTTACCATAGCAACGAAATGACTGGCCACCAAAATATGCAGATAGATTAACTCAAAAACTTTTGTCTGAAACATTTTTTTATAAAAAGTTATATCCATTATTCCATCTAAATTGGGCACCCTGTAAAAGTTATTGTAGATACCCAATTGCATCTATTTATGGTGATACAAAAATTCCTATTTAATTGAAACGCCGTATGTACCTATCACTCATATAGGTGGTAATTTTTGATAGAGAGTGGGATATTTTTATAATTATTTGTCGTTTTTGAATTTTTAATCCTGGAGCATATAATATTGTATTTTGCGGAGCTTTTGACATAAAAAGTTTATCTTCATTCATTGCGATTACTGTAGAAGTTTTCAAAAAAACGTCTTTGAACTTGAGGATGCAATAGTAAAGGATTCGGCCCTTTTTACTTTTTAATGTGAATAGAATTTATTACAAGGGCTATTATATTACATCGAAATTATAACCACTTCATCTTCCTAAATAAATGACAAAAAAAATGTATGTTTAAACGTCATAAAAATGCGGTAAATAGCGTGCGAACAAAACGCGTTGGCTAACTGCTTTTGTCAGCCGACTGCTTGGTAGAAGTGCTGTGTTGCCGTATTTCAAAGACGATGCAGGGTAGACGCGACGATGTTGAAAAAAATATAATAGGTGTTTTATCACACCACGTTAAAAATAAATGATAAACAAAAATGGGTAAGTGGTCCCGTGATGCGAGCTTTATTTTATATGATAAATATGATAAAACTTGTATTCGCCAATAAATAACGACAACTCGTATAGGAAATCTCGCATTCTTTAGAAACGTTTTCTTTCGTGCTTTGGACTATAGGCTATATTCTAAAGTCTATCCAAGTTACAGCGGCAGTAGATATAAACAAAATCACATGAACGCGTTGCGATCAATTACCAGGGTTTGACTAATATGAGATTCCAAGTGGGGCTTGTAATTCTGAACTAATGCTTTCAGAAGTTCCAAAATTGTGTTTTTACCTTTCGTGGATCTTTATAAAGTTCTTTAAATTAAGTAGCAAAATAAATTTATAGAGTATACTGCTCGCGATCCGATCTAAAATATGCAGGAAACTCGACTGAGGGAAGAGCCGGCCCTGCATTCCGCTCGCCGCCTAAACACTTGAGATTTTACGAGGGCCAGACCAATAAGAGAATAGGTCACATCGCGACCCAGTGGTTGCCAGTGTTTTGATTCACTGTCTCTGTAACTTGTATATAGTGTTTATCAATGTTTCTTCAATTTTTCCAGCATTGATAACGTGATATTCGACGACATCGACCTGTGTCCCCTTGCATGGCACGAGAGCCTCTGCGCCAGGATCATCTTCAGGGTGCCAGTCTCTCAAGACCCGGACGCCCAGTCTCAGTGGACCGGGTACCAACTGAACTCCAGGCACTTAAGTATCATGTGGGACAGACTGTTCGGCAAGTACATCGCCCCGTTGGGACTCGCAGAGGACTCCGGTCCCAACTTTGAATCGATGATCACCTGGAGGATTGTGGTCTTCTGTATTGTGCTGGTGCTGTTCATCGCCCTGCTTTTGGGGCTTAAGGCGATAATGACCAGGCTCGTGCAGCGCAGGTGAGGGGTCCTTATTTTGACACCAGGATTATTATAATAAATTAGCAAAAAGCTACGAGGAGTTTAACTGACGACCCTGTACGGGGTACCCGAATTTCATTCCGAAGATCTTAAGCTGGACCAACACTATATTAGACCTGTGCCTAGCGCTGTTTCAGGCGATCGCCACTGGCGCCACACGACGAAACAAATTTACATGGTGGTTAGGTTAGACTAGACACCATTGTTGCAGAATCTTTTATAAAATGAAAACACGCAAATCTGTCTGTTACAACCTTAGACAAGGGAAGGGAGGGGAGAGAGGACGAATAATCTGGCCAAATTGAGTGTTCCCAGTTAGGCACCACCAGTGGCGTAACGCGTGGGACTGGTAAAGAATCAAAAATGCCTATAAAGCATTACTGTTGGTTTGTAAAGGGACCAAATTTCGACAAAGCAACAAAATTTTAGTTGTTTGAGGCGGTATACAAATAATACAACGTCTTTTTTCCTTGAAGCTATTTTTTCTAACTATAAATATTTACCTATCAAAAGTTATTCCTGATAGTTTCTGTTCACCTCGCCTTTTGCAACCAAAAGCTGAACAAAACACCATTATGATGTCACAAAAATAACAATAGGTCTTCAGTCCGTATGAGCATAAAATCACAAAAACTAAACCTGCTGTCACACACGACGTTTGGAACCAAATTATGGCGTAGCATTGTTGTATTAGGGCACACTCTGCTTTGGTCCGTAAATACACGTTACGCGTTGTCTCCCCTCCCTTGTCTAAGGTTACAACGAATTTAATATTTACAAGAAAAGCGAGTCTAAAAAGCAAGCAAGAGTATTTGGTACCTTTTAGTTTGAAATGAAGTCCATGGCTAGTTGTAGTGTAAGTGTAAGTAAGCATAAAACGCATTCGATTTTTCAGTTTCTTCTTTAAATGGAGGGCTGTTGGTTCACTTTGGAGCTATAAACAAAATTTCATATTAGCATACGTTACAAAATACTCTTCCAAAATAATATCAGATGATCGTATCATCCCATAATTCCAAAATAGTGTTTATTCTTCTGCAATTCACTAATGGTTCCATGTGCATAGAAATTTCATGTTATCACAAACAAATCTTCCTATAAAAGCTAGGATAAAACTTCCAACTACTGGACGCAAAGACAATTCGTTACCGTAAAAAGAAGGTAAATCGTAATAAAGCTGTATATTTAAAATTTGGGACATTTTAAACGTCACAAACCGACATACCAATAACCACAGAATACCCCCCTATAATCTATAATAAGTCTGTCGCCATTTTTTTCGTCGGGTAGCGCCACCCCAGTCCGTAAACAACAATGAAATATGACATCATGCTCGGGTCTTTAATATAGTGTGTTGGTCCAGTCTTAAGGGATGTGAAGTCTGTCAAATTAGGGCAAAGTTGCGAAATTTGGTGCCTGGTATAATAGAAATTCGGACTTTCTCTTTTTGTTTAGAAAATATTCGAAACGGAAGTGAAAATTGTAATTTTCGTTTTTATTTGTTTTAAACGAAAACCAAAGATGCTGTGGAGGACTTTTAAAGGGAAACTCCTATTTTTGACGGAGATAGACGGAAACTGATATCGGTGTCTGAGGCTCATTTTTTATGATAAACTTAATGGCAAAAACCGCAAATCGATATCTGTCACCGTTTTTGAGTTACAGGGCGTTTTTCGAAAAATGTGCTTTTTCGAAAAGTGGCCGTAACTTCTTTCGGGTTGAAAATTTTGTGCTTCTGTAAAAACAATCCTAAAGCACTTTTCTACGTTGAATCCAATGGATGGCTACTACATTTTTTTCAAGTCAATGGTTTAAGAGTTACCGATAAAAAAATATTTTTTAAATGGAACACCCATTTTTTAATAGAACAAAAAATTACCATTCCAAAAATATATAACACCTAATGATTTACTTAAGTAGTTATCAATAATTACTAATAATAGACAAGGCTTATGGCTTTTATGATTTCATGTGTATGATAATAATTGGAAGCGCGCCCTTTTAACAAGTAGACTTTGGACGATGAGACAATGAAACAACCGTATACCTACATCATTGAAATTGTGACAATGAGCAGATTTCAAATATCTAAAAATATACAGGGTGTTCCATTAAAAAAACATAAGTTTGGTTTGGCAACGCTTTTCTGAACACCCTGTATAAAACTAAATAAATGCTGAAAAAGCTTGCTTTGGCTTCTACAACTTTTATCTGAAACTTTTTTCCTAACTTCAAAAATATAGAAAATAAGGGGGGTGTAAAAATATATACGTATTTATATAATATATCACATGGTACTTGTGGCTTAACGCTATATATTGTTTGTACAACCGTCAATAAAAAATAGACATTAAATCATTTTTTCGATGCACAAACTACGTGATTTTTCCATTGTTTCAAAACAGTGCGAAAAAGTTTAGAACTATTTCAGGTTGCTTTTTTATATACTAAAACCGGTTGTAGAAAAAATATTGTATGCCTTTAGTGCACCCGAATGATATTTTCACCCAGCCTTCGACCTCCTCAAGATACTATCATTCTCGTGGGCTAAAGTAGTGCTTTGCACACTATAGTTGCATAAATTTAGGACTGTTAAAATTAATGGTGATTTTATAGTAATAGGAGCAGTCTAAGTGACACAAAGTCGATAATATCAAAAGACAGGCACAGTCAAACGTCCATGGATCCCCATTATCTCCAAGAAACGCCACCACTTTTCGAAAGTTCGTTCTCCATGTACAATCCAGAAAGGGATAGCGCAATTTACACAGACTCTAGTTATTCAAATTGTAAGTACAATACAAAGGATTTTTTCGCGAGTGCTTCCTTTTCACGAGAAGGTGATATGATGTAAGCAACTTAATTGGGTCATTACTTTGGCTCCGCTAAATATTCTTGTTCGCGCTCTCGATATCATATTAGCGGGATTAAGAAGTGTCAACTATAGAAATAAAATTCAATTCAATTCAATATTATGTTTGGTGTTTGGTTGACCTTTGAATAAGAGAAATTTTGTTATTTCTCTGAAATCTTTGCACTCTGCATTTTCGCCAGAGAGACGGGAGATCCAAAATTGTTGTGGTGGGGGATAGCACTATTTTATCCAATCCTATTTGCACCGTAGGCACAGTGTGCCGTAAGTACATAGAACTCGCGAAAAAATCCTTAATGTTTTATTAGATTTAAATACATTTAAGAATTTATCGACAAAATTTTATTTTTATTATACTTCTTTGAAAACACCTTATTTTCGCCTGTTTTAGCAATAATGAAAGATGGGGTTTTTCGGGCTGGCGCACGGAAACAGCGCATGAGAAAACTTTCCGTGCCCTGATTAAAAATACCGAATATATGGCTATAAAATAGAAATATACAGCAAAGTAAACTAAATTTAAGATACTCTATATGCTCTCTGATATTTAACATGTACCTATTTTGTATTTTAATTCGTAAGTGTTTCAATATTTAGATACATTTCTGTAATATTTTTGACGTTTTATTCACCTTATCTGACAATAACTAATTTACAACAAAGCACCTTTGAAATAATTTGAGAGTAACCATGGAAACGCATCATATACATACCAAACACTATATTGTCTGCATTGTTTATTTTTTTTGTCAATTAAATTTATTATAATATGCCGATAAAATATTTTAAGTTTCCGTTTTCAAAGAAGTATAATAAAAAATATCGTTCATTACACGTCCAGAAATAGATTTTTCCGTGCTTGCATGACTTCACGCACGCACGGAAAAATCTTTATTTCCAGACTCGTAATGAAAATATACTATTATTTTATTATATTCTGGGTGTGATTCCGTTTTATTCTGGGAGACTTCAACGGGCGTTTTTTAAAGGTCCCTACCGGTCCCTACTCAATACGTATCTATTTTTTTGATTGATAAAATAAATTTGGGCAGTGGGTATTGAAGTAGGTACCTATAGTACCTATACCCATTTTTTACCTCCACTTGCTGTTTGGGGTACCTACGGACTTGCCGCGGTATCATCGCATTTTATGACACTTTTGATCACTGCAGTGTCGAATATGACGTAACTGTGGCTGTAGAGAAAACAGTATGTATAGGTAAGTCAGTACTACAAAATAGTGTCGTTGATTGAAAAAGGGGTCTTCCATCGACGATAGTACCTATAGTGTTTAATCCAATGAATAAAGAACCACAGGAAGAAGCCTGGCCTGACGTAATTTAACTGACTGCAATAAAGTACGCGACGGAAGTGGTCATATTGTTCATCCACATTCCACGTCATTATAATCTCGCTGGAGGCTAGTTAAATGTCGGTTGATAGTTTTATGCATTGTAACCAGTCTTTGTGTTTGTAAATGGTTCTTTATTCCTGCGCGAGGATTACCTACCCACCTGCTGCGAGGCAAAAAGGACAATACAGTGTGGATAGAAATTGTGGAATATTGCTTATATTTCTTAAAATATTCCTCATATCAAAAAATTGTTTTAATAAAAGTGTTAGGGGAAATTATTTCCTGTTGAGTAAGTTATAACGGCGCTTGAATTAAGTGAAACGGAAAGAATACAGGTTAACATACTAAGTATACTTAAGTACACAGAAAATTGAGTAAAAAAGTACGTTTACTGTAACAATGCACACAATTACAAGCAACTGACAGCTAGTGACAGTTCCGCATTGTTCTAATTTTGGCATGGCTAACTTGATGTTAATAATTATTTTGATAAATATTGTCAATAGCATACTAAAGTCTATCCAAGTTACAGCGGCAGTAGGTATAAACAAAGTCACATGACCGCCTTGAGATCGATTACCAGGGTCGGACTAATATGAGATTCCAAGTGGCTTGTAATTCTGAACTAATTCTTTTAAAAGTTCTAAAATTTGTGTTTCTACCTTTCGTGGATCTTTATAAATCTCCTTAAATTAAGTAGCAAAATAAATTTACAGAATATACTGCTCGTGATCCGATCTAAAATATGCAGGAAACTCGACTGAGGGAAGAGCCGGCCCCGCATTCTGCTCGCCGCGTAAACACTTGACATTTTATGACGGCCAGACCAATAAGAGAATAGGTCACGTGGTGGCCAATGTTTTGATCCACTGCCTCTGTAACTTGGATAGACTATAGAAAACTTAATTTTTTTTGTATTTTTTTCTTATGCGACCCCATTAAAATTGTATTGTATCGTATTCAGAAAGTTCCAATGTATTAATTTTCACCAAAAAACGTACCTATATGGTGCCATTTAAAAAAAATTAAGTCGGTTACCATGGCAACCACAATTTTTGTGCTAGGAAAGATTGCTTGATATCACTAAACAGGAAATAATTTCCCCTAACACTTTTATTAAAACATGTTTTTGATATGAGGAATATTTTAAGAAATATAAGCAATATTCCACAATTTCTATCCACACTGTATTATTATGGTCAGTTGTGCGGCTTGTGGAACAAATAAACTTTTGGCTGTACCATTTCATAGGTAAAGTGATTTTATTCAAAGATAAATGTAGTTATTACTTTTTTGAGATTAGGCATCACAAAGCCAACCAAACCAGAAACATATCTCATCCGCCCTCAGAAAAAGAGTTTTTTATTTTTCTGAGCATCCGCCATACATAACATCCATTGTAGTCTCCTTCCTGTGGTTCTTTATTCATTGGTTTAAGCCGATAAATAATGTTCTTTATTCATTGGTTTAAGCATAAGCACAGAATATAGAGGGGGGAGAAGGAAGAAAGCGATTTATACATTCGGAGAAGTACCCAAAGAGTAATTATGGAACACACCGTATGCACCGCCCGATTTTCTTGAAATTTTGGCTACCCCCCTATTTTCGAGGTCCCTGAATACGAATCTGACCTCAGTTTGTGGTGCTCGGACCTAGTTTCCGAGAAAATTAATTTTCAAATTTCCTTCACACCCCACTTTTCACGGCGATATTTGTGGTTAAACCTAATCAGAGATGAATTTAGCTCAAACTGATCACCACCCTATTTTGCACCTTTTGCAACATCGAAACTTCGCGAAAACCCGCGGAAAAACCGAAATTTTGAAAGATTTTTGCCGCGTTTACGTCCGGCCCGGTTGCAAAAGGTGCAAAATAGGGTGGCGATTAGTTTGAGCTGCATACAATAAAAATTCATACGGATTATATAACCACAAATATAGCCGTGAAAAGTGAGGAGTCAAAGGTGAAAATTCATTTTCCCCGAAACTACGTCCAAGCACCACAAACTGAGGTCAGATTCGTATTCAGACCTCGAAAATAGGGGGGTAGCCAAAATTTCAAGAAAATTGGGCGGTGCATACGGTGTGTTCCATAATTACCACCCAAAGTTATCTCGTTATCTCGTTATCTGTTATCTGTCAGAGGGTGGACCGACCGGCGCACTATGCGAAATGCAGGACGGTACTAAGTATATTTTTGCCCTATATAAACACTTTCAAATTATTTACAAATAAGAAGACTAAAGCTCTATAATATGTTAATAAAAGTATCTACTTAGGGCTTATAGGTATTACATTTTTAGATAATTATCTTTCATATTTCGTCTAACGCTATAAAAACAGATATTTCATACAATATTTATTTGAGTAACCTTTCCAAAAAATCGAAAATAACTATTAGATATTCATTTTTGCAAGTTGCTAAACAGATAGCGAAAAAGGTGGGGAGACCAGTTAGATATGGAGGCACAATGATGGATATATGTCCAAACTGGTCCAAACCTTTCCCTCTCTAGTATAACCTCGAGACAGACAAATAACTTTGAAGCAGCAACACATTTCTGCGTTTTAGTAAATAAAAATTGTGACAAAAAATGAAATACGGCTCTGGCACCCCTGATTTGTCGGTTGGTACGAACTATTTGGCAAGACGAGTATATTTTATGGTTTCTTTTCTTAATAAAGTCTCCTAGAATAAAAGTGGGTCGTCGCCCTGTATATTATTATTTATTATAGGTATTTTATATCATATTCATCATATATTTCAGATGCCGATTATGGCACCGGGGTTACGAGCGGAGTCCGAGTAATATCACAAATTGACGATGCTGAAGAAATCGGAGAAACAGAAAGTTAATAATTTAAAATGTCCTAATATTATAATAGTAGGTAGTAGTTTAAGTTTGCAATATACATATATTTATATAGTTAGGTATATTATTTTTGCCTTCGCATACTATATAAGAACATAAATTAAAGGAGACAGATAGTCACCAGTTACAAATATTGTTTAAACCGTCCGCAATTCTTTGATATTATCATTTTGAAACGAAAACGAATTACAGATAGGTGTAAAGTGTAAATGTCTTAAAAGTCTTAGGACTTCATACTACCTATAAGTTTTGATACCCATAAGTATACGATACACCTGTGACCTGTGTATCGTGAGTATAAGTATTTTAATTTAGTTATTGGTTTTTTCTGTGCTTCTGACAGTCGACGTCTATAGTGTGTCCACAGATTGAGTTGACAAGAGGGGGACCTTTTTTATTTTAATTTTATTTTATTATTATTATTATTTTTAATTTTATAAAAAGTTCTGCATCTCGAAAAATCATATATAAAAATCTTAGATCAGATATACAGGTGCTCATAAATTAAAAGAAAACACGAAAATATTCAAGAGAGAAGTACCACTATTTATTACTTTACAAAAAAAATATATAAAACGAATCTGTTCATACAAAATTTCAATTTTTGCATTTAGCATAATACCACAGACCTATACAGGGTGTCCCGTTAATAATGGTCCATAGAGCAACTGCACATATTTGGGGCCAAAATATGACGATTGAGGCTAATATGCCTTATAGAAATGTTGTTTGTTTAAGAGATACAGGGCGTTGAAGTTCATTTTTTGAAATTGAATTATGGCTACATCTCCCAAAATAAGGAAGCTGCTGAACTGAAATTTGGCACTGCTATGTTTTTGAGGATGGAGAATAAGCTAAAAATATCAATTTTGCTGTACCTCACAGAGGGCGCCACTTGCGCTGTTTTTGGATCGTGTTTTTACCCCTAACTTTTTTGAGGTTATCTTTTTGATGTTGCAGGTCCATCATTTTAAGGAATCTTTTCATTCTGCAACAAAAAGGTACTCTTGTTTCATAACGATCAAATCAACTGTTTGCCTTGAAATTGCCAAAACGTGCCCCAAAACACCTGTTGACTTCAATATTCGAAACATAAAATTTTCACTTACCGCTTTCAAATGTTACAAATCGACTGTACATTCAAAATGAAGAAAAAAATGCCAGATGGGCATTGGTCGAAACACCATTCGTTTTCTTGAAATAGAGTGTCCAAATTTTGCCAAGTTTCAATCCGTTCCATTTTGAAAACAAAACATTTTTGGTACATTGTTCATAGCAATTTTTTTCTCACTTTAAATGGTACAGTGAATCTGTAACATTTGAAAGTAGCAGGCAAAAATTTTATTTTTCGAATGTTGGATTCTACAGGTGTTTCGGGCACATTTTGCCAATTTCAACGCAAACGGTTTATTTTATCGTTATGAAACAAGAGTACCTTTTTGTTGCAGAATGAAAAGATGCCTTAAAATCATGGACCTGCAAGATCAAAAAGATAACCTCAAAAAAGTTAGGAGTAAAACACCATCCAAAAACAGCGGAAGTGGCGCCCTCTGTGAGATACAGCAAAATTGATATTTTTAGCTTATTCTCCATCCTCAAAAACATAGCAGTGCCAAATTTCAGTTCAGCAGCTTCCTTATTTTGGGAGATGTAGCCATAATTCAATTTCAAAAAATGAACTTCAACGCCCTGTATCTCTTAAACAAACAACATTTCTATAAGGCATATTAGCCTCAATCGTCATATTTTGGCCCCAAATATGTGCAGTTGCTCTATGGACCATTATTAACGGGACACCCCGTATAGTATAATAGGTCTGTTATAATACCTAGTACCTAATGGTAAAAAATCAAGATAGCTGATTTAGTAAACGTCAATAATGTTACGTGACATCTTAATTTCTGTGCGTATTTTAATGTTGTGGTGAGTGATTTTTTTTCTAAAAAATCTAAAAAAAAACAATGAAGAACTTAAATCAAAATGACAGGTGGGTAGGAAGATTTGGCCCCATCCATTATCCTGCTAGGTCGCACCTGACCCTACTCTCCTAGATTTTTTCTTTCGGGTACCGTAAAACAAAAGCAGATTTATTTGAATAATCTGCCATATGATAGGGAAGTATTAATTAAAAGAGCGTGTACACGTACCCATAGGTAGGCCAAGTTAAACACTTTCAAAGGGATACTCCTATTTTTAACGGAGATAGACGAAATAACTGATATCGGTGTCTGAAGATCATTTTTATGATAAACTTAATGGCGAAAACCGCAAATCGATATATCTGTCACTGTTCTTGAGTTTTTTTTTTTCGGAAATGTACCTACATTTTCGAAAAGTGGCAGTAACTTTTTTCTGATTGAATATTATTTGTTTCTGTAAAAACATTTGTAAAGCACTATTTTACGTACCTATATAGAATCCAATGCTGCTACGACATTTTTTTTCAAGTCAATGGTTTAAGAGTTGCCGGTGAAAAAATTTTTTTTAATGGAACACGCTGTACAATTTTGCATTTTTTAATAAAGCAAAAAATTACCATTCCAAAAATAGAAATCACCATTATCTACCTCATTCCCCTAATGAGAAGTAATATTTCTCTCCCTATGTAAATATGGATAATAAAAAAATATCTAGGTAAATAATGAAAAATTTTCTATAATATGACATTTAAAAATTAGTTTCATTTTATCACCTTGACATAATGTTATCAGCTTGACAACTGAACTCAAATCTAATCAAATATGTAAAATATGGCAATATCGCATATTAAATCGCTAGGCGCCTCAGGATATAAAAATGCTCGGTAAATATAATGGCTCACTTCGCAACCTAAGTGTATAATATACCCCATAAAGCAAAATCACATTGGCGGAATATTCTGATAATATTTTTTCAGAGAACATGCATATTGTAGGAATATTCATAAAAACTGTAGAAACATTATCTGAACATTCAGGCAACATTCAGGTGTTCGCCTTTTGAAGGTACTATTTCACGTATTATAAACATTTTACCAATATATTGAATGCACGTTCCACAAATATTCAATGGTATGTTCTATGTATATCCATTTAATATTCACATGTATACAATATATAATATAAAAAAAAACACCAACACCAGTTTCTATGGGTTCGAACCTACGACCATCGATTTACAAGTTGACGCTCTAACCAACTGAGCCATCGAGGTACTTGGAAATATTATCTAAAAATAGTGTAAGCTAGAATCTCTGTGACGTCACAAGACTAGGAATAAGTACCGTTTGTGAACATTCATTAGATATTTGCTGTATGAATATACTATTTAGCATGTTCCAGCAATATTCCAAATTGCACGTTCCTAACTAAGGTGAACGTGCCTGTAATGTACTTAAGTTAAATGTTCAAATTTATAGAACCACTAAGTTAGGAATATGTTACACAAGATATTGTGGAAATATCCCTTCTCATTCAAAACAAACATATACATCATTTGTACATTCATCTAACATATTATATTCGTATCTGCGATTAACAAATATCTTGGGTATATGCAGTTACTGAATATATTTCGTAAAATATTGTAACAATGTTTTATAAATATTATATGGGGAATATTTTTTGCGCATTAGGAACTTATTTTGCATACTCAAAAAATATTAAATGCTATATGGGACTAATAGCATTACCATTGAGTAAAGGATATATTCTATATATTATAGGGTATAGAATATAGAATATATTTCCTTTACTCAATGCTATTATACCTGTCAAATGTAGGCAACATTATCGTGTTTTCTTAATTTATGAGCACCCTGTATATCTGATCTAATATTTTGTATGATGGTCTCATTTCTCATTATTTAAGAAGCAGAACGTTATATAAAGAGTGACATTCGATATAAAGTCAAAAATAAAAAAGTTTCTCCTCTTTTCAACTCCATCCCACGATACACAGATAACGGTCACATACCTATATATATATATATATCATGGCCTCCTACGATTTACGGCTCTCTTCGCGTAGGACGCGAAGAGAGCCGTAAATCGTAGGAGGCCATGATATATATATAATGTGATAACGGTATTATGCCAGCTAGGAGAACGACAACGCATCTACGTCACTTCGACAAAAGCGCGGCCAACTTATAAAAAATAGTCCTGAAATTAGTCTCACTGACATACGTCAGTTATCAATTTCGAGTCAAGTTAAATTCGAAGATAGAATCAGTGACTATATCTATAGTCACTGATAGAATGTAGGCACCTTGAAACACTTTGGTGTATATGTGGTTACCTAGCTCACTATAAAACGAGTCAAATTTCGGTTTAAAGCAGAGAAATGGAGTAGTCTATTTCTCTGGTTTAAAAATGAAAGTAAGTCATGATTTTGTCGAATAAGCGTCACTGTTGACGTCACAGCACCTGCGCGCGGACACACCGTTTTCTGTGTATCGTGCTCCATCCATGGTCCGTGTCCGTATGGGCACTGCTTGTGTAGCCGTTGACTGAAATTTTTAAATTTCAGTCAACGGTTTAGCGTGTAGCTTTGTCTAAATAAACTCCTGGACAAAATTAACGCACCAACATAATAAATCCCCACAATGTTGCATTTTTTAAAATAAATTAATGGAATAATAAATTAATGGAAACTAAATGAAAAGCAACTCATTGCATTATTTAATTAATTTAACAGTAGTAAATGTCCAAAGCCTACAATTTATATTCTCGGTAGACACGCAAAATAATTTAAAATAGGTATAATTTGAAATTTTGTACCTATATTTTGTCCAGGAGTATATGATAGGAAAAGTAGATATAACAATAGTTTATATCTATTTATAATTTTAGCGTTGGACAGTTTATTCAAAATACAAGTATAAGAAGTAGACCTTTTTTATACAAAAATATATAAAATCATGTCTTCATATTTAAATCCGTCACTGGTCGTTTTATTAGGTGCTCTAATTTGGCTAAATGCCACAGACAAAAATTACCTACCTAAATAAGCTTGGAAAGAAGGAGGAAGAAGCTTTGTGTTGGTTTTGACTTATAACCTATATATTTTGTGGTTTTTGACATTTCTCTCTATTGAGGTTATGAGTTACCGGTTTTTCATTGAGCGGTTTTTATAATTTTTATAATGTTATAATAAAATTAATTAACATTATACAATGTGCTAAAATGAAATTCCGAGCTTTGATAAAAGATGACGGAGCGATGCAGGACTTTATGAGTAATACAGAAGTTCAATGATCTTTTTTGAAATACTTTTTCACTATCAAAATGTTTTATTTTTTCAGATATTTGCTTAAGTTTAGCAAAATTTTCGAAATTGTGTGTAATGAGGATAACAACAAAGAAAGTGTACTTCATAGTAGCTGAAGAATCCGGTCCCCAAAAACCATTCGTGTGGTGTGAGCTTCCCGTCGGTTTTTATTTTCAAGATTATAACATTGTAGGGGTTTCTGATCAACAGAACGAAATTTATTTGGAACTTTCATCAGGTATCTTCCAAATATTCCAGAAGAATAGGGTTGCCAGGACCCAAATTGTCCATTTTCGAAAGTATTTTGTCGCTTTTATCATTTTCTATAACTGACTCAGAGTTTCTTAAATTAATCGTTGGCAATACCCTTTACAAAAAAGAATTTTGTCTATTATTTATACTTTTTTAGTTTTGCTTGCGCGATCCTGCCAAATCTTGAAGCAAAAAGTGAAAACATTCAAGATTAAATTAACACATAAAGAATCTCCATGTTTAACTCTTGAAATAGATCTGGTAAGTAATGTAAATAAATAATAATCATTACTTATGGGGATTTCGTACAACGTGTCCATATTTGACTTCTTCTGGCTGCCAGGCCCGGATCCAGGGGGAGGCACGAGGGGGACCTTGCCCCGTGCACCAAGATAAGGGGACGGCAAAAATGGATTATGTTACGTAGTATTTTGGGGTAATAAACTATCCATTTTTTTTTAGTTTAAACAAATTTGAAGGAATGGAAAAAATGATACTGAATAAATACCTAAAGGCAATATGTATTTGCTTTAAAGGCTGCTTTACAGCTGGCAATTTTTGTTGCCGGCAATAAAAATTGCCGCAATCTTTGTTGCATGCAATTTTTAATTCCAAAACGAACTTGTTTTTACAGCCAGCAATTTATGAGTGCAACTTGTCTTGCAAGGAAGTGTTGCCAACATATCTAATTTTAGGAGACAAATTTATTCTGACAGCAGAGCAGAGTATGTGTGCATTTAAAACAACAAAGAAAAAAGTTTATTAATCAAATCAAAGCACACACGCTGGCACACAGGTTCATAAAGTTCACCACCATTTGCTAATTCCACACTCCTAGGGATTTTATGAAATCATTGGTAATTGATTTATACCCAAAAAATCCCTAGAATTGCGTTGCAATTGCAATAAAAATGGCGCATGCGGCATATTTGTTGCCGCAAGAAAAATTGCAAACAGCTGATCAAGAATGACATTGTGCGCGTGCGCGCAATAAAAATTGCGGCAATTTTTATTCCCGGCAATGAAAATTGCCAGCTGTAAAGTGGCCTTTATGAGAGAATTAAAAAGGGAAAATAAACGCCTGAATAATCTTTTTTTTTAAATATCAAGAGGGCGATTTCGCATTTTTTTATTAGACTGGCCAGAATTCATAAAAAAATCTGCGCCTCACACTTGAATGTCACTTCCGTCTAAACTGGAAGGGACTTTCTTTTGTTCCAGAAAAGACGTTATGTGCCATTAGCTCGGTAATTTTTAAGATAAATTGATAGTTAAAACAACAAACTTGTGTATTTTTTCCCAAGAATTGAATGTGACCAAGACAAACACAGTTGGATTTCAAGGATAATTTTTTTTTTTTGAGAAATTAAGATGGCGATTTTGTTGCAGTTTTTCGATAGACTAGTAAAGGAATAAAAAATTTGTCCAGACGGTTGAATACTTTTTGTTTAGCGGATGTAACGTTTTTTGTCCCAGCTAAGTCTACAAAAAAATAATATTATTGAAAAAGTCCTTTCCAGGCTAAGTGATATTCAAGCGTGCGGTGCAGATTTTTTATTCACATTACTATTCTAATTATAAACAGCAACAAAATCAACGAAAAGTTGTCTCTAGCTGCAATTGGCATGAAGCCGAAATAATAGTATGTAATATTGCAATTGGCTACTAGTCCGTCCACCAATTTTTAGCCATCCGGCAAAGGGCCTTGGCGCCTGCCTGGATAGCCACAATATCGTGTGCATTCTAGGGTATTTAGAGTGCATTCTAGGGAAAAAGCGAAATTTGTGGTGGCAACACAAAATGACATTTGACAACAGCCAATCAACGGACAACGGAGGTTTTCATATGTTAGCTTAGAGTGCGCGAACTATATTTGATGGTATAACTTTTTATGCACACTCGCCTCATTTTCGAGATACAGGGTGTTTAGATCCTCAAAAATTTTAACGTTTCATTTTTTATTTTCCCAACCGGTAAAGATATTCAAACGAAATTTGATACACAGCATTCATTGATGAAGTGTCAGAAAATTACCTACATTTGTTTGATCTGCCATAGCTTCATGGCAAATTTGATTTTACAGGCAACTCCTTTTTGAAATGCGAGAAAAAATATATTTTTCAAATAAAATGTATTTTAAACACCCTGTATCTCGAAAACGAGCTGTGGATAAAAGGTTATACCACAAAATAGTCATATTTTATGTTTTCTATCACCTGTTATAGTGTGTCGAATTAAACTGAATCACCCTGTATTATATCTTTTTTAAACACTAATTTTTTATTTTCCCCTTATTAAAGAAATCTCACCTGACCTGCTGGCTGCTGATATGTTAGCAATTAGTTTCAATGTCTTAGAATTTTCAGGAACAGTATGCCAATGGATAGCTACGTTCACGGAACCAGTTCCGAACTAGTGACCGGCAATGTGATTGGCTCCAAGAAATTCTAAAATGCAAACTCACCAATGAGATTGACAATTACTGGTTCGGAACTGGTTTGGGATTGCTCCACGAACACAGCTATTATCTGCACAGTTATTTTGTGTTTACCGTGGAGAAATTGGTGCTTTGGTAACTAAGGGGTTCTTTCCAGGTAGCTGGGGATATTTTGAGTCGTCAGTGTGTTCATGACATTCCAGTCGAAGTGATTTCGAAGAAACATTGGTCAAATTATGAAAAACCTTCCTTTGATGATTTCCACGTATGACTTTTAACATACAGTGTGTCCACGTTAAGGACTTCCCTTGTAAAATCATTATTTGTCTACCGATTTTGATAAACTTTTTTTTATTAGGTGTTCAAAATGCGCATTCAACAAAGTGGGTCATAAAAGGTGTCATAGTTGGCCGTGATTACAATGTAAGAATAAAGTTACCCACTCGTTGTATGCTAACAAAAAAGTTTATCAAAGTCACTCAACAAATAAATTATTTTACAAGAGTGGTAAGTCCTTAATGAAGACACACTGTTGATTTGGCTGTTTTCGTATTGTGTTTAATATAAATATAAAATCTTTCAGGTCTCAATTCAAATGCCTAATTTGAAATCGTTGAAGAACATAGTAGAGCGAATGAGAAACATGAGTGATCTTTTGACAATTACTGCCAATAAAGATGGAAGATTGACATTGCAAATTAAAACACCAGTAGTTAGTTTGTCGGCACATTTTCCTGATTTGAGTGTTGAAAGTTTTAGTGGTAAATATGCAAATAAAGTTTATTTAATTTTTGAAAAAAAAATTGAAAATATCAAAATTATATTGCTTATGTTTAATATTTTAGTTGATAACACTAACAATGACGATGATCAGAGAGTTTGCTGTACAGTAGATATAAAAAGATTCTCGATGTTTCTTTCTGGCATGCAACTGACAAATTGCAAAGCAGTTTGTAGCATAGTTAACGAAAATGTAGTGAAGTTACACATGGAACATCCTGGTAGCATGCTCCTAGACATATTTTTAAGTGAAAAAACTGTATAATAGTATCATTTTAATTTATATAAATTCTTCGTTTTTGTAAATATAATTTACTATTTTTATTTTTCTAATTAAATAATTTTATATCCTCTCACATGTGGATGCCTTCTGAGCTGGACATATTTGTGCTACTTATCAGCCATTTCGACCAATAAAGACTGACAAATGCTTAAATACTAATTAAGGATGTTCAAGGAAGTACTTAGAACGGCGAGATGTACACACATGGTAAAAATGCATAATTTTCATTTGTCAGTTTCTTAAACAAGAGAAAATAATTCCCGTCATTTCATGCAATGGGAATCAAAAATGGCCACAGAGGTCAAGAAATGCAACCCTGAGACTTTTTGAGGTCTCTATAAAGTATATTTTGTCTACTCCTACAAGCCAACAACAATATTTGTGAACTTGAAATATTTATTTGAGATTTAAACTCCTGCCAATATGAACCAATGAAATGAAATAATTTGTGAAATATTACCTAATCAGGTGATGATTTCACCGATAATAATACCACTAGGTAGTGGTATTATCTCTGAAATCCTACTCTCTTAGTTACTCCGTAGTTACACTAAACCAATACTGCGGAAGCTAAAACTGATAAGTTAAGCTTATAATTTCTTTACAGTACCAAATATAATATAGGACTAAAAGATACAATTTCAAAACTAAAGGTTCATCCTAAATGACAGCTATCAAATAGACTTCAATTTAAATGCTAATTAAGTAAATTTTATATGGAAGCACAATGGTCTAATGGTATGACTCTCGCTTTGGGTGTGTGGGGTCTCGGGTTAAAATTCCGGTTGTCGCATTTTTTTTTTATTTTTTAAATCACTTTCGAAAAGGCTAAATATTTATAATTTTTGTAGTTTAATTTATTTAATAAGTTTGGTTGTCAAATTACCTCTAAACACTTATACAATAATTAAATTATTTGCAGTTGTTTAAATTCTCTTCCAAAATATAACTCGTGGTATACCTAATAATCGGTCAATACCTTTCGTTAATTTATTAACTCATTATAATCCGAATGCTAAGAAAAGAAAATACCATTCCTGCTGAGCAGTCGTGGTATTTCAGCTTTGGAATTATAATTCGTAAAATGAAGAAAAGGTATTATAGATAATGTTATATTGTCTCTGAAAATGCTATTGGAATTATTTTAATACTTATGATGGGGAGCAGTGTCTATTCTGAAATAGTATTCCTTATTATGGTGACGATTTATAATTGAAACACATTCCTTGTATTAAAAATCTCTATTAAATAAAATATAAAAATTTATTTACAAATTCAAATTACTTTAAGTCTTTCAGTTCACGCAGACCAATACAGCATAATGAACAGTTTTCAGCAATAGCTATCAAAATGAGCTGTTCTTGTACACATTATAATAAACAAACTTGCCAATATAAAAATCAAAAATATAATTTGGTGATTAATACATAATATAAAGTCATAAACTCGTCAAGTATTTTGATATTTTTGCAAAACCGATTTTTGATCTGATTTAAAAAATGTTTTTTTTTATATTATTTGATATTGACTATCAAATTTAAGTGCTTGAATCCAGAAGACAATATGGCTTTTATATATTCTATTTAAATAAACACAATTAGTCACAGTAATACCCAAGATATTAACCACGCCAAATAATGCAGATGGCAAATGGTACAGTCAGCCACTAATAAATTGATAATAAAGGTGCAACAGTTTTAAATTCTGTTTCCAGTTGATCCTATGAAAAAATATAGACGATCAGAATCTTTAAAAAAAATTTGGTAACATCAACTACATACATCTATTTTTTAGTCAAATTATAGCTGAAACTTTGCAGCTTCGTACTTACTGATTACATTGTTATGATGTAGGTATAGGGGTGATGTCATACAAAATGAAGTAATGTCAGTAAAAAGATGTAATGGAATCCATCAAGCCAGAGGCGGACTGGTTATGTGGGCATTAGGGCAAATGCCAGAAGGGCCAGTCTCGCTAGGTCAATAGAGAAATAAAAAAACAGCCTGTCTTGTTGCTGGGCTTAAGCCGGCCCTTGTATAATTACACAGCCGGTGGCCGAGTGCGTGGGACGTCAGTCAACACACTGTCACACTACTGGTGCCCTGGTGTCAAAACTAAGAAACTTTATTCGTTCGTTCGTTGCACTTTGCACTATCCCGTAATTTTATTGGTATCTTAAATTTTTAGAACCAACTAAGTCTATAGCCCAGTCACTTTCGATCGAAAATATGCATAAATAGAAATAATTCCGAGGTAGTGTGACCCACCTAAAACCGATAAAATTTGTAATTGTCATCCGATCGGGTTTTTTTAAACAATAGGGCATCAAAATTAGAGAAATCATATTAGCAATTTTTTATAAAAATTTTGTTTGTACCAAATTTTGTTAGTGATGGGAAAAAATCGGGTTATTATTTTTTGAGGGAAAAACCCGGTTTTTTTTCCGGGTAGGATTTTTATATGTCAAATTTCTGGTTTCTTTCATTTTAAAATTACTTTTTAAAAGACGATTATTTTGATACCATAACCCTACATTTAGAATTTATAATTTATTATTTTCAAATATTTATTGTTGGGTTTTTCAAGGGTTTTTTTTTGCTTGTAAAAACCCGCTTTGGGATTTTATTGGGTATTTACGAATTTTATAAATAGGAAAATAGGTACCTACTTGTTATAAACGCCAGGTCCAGCCCTGTCGGACCTCCTAAGTATTAGTGTTTATAATCGTCCCAGCTTCTGGATGTATGTATGTGTCATATGTATGTATGTATGTACGGTTTCGTACGCTTTGTTCCCCGCCCTCTACAGGACGCAGTTTTCGATTTTTCGAGTCAAAATTTCACGTAGGGCAGTGCATGCGTATGGACCCCAATTGAAGGGCGCCCGAATTGGAAAAGCTGTTTGGCGCCTGGAATGGTTTTTTTTTTTTTTCGATTTTTTTAAAGGGCCGGCGTTTCGAACCTAGATTGCCGATCGAGTTCAACGTTTAGGCGGGGCTCCGGACCGATATGGGCTTCACTCATGCCAAAGGGCGAACCAATTGGATAAGCTGTTGCTTCTAAACTCGGGCAAAAAGTACTCTTTGTCGCGAAGCGGCCGACCTGTAGTTTTTAGGCTTAGGAAAGGGTCACCCGCATACGAGAAACACAATCTCGAAGCCGAAAAATTCTCTTCGCTTAAATACGGCCGCCAGAAGCGGTGGTAAGGCGGGGCCTTCGAGCTGTGCAGTAAAGAGTTGGATAGGAATTTGGGTGGTACAGTGGCCCGTGAAAATTATCTCGAGCGAGGCGAAAAAGATTCTTAAGGCAAGAGGGAAATCGAAAAAGGAAGGAAGAGGAAGGTCCGATGAATAGATTTAACAGTTCTTCGGATTATTAAAGCAGAAAATGCGAGAGATATTAAGCTTTTCCTCCGGATCGTTTTTATGTGTCCGAAAATGTTGCGAGATTGTCAGAAATTGCCCTTTTTTTCTCGAGCTGCAGCTACGTTATTTCGGCTCGGCTCTGTTAGGTAGCAATTTAAAGCTTCCCCCAAGTCTTCGGGTCAGGTTCGGATGCTTCCAGCACCCCCAAAAAAATCGAGAAATAAGAAATAACATGCAATTTCCAAGAGTGGTTCCCGAGGATTTCCCGCCTATTAAGGATGCATATAGGAGTGAGAATTTGAGGTTACAGAACTGAGGGGATGCACCTGTTGAATATTTGGGCTTTTTCGAAGCGGTTGACGAAGAAAGAAGGTGGGAACTTTTGCCGCCCAAAAAAGGCTTTTAGGTTATGGAGAGCTTTCATACTCAGAGTGCTTACCGGGTGTCTCTTGCTGGGAAATATGATGGGAAATTTAGTTGGAAAATTACGATACAACATAACCTCGAAATTCTATAATAGGCAGCGGTAACTCCTCCTCTGCCGTTAGAGATACAGGGCTGCCGTTTGTTTTGATTATGTGCATATAGGGAGAGGAAAAAATGGACGACGACATTTTTTCATGGCTACCTCGATTTTGTCACAACAAGTGCTACTTTTTTGTCTTTAGAGATACAAGACTCGGGTTTCTTTTGTTGGGTTGCCAGGATAGAAACATTGGGAAATTCGGAGAGAAAAATCCATGGCCTACTCGATTTCGCCGTAAAACAACTTTTTTATGCGACAAGATAGAAAGACGGAACAAAGTATGTTAGATGCAGAAGATAAAATGACACTGGGCCGAACAATTTTTTTTTCCACAGCCTGCCCTAATCCTTCAGAGGTGAATAACTTTCTCATTAGTAGAGATAGACACTTCCATTTTTTTTTGTATCGGCCCCAAATGCCAAGGGGAAAATTATCGAGGAAATATTTTTTCCATGGCACGCTCAGTTTTACCAGAAAAGATAAAAAAAATTCTGTTTCTGCTGCGATGGAATGTGTACGGGAAAGGAAGGAAACCGATATTTCGGATTTTAATGGAATATTTTTCCCTAGCCTATCCTGATCCTTCGGAGGTGAATAATTTTCTCATTAGTAGAGATAGGCACTTCCGGTTTGTTTGTGTTGGCCCCAAATGCCAAGGGGAAAATTATCAAGGAATTATTTTTTCCATGGCTCGCTCAGTTTTCGCAGAACATACAGTGTGACCCATTTGTTTTGGGGTCAGTCTGTAAAAAGTGTATCAATCGTGCGATTTGGCTGATTTTTTTTTAAATTGTAGAGCTCGATGAACTGCACATTTTGAACAAAAATTGCCTGGTTCGCATAAAATCCAAAGCCTACTATGACCGTTTTTATGAGCAAAATTTTAAGAAACCATATTAGCGTTTTTTTTTGAAAAAATCTGTGTGCGCCAATGGATTGAGCACCCCTTGAAATGGGTATGTACAAAATTTCATCAAAATATTTCAAGTAATAACGATTTTGTAGAAAAATTAAAAATGCAGCCAAGGTACGTCTTTATTTTCAAAAATTCAAAGTTGGCCATGGAAAATAATTGAATTGTTTACTTTTATTAAGTGTCAAACTGTCTAAATTGAGTTCAGAAATTGTTTGTGCTCAATACAATTAATTATCATAATTATGGAATATTTAAGCATAAGAGACAAAATAGAAATTGTTCGACTCGTGGGCGACAACGAGCGCTCGGCAGCAGAAGCTGCGGCCGAATTTAACAATAGACACCCAGGTAGATCAGAGAGTCGAAGTACTGTACAACGTATAAACAATATTTTTGATGAAACTGGATCGATTTCTAAAAATTTATTAAAAACTAGGCAAAATGGACGCCGTGGACTTGTTGAAAATAACAATCAAATTCTGCAATACTTTAGTGACAATCCTCGAAATAGTGTTCGAACGGCTAGTTTAGACCTTCATATACCCAGAGAGAGTATAAGGAGATGTTTGAGACAAAACAAAATAAAACCGTTTAAGCCAAAATTTTTGCACACCCTGGAACCAGGAGATGAGGAGAGAAGATTAGAATTTTGCTATTGGCTGCAAGGTGAATATCTCCATAATGGCAACTTTTTAAATGAAATTTTATTCACCGACGAAGCCACGTTTACTACAAATGGTGTAGTATCAAGTCAAAACTGCCGTCACTGGTCAGCTGAAAATCCAGAGTTTATAATAAATGCAAGGAGACAATATTCACAAAAAATTAACGTTTGGTGTGGAATACTACGCGACAGAATAATTGGCCCATTTTTCTTTGAAGGGAATTTGAATGCGGCTGGCTTCTTGAATTTTCTAGAAATTGAATTTAGAAATGCTTTAGATGAGTTACCATTAAGATACCGTTTAAATTTAAAGTTACAGTTAGATGGCAGTCCTATTCATAATGCTCGTTTAATCAGAAACTGGCTAGATAATAATTTTGAAAACTGTTGGATAGGGCGAAATAGTCCTTTCTGTGAGTGGCCACCGAGATCTCCGGACTTAACTCCTTTAGATTTTTTTCTTTGGGGTACACTTAAGCAAAATGTTTATAAGTCAAGACCCCATAATTTACAAGAACTGCAAGCTAGGATAAACCGTAGTTGTGAGGAAATTACTCCACAGCAAATACGAAATGTAATTTTGAATGTACGCAAGAGGAACGACAAATGCATTGTAGAAAATGGAGGCTTGGTAGAAGTTACAAAAATTTTATAATTTTAATCGTTTTTATGTTTTGTGTTTATAAGCATAAGGTTGTATTATTACAATTCAATTATTTTCCATGGCCAACTTTGAATTTTTGAAAATAAAGACGTACCTTGGCTGCATTTTTAATTTTTCTACAAAATCGTTATTACTTGAAATATTTTGATGAAATTTTGTACATACCCATTTCGAGGGGTGCTCAATCCATTGGCGCACACAGATTTTTTCAAAAAAAAACGCTAATATGGTTTCTTAAAATTTTGCTCATAAAAACGGTCATAGTAGGCTTTGGATTTTATGCGAACCAGGCAATTTTTGTTCAAAATGTGCAGTTCATCGAGCTCTACAATTTAAAAAAAAAATCAGCCAAATCGCACGATTGATACACTTTTTACAGACTGACCCCAAAACAAATGGGTCACACTGTATACAACTTTTTTGTTTGGCGAGATAAAAATTTCGTTTCTGCTGCAATGGAATGTGTACAGGAAAGGAAAGAAACCGATATTTCGGATTTTAGTGGATTTTGTTCCACAGCCTACCCTGATCCTTCATAGGTGAACATATTTCTCATTAATAGAGGTAGGCACTTCCGGTTTTTTTGTATCAGCCTCAAATGCCAAGGGGAAAATTATCGAGTAATTATTTTTTCCATGGCAAGCTCAGTTTTCCCAGAACAGATAGAACCTTTTTGTTTGGCGAGATACAAATTTTGTTTTGGCTGCGAGGAAGGAAACCTACACGGAAAATTTTTCCCCCGCCTAATAGTGACAGTGGCATCGCAGAAAAATCCGCGTAGGCGTTTATAAGCCTGCCACGGTTTCAGCGCCGCGACAACTTGGCACCCTTCAATTTGGTGGCGTTCTGAGGTGTTTATAGTCGTGCCCGTTTCTCAAAAATGTATGTGTGTAATGCTTTTGTTTGGTCACGGCTAGCGGGCTCAGTTTTCGATATTTAAAGTCCAAATTTTGACCGGGGCTGCAAAAAAAATAAGTGCCACATCGCTATTGAAGCGTGCCAGAAGCGGAAAAGCCGTTCTGCCGTTTGAGCCATTTTCCGATTTGATACGTGCCGTAAAAATGACGGTGGCTTCGCAAAAAATCCCAAAGAAGAAAATTCTGAAATTGTTGTGCAAATCTGTCTCAAAGATTTGTGGGGGACAGGTAGGGGATATAGGAGTATAGAAGAAACATGTAGGGGTGCTGTGACAAGTGACAGTGGCATCACAAAAAAAATGTAGGCGTTTATAAGCCTGCCGCGATTTCAGCGCGGCGACAACTTGGCACCCCTCAAGTTCGTGGCGCTCCGAGGTCGGTAGGTACTTGTTTTATATGTGTCTTCAATAATTTGACCACATTGGGAAAATATTGTTTACTGCAATGGTTACATTCCGCTACTTTTTATTTTTAAGTTTTTTATTTTTATTATCACTCTTTGTTTTTATTTTTTATTATTCTAAACTGTGTCCATTCTTCGGAACAATGTCTTGGCATCTTTTTAATATTTTATTTATCATCTTTTTAATATTTTATTTATTGGTAATGCTACTGAGAAATAATTTGTGGAAAGTGGAAATGTTTTCTACAAACTGAAACCTGAAACTGACTCTAAACCTATAATTTGCATTCGCCATTCGCTCTATACTATGTATTACTATGTATTGTGTTATGTATGTACTGTCAAAATTCATGTCATGTTATGTGTCAAATCTGTCAAAAGTAAAAAAAAATAATATATTAAAAAACCCAAGGGAATTTACGAAAAAACCGGACCCGGTTTATACCCCACTTTGGGAAAAAACCCTCAGCACATCTCTATAAAAAATATAGAACAGTAAAAATTCTAGAAACCAATGAAAATTGCTATTTAACTACTTATTTTACCTGCCTACTCGTTTAAATGAAGTTTCATGTGGATTAAAAACAATTAAAAACTGTAACCTACTTTATTACAAGTAATAGTAATATCAATATGAGGTATGAAAAATTTATCTAAATAAATGGTGGATTAGTATAAAAATTAAAATTTCATTTTTACTTTAGGTTTTTTGACTGAAATATTATTTCAGTCAACGATTTTATAGGTAGTTAAATCGCGATTTTCATTGGTTTCTAGAATTTTTATTTTTTGATAATTTTTTAAGAAAATCTGGTACAAACCTGTTTTAAGGGATGCCCAATCCAGTGGCTAATCAGAATATTTATACAAAAATCTCTAATATGATTTCCCCAATTTTGGCGCCAAAAATATGTCGTAGTAGGCCTTGGTTTTGTGAAATAAATTGTGCAGTTTTGCTCTAAAGTACAGATTTTGATGCCCTATCATTAAAAAAAATTATCCAAATCGGACGGCAATTACAAATTTTATGGGGGTGTTCCGGTTTTAAGTGGGTTATACCCAAGACCCGTAAAGTAAGAAGGTTACCCACTAACGTAGAGAGAGAGCGAAAGGCAACCTTCTGTACTTTACAGATCTTGGGTTATACCAATCTGTTCGGAAACTCCCCTGAACAAAATATTAAAAAATGTCCTCTCTGGATTGGGGCGCCAATTGTTTTGTTAATTAAAAACTACTGATTATTTCAATGCCAACGTCATATATGAGCGACTTCATGAAAACATTCTCAGAAAATGAATTTAGCGGGTTAAGGCGTGTGCCTATGAAAGCATCATTTATTTTATCGTAGGTTCAATTCCACACGATGCATTTTCTTTTTTTACTTATCAACAAAAATACATATCTATCTATCTATCTAAGCCGAGGGGCGGCGGCCTCAGATTGACCTGCACGTAGGCCTCGATAAAAATACATATTTTACTGTTAATATTGCGGTAAAACAAAATAGTAAACAAAATTTGTTTTTTTTTTAATTAAAAAAAATGTAGCATGTGGGATTTGAACCTACCATAAAGTAAATGGTGCTTTCATAGGCACATGCTTTAACCCTTTGTCGTTGACTGACGTATTAATAAGACTTCTCACGGCTATAGCTTCATATTCTGAAAAGTAGATGGTCAACAATGTATGTTGCATTGTATTTTGTCTCCAGGAAGCGCATGGTGAGCCAGAGAACTGTCAAACATGACAGCCTTGAGCAGTCTTTATTAATACGTCAGTCAACGCCATTGGGCTAAATTTACTTAGAAAATACGCTGATATAGTAATTTTTAATTAATAAAAAATTTGGCGGTCCATCCAGAAGAGGACTTCTTTTGATATTTTGTTCAGGGGAATTTTCTGAACAGATTGGTAAATAAATCATCGGCCTCGGAATTATTTATATTTATTTATCTAAAGTGACTGGCCTACTATAAGGAAACTGGTTATTTTAGAAGAGTTCAAAATTGAGTTTCAAGAGTTAATATTTCCAATTTATTCACCGTCCCGTACCCCCTCCTTGACAGTTGTGTCCCGCCTAGGGCCGGTTGTTTGAAGAATGCCACGGCCGTTTTTTTCTTCTTAGTCCGCCCCTGTATCAAGCCAATCATAGGTGCCGAAATTTTTGAACGGTCCAATGACATCGCATTGGTGGATTCCATCACGTTTAGTAAAATTATGATCATGGCAAACATGATATTTCACAATTTTTTGAAACGGAAACCACTTTTTTATCCTCACTAAATTCACTATTAAATTTGCTCTTGATTTGATGATCCCAAGTCGATAATTGTGTTTAAGGTAATAATAAAAAATATGTATGAATTATTATAGTTATTTATAAAAAATACCAGAAACTTAGACTGGAACTTTTAAAAATTTTATGATTGTCCAAGAAGAAGAAATCCTTTTTCTTCTTCTTCTATATTACTTTAAAATTATATCCCAAAAACTCGGGTTGAGTGAGCGGCATATTTTAACATATACACTGTGGGCCAAACTATATTGGAAAGGTTTTTTATCTTTTTAGACATGTAATGGCCCAAGTTATCAAAATCAAAAAATCAAAAAGAACTATGCGCAGCGGGTCAATTTCAGTGGCATACGGAAAAGGGGGTATTTTTCAAAACAACAAAAACTAAAAACCAGGATAATGCCATTTTCCCTGGGAATCCGAATTTACCTTCAGAATTGACATACAGTGTGTTCTCGAAAAATTAAAGCCAAAAAAACTATTTATTGGACAAAAAAATACTTTGCATTTTTGATGTCAAGGACCAAAAATAATAAAATCTGATGGTTTAGAATTTGAATATCACTTCTGGTTTAACCAGAAGTAAATAAATATTTTTAGAAATTGTTACTTTTCTGTAGATCAAGATGGAGTTAGAAACCCTTAAAATTAATTACCTTTTCAATTTGTAACATTATAGGGTACATATTTGTAGGCCGTGAACCAAGGATTTGTTTTATACAATTAGTTGTATCACAGAGAAAACAGAAGACATAGCTTACAGCTTGTGAAATATGGTAAATAGAGCTCAACTTTAAACGGCAATTAATTAATCTATTGTAGGTGAATATTGTTTCTCAATTTTAATTTAAAGTACTGACTCCATTTTACATATTTGATATTTGACAAGAGCTACCTATATTCTGTCTTCTCTGTGGTTATACTAATTTCTGGTTAAATTTGAGTAATTTTGAAGATCTGGTTATTTTCTTGGAATCAACTTGAAACGAGAAATATATTACACTCCACAAATATCTCATCCCACATTTTTTTCAATATTGCATTTTGCATGACTGTACTAAAAAATCTGCATGTTGCTTCGCCCTTTTGAAAATTTCAACGTTTAACTTCATGTAAAGTAGTAAAGCACACAAAAATGATTGAATCAACAGATTTGATTTTAAAAAGACAGGATATAAAACACATTATAAACTGGTCGAAAAAAGCTAAGGATATCGCCGGTTTTCCGCAAAAAAAATATTAAATATTCAGGGTGATAAATCGCGATGTAAAAAAATTTAATAAAAATAGCTTAATACGAATATCTGAAACTAAAAAAGTTTTAAATCAACAAAAAATATATTTTTTCAGAAGTGCATTAAAACACTTACTTAACAGCGCTTTTCTAGTCAGTTCATAAGCTCCCGCGTCAAGGCTGGTGCACAGTTTCCAGTTCAACAACATATTGAAAATTTACTTATTTTTTACGTTTTTACAGAAATCTACAAAACATTTCGAAATATTGAGATAAACCAAAAAAACAATTTTATGTGGTGTTTAAATTCTTAGGGAAACATTTTCCTGCTGTGATAAAAAAAAACATCATGGTTTAAGTTAATTTATTTGATTTTCCACTGTCAGCCCTTTTCTTCTTTTATTAATGTCCAAAAATACGTCAGCATCGATTAAAATTGCGCACAGACTAAACACACAAGTTTTTTCTGTTTGTGAGCGTCATAACTTATCACCCCTTAGCACATATAAGAAATCTGTTATGATACGGTAATAAGTCCACTGGTGTATAATAAAACTGTGAATCCATGATGAACTATTTCCATAAGATTGTACCGCTAGCAATTTTCTCGAGTAGCAGGCGGATTCTATCTACGTTGACATATACCAAGCACCAAGTTATGCGACAGCACGAATGCTGACTATGGTATACTCGTCTTGCCAAATAACGGGACCACAGAATTGACACATTGGTAATTTAGTTCATACCAACCGACAAATCAGGGGTACCAGGGCCTTATTGCATACTATCAGAGCAAAAATGTGTCTTTTTCTCTATTTTCGATTTGGCACTGGCGATTGCCGACCAGCGGCAGTTGGGGGTCATTTGCCCAAATAAATGGCGGCAGCAAGTGAGCTGGTTAGATAAGCCATAAATGCGCGGAGCACACAAGTGACAACATCGCACCGGAGGGAAAAGTTAATCATTTGCTAAGGATGATTCACCCCATGTTAGACTTTGGCAAAAAAATTGTTTATTTTCCGCATTTTCCTTTTTATTAGGCCTCCCCCACAGCTTGGTTAAATTTTTTTACATCACGACTGAATCACCCTGTAGAGATGAGAAATGCCAGCTAAAAATAAGTTTTAGCATTTTTAGCGGAACTTTTTCGACAAAATGCTAGAACATTAAGTTGGACCATGTCATTGTTCATGTCATTATCAACATTTTAAGACCAAATATGTATTATATTTCTGGTAAAATCCAGCTTTTTAGATTAGATTTCATATTTTTAAGGAATATATAAAATATGGAACGCTACACGTTAGTTAATATTATATTTTATATTTTGCTACTTTTTATTTTAATTTTATCACATAATTAAAAATAACCTTCGGCTGTATGTTTCGTAAAAATAAATAAATAAAACAAATTAATATTTACGAAAAAATAAAAAATATCATAGGCATAAACATAATAGGTAAATTTCTTCATAAAATATAAAAATAAAAAATGGACATTTAATTTAAAAATTAATAATGGAAACTTTAAAATTTTTTAAGTAACCACCACAAAAATAAACATCAGCTTATTTTCGCCAACTAGGGGTGAATTAGTGGTCATAAATGTGGTAGCACTGATTGAGTTTGTCAAAATTGGATTTTTTTACCAAAAATTGAAAACTTTCCAAATATATGACAAAAACGTTTTTAAGTAATAATTATTCTTAGGCGTTATTTTCTTCCAAAAATTGGAAACTTTTCATTGGAAAAATCCGTCTCTTATACAGGCTGAGTTTTTTTCGATGACCACTATGGGGATCTCGGAAACTAGCAGAGCTAGAACTAAGATTACTTGGGGAAAGAATTGCAGTTTTGAATGCTCAATCAAATGCCCCTTATGGATTTTTAAGAAAGTTCATGGCTCACTAGATATTTTGGAAAGTGTGATTTTTTTGCTATTTCATCAGATCTCCATTATTTCTGATTATACAGAAAAACTGTAGAGACAAAAATTGTATATAATTTTGGGCTTAATAAGATAATCTGATCCGATTTTTTATGTTGTTTGTGATCTTTGAGATATGACATAAACTTGTGTTTTTTTAAATGTAAATCAGTTGGCTGTGGCCTTATAAAATCGGCCATTTTTTGAGCTTTCCAAAGATATAATACCTACTCGGCATAGTTATTATAAAAAATAAAAGAGCTATGGCTAATTTTCTGATTTTTTTAAATTTTCATAATGTCGGCCATGGAATATTTTCATAATTAGGTTCTATTTTATAATAAGACATACTTCAAACTTTCAAATATTTTATTTTTAGCTGGTAACAAAATGTAACACAATAAAACAAAAATTATCATGATGGAGCTCCACCACATAATTATTTGCCCGTAAGAAATTACCTAGACCATCTCTATCCAAATAGCTGGATAGGGAGATATAGACCTATTTCCTGGCCTCCCCGATCCCCCGATTTATCTGTTTTGGATTTCTTTTTGTGGGGAACAGTACAAAATAAAGTATGAGACAATTGTTGAATTAAGAGTAGCTGTTTTAGAAGCAATTGCTAGTATTGAGAGGCGCTCTCTAAAAAAGGCGATAAATTCAGTTTTAAAAAGATGCAATATTTCTATAAATAATAATGGTCGATTGTTTGAACACCTTTTAAAATAACAATAATTTGAATTTGAGTTTTTTAATTTTTGTTTTATTTTGTTACATTTTGTTACCAGCTAAAAACAAAATATTAGAAAGTTTGAAGTATGTCTAATTATAAAATAGAACGTAATTGTGAAAATATTCCATGGTGACTAGGTGAAAATTTAAAAAAATCAGAAAATTAGCCATAGCTCTTTTATTTTTTATAATAACTATGCCGAGTATTATATCTTTGGAAAGCTCAAAAAATGGCCGATTTTATAAGGCCACAGCCAAATATGATTTACAATAAAAAAAACACAAGTTTATGTCATATCTCAAAAATCACAAAATTTAAAAAAATCAGAAAATTAGCCATAGCTCTTTTATTTTTTATAATAACTATGCCAAGTATATATCTTTGGAAAGCTCAAAAAATGGCCGATTGATAAGGCCGATTTGATAAGGCCCCATTTAAAAAAACACAAGTTTATGTCATCTCAAACAACATAAAAAAAATTAGATTAGATTATCTTATAAAGCCCAAATTTACCTAAAATTTTTGTCTCTACAGTTACAGTTTTTCTGTATAATCAGAAATAACGGAGCTACAGAGATCTGATGAAATAGCAAAAACTTACTCTTTTCAAAATATCTAGTGAGCCATGAACTTTTTTAAAAATCCAAAAGGGGCATTACATTGAGCATTCAAAACCGCAATCCTTTTCCCATTTAACCTTTGTTCTAGCTCTGCTAGTTTCCGAGATCCCCATAGTGGTCATCGAAAAAACTCACCCTGTATAAATGTAAGTCGACATCATCCGTAACTCTTTTCGATCAGCATATTATTAAAACCGACCAGAAAAAGCAGCTAGTCATCTTGGCACCGGTCGCTAAGACTCAAACCGTCACAGTACCTATATTGGCCCGATCCTTCCGTCGGGCGCGCATTATCGCTATAAGAGGTCGTTGGAGGTGCCGGCACTACTCGCCGGTATGTCGGGCAGGGCGCCTTGCGTCCACACGATGAGGTTGTGCTCGGGCATCTGTGACGCCTGGAAGTGGTCGGCCAGCAGCATTTGCGAGAAGTTGACGTGGCGCTGGTACGCCTCATTTTCGTTTGCAGTGTCGCTGCATATCCTGTGCAGGTCTGCGCAAGACGGGAAAATTTTGGTTTTAGAAATGGTTGTAAAAGCCATGTTACTATTATTGTTCCTTAAGTTCGTAGCACCTGTTTATTTGAGAGAAGTATCGCCAGAGAACAAGGAAGGGGAGAATATAAACTCGACGGCGGCGCCTTTGATCTTTGGCAGCCGGTGTTCGCCATGTTTTCTGTTTAGAAGTCAGAATTTAGTGATGGGATAGTGTAGGTCTGTACTCAGATATTTTAAATCATTCATTTATAAACACAAAACAAATCATACATACTGAAATGATGATTGGGACAGGCAAAAATGTTAATTGGATTTTGAAGAAATATTTTTAATTTAAGGTATAGTTAGATAACTGAAGTATTTATAGTAGGTAGGTATATGGAAAGGCGATTTTTTTTTATCTTATTCCAAAAATTTTTATTTCAATTTTATTGATCTTAAAATTTGATGACTGCCCGAGCAATATTTTTTAAGCAATCATTTTGGAGAATACAAATGAAAAACAAAACATAGGTATATGCATTACTAGCCAGTTCTAAAACAGTTTCGTTTTTGTCTCCTTCATTAAAATCAGTAGGTAGCTACGACTATGCGAAAAAACTTGGACATTTGTATGGGAATAGATAGATATACCTACTTAGTAAAAAATCTATTTTTCCATAAAATAAACTTTATTGATGTTTCCATATAATAAGCTTATTTTTGTTTGTACATTTTCAATTTGTTTTTAATTTTTAATGCTATTACGCACTACGTACTATATTACATGTGTTTGTCGCTATTATGTACTTTAGAAGGGTGCCTAACTTCTTGATAAAAAAAAAAGCAATTAGTACATAGGTATGAACACAGGTAAACAGAGTAAATTCACACAGGTAACAATAACGTATGGCCTGTTTATGCAGACTTAATTTAAAGACAGGATTTATAATTTAATTTAACCCTTTAAATAAAATTATCATGTATACTATTTATCCAAATTTGCTTCATATAAAATTTAGCCCAAAAACATATTTTTGATTTGAAAGGTTTTTTGTTGTTTTTGTGCCTTTTTGTCTTAAATTACATGTAAGTTCGATAATTTTATTTACGAATGACTTAAGATATTAACTTATCTTAAGTGAAATCGCGTGAACTACAACATGCATTTTTAGTGTTTTAACTTACGATTTTGAAATTAAATCCTTAAATTAAGTCTGCCTTTAGATACGTAGGTGGAAGGTTATGATAAAACAGTAAATTGCACCTGAACAGCAACTAATTCCCAGAGATTTCATAATTTCAAAATTATCTACCAATGCTCTTTTGGAAAGAAGAAGAAAGATAACCTGCAGTTGTAACTTTTGTTCACGCACGCAGCCTTTCGCTGCGCACACAACGCCCCCGCTTTTTGTCTTACTCATGATCCTAAGACAAAACACTGAACAAAACAACACACTCGCAATAAAGAAAACTTCAAATTAACGCTACCACTGGAGATCTGTTCGCTCGAAACGCTAAACTGAAAGTGACGCCTCTGTCTAAACTGAAAACATGGCTGATATAGGCTGCGCCGCCCAGATGCACAGGCTAAGCTCCGCCCCCTTGAGTTTAAATTCTCCCCTTCCTTGTTCTCTGGTATCGCCCCTTCAGAACAAACTATAAAAAACAAGATACATAGTCATAAAGGTCTCAAAGATTACATTTAGATATACAGGGTTGTGAAAATTTTGATGCCTACCATTGGTATCTGAGAAATTACGAGAGAGATACAACATCGGTCAAATTAGACGAAAGTTTGGTCACTTATGCGCGTTTATGAGGTCTGTTTCAGCAGAATTTTAAACCAGTTTGAAACTATCAGGAGCATGCGCAGTTTTATTTTGGCGTTTCAAAAAAGAAACTGCGCATGCTCCTGACAGTTTCAAACTGATTCCAAACGGTTTGAAGTTCTGCTGAAACAAACCTAATGTCATAAAAAAAACCTTTCCTAACCTATAAAATAACAAAATCATTTCTAACCTAGAATATTGTGAACGTGAACTGCGTGTGTTTCCTAGTTTTAGTACCTACTTTGCGAAACGGTCAAACAAAATTCAATAGTCTGGAATTACTTCAAGAAAAGAAGTGAAGTAACTTGTTTTGTTTTGAATCTGAATATATATTTTATTTTCTTAAACTTTTGTTATCCTTGATAGATCATAGATCAGATCATTTTTCAAAAAAGGATACAAGATCGTTTAAAAATAGATCTTTTCATGCAAAAACAATCTAAGATCAAAGATCGTCTAAAAATGATCTGTTTAAAAAAGATCAATCGATTTAAGATCTTTTGAACAATCTACGTGCTTCTAAACGATCTAATATCTTCTAAACAATCTAAGATCTTCTAAACAATCTAAGATCTTCTAAACGATCTAAGATCCTCTAAATTCCAAATGATCTAAGATCTTTTGAAATTACATTACATCTAAAAATTCATGATATTACATATATAGTTAATAGATATACAGGGTGTAACTAAACTGATGGTCAAAAATGAAACCACGTATTCTTGGAGTCAAAATAAGGGCACTTCTTATATATTTTTTCTCCTACGGGCCATAGTTTTTTTTTATACAGAGCGTAGAAATTTAGAGAAAAATACACATATTTCTTATTATCTCTAGAAGTATACAAGATATTTTCTTCAAACTTGGCGTGTCACATGAGCGGATGAGTTGTCAAATTTAAGGTTAATATGAAGCTTGTGAGGCCCCCCAGTTGCGGAGATACAGGGTGTGATTAAAATTAATTAGTTCAGAAAAATATGAATACCCTGTATAATTAAATTTGTTTTAAATGGTAAATTCAATGGTTAACAAAAAGTATCTCTTAGTATTTTTTCATATTCTCAGCCGTTTTTTAATTATTTTCAAAGAACGGCAATGCTGCAATAAAAAAGTCACTTTAAGAATAAATCTAACAATCTGTGGATGTCAATTAAACTTGGCATTATTTGAATAATTTGGCTGCCAACTTTGCACCTTAGTATCAATATTTTGAAAAATTATATTTTCATTTGAAGAATTGACTGATATGCACTTTTGCTATGGACTTGCGAATGGCAATAATAAACATGCGGAAACGCATAGTTGCGTGTATTGAAAGAGACGGCGCGCGGCGGTCATTTCGAACATTTAATAATTTAATTTTCTAATAGCAATACGTTTCTTTTATTACCGTTTTTGCTTTTGTATTTTGTTAAATAAAGTTTAATTGACATCCACAGATTGCTAGATTTATTCTTAAATTGACTATTGTTCATTGCAGCGTTGCCGTTCTTTAAAAATAATTAAGAAACGGCTGCGAATATGAAAAAATACTAAGAGATACTTTTTGTTAACCATTCGATTCACCACTCAAAACAAATTTAAAAAAATGCGATTATACAGGGTATTCATATTTTTCTGAACTAATTAATTTTACTAACACCCTGTATCTCCGCAACTGGGAGCCTCAGAAGCTTCATGTCAACCTTAAGTTTGACGGCTCATCTGCTCATGTGACACGCCAAGTTTAAAGAAAATATCTCGTATACTTCTAGAAATACTAAGAAATATGTGTATTTTTCTCCAAACTTCTACGCTCAAAAATATATGAAGAAGTGCCCTTATTTTGACTACAAAAATACGTGGTTTCATTTTTGACCATCAGTTTAGTTACAACCTGTATAGTCAAATTATTTTAAGAAGTCCTTACTGGGACTGTCAATTGGTAATTTCGCCATCCTAAGTTGGCATCAATGCAGCAAAAAATGCAACCGGGTCATAAGTCCAGGTTAGTAACCAGCCCATTTGCACAATGAATAACTACTAATAACACGAACAAGAACAACACAGATAACGTTAAAAGTCACAAAACGTACAAAACCCGCGAATATTTTCACTGCCCAAAGTTTGAACCCTTTTGAACGATCCGGAAATTATCATTAAAATGAGTTGTAGTCATAGTTATTTATAATAATGGGGACACTAAATATTCATTATAGTTATTTTTATTTGTAGAGGCATAATCGTGATTGCAATAGGGATTTTATTTTATTATGTTCTTTTTTTCGTATCACTTGGGTATAAATCAATGAGTGACGTCATTAACTGGTTGAGACACATATACCAATGTTATACCCATGGTTAACAGAAAATTCCTAGGGATTTTGTGGAGAATGTCATCTGACAAAATCGGGATTTCTCACAGTAATCGGGGTATAGATGTCTATAAATACGTTTCCTTATTTTGACATAGTATAAAGTGACATCTTTCAAAACCGGAGCAAGTGATGATACGTCAAATTTTACGTAACTAGTTGTATAAAGTAAAATTTTATGTAATCAGTTCATATACCTATGGAGAATTAGACTTTTCTTGTAAAAACCTGTTCACCGATTATTTATAACTTATTTATAACTTAAGTTCTAAAATTTTGAATTTTGAGAAATAGATAATTGAAAATAAAATAGAAATTAACATAAAGCATTCATTTAAATTTGACCTCAAAATAGGTTCTTGTAGTTGTAGGTAAAATGTACAACAATCTCGAATTCTTATTAGAAGATCTTTATGGAAAAGATCTTAGATCGTTATAACGATCTTAGATCCTTTTAAAGATCTTAGATCTTTAAAATGATCTTAGATCTTTAAAATGATCAAAGATCGTCAAATTAAGATCAAAGATCAGATCTTTTTGAAACGATCTTTTTAAAATAGATCGTTCTTTAGTGAAATAAAAAAGATCTAGATCTAAGTTCAAGATCGCGATCTTAGATCTTTTAAACGATTTTCTTTTAAATAGGTCTGCCCAGCTCTTGTACTACTCACCAGTTTTTTTTTATAGTAATGAACAAAATGAAATAAAAATATCTACGAAGAATTATTTTTATATTATTTTAACAATATTTGAATATTTTATTGATTGCTAACCTAACCTACATCTTACATGTACCTACGCATTGGGTCTTCTAAATCTGTCTGTAACTATAAATGTCATATATTTTATATTTTTATTTTTGTTTTACCTTATCTCTTATCTTGTACTTTTTAAATCAAAAGTCATACATATGGGGGTCTTGCTATAAATGCCTAGTTTTAAAGGTCTTTTCACAAGCATCGAATGGCACCATTTTCCAAAATGACCATAAATGCTCGAGGTCTCGGCAGTCATTTTAAAAGTGAACTGATCAAAATCATAAATGCTCGGTCATTTGCCATCTATAGTTGAAAGTTAATTTATGTATCTTAACTCTTTCGAAATTTATACATGAAAACCCACCGAAATTAACTTAATTTTGTTTCTACTTATCATTGGCACAGACCTAGCCTTGGCTACCACTGCTACATAGGTGTGTGCCATTAAACCTACATAAACGTGAACAATACGAGAAATCCCTTCTGATACCATCTTTCTCACCCTTTTTTGATCAAAGGTTATTCCTTGAATGTATGGTAGCAGGTGTACATTTGCATTTTTATTAATTCTGCCAACTGGGCGATATTTGGCAACGATCAAGCTAAAAGATGACGTACTGTGATACCTCTATGCGACAGTAGTTGAACTGTTTGTACCAATTCCCACAGTGCATGCAAAGTAGAGGGACTTTGCATTTGGGTTCGCCTAATAATATACGGTAGCCAGGCACGACCCTCACCTTTTAGAATGGCAGATGCCCACAGTTGCACGTGAACGTCCGGTATTTTGCTGGCCAGGTGCATGGCTGGCGTCACCATGTTCATGCTTTCCCTACTGTTGCCCAACGACAAGAAGATATGGCCCAAAAGCACCAACGAACATGACGTCAGCCTGTTCAGATCTTCGGCATTGGCCATTTTTAACGTCTCCCTGAGATACCTCCTGGAAAAGAAAATCGCAAATTTGTTTGAAGCATTTATGTGGTATTTTTTTTTCAACTGTGAAGTATGCTACATCAACTACAGATGTACTTACTTTGCTTCATTATACCGCCCTTGGAAGAATGCCTGAAGACCTTGCACATAATATGCAGCTGCCCTTAAACTATGTGAGTGGGATGGCAAATTCTCTGGGTTGATCCTGTCATGCAAGGAGTTGAAATCCCCATCTCGTTTGCCTCTCAAATATACTATAGCTAAGTTGAGGTTGGCAAATGTCCACAGTTCTCGTTCTCTCGAAGTCTGAAATAGAAATGATCATAGGATGGATTCCTAAAACTACTTGTTACTTTGTTAATTACTTAGCAATGTGTTAGTATTATTGTCAAAATTAAACACTACAATTTTACAACATGAATTTTGGTGTACACGCGCGGCCTCAGAAATCGTTCCACTAGGCATGAGAAGTAAGCAAGAAATCAAGAATTTCGGGTAAGTGTGGCAATGTTGCGCCAATTCCACGGCTACTCAAATCAACAACTTCCCCTACATTCCCTCGTACCGACCCGCTCCTCTCCGTAAAATAAAAATTGCGTTAACTGACGTATTAACACGCCAGTCAATAAAAATAGGTTAGATAATAAATCGCTGCTTTATCATTATCATTATAAAGTGGATTTAAAGTTTTACACAGTTTCTTGGTGTTTTGAGATTCACTTAACATGAAATTACGCGGATTTCTTTGATTGTCAAAGTGGTATTAGTTAAATAAGGTATAATATCTAAGTATAATTGTGTTAATATAGAAGAATCTCGTAGTGGTTTTTTACATTGGTTTATTACACTTCTTTATCTTAACCGCGAACCAAATCTTTGGTTTATTTCAATTTTTAAAGCTTCCCTGGAGTCTTCGGGTGAGGTTCTGATGCTTCCCGGGCCCTCGAAAAATCGAGAAATGAGAGAAAAGAAGCAATTTCCAATAGGGGTTTCAGAGGATTTTCCGTCGGTTTCGTTGATTCTACAGCCGTCCCGTTTCTCGAAAGTGGTTAATCGTGAATCGGGAATTTCTCTTAGATATCGGATTTTCGATTTTCTTTTTGGTACCGGAGGAAAGTATGACACCCAATTAAGAGATTTACTACCTTCTTCGACTTTTAGAACGGCTCTATTCGAGGTTGTCGAAAGACTTTTGCGAAAAAAGCCCCAATGTCCGTGGGCAGGGTTATAAGATTTTGCACTTTTATTCAGGCAATCTAAGGCCAACCTAACAGCGCCGAATTTACTGTTTTTTGCACTGTAACTGGCAATGTCACGTAAGGTAATGTCACGTAATAAGATGATAGATTTGCCGTCACTTACGCGTTTAAGGTTATCGCTGGCTTTCAAACCGCGAGAGAGGGGAGGGATAATTGCAACGTTGTCAGTTGAACCCCTTTGCGTCCGCACGTATTGGAACGATTTCAAGGGCCGCGCGTGTACATGTAAAGTCCATTAACGAATTTAAATGGTAGTTTAAATTTATTACAATCACCATAGAAGAATCTACTATAACTATAGGGTGATTCAGTCAAGATGTAAAAAAATTTAACCACAGGTAGGAAAATAAAGCTTAATACAAATCTGTAATTTAAAAAATTCCAAAGTCAACAAAAAAATAAATTATATATTTTCAGAAGTGTATTAAAACCCGTTATAAATGGCGCTTTGGTGATCACGTGGCAAACTTGGAAACTCGTGTGTCGAGGTTGGTGATCTCTGGCATGCACTCTGCCCAGCTGCACAACATATCAGAAATTTACTTTTGATACCTTTTCCCAGATATTTCAACAAATGTATGCATAGTCTGAAGGATTTTGTTACTTTTGTTTCTTCAATGTCAATCAACAGTAATTAGTGGAGTGCGTAGCGGTATAGGGAACTCTTAGTTTCCCACAATGGATGCATGTTGTTTGCAGAGACTGCAGTAGCAGACAAAACACAAAACTAAGCACAAATTGTGTAAATATGCATCAAAACTATACCACTCTATCACTGTTTACGTTCAACTCGAATAGGTACAAGTTCATGGCCTCTCGAATCGCAGAACACTCTACACGCCATGGTCCACACACATGTACCATTGATTGACTCAAGATATTGACAAGACTGAGTCGCCACAGTCGCTAGAGCGCCACAGTCGGTAGTGTTCCACAATTGCTTTTGTTTTAGGAATAGTTATTCAACCGCAGTTAGTTGACATCACTGAAAGTCAGGGGGGCCCAAAGTTACTTTAATGCAGGACTAAAACGAATGGGGTCATTTCATAAAAAAAAAAATTTGTTTTCTTTGCGTTTACTTTATGTATCATGTCTTCAAAGTCCCAAAAAGTCCACCCGTTCGTTTTTATTATCTTTAACTAGGCCAAAAATTAGAATCGAAATTTGAAAATTGGAGTCCTGCTGACGTCAGCTGGGCCCTTTACCAGTCAGTTTCATAAGTTCGGGCTAAAAAATTGAATAGATATACTTGTTTTTTAACACTTATTAATAAAAGGTGTAAACTGGAGTGTATTAATTATATGGCACACCATTATAACCAGATTGTAGTTTAATTACAGTTTTATGATGTAATTTAAATAGGACATTTTAAAGTAATAAACCCTCCCAGGTAGACGACAAAATAGCCGGCAACATCGCACCACTGTCATTTCGATTGTTTACGTCTTACGTCGTCGGAGTTAACCTCATCCATAGTTGGGGATTTGTTCTTTGTGCGTTGAGAGTTTTTTCATTTTTCATTATGAAAACTAAACAATGCTTTAACAAAGCCGTCTTCCATGCTGAACACTATTATATTAAGCAGTAACTCACAACAAAACGTAAACGATGGCTAGCCAAACGAATAACGAATAAACAACAAAAACAAACCAACGCAATAAATAGGTCACAGCTGTGATTTGACAGAAAGGTGGGCGGGCTGTTTAAATTTGAAAAAAATCCATAAGTAAATTTAGTCAAAGCTATCATCCGAGTTTATCAGAAAAAAAACGTGAAATGTGCCCGTTGTGACTACTTTTTTAACAATACAATGAAGTAATTTTACTGATATGAATTAGTTGCAGTTGAATAATTATTCACAAAAACAATGCTTCTACTTTCCGAGATGAGTGGAGCCATCTATCCGGTGGTGTCTGAACTTGCCCTCCCATATAAGTAATTTAGTAATCTGTAATAAGTGAATTACCGGCGCAACTGAGGCGCCAACCATCTCTTGGTGGTATGATTTGTGTGACTTTGGATGGATATTTCAAATCCGTTCGTTAAAACCGAGTGTTTGATATATCTCGGCCGTTATAGCCGAGTTCGACCGGATTAAGTTTATTGACATACAATGTCAAATATTGCAAATAAAACTTTCTAATAATGAGCTATAGATCTGAATAATCATTTTCTTTCAAAATTTCTTCAGATTTACGTACTTATTCACTTTACGAACAATGAGCTTACTCACATTCAGTGCAGCAATGAACTGGGCCTCGGCTGCCTCCATGCAGTTCATGCTCATGGAATAGAGACCGAGCAAGGTGTGCAGCTGGGGGCCGTGAGCCTCGAGCAACCGCGGGCTCTGACGACACAGCGCTGCCGCTGTCGAGATCTCGCGCAGGGCCTGCGCCTTGTTGCCCATCACCAACCGGCACATGATTATGTGCTCGAGCAGCATCAGTTGAAACACCGACAGGATCGGCTTGTTGTCCACCACTGAAATCGAGAAGGAAGAATAAGTAGCACTCATGATATAAAGGTGAAAAATGGGAAAAATCACATTATTCGTCAAAAAACCACACGGAGATTGGCTGTGTTTAATATTTCATTTGTTGTTGTTTCATGTGTTTTCTAGATTATCATAAATCTACACACGCGTTTTCTTATTTCTGCAACCGATTCCGCATGTTATTTAAGTTTTAATTTTCTTTTTGTCCTAAGAACTTTCTATATTTCTATATCCACTATCCGCAAGAGTTTTTTTGGCTAGCTGATATAATTAGCCATTCCAGTGGCGGCCCGTGGGTTTTGGCAGTGGGTGGGAGAGTTGAAGAAGAGGTAAAGCCTAAACAGGTGACACCCCCCCGCAAATAGGAAAATAGGGACATGTCTCCAAAAATAAACAGTTCAGCAAGAACCAACGAGAAGGTCAAAGTGTTTTCTTGCCTTGCCGGAATGGGATGGTAGGATGATTGGTAGGAAGGAATAAAAGAAAATAAGAAAATAAAATTCTGAAACTTAATATAAAATTCTGAAACATAACAAAACGTAAAATTTTCTATTATAACTTACGTAACATAAATATCATTCATAAAACTACAAATGCGGAAGGATGTGGTCTTAGATCTTAGATGGGCGAGCCCGGGCTAGCCCCCTCTGGCCTTCGCGCGCCTGCCCTGGCCGGAGAATGAGAAATAAGAAATGTTATTTAATTCAGGGCACTGATCTGAAAATTCGAAAATTCTTTTTTTTGTAACGTACCTAATAAGATTCGAGATTTTAATAAAAAACAAAGGAATAGGCAAGTAAATCGTGATGGATGCCCAATCTAGTGGCATAGTCAGAATTTTTATAAAAATATTCCTAATATGATTTGTCAAATTTTGACCCAAAAAAATATGTTGTAGAAGTCTTTGGTATTTTAAAATAAAATGTGCTGTTTTGCCCTAAAGTACAGTTTTGGAACACCTATCGTTAAAAAAAAACTGGATCATATCGTCCCTCTTTTCACGTATGGGCGTATCTGATTTTTACTTATTTTACAGGAAGAGGAAAAAACAAAATTGGCTAACCTATTAAATACTCTTACATGTAACTTCCAGGATAGAATCAAATAATATTTTTGTAGTGATACGACAAAAGAACGTAGTTTAAGCTGGTGCATTATTTGTCAATAAATTTAATAGGTATTTTTTTAAAAAGAAAAAAAGTTTGCATTTACGCCCCTACGTAATATTCTTTTTGTGTATAGCAATCAAGTTACGATCTTTTTTAAAAAGAAAATTTGGAAACAAGAGTATTGAAACATTAAACCATAAACAATAATATAGTTGTAAGTGAAAGATTTTATTTCTACCAAGGTACAGCGACAATACAAAAATAAAAAATAGAATCCTTTGTATTTTATAAGAATAAAACCAAAACTTAGATACCTACTCCGTTTCATGAGGCAAACTTTTAAAAAAATCCTGAAAATCACGGCACTTCGGCGTAACCACAGAATAACTAAACAGAATTGTAGCGTCCGTATACGCGCATACGGCGACCCGTTAAGGACAGAGTTAGTATCGCCATCTATGTGCTTCCTTAAGTACTGTGTAGATCATAGTCACCCAAGCAAGTAATTGGCACACATATTCGTGAGTATCGGCTTGGTCGACCCGCGGCGCACCCCACTTTGCAGTCCATCGGGCGGACGATGGCTCGGCTTATATCGGTCGGCGACGTAGAGGTTCGTGTGGGACGCACGTGCTTCTCCCTCCAGTGTGCTACCGCCTGCTCGTAGTCAGAGCCGGTGTATTACCCACACTTGTATTGGAAGTTTTGTTCCTGGTTCCTGTGTTTCAAAAGCGAATTGTTCTGTTTTGGCGTTAAGTTGTTGTTTTGTTGTGGATTTGTTAAGTACTGTTGTTTGCTGTTAAATTGTTGTTGTGGCTGTTATTATTTGCTGTTAAGAGGGGGTTGCCGACAGCAAAAGTGACGTTAGATTTCGTATTTTTTTAAGTTGTATAGCATAAAATCTAATAACATTTTACCTGGCAAAAATTTAGTACGAACATCTCTGTCTTCATTTTAGTCATAAGATCTTAAAAGCAGTGTTTTGTTTTATAGGTTATGTAAACCTTGCGAAAAATAATAATTCCAGTGCATATGCTTTTCAGATCTTATGATTAAAATGAAGACAGAGATGTTTGTACTAAATTTTTGCCAGGTAAAATGTTATTAGATTGTATGCTATACAACTTAAAAAAATAAGAAATATAACGTCACTTTCGCTGTCGGCAACCCCCTCTTAAGTTATGTTTTGTGATTTTGTTCTTTTGCCGATCAGCAATGGCTGCAAAGCGGTGCAGTTTTAAAAACTGCACCAGTTCTGGACTGGTCGAAGGAGTAGGACGAACATATTTTTCGACTTTCCCAAAAATGACTTTATCCGTGCAATATGGGTACAGAATTCTGGAAATTTGGACCTAATTAATTTACCCTATTCGGCCCTAAAAAAACAAAGTTTTGTGTTCGCGCCAGTTTAAAAACCCTTCGTTTTTGATTCCCGACAAAAAAAAACTATATATAACATTATTTGACTTTATTATTGTTTGTCTTATCATCAAAACGTGGTATTTTTTAGTTATGGACCGTTTTTAGGTCGTAATCTGCTAGTTTCAAGAAAAAGTCAACTTACAAGGTGCAATTTTTATATTTTTTCAAAAGATCAAAAATTTATCATTGTCAGAATTTTTGGCTGAAAATTTGTACATAGGGGTAAAATAAAATTCCAAGCAACTTTTTCAAATAACATTTTTCGATTTTGGCTATTTATTTAATTAAATGTCATTTTTGACAGATATGTCAAATTACGTCACGACGTTTAATTATCTCATTTCGAATATTTTTGCAAGCAGAGATGATCTCCCCAGAGCAGTTTCATCTTAGCCCAAAAATAAAAAAATTCCCATATGGTTCCAACTTTCTGTGGCACTGTATAACATTACCGATTTATCTCTTACCGCTTTCGAAATGTTCGCCTCTGTTTTCCTGGTTGGTGTAGAAAAAGGAAGCGTATCTTCTAATTGTATGAAACAAATTTTCGGTCCATGACCTACTTATAGCTGTGGTCACAGAATAATATTTTGTGCTGTACGGTTAGTGTTATGTATTAAAAAGCAAAAATGAAGTCATGGACTACTTTCAGGTAGTTGTAATATACGCTCCCTTATTCTATTCAAATCAGAAAACCTGGGCGAATATCTCAAAAACGGCAAGAGATGTCCCTATAATTTTGTATAGAAAAATTATTTCCTAAAATATTTTTTTACTTTCCGTTAAACCGGGAATGATGTATAAATTACAAACGAGCAGATTTTAATATATTTTGTCCGTAATATTAAAAATGGAAACAAACAGTATTTTTTATTTTTCGAAAAAAATTGTTTTTTCGAGGACACCCAGTATGTCAATTGTGACGCTAGATTCAGATTCCCCGGAAAAACTCACCCGGGTTTTAGCAGACCCTTTTTCTTTTGACTAAGGAAATAATCGGACTTTTTAAAACACTTTTCTTGAGAAACCCTGTATACAGGGTGTCCAACTTTAAAACTGTACAACGCCGTAAAATCTTCATTTTTGGAGATATTCGCCTAAACTTTTTTTGTTTGAAAGGCCTTCAAAAACCGCGTCTTTTGACCTTCCTTCCATTTTCAAAATGCAAATCCAGGGCCGGCTGCGATTTTTTTTATACGCCCGATTTTTAAGAAAACCATTTAGCGATTTTTTTTTATTTAAAATCTGACCCCATAGCGTTAATCACAACACCCTAAAACCCCCATATACCAAATTCGAACAAAAAATGTACAGGGAGTTCCATTCTGTAGGGTGTCAAAGTTCAGCAAAATAGGAATTTTAGACATCTGGCGAGTCAAGTGTGCCATGGAATCCCTTCAGAACAGTCGAATGGTTAACAGGACCGCTTAAAATGTTGATGTGAAAAGATTTACTACAAAAATTAACAGGGTATTTTTCTCTGAGCCATCTCAAAATTCTGAAATTTTATCTTATACGGATCAAGAGTAGGTACTCTGGAATCATTGAAAAAATATTGATAAACACAAAAGTAACAGATAAAAACAATTTAAATTATTGTACCTTTCTCAACAAAGTCACTGCCTAAGATGATACATTTTCTGTGTGTTTCCTGTTGTGGCACACCATAGGCACCTTAACTGATATGGACTTACTGACTGACAGGCTTCTGTATTTTTTAGATTTAGTTCGTTTATAGTGAGCGTGTGGAGCGGCTTTGATGTGTCTACTTGATTTTTGACCCGTATAAAATCTCAAAAATTTAGTAATTTGAGGTGGCACAGATAAGAATACTCTATATATTTTGTATTGGACTTTTGCACACCAACAGCTTGAGTGGTTCTATTGACCATTCAACTGTTTTGAGGGGATTCCATGGCACACTGGACTTGGCAGATAGATGCCTTTAAAATTCCTATTTTGCTCAACTTGGACACCCTGCAGAATGGAACTCCCTGTATATTTTTTTATTCAAATTTAGTATATAGAGGTTTTGGCGTGTTCTGATTAACGCTGTGGGGTCAGATTTTAAATAAAAAAATCGCTAAAGAGTTTTCGTGAAAATCGGGGGTATAAAAAAATCGGAGCCGGCCCTGGATTTGCATTTTGAAAATAGCAGGAAGGTCAAAAGAAACGGTTTTTGAAGGCCTTTCAAACAAAAAAAGTTTAGGCTTTTGTCTCCAAAAATGAAGATTTTAATGATTTCTACAGTTATAAAGTTGGACACCCTGTATACATCAAAATTATTGCTTATAAAAACTAAGATTTTCTAAAATTCTGGGCGGTTCCAAGGAAGTTTTTAGAATTTATGTACAGCATGACACCCATTGGAAAAGGAAGAAAATATAGCAAAAATAACAGAAAAAATAATTTAAGGGCGATTTAAGCTACGGGTGTTGTAGGGGGTGATCTTTTAGGGGTGGAAAACGGTTTATCACGATATCCGGCAAAACTGCAACTCCTATCAAAAAAGTTAAATGGCAAAGTTGTAGGTAATAAAAAGATCTACAACTTTTGTATTTACACTTTTTTCACATAACCTCAAAATATCCACGAAAAATCAAAATAACCGATTTTTTTGTTTTTAATTTTTATCTCACAAAAAAAATTCTACGAAATTTGGTGGAAACTTACCTTCTTATGTCTCGAACACGCTGTAATTTTTTCGAATCAAAATATTTATTTTTACCCCTTTTTTTGATTTTAAACCGAAAAAGTAACCTCATTTTCAATCGAAAATACCCACGTCAAAAAAGCTGCTTTTTAAAAAAAGTCGGTTCGCTTTTTGTTCGTTGAAACCTCTACTTTCTGATGGTGTAAAAAATATACATCACTTTGAAAATTTTCTCAGAAAATGTAAAAAACGAAAAACTCGATATCGAAAAATTGGTTTTTAACCATTTTTTAAAATTTTGGACTATTTATTGAAATTTACACTTTAATTACTTGAATATTTTAAGATTGCATGTTGAACAGTATGGGAATCTTACAAACGGTGAGAGATAGAACAACAACAAACAACAAATGCGGAAAAAGTTGCGCAATTTTGAGGTCAGTAAAATGGTACAAACAGATTTCTAATATATTTTTTCGTTTTTGAGTTATTTCGACAAAAGTGAAATTTTGCATTTTTGATTCTATTTTTTTCTGAAGTTGTTATCAACATTTAAATACAGGGAAACAATGAGTAGAAAAAAGGGAATTTTCAGTATAATTGTCTCAAAACATTTTAAAAATATTGTCCATACATCATGGTATTTGGAATGCAAGTGCTTTCAAAATCTGCAAAAAAATCCAGGTCCGTATTTAAAAAAATTAAGTTGAAAATGGTTTCTCAAAAAACGAAATGTTGTAGAACAAATCTAAAAACGCCATCTTAAAGCCCGTTAAAAAGTGCCATAAGAAAGTGTTTTTCTTTTTTCCTATCTGTGATAACAACTTCAGAAAAAAATAAAATCCAAAATGCAAATTTTCACTTTTTTCAAAATAACGAAAAAAGATATTAGAAATCTGTTTGTACCATTTTAGCTTGTAGCAGTCTCCGTATATTCAATAACGTATTGCTATCCTAAATTTTGTTCCTAAACCTATTTTTTTAATACTTTTTAAATAACTTTGAAATATATTTTTTAATATATCAGCAAAAAGTCGCCTCGTTCTCAAAAAAAAAATTTTTGAGGGTAGAACTAGATCAGACCCCATAGGTGTTGTTAAGTACATCACTGTGCATACGAAATGGCGATTTACGACATTTTTTTGTGGTCGAGACCTTTTTTATTTAGAAAAAACTGTCGAAATTGGCATTTTACGGAAATTGTGTTTTTTTACATTTCCATCGTCATATCTTTGAGAGTAGTGGAGCTATCGACTCGAATTTTCTTTAAAATTGAAGCTAACATATGAGCGCTTACAACGAATGCCATAGTTATTGTCCAATATTGTTTATTAACCACTTTAAATAGCAACAAAATTGCGAGGTTATAAAAGATGTAATGAAATTTTCACTAAGCGAGAAACTTTTTTATTTGTGGAAATTTCTATACACATGCTGCGAGGGAAATGTGCTCAAAACATGAAGGAAGTTTTTGGTAAAAAAAATTACCTATAGCGCTATAGTTTTTGGACTGTGCATTTTTTTGTGGCGCGCGCTACTCACGTGGAACGCAAAATTAATAATCCCTTGCGTGATAATATCCACGCGTGGCAGGCTTGTCTCAACAACTGATACGTAGTTTACATGCGCAAGTGAAACTATCACAAATATGAATATCTTAGAGTATTTCCTAAAAGTTTGCCAATGTAAACCCTCTCAGGAAGAACTCTGGGAGCGTTTACATGAACTCACAAGTCGTACTGAGAGTACTTCCAAATAGTTTATGTAAACGCTCCCAGAGACGTACCTACCTACTCTTTTATGACAGAGAGTTCTCACTGAGAGGGTTTACATTGGCAAACTATTAGCACAGGCCTATGTGCTATTAGGAATTACTCTAAGATATTTATATTTGTGATAGTTTCACTTGCGCATGTAAACTACGCATTAGTTGTTGAGACATGCCCGCCACGCGTGGATATTCTCAGGCAAGGGATTAATTTTGCGTTCCACGTGAGTAGCGCGCGCCACAAAAAAATTCACAGTTCAAAAACTATAGGCGCTATAGGTAATTTTTTTTGCCAAAAACTTTTTTCGTGTTTTGGGCACATTTCCCTCGCAGCATGTATATAAAAATTTCCACAAATAAAAAAAGTTTCTCGCTTAGTGAAAATTTCATTACACTTTTTATAACGTTGCAATTTTGTTGCTATTTAAAGTGGTTAATAAACAATATTGGACAACAAAAATGGCATTCGTTGTAAGCGCTCATATGTTAGCTTCAATTTAAAAAAAAATCGAGTCGATAGCTCCACTACTCTCAAAGATATGACGATGTTAACGTAAAAAAACACAATTTCCGTAAATTGTCAATTTCGCCAGTTTTTTCGAAATAAAAAAGGTCTCGACCGCAAAAAAATTTCGTAAATCGCCATTTCGTATGCAGAGTGATGTACTTAACAACACCTATGGGGTCCGATCTAGTTCTACCTTGAAAAATTTTTTGACGACTTTTTAGCCCGATTTTGCTTCACTAAATAGGACGAGGCGGGCCGGGCACCATTTTCGTTGCGCAAAGAAGCAGGTAAGTAGTTTTGATGACTCCGCAGGCGGCGATCGTGCTTGGCACCGAGCGCTGTCTCAAAATTTGTTTCCTCACTGGTCCCGTCGACCTGAGACGGGCCGGCAAACCGAGATTATTGCCGCGGTAAGCGTTGGAATTCTGTTTTAGTTATTCTGTGGCGTAACATTTAAGTGAGTGTTGTGATAATATTTCTTATAATATTTATAAAATATTATAAAACAGATTTTGAGAAATATTACTATAATGTTTTATAAATGTTGCAAAATTTTCAAGTAGGTACTTTGGAATTATTTTTAAATATTTGTAAAATATTTTGTGGGAATATTAATAAAATGTGAGGAAAAATATTTTAGCAAAACATTTTCGTCATATATTATTATAAATATTGTTATATTTTCTGAATCTTTGGAATCATTTCAAAATAGTTTTGAAATTATTTGTGTTGTATACCACCGGCGTTTGTATAACATTTAACTGCACAACCTTTACGTATTTTCCGGCACTTCACAGTTTTTAGTTCTAAAGACACTACATTCACGTTACCGTCTTTCCAAACCACAAGTACGTCCATTTTAACAATAGAAAAATATCCACGCCTCTGAAACTTCCTCGAAATACAACAACTGCGCTGGTTTATAGGTTAGAATCATATGTTTCTTGGTTCCTTTGCGCGCATTTGCTGCAAGTTACGCCCACAAAATTCCCCTTCAAGTTGTCACTTAATTTCACACGAACGGGCGTATCTCGACTTACGCCTATAATACGTGAGAAATATTTTGTGGATGTTCGCATTTATGCCGTCAGGTGATGTGTTGACTATGCCCCACCTATAAGTTTTACAGATACGTCACTTTGTGAAATCAAAGCGGCGAAACTCAAATTCGCATTTTTTGTTAGTTACGCCCTTACGTGATAAGAGGGACGATATATTCGGATCACAAATACAAATTTTATGAGAAAAACGTAGACAAGGGAGGGGAGAGAGGACGCATAATCCGGCCAATTTGAGTGTGCCCCGTTCGGCACCACCAGTGGCGTATCGCGTGGGACTGGTAAAGAATGAAAAATGCTTATAAAGCATTACTGTTGGTTTGTAAAGGGACCAAATTTGGACAAATCAACAAAATTTTAGTTGTTTCAGGTGGTATACAAATAATACAATGTCTTTTTTCCTTGAAGCTATTTTTCTCACTATAAATATTTACCTATGAAAGGTTATTTCTGATACTTTCTGTTCCCTTCGACTCTTGCAACCAAAAGCTAAACAAAACACCATTATGACACCACAAAAATAACAATGTCTTCAGTCCGTATTAGCACAAAATCACAAAAAGTAAACCTGCTGTCTGGCACCAAATTATGGCGTGGCATTGATATTTGGGCACACTCTCTGCTATGGTCCATAAATACACATTACAGGTCCTCTCCCCTCCCTTGTCTAAGAGTTCTAAATCCTAGAGAACATTGAAAATAACTTACACTTGAGTTTTTCTATTTGTGTTAGAGCTTTGTCAGTATATTTTTGAGCCTTTTCCATATATCCAGCTTGCATGCTATGCATAACCGTCACGAGATACACCAGCACATATAAATGTTCTTTTGGCATCCACAAAAACATATCCCCTTGGCTCGGCCCTGTGAAAACTATAGGAATACAAAATTATTGATATTTTCTCTTTTTTCACCCCCCCCCCCAAAAAAAAAAAAAACGTACCATCATTTGTGGCCATTATAGTTTGTATGCTTTGCTGTAGTTGTTTTAAGCAAGGCTTCACGCTTTTTACTTGTCCTGCCATAAGGTAGTGACAAACCTAGAAAAGGTGATTTAAAAAAATCGAAAAATTCAGGTTAATTTAACGCACCTGTAATACTAAAAAATAAACTTTGAGGTACTCCTTTTGAAAAACAGCACCAGCCCAAGTTTCTATTAGATGACCTGCTTGGCTTAACACTGGTTGAACTTCTTGTAATTTCTTATCAATTAATAATAACTGCAAAAATGACAAAATTATATATCTGTTAAGAAGAACAATGTGATAACATACCATTCCTTTACTTAATAGAAATAATACTCTTGTGTAATATGCATTAGAAATATGTGCATAGTCAACTCCTACCCCTAAAAGGCTGCTTGCTAAAGTATAGTCCTTTTCTGTCGCATGAATTTGCTAAAATTACGTTATTTATATTCTCCAAATATATACGATCTGAAAAATATTTATTGCATTTTCCACTTTGCCACTGCAAACCTAGAACTTTGTCTTAGACAACAATAATTATTAGAGACTAATTTCGTCACTGCTATTCTTACTGTACCTACTTGTTATTTTATTACTTTAAGGTGCCTTGAACAATTTTTCAACACAAATTTCTGTAAACAAATTGAGAGGCGGATTTTTTCCATCTGAAAGTTTTCAATTTCTGGGAAAAAATCAGCTAAGAAAAATACTATTTTTAGCTGGCTAAAAATAAGACATTTAAAAATTGCCCTTAATTTTTTATAATCTTGTCTCATATTTTATATTGCGTATGCCCCCCTTTTTTGGCGATGGGCGCCGAATGTTGCAGGGTAGCCAAAATTTCAAGAAAATCGGGGGTGGGTTACACCATTGGAAATAAACCACTTCATTTTTCATACCGCAGCGCCCATCGCCAAAAAAGGGGGGCATATGCAATATAAAATATAAATATGAGACAAGATACGTCTGAATAATCTCGGACATCATCCAATCGACTTAGTAAACAAGCCGATTTATCGTCCATCGGACCGTAGAAATAAGGTTATGTGTCACATGACTCAATCCACCAATGAGAGCGCAAGACGTATACCGACTTTTATATACTTCGGACATATAAATAGCTACTTCCTAAAATATTAGAATCAGGGAATTAAACAGTGGGAGGTACGATGGGTTGAACCGCTTCGATTGTTATTAGAAAGTAGTGGCAACTACTGGCAACGTCGCATTTATACCTACCTAGTGATGTAAAATACCCAGGTATTTATTTTTTGAGGTAAATACCGTTTATTTACCTGGGTATTTACCCAAAACGGGTATTTTGAGGGGTACTTATTTTATTGATGTTATTTTGGCTGACGAATTAATATTAAAAAAATTAAAAACGTGTTATATTAAAAAATTGTTTTTATTTCACCATTGACCATATTCGATATCTATTATATTCAGTCGACCATGCACCACTGAACGTTTGGAATGCGTGATATTTTTAGGTTAACTTGGGTTTTACGTTATGTTTAAATAGCCTTGGGTAAATATCGTTCGGGTAAATGCCCAAATAGATACCCAAATTTATTTACCTACCCACTGGGTATAAGTATACCCCACTCACAACACTATACCTAACCCTTTTCTACTTATTTGATTTCTCATTATGGATATATTCTTACACGCTGAACACCAGACGACACCTTTGGAGCTGCCAGTACAGTATGTACAAAGATTATTAAATTCTGATTATTTTAAGGAAGTGGCTATTTATACGTCCGACGGATACAAACGTCAGTATACGTCTTGCGCTATCATTGGCGGGCTGAGTCACGTGACTTCTTTGGACGTGCATTTAACTCCGTACACGTCCGAAGCCGAAGTAAACTAATATTTAGATACGTCGGAAGTGCATTTTTCTCAAGCATCTTTGCAATAAGGAGCGTATGCACTGCTCCTTTTTGGGGGATAGACGCTGCCGTATGAAAAAAGAAGGGCATTCGCACCATATTGAGGCAGTCGGCAGCGATGCGAGCTGCCGTTTGAAAAAAGAACTGGTAATAATTTCCAATGGTGTAACCCACCCCCGATTTTCTTGAAATTTTTGCTAGGTAGGTACCCTGTATTTTCGCCCGATGCGACGTTCGGCGTTGTAACTCACCCCCGATTTTCTTGAAATTTTGGCTACCCCCGACATTCGGCGCGGCACCGAATGTCGGGGGGGTAGCCAAAATTTCAAGAAAATCGGGGGTGGGTTACATCATTGTAAATAATTACCACTTCATTTTTCATTCCGCAGCGCCCGTCGCGGAAAAAGTAGGGCATACGCAATATAAAATGAGACAAGATAGGTCTGAATAATCTCGGACATCATCCAATCGACTTAATAAACAAGCCAATTCATAATCCATCGGACGGTAGAAGTAAGGTTATGTGTCACGTGACTCAATCGACCAATGAGAGCGCAAGACGTATACTGACGTTTGTATCCGTCGGACGTATAAATAGCCACTTCCTTATTTTAAATATTATCTTGCTATGTTTTTATTTTGTAAATACCTAAATTGGAGATGCATTGCCCAACTTCTGTGATTGTGTTTTAGGTTTGCAATGTTGAAAAATCCAATAGTGACAACTTACAGCTAATTGAAATATCAGTCTACAATGCCAATAGACATTATGTTGGGACAATTCAATGGCCTTCCTTAAAATAGCTTTTGATAATGATATTTGCTCCTGTTGTTCATACAACTCCGCCAAAACACTTGCGGCTTCAAACTTAACATCATCAAACGAGTTTATTGCTTGCGATAGCATCCACTAAAAAAGTTATTATTACCACAAATCGAGTGTTATTAACCTGCATCGTTACGGCTTGCTCCAAATGGTTTTTAGCCAGGTCGGTATTCTTCGTGTGGCTTAAAAGGATATTTCCTAGTTGCAAGTGAGTCCTAGCTTCCACTCTTTGAGGCGGTTTAAAATTAAATACAGCCTGCAAACACTGAATGCACAATTTTATCATTGGAGGACTAGAAGTACGGAAGTGCTCCGCTAAACCTAAAAGGGAGAGGTACCAGGCATCTTGGGACGAGGCCATTTTATTCGGGAATTCAAATCTATAAATCTAGTCTAGTTGCACTTAATACAGATACATGTTATTTTCTTTATGAATCTTGTTTACTGTTGTTTTATAACGCTATATAATCACTAAATTTGATAGTTATCAAGTTATGTGACATTGTGACAACCACTGACAGCCACAGAACAGGTTGTGGTTGTGACCACAAAATATATAGGTGTTGTGACCACAAAATATATAGGTTAGTTGTGACAGCTGTCAGTAGCAGCCAAGCTACAGAACAAGATAAATGGAGTAGGGAGAACGCGCTTTAACCTATTGCGCATCCTATTTCCAGGCAAATGTAATGTCCGCCATATTGTCCTCACTTTGACGTATGCAGTTTGTTCTCAGCGGTAGTTGTATTTTCAGCAGAGAAATGGTCAGTGTTTTTGGAAAATGTCGTGTGCAGTCCCAAGCTGTAAGAATTATAAGTCTAGGAGACCTCCGGGAGTATCATTTTTTCGGTAAGTTTAGTAAAAACAATCGCCGAAATTTGCCTAAATTTGCGCGCATCTGTATAATTTTAATGATTGAATATGTGGTTAAAAATTCTTAACTTGGGGACTGATTGGTTTAATATGGCCGCCACTTTTATTAGGCAGTTCGCGCAGCTTGTAGCGTATTCTACCTACTCCGTTTCTCTGTACAGAACACGCAGAACAACTAAGGTCACTTGGCCATGGGCGTTGAATGATTATTCCCTCACTCAACGCCATGGGGCTGAAAAGAGGCTAAAATCCACTTTGCATTTCACGTTTCATTGGTCGACACAAGGTTACATGAATATTAATAAGCCTCTCGTCTCGTCGTCGGTGCGCGCCGAATGTCGGGCGAAAACTAGAGGTATAGGCATCTAAAGATATTCCTTGCCCTAAAATGCCATAATAGAAATCGGCGCGCGCCCAATGTCGGGCGAAAACTACAGGTACAGGCATCTAAAGATATTCCTTGCCCTAAAATGCCATAATAGAAAGTTACATATAGAGCACAAGCGTTGATTGACCCCTTCCTCCATCGACGGCACAAGCTACAGTGTTCATGTAATCTTGAGTCGACCAATGAAACGTGGAATACAAAGTGGGTTTTAGCCTCTCGTTGGGGCTGTAGTTCAAAAAATATCAAAGTTAGATTCAGAGTGTAAGCCTCAGACTAATGAATAAAGGGGACGAATTTGTTTACAAATTTAAGTGAATTGTTGACAGGCATAGTTGTTTATCTATCCCCATGTTTACAAATATTGGTCCTTTACTGACCTGCCCCAAACATGTTGTCACATTTAAGAGTAACAATAACTAGGAATATCATAAATAACACCGGCAATTTCTTTAGTAGATGCATTGAACGTAAAATTGCCCCCACTTATAAAATTCAGGCGGAGCAGTAAAGTAAAACAACCTTTTCGTATTCAAGAAAGATTATGTAGGTGTTTTATTATTGACAAAATGGTTATAGTAGAGAACACCCATTATTCTTCGCATTAATCGGCAACGTTGCGGCAGTTTGACAGGGACCAAAGTTAGCGCTTGCTCAAATTGTTTGTTTTCCATTTTGTTTGTTTTGGTTTGTGCTTCGGTATTTGCTTAGTTTTACCAGAGAACAAACGCTAAATTCGAGTTTTTCGTGCGGTTCCAAGTTTAAAATATAAAAAAAAATAGTAAAAAGGTGCATAAAGTGCAAGTGCCTTTCCTCTAAAGTGAAAAAAGAGAATATTTCTTTCCATAGGTAGTATTTGTAAATACATTTATCTCTTTCATAAAGAGAGAGGGTTCAGCTTACTGTTTACATATGTATAAAGCCTATAATGCGGTGTCCCCTTTATTCATTAGTCTGAGGTAATAACTGCTGACAAATGAGCAAAGTGATATTCATTGTCAAAGTGAAGTAGGCATCGGGCGTAATACGACGTCATTTCGCGGAATGTAAGGCCTACTATAAAGACAGGCCCTGGCGCACAAAAATCACGTGACCACCTTAGGCCGACGTTACATGTCATTTGTCACATAACTGAAAGCGGCAGCTTTTGAGAAGTTTTAAATGTTTAAATTGTTTTTAAACATGTTAGTTTATATTTTAGAAACAAGTTTGTGTCTAGTGCGCGTCTGTCCTGGCGGAGGGGAACCGCACTGGTGTTATTATGGCCTCTGGGTGGGAGTCGTGCCGTCCAAGAGTATTGGTGCCGCTCGCACCGACGCGTGAGCGCTGTAAAGGGGAATTCTCCCCCGAACCACAGAATGGGGAGCCCGGAATTCCGGAATGGACTATTATGGACATGGACCGTATTGGACAGTGGAGCCTGAGACACAGGGGTGAACTGCTTACGGGAGATCCGCGAGTTCAGACGGTCCGGGTGGCTGGAAGCCGTTCCCGTTGATCACGTTCGGGTTTGTGTATTTATTGTATTCACCATTCACCTTGTGCGAAATAAATCAGTGTTGTAACCGTTGATTTTCGTTGTCGACCCACGCCCCAATACGGTTTCTATTCGGTCTTTCACGCTGCCGAACAACTGAGACCTCGTTAATAAGTATTTACAGTACACCTACTGAGGTTAGTTTTCATTTTTATTTCGTAAAAAATGACCTAAATACCAAATAATGGGCATGTCTATATTATATTATTTATACATATTACAAAAGCCAGGAAGAAAGTGTCGCCATAACAAACATGGATTCGTCAAATTCCAACTGAGATTTAATTTCTAAAAAACCCTTAAGTATGTGTGGCTAACACATTTTCAAGAAAGTGAAACAATTAAAGTGGACAAATGTGTTGTGGGAGGAAAATACCTATAGAGAATATCACCTAAGCTAAAGGAAGGTGATGTCCCAACAATTTTTGAGAAGTGCCAAAATATTGTGAGTGCAGTGCCGTTTAACTCTCAGCCCAAAACAGCTGAGGCAGGTTGAAAATTTTGAAAAAACAATTATAGAAAGCTTGGATGCACAAAACCAATAATGTAATAGATGAAAGAAAACTTGCCAAATTGTTACGAAATTTGTTTTTTCTACTTATCTCCAAAAATGCCTTTCATTATATAGCACTAAGTTGGTCACGTGACTACGCGATTATGCGTTAGCGCCGTGGCCTGTCTTTATCGTTGGCCTCGGCGGAATGTCTAGTCATTACACGTATTGCCGGCAAAAGGTGTAATAAAATAACTATTACCTTGTTTGACTCAAATTTTGCGTCATTTCAAGGATTCCCCTTGCCCTTGTTAGTCAAACAGAGTAATCGGTCGTTACAGCGTCTGACTGCCGTTTGTTCAATCATTTGTTGGAAATTTGTGGAATTTGACTGAACAAACGGCAGTCAGACGCTGTAACGGCCGATTACTCTGTTTGACTAACAAGGGCAAGGGGAATCCTTGAAATGACGCAAAATTTGAGTCAAACAAGGTAATAGCACAGACATATATAGCTTTAACGAAGCTATATATGTCTGTGGTAATAGTTATTTTATTACAGCTTTTGCCGGCAATACGTGTAATACGACATAATATATGTATAAGTCTGTACAACAACGTCAACAACCGAAAACCGCGGGCTTTCGATTTAAACCTCCAAATTCTCCAAATTTCTTTCGACGACGACCGCCTGTGATTGGCCGGTTGAAAAGTCCATAGCCAGACTCTAGACGCTTGTCCCGAAATGTCGAGATATAAAAATAAAATAAGCTCAAACAGAGCCTCAAAAAAGTAAAAGGCACGAAATCGAAATTTTACAATGGCTTTCACCACACCAAAATAAAACAAATTTTATGCAAAGGGAACTGACAGAACAAAGTAAGGTTAGAATAAACCGCTTATAGCAATCGCGAGCGACCAAGCGCAAAATTTTTACGCTCGCTAATTTTGCAATCCGCTGAAATCCAGCAAAACCGTTCAAAGGGCGCAAGCATCAATTCGCTTGCAAGCGATTGCAATCGCTGTGTCGTCTTAAACGCACCCAATAATTACCGGTATTGGGGACTTGACGTTTGACAACGGAAAATGGAAGCACAGGACACAAAAATAGAAAGTTAGGACAAACACCTCTTTTGTGTTATGTGGTTTATGCCGGAATCAGCTGATTTATTTACTATTTCACTTACTCAAGTTTGGCTGTAGTTTCTCTCTCTACACTCCTTCCATCTACTTGTCATTTCAATGAATTTAGGCGACAACAAGTGTAGAGCCAGTTTAACGTTTTTTTCGGATGTTGTTATAATCTTACAATCTTACCTGCTATAACGCATGGAATGTAGCATATGAGCGAAACTCACCTGGAATAAAAAATAAGGATATAAAACATGTTATATTTATTGGTATATTTTATATTTAATGAAATGAAATGATCTCTATGGAATCAGCTGATTTATTTACTATTTCACTTACTCAAGTTTGGCTGCCAGTTTCTCTCTCTACACTCCTTCCATCTACTTTGTCTGTCAATTCAATGGTCTAGAGTCTAGACCAAGAAACGTTGGGTCTAGACTGTGTTGTTCTTTGTTCTTGTTCATTGTTGGCATGGCCCATGCCCATAGACTAGTTTAGCATTGAGCCTATATATAGGGGGCATATTTCTTATATTCGATGGCGTATACCTCCACCTTCACCCTTCAAGCACATCCTCGCGAGGACACTTACTATCTCAGACTAATTAGTCTGAGCTTACTATCGAGCATATTGGCTCAGTTTGGTGGTGGTGGCGGGGAAAATGACCCTTTAACAAGATGAGCCTTTCACACATAGAGATCAATACTTTGACAGGAAAAAACAGAGTGGCTCGGGTAACAACTGAGCTAAAGTTTTCAGTGTAGGGGCAAAAGGAACGCGGCTATTATTAAAGCCATATACTCAAATTATTTTAAGAAGTCCTTACTGGGACTGTCAATTGGTAATTTCGTTATCCTAAGTTGGCATCAATGCAGCAAAAAATGCAACCGGGTCATAAGTTGAGGTCAGTAACGAGCCCATTTGCACTAATAATACGAAAAGTAACAAGAACAAGAACAACTCAGATGACGGTAAAACTCACAAAACGTAGAAAACCCGCGAATATTTTCATTACCGAATGTTTGAACCAGTTTGAACGATCTGGAAAACCTTCACTGTCACTTTGACACACCGAAGCTAAATTTGCCTGAGTCCGCCCCTAGACGCTGCCAAAAGCAGCTGATTATTACAAAATACCAAAACGAAATTGTTTCCATGACGTTATTATTAAAATGAGTTGTAGTCATAGTTATTTTTATTTGTAGCGGCATAATCGTGATTGCAATAGGGTTTTTATTTTATTATGCTCTTTTTTTCGTATCACTTAGGTAACTTTTCACATCATAAATCAACGAGTGACGTCATTAACTGGTTGAGACACATATACCAATGTTATACCCATGGTTAACAAAAAATTCCTAGGGATTTTGTGGAGAATGTCATCTGACAAAATCGGGACTTCTTACAGTAATCGGGGTATATACAAAATCCCTAGAAATTTTCTCTTAACTATGGGTATAACAGTGGTATATGTGTCTCAACCAGTTAATGACGTCACTCATTGATTTATGATGTGAAAAGTTACCCAAGTGATACGAAAAAAGAACATAATAAAATAAAAACCCTATTTCCAATCACGATTATACCGCTACAAATAAAAATAACTATGACTACAACTCATTTTAATAATAATTTCAAACGTCATGAAAACACTTTCATTTTGGTATTTTGTTAAAATCAGCCACTTGCGCCAGCGTCTATGGGGCGGACTCAGGCAAATTTTGTTTCGGTGTTGTGAAAGTGTCAGTGAAGGTTTTCCGGATCGTTCAAAAGGGTGCAAACTTTGGGCAGTGAAAATATTCGCGGGTATTATACGTTTCATGAGTTTTACCGTTATCTATGTTGTTCTTGTTAGTGTAATTAGTAATTATTCATTGTGCAAATGGGCTCGTTACTAACCTGGACTTATGACCCGGTTGCTTTTTTTGCTGCATTAATGCCAACTTAGGATGGCGAAATTACCATATGACAGTCCCAGTAAGGACTTCTTAAAATAATTTTACTATAGTCGCTTTCGGGTATTACATAACCTATATATTTTGTGGTATTACAGTTAGAGCACTCCAGCGCTACTCAGGAGTACTCCACAACTCCACTTCCATTTTATTCTTTCGGGTATGCTTGAGCTTGATGCTCCAGAGTTGCTCTTTTTTCCTCCCCCCAGCCCCCTTGGGCACAGGTACAGGTACGTGACGCTCCGAGTTGTGCAGTAGAATCATTGATTGTCAGTTTAATCGTTGATTGAGGAAATGTTTTATGGTCTTCGCTTGATTCTCTTGCGGAGTCAACGCTAATAACGACAAATATAACTTACTGTAACTTCGCTGTCAACATTTTTTCCATTTCTATTTGCAAATTATAGCATTTGCATCGTAAATTTAAGGATAATTCATAGACATAAAACAAAAATAACTGGATCCTATATTGCGTTCGGGTATGAACGGCGAACGGCACACAAGCAAAACGGAGTCTCAAGCACACAGAGCTTGACACATCATACCCGAAAGCGCCTCATATAAATATATTTTGTGGGCACAAGCACAGTGGCGTAGCTTCAAATTTTGGACTTCCCCCGCCAAATTAAATTTGGGCCCTCTCAAACTGGAAAATAAAAAAATATATACACGGAGGTGAAACTATCACAAACTTTATTTCTTAGTAAATAAAAACAAAAAAGTTTTTAAAACAAAAATATATCTACAAGGTGTCCAACTTTAAAACTGTACAAATCCGTGAAATCTTCATTTTGAAGATAATCGCCGGAAATTTTTTTGTTCAAGTCAAGTGTGCCATGGAATCACCTTAAAACAGTCGATTGGTCAAGAGAACCAGTCAAAGTGTTGGTGTGCAAAGATCCAATACAAAATATACAGGGTGCTATTATGTATGCCATCTCGAATATTCTCGAAGTAATGAATTTTTGGAACTTAATACGGGTCAAAAAAAGAGTACCTATATCAAAACTGCCCCAGAGACTATAAATGAACGAACTAAGTCAACAAATACAGAAGCCTGCCAGTCAGTAAGTCCATATCAGTTTAAGTGGCTGGTGTGCCACAACAGGAAACGCACAGAAAATGTATCGTCTTTGTCTTTGACAGTGACTTTGTTGAGAAAGGACCAATAATTTAAATTGTTTTTATTTGTTGGTTGGCATTTTGTTCAGAAATAAATTAGGTACTTTTTTATTTGTTAATATTTTTTCAATGATTCCAAAGCATTCTCGATCCGTATATGAAGTTTTTTTTAAAATTTCAGCATTTTGAGATGGCCCAGAGAAAAACAGTCTGTATATTTGTATTAAACCTTTGCGAACCAACATTTAGAGTGGTCCTGTTGATTATTCAACTGTTTTGATGGGATTTCATATCACACTTGACTCGCTAGATGCCTTTAAAATTCCTAATTTGCTCAACTTTGACACCCTGCAGAATGGAACTCTCATCTGTACCTATGTCTTTTGTTCAAATTTTGTATATGGGGGGGTTTGCGGTGTTATGATTAACCCTGTGGTCTCAGGTTTTAAATAAATAAATCGCGAAAAGGTTTTTGGTGAAATCGGGGATATAAAAAAATCGTCGCCATCCTTGAATTTGCATCTTGACAATGGTAGAAAAGTGAAAAGAAGCGGTTTTCGAAGGCCTTTCAAGGCGATTGATGCATAATGAGTTTGCTACCCTAACGCACAAAGAGTGCTTAATATACCTAGATGATATCATAGTCTTTAGCGTAGGAGACATCGATGAACTTTAATTAGTTCGCTTTTATCCATTGCTGCAGCTTCTTCAGCTTGTATAGAAAGTAATTCTGAATTGCTTATTCTGTCTTGGGAACAACAATTTTTCAAACAGTTACAGGAAGTGTCAAAAATATAATATCAAAACGAAACCGAACACGGAGTACAGGCCCGGTCGAGGGCTCCCCTCGTCGAGGGTTCGAGGGGGCCCCCCCGCGACCGCGGGGTTTCGCGGTATGGTAGCTACGCCACTGCACAAGCATTGATCCGTGCTGAATACTGCTGAATGCACATAACTGACATAACCATTGAGGTCCCCATAAGTACTACCTACCACAAAATATATAGGTTACTACCTACTACCTCAATGCACATAACACATCTTTATAACTTAACTGTTGTACAAAATGCTCATTTACCACAAGCCAAAAAGTTTATTTAAATCGTCATTTAAAAATAGTCCATGCTGATAAGTCAGCATTTGACTTATCAGCATTTTGGCTTGTGGTAATAACCTATTAACCTATATATTTTGTGGTGGTAAATGAGCATTTTGTACAGTTTATTTATTATGTGGCTGAATGTCTGTGACACATACCTGTATTATATAGGAAGCTGTGATATAGGTTAAGCTGTGTATGTGGTCTGTGACATTGAGTTCTTGCAATTCCCAACGGGAACGGAATCAAAAGCAGTCTTTTAAGGTGGATTCAGTATGCTAAATATCGATGAAACAATATATTTTAAAAAAGGTAGATGTTATTTTTTAATTTTAAAAATTACACCTTTTTCACTTTTATCGATTTTTGTTGTTCACTTATTCAATGTTTTATTATTACCTATTAGCACAGACATATATAGCAGCGAAGCTATATATGTCTGTGCTATTAGTTTGGAAGTAATAATAATGAAAATTCCATAGAATAATCCCATGGCTTTTATAGAAAAGTTCGTGATCAGAAGATGGATAACAACTCACTGAAGAACTGTCAAGAAATGAACAGTGTGGAATCTATGGATCTATCAAGAGACAGATTTCCATATTGTATAGTATGGACTCCGATACCACTATTAACTTGGCTTTTCCCAATTATTGGTCACATGGGCATAGCCCTATCAAATGGAATTATCAGGGATTTTGCTGGACCTTACTATGTGTCTGAGGACAATATGGCATTTGGCCGTCCTACTAAATACTGGCAGTTGCAACCCGGTTTAGCAAGGAACGGTGTGAGTGGATGGGATGCTGCCGTTACGGAAGCTTCTGATATATATAAAGGTAAAGAAAGCACTGGTCTGGCGATAATATTCCATATTTATGTGTCCCTAAAACTGGAACGGTGTTTTTTTAGTACTATAAGTTTTATTTCATTTTTACATGTGCTACCTCTGTTTTCAGTTAACAGGGCACTTGACAATTTTCAGGCGGTTTAGCATGCAAAACGTGTACATCGTTCTAAGTGGAGCGTGGATCCTTCGTTTCTAAATGTCTTTTGCTCTCATTGGTGAATTGAGTCACGAGTCACGTGACTTCTTTGATGTATATTTACCCCCAATTCAACTTCATTTAAGTATACCCAATAAGGCTCGTATGCTCCCCTTTTATGGCGATGGGCGCCGCCGTATGAAAAAAGAAGGGGGCATTCGCCACATATTGTGGCAGTGGGTAGCGAAGGGCACTGCCGTACGAAAAAATACTATACTATGATTCAAAATACAGGAGTTATTATAAATAATGCACTCCCCCGAAATTTTGAAATATGTATGTCTTGTTTATGTACGCTATTTTCCCGGGACATTCGGCCAAACACATAGTCCATTGTGGACCCATTGTGCCCCCGCAGCCAGTATCAAAGGGCAACCAGCATGCCGGCCTTCTTAATGAAAGCTCCCTCATCTAATGCAGGGCACACTGTGACTAAGTGATGTGGGGTCTCCTCCTCCAGGCGCCATATGCACTCCCGCTCCTCCCCTACCCCTATAAAGTGTAGGTGGCGAGCCAGGCACCATACCCCTCAATTCTCTTCTTGGCATACGCAGCAATTCCTGGGATAGGGCATCCGAGGGCCCGTAAACCATAAGCCTCGTTTACCTCAACACCGGAGCCCTACGCCACTCCTCAACAAATCGTCCAGGATTCCCACAGCCACCCGAGGCGCGATCCCCAAGAGGGGCTCCAGCCTCATAGGTCTGCTCAGAGATCCTCTGGCCAGAAGGTCGGCGGTCTCATTCCCTACAATCTACAATGCCAGAGTGCCCAGGCAAGACACCCAGGACAGAGTCGCCCTGTTCCCTTCTGTCACCAGGTTGAACAAACTCGCCCTACAGTCCTCCATTACATTCCTTATTGCAACTTTTAATTCTGACATGTATGGAGTTAAACATGCGTCTAAAGAAGTCACGTGACTTAACTCGTCAATGAGAGCACAAGACATATACCAACTTTTATAAACGTCAGATGTATAAATAGCCACTTTTTTATTTAATTAGTTAGCTAATATAATATTTATTATTATTATTATTAGGTACCTATTTCATCTACATACAAGAATGTATCTTTGTAGATGGTATACTAAGTACACAATCACCATACTGTCCGACTTTTATTATTCAATTACTAATATTTAAGTGTAGTTATCTTATAACTTAGCAGTTCAGATATTATCAAATAAATACATAATAAAAAATAATACCTAATCCAATATTACTTAATTATTATGTATTTGTATTTTACAAATATTAAAAATAATATCTGATCATTGCCAATAACACATAATAGTAAACACATAAATCTTGACTACAGGATAAATAGCTTCTCAACAGAAGCCTCCTTAATGTTTTAGAAATAAGAGAGTTTCTATTTTAATTTATAGGAAATATTTCACCTATTTTGACAAGTCACTAAGGAGTTGTCTGTTAGTCTGACTGACAGTAGACAGGAGTCTAGAAGGAGACAATTTTTAGTTTAGCTTTGAACTTAGTAACACTTATATTTTTATTGCCGATGTTTTTTTAGGGAGGATGCACAATTTGTGCTGCGACAACTGTCATTCCCACGTTGCAACTGCTCTGAACATCATGAACTACAATAATTCCAATAACTGGAATATGGTGAAGTTGGCTATCATGATGCCTTGGCATGGAAAGTATGTGTCATGGTTGGCAATTTTAAAAACGTGGTTGCCGTTTTTGGTGATGGTTTCAACAATAGTTTTATTTTTATCATTGTATTGAGAATGTTGTAAGTGTGGGTTTGGCTGTGGTATTTAAGTTTTAATTTATTATTTATTTTATTAATTACAATTGTATCAACAAAATTTGTGTGGTTTGATTCATACCACCAGCAAGTGCAAAAACGAGTTAAGTTGGCCAACTTTAACTCATTTAACTTATTAAATTTAAAAGTAACTTTGTTATTAGAAGAAAACAAAAATCGCTTTTGCATTTAAAAAATTATGGAACTTTATTGTTAAAGGGTTACCCAATAACACTTATCCTCTGAGAACTTTTTTATTTTGCTACTGATTTAAATAAGTTTCATTTTGTGTGAGGCAGTGTGCTGAGAAAGTGTGCATTACATAATACATTTTTAAATAGCTCCTTAGAAGGAATGGAGTGTAGCACTTTTGGACTAACCTTCATCTAAAGGCTTTTTTTCTCTTGCTAATCACACTTCCTGTCGATCTGAATCTTCGATACAGCTTACATATAAATGAAGCACTCGGAACATTTCTATTTGGATATTTACGAGAATACTCCCTCAAAGTTTCTACGTATCTTTTATCATTTTTGATGAAGATCTCTAAAATATCACAGCATTCTTCTTTCAAAAACATTTTTTAAACTGCAACTACTAACAGCTTCAGCAACAAAATTTTAGACTAATCTGACACGTAAATAGAAATATTGAATTGACAGCCTACTCAATTGTCAGTTTTATTATCATGGCTGACTTGATTTGTAATAAATTTGTTTTATTGTTTGGCCTACTGAGATCGAACATCAGACACCGACCATGAGACCATGTATCTAGTTTGATGGAGCTTCTGATAAATATCTCGGAAACGGTTGGAGATAAATAGGTCAAATTATATATCGTTGGATTCAGAATTAAAAAAGGAATCCTGTGATGGTTAAGAGAAATGTGTAAGTTGTAAAATAGAAAAAACCACTTTCATTTCCGCTATAACCGGAAGTTATATTAAAAAACTGAATATTCGGGAATACTACTTAAAGGTTCTCTAATGGATGTGTAGGTAAAAAATATATTTTTTTATTTTGCAAAAAATGTTTTTTCGCGATAATTTTTTTACCGACCCCCTTATACAAAATTAGGGTACACCCTCAAATTGCCCTTAATTTTTACTACAATCTCATTTTTTGAATGACGATTTTATGTTAACGTGTCTCCACGTAGCACACTTTTTCCGCTTGGATGGGCCACCCTGTACACGGCGAAATTAAAAATTGGCAGTTTTTGGTTATCAACTGTACCTGTATCTTTTGTGCAGTTGGTTGTATATGATTTTAGATTTTGTTATGTTATCAGGACATTTAGAACAAGAAATAATAAACACCAATTTTACAAAATGCCTTTATTGCTACAGGGAACATTAACAATTTTGCTGCCAAAGATCATTTCAAGTGTGTAATTTGTAATTTCATTTATCACAGACATGTTGCAATGATAAAACTGATAAAACAAAACACAAACTCTGTACAAAACTAAAACTATAAAACAACAACCGCTACGCACAGAAAAATAAAATATTAACTAAACATAAAAGCAAAACTGAACGGTGGTAATAAGTCTTTAACTCTACGCTCAGCAGCTGGGTAAGGAATATAACGAGTTCTCATAAGTATGATATATGTATGAGAAAAATGAATTACCACTATTTGTCTGCTTGCTCTGCAGGTTGAGTGGCAAAGTTTTGGGCACAACCATAATCGTCCTGAAATAGAAAATTTAAATATACCTGAATTTCTAAAATTACTTAAAAGAATTAAGACTGTTTGCTTACCCTCAAAGCTGTCTTGCCCACCACATCCGCCTCCACTTCCTGATAGTAAGGCGGGCACTTCTTGGCCAGCCTGCTTTAGGATAATGGCGAGTCCACCAGCTACTGAGAAATCGTTGTCAGCATCGAAGAAACTAATAGCCTTGCCACAAGTCCCTAAGAAAAGAAAACTAAGGTTATTAACTAAATGGAGTATGACATAATCATCAGATTCAATAAAGCCTCCATTTATGGAACGATGGCTTACTTGCAGCCGAAGAATTGTGAAACAGAGACGAGAATCCTGTCTTCTTGGGAGTTCTGAATTTACCAGTCATATGCGTGGACTGGGTACACTATGAACCAACATTAAAACTTAAAATACCTAAAATGATTTTTGGTCGAATAATCATTTTTCTGCCCTACCTAACCGATAGATCTTTTAGGGAGAATAAGCCGTTTTACACAAAATCTAAGCATTTTACAATAATTTGTCAAGAGTCATTTTTTGTCTGAAACTAAATGCCCGTTTCGGAAAAAATATCTGTTTTAATTTTGTACAGGGTGGTAATACTTTTCTTAGCAAATTAATCTAACTAATTACCCGTATCTCCGCCACTGGCTAATTTAGGAGCTTAATATTTTTTACTCTTATGGCTCTCCGTCAATGTGGCATGCCTGCCGAATTTCATTCTAGTTAGTTATATTTAAAACGTGGGAAAACGTGGGAAATAAGAAAATAAAAACTATATTTTTTATAAAACTTTAACGCCCTGTATTTTTTTTTAATATCCATTTTAGGGCATATGCACATATGAACTTTTATGCTTAAAATTAGTTATTCTACCATTTTCATTTATGACATTTCAAACGGGACACCCTGTATTAAAGATCCAAGCATGACGTCATAATTTTATTGTTGTTTGTTGGACAGTGTATGAAAAAATTGGGCCTTATAGGTTATAGGGTGGTATTCTGTGGTTATAGTTTCTGAGGCTTAGAATGTAATTTTAAATATCCAGTTTTATTACAGCAACGAATGGACTAATACACTTTTATTTTGTTCTTAGTTTTTATCACTAGAATTTTGTTAATAGCGTCTGTTTGTTCACAAAACCCCAACCAATTGATTTTTTGGTGCTTCAGTTAACTAAAAAATCAAATTACAATTAAAATTTTCCTTCATACTGATTATAAATTAATTTAAAACTGAGAAAGAAGATCCACAGTATCTAATTAGTTTTAGTTTTTCTGACTTACAATGACAGCATGGTCTAAGTTAATTTAGGTACTACCTTTTGATTTTCCAATGTCAATTCAATCTGTTGTAAACACACCAAACACTAGGATCTGTTTGAAAGTGTCACCATTAAAATCTAATTATTTATTCTGTTTGTGAGCTATACATGAATATGGTCAAATAATCTGGGGTTATTTCTAACTCAAGAAATGAATGCAGAATTACAATTAATTTCACAATACTTTAAAAGTAATTTATTACATTTGAATGAAGAGAAGACCCAGTTTATGCAATTCTATCCTTATCTAGCCTACTATCAAGCAAGCCCACTCATTAAACTAACAGGGCAGAGCATTCACCAAGTCACCAATTTTAAACTATTGGGAATATATCTTGATTCTTTGCTAAATTGGAAATGTCACATCGATTATGTTTCACATAAATGTGCCTCTGTTTGCTTTGCACTAAAAAGGTTAAGATCAATTGTAAGTGAAAATACAGCTAAAGTTTTTTACTTTTCGAACTTCGAATCTGTAATAAGATATGGCGTAATTTGCTGGGGAAATTCCTACGAAGCAAATAGAATCTTTATACTTCAAAAACGTGCAATTAGAAATTTATTTGGACTTAATTATAATGAATCATGTAAAAACATTTTAACATTTCCCAGTTTGTTCATTTTTGAGGTTTTAAAATTTGTTAAACATTATCTGCAAGATTTTGTTCATCTAAATAACTCTCATAATTACCCTACCAGGCATGGTTATGATTTACAGTATAGTAAACACAGAACAACATTGTTTGAGTCAAACCCTTATTATATTGGATGAATTATATACAATAAATTACCAAATAGCATAAAAAATAGCAGTAACCAAAATTTCTTCTATCATGTAAAATCACTACTTTTGAACAATGCATTTTACTCAGTTCAAGAATACTTAAATTTATCACTTTAATATACATATTGCACCTTCTGTAATCATGTATTATATCTGACTTGTCATATTATATCCTGTACTGTGATAGTTGTGATCAATAAATTTATTGTCCGGTTGGGTGGGCACTGTCCACCCTGCCCATTGCCACGAGCCGCCAGTGGATTCTTAAATCCGTTCATTATAACCGAGTATTTGATATATCTCGGCCGTTATATGAGATTTGAACCGGATAAGTTTATTGACATGCAATGTCAGATATTGCAAATAAAACTTTCTAATGAGCTATAGATCCGAATAATAATCATTTTCTTGAAATCGGCATTAAAATGTCCCAAAATCGTCATTAAAAGCACAGAAATCGTACAATAATGTAGCCCATTATTGTACAATTTTTTCAATAAGTAGGCCTTGGCGAGATGTAAACATCAAACGTCAGACGCGGAGAAATCGCCCGTCAAAAGTGACCAAATATTCAAAACCCGGCCGATAAAGGCTCATTTAACTTTTCGTACACATTCGAAATTGTTTCCTATAGAAGCGCAATCCTTCAGTCTACATATTTTAGTAAATTTGAAAATCAATAGATTTGTTGTGTCGGCTGCACAAGAAGCAGCAGTTTGGTTTTTCTGTCAGAAGGTGTCGTACATCATTATACTTGTCCTAGGTAGAGCGATCGGTAAAGTCAAGCAACGCAGCGCATAGTCGGTTCGTGGACGGGTGATCCCTTATTATTATTTTCTTGCCTAATAAAACTTTTTTTTTCCCGATTTCAAGGAAAATATAATATGTACCTCGGCACTGAAGTTCTTTTTATGACTCATGTGGTTTATTTGCCTCGGCCAGAGGCCTCAGCAACTAAACTCCACATGAGTCATAAAAAGTTGCACTTCAGTGCCTTGGTTCAGAAATAACTATTTTTACTACTAACCTGAAAAATCACCATTATTTACCTCATTCCTCTAATGAGAAGTAATATTGCTCTCCTGAGGTAAATAATGATAATAAAAAAATACATAGATAAATAATGAAAAATTTTCTATATGACATTTAAAAATTAGTTTCATTTTATCGGCTTGACAACATTTTATCAGCTTGACAACTGAACTCAAATCTAATCAAATATGTAAAATATGGCACTATTTCAATGTTAGTAGTAAAAAAAATTCTATACAGGATGTTTTTTTAGGTCTACCACCGCGATTTTCTCGCTTATTTTGGCCCTACAAAACAATCGTAAGAAACAAAAATGTTGCAATTTTGGACAGCAGAAATCGGCATCCATGGCCAACTTGTCGCGCAATATTAAAAAACCTCAAAGTGAGCAAAACTATTACCTAACAGCCGTGGAATGTTTATTTTAAGAGACAAGAGGAAAACTTTTATATTGAAAATTGATGGCACTGAGAACCTTTATCCATCCACATAGTCAGATAGTTTCAGCAAATTACACAGCGTCTTAGGCTCATAGCCTCAAGAGAGCCGAAGACCCTGTGTAATTTGCTGAAACTATCTGACTACGTGGATGGATAAAGCTTCTCAGTGACATCAATTTTCAATATAAAAGTTTTCCTCTGTCTCTTAAAATAAACATTCCACGGCTATTAATAATTTTGCTCAATTTGAGGTTTTTTTAATATTGAGCGACAAGTTGGCATGGATGCCGATTTCTTTTGCAGCACCATTTAGCTGTCCAAAATTGCACCATTTTAAAAGCTTTTATTTAACTTGCAATGTATGTATGTATGTATGTATGTAATTTGTTCGGGTGGAATCTTGCAACTCAATTTTGAAGCAGATATCTTCAACCGATCGAGCTGAAATTTTGTACACACGTTTAATTTGGATGACAATGCATGATTATATGTGTGACGTCATTCTAAATCCAACATGGCGGATCACCCAAGATGGCGGACTAGTTAAATTTCAACCGATCGAGCTGAAATTTTGTACACACGTTTAATTTGGATGACAATGCATGATTATATGTGTGACGTCATTCTAAATCCAACATGGCGGAACACTCAAGATGGCGGACTAGTTAAATTTCAACCGATCGAGCTGAAATTTTGTACACACGTTTAATTTGGATGACAATGCATGATTATATGTGTGACGTCATTCTAAATCCAACATGGCGGAACACTCAAGATGGCGGACTAGTTAAATTTCAACCGATCGAGCTGAAATTTTGTACACACGTTTAATTTGGATGACAATGCATGATTATATGTGTGACGTCATTCTAAATCCAACATGGCGGAACACCCAAGATGGTCATTAGAAGGTCTCCTCATTGAAGAGCTAGACTGTTCTAAACTAACCGGCAAACGACCTTGCAACAATGATGCGTTAACTGAGATGAATAGACTCAGACACCTGGCCAAACTAAAAATTACAAAATAAATTAAAAGTAAAAAAATATTTTTAAAAAAAGCTTTTATTTAAATGCGCTAAAAAGAATAAAATAATCTTTTCTTTTAAAACTTTTACTATCAACTTATAACGTCATTCCACAATTTATATGATATAAAAGCTTGTCGCGAGATTTAAGTTTTCAAACTAAGTAAATACCACTACTTAAATCTCGCGACAAGCTTTTATATCATATAAATTGTGGAATGACGTTATAAGTTGATAGTAAAAGTTTTAAAAGAAAAGATTATTTTATTCTTTTTAGCGCATTTAAATAAAAGCTTTTTTTAAAAATATTTTTTTACTTTTAATTTATTTGTTTCTTATGCTTTTTTTGTAGGACGTAAAATAAGCGAGAAAATGGCGGTGGTAGACCTAAAAAAATCATCCTGTATACACTTCGGTTAAGAAGGCCACTATTTACCTCACATAAAAATGCTCGGTAAATAATGGCTCACTCCTCAACCTTAGTGTATAATATACTATTTTCTTTCAATATGTCTTCAGTTTTACTTAGAGATGGGTTTTGGGTTTACACCCATCGATGGGTTTAAACCCTTTATGGGTGCCAAACCTTTGACAAAGGGTGGAAACGTTTGGCACCCAAAAAATGGGTGGTTTCAAAAGGTGTAAACTAATGACACCCAAAAATTTGTGTTTTCAATGTCACCAAAAGCCAAAATATATCCTGGAATGGATGGAATTTTTGAAGGGAAGCAAAGCCACTGGATTTGGAGCAAAGAAGAAGAAACGCGAATTTTGTTTGTTTTTTTTTGTCAATGAAACCTAACTATTATATTTTGTATATCTCGTACTAAACGATGGAACAAAAATTTTAGTTTCCATGCAATAATAATATAAATATATAATATTTTAATATTGTATAATACACATACATATACATATATTGATGACATTTTTTTTTATTTCTCGTTAACTAGTTTATTAAAGTTAATAATGCAGGATGAATCTTGTTTTTGTATGCCCTAGAACGCATTTATTCATTTATTTAATATTTAGTCAGCATCGTTATTTTAATTTAGGATAATGTAATAGATAAACGACTAGATTTCTAATTCGCCTGCAACATATTTTTTACTTTTTATATCTTCTTGCAATATTTTTGTTTATAGTTTTTAGATATGAGTATTTGGTATTAAATTAAACGTCTAGATGTCACCAATCAAAATATGCCAAAAACTAGTGTCACAATTTGACACCCGGTGCCAAAAAGGGTGGAAACCTTGACACCCTTTCCAAATATGAAAAAACCCGGTGTAAACCCATCTCTAGTTTTACTTATTCACTTTACGAACAATGAGCTTACTCACATTCAGATCAGTAATAAACTGGGCATCAGCCACCTCCGCGCAGTTCATGCTCGTGGAATGGAGGCCGCGCAAAGTGTGCAGCTGGGGGCCGTGGGCCTCAAGCAGCCGCGGGCTCCGACGACGCAGCGCTGCCGCTGTCGAGATCTCGCGCTGCTCCTTCGCCTTGCTGACCGTCACCAACAGGCACATGTTTATGTGCTCGAGCAGCATCAGTTCAAACATCGACAGGATCGGCTTGCTGTCCACCACTGAAATGGAGGAGAAGGAAAAATAAGTACCACTCATATGAAGGTGAAAAAATGGGAAAAAATATTATTCGTCAATAAAACCACAAATTTGACAGAGAACATCAGTAATCAGATATTGGCTGTGTTCAATATTTTATTTGTTGTACGGTTTTTTCTAGATTATCATAATTCTACAGACGCGTTTTCTTGTTGCTGCAACCGATTCCTCATGTTCCAATATTTCTTCCAGTTTTAATTAACTTTTTGTCCTAAGAACATTCTATATTTCTATATCTAGTATCTATCTAGTATAGAGTTTTTTTTTGTACAGTAGGTGTTGCTTCTAGCTGATGTAATTAGCCATTCCCAAAGCTAGAGTTCCTGGATTGAGTTAGGACAATAATATCACTTTTTAACAGAAAATAGTTATTTATGTACCAAGGCACTGAAGTTCAACTTTTTATGACTCGTGGAATTTAGTTGCCGAGGCCTCTGGCCGAGGCAAATAAACCACATGACTCATAAAAAGAACTTCAGTGCCGAGGTACATATTATATATTTTTTTGAAATCAGGAAAAAAATGTTTTATTAGGCGAAAAAATAATCATAAGGGATCAACCCGTCCATGAACCGACTACGCGCGGCGTTGCTTAACTTTGACGATCGCTCTACCTGGGTCAAGTAAAGTATGACGAGACACGGCACTTCCCAACAGAAAATCCAAACTGCTGCCTATTGTGCTGCCTCCATGTAAAATAGAATAACATTCAAACCTACTAACATATTTATACTGAAAGATTGCGCTGCTATAGGTAACAATTTCATAATGTATAAGAAAAGTTAAATGGGATTTATTGGCCGGGTTTTCAATATTTGGTCACTTTTGACGGGCCATGGCTCCGCGTCTGACATTTGATGTTTACATCGCGCCAAGGCCTACTTATTGAAAAAATCTTACAATAATGGGTTACTTCAGTGCCGATTTCTGAGCTTTTAATGACGATTTTGATACAATTTACTGGCGATTTCAAGAAAAATAATTTTTCAAAAGTCACATCAATTTTGTAGATGAAAAATAATTTGGGATAGATTCCACGGGCGTAACAAACTTCTGACCACAGGAATCTCTATATGTATTAAAGTTGGTCCGTGATACACGCATAAATGGAGGGTTATTTGAAAAGCTCCTCCTATTCATTTAATTACCATTATTACTATTACTAAATCGTATTTGTTGGCAAAATCAACAGTTGCATTATGAAAAAGTGAAAAGTGTAATGAAGGTCACAATTAAACTGTAGTTTTTTTCCAAGAAATACGACTCAGTAATAAAATTGAAGATTAAAATGCAAATTTGTTAAAATTAATGTATTAAATTATAATATGATCGAGAACACATCCGAACAATGTCTTCTAATGTAGGTATCTACTACTACTTTTTGGATACAATCCAAAATACATAGTTTATTGGCGGTTGTGGTTGTGCACTAGGATTTGGAGTTAATTTTTAATCTAAAATACGAGATAAAAAAAATTAGCCCCAATTTCAAAGTGGGATTTCTCGCGAACCGCTCATTCGTTTTTGATGATTTTTTTTAAATTGTTGATTTATTCTTCAGTTACAAATGCTATGTCAGAAATTTTTATTCGGAATTTAATTTAAGCATATACAGGGCGCAAAGTGGGACGATTTTTTTCCCCGAAATTTGCAACACCCTGTGGGGTGCAGCCGCAACAGCAGCTGTTGACAAGTGAACCACACTATAGCCTCATCTTTTGTGAACATTTTGTTTTTTGAATCACGACATTATCTCCGTTCTTGTCGGAGATATACTGTTTTGAAACGGGCACCTCGGAAAAAGGCTTTGCAGGCAGAAAATTCTACGTGTAAATAATCAAGGCGGCATAGGCGAAAATGCATGTCAGTTTTTCAACGGTTGTCAAATGGGTGTTCAGTGTCTTCCGTTTTCTTCCGAGAACGAAAATCGGTTTTCCACCATTTTCTCGGAAAATTTGAGGTTATCTTGAAAACTGCCTTATAGATAGATAGATAAAGTTTTCCATATATTCCTTGTAATGTTACAATATAAAATTTTTACATTACAACCACATAGTGGTGTTGAAAGTGTGTATATGAAAGTTTTAGATTTTTTAGTGTCTACAGCTTTTCTGTAGGATATGTTCCGCTAAAGGTTGACATTTCGAAGAAAATTGAGATAATAGTATATTTCATTACGAGTCTGGAAATAAGGATTTTTCCGTGCGCGCGTGACAAATTCCCGTCTGAGGCGCAGCCGAACACGGGAAGTCATGCAAGCACGGAAAAATCTATTTCTGGACGTGTAAGGAACGATTTTTTTTATTATACTTCTTTGAAAACGGAAACTTAAAACATTTTATCGGCATATTATAATAAATTTAATTGACAAAAAATAAACAATGCAGACAATATAGTGTATTTGGTATATATGATGTGTTTCCATGGTTACTCTCAAATTATTTCAAAGGTGCTTTGTTGTAAATTAGTTATTGTCAGATAAGGTGAATAAAACGTCAAAAATATTACAGAAATGCATCTAAATATTGAAACACTTACGAATTAAAATACAAAATAGGTATATTATGTTAAACATCAGAGAGCATATAGAGTTTCTTAAATTTAGTTTACTTTCCTGTATATTTCTATTTTAAAGGCATATATTCGGTATTTTTATTCAGCGCACGGAAAGTTTTTCCATGCGCTGTTTCCGTGCGCTAGCCCGAAAAACCCCATCTTTCATTATTGCTAAAACAGATGAAAATAAGGTGTTTTCAAAGAAGTATAATAAAAAAACAGTTTCAATCCCTAAAAACACTCCCATTTCTCCATTTTGACTCATGTCATGTTCAATGTTTGTTTTTTGTCTTTGTTATGACCTTAACTAAATTTTCCTGCTGCTCCTTGCCTGTTAATAATTCTATTTTTTTAGCCTCTAAAATCCACTTTGGCGAGCCTAGTTCTAGATTATGAATTATATGGTTTTATAAATTACTGTAAAAGAACAATGTATGCAATGATGTTTTACATTATACGGGGTGTTGCATAATTATGTGCAAATATTTGGACGAAGTGTTCTACAGGAGGTTTTAATGTAAAATTTTTCGATTTAAGGTGATTTTTGTTTTCCTAGCCTTAAGAGGGACAAAAAATTGTTTTGATTTGTTTCTCAAAAACGGTTTAATCTAGAAACTTGGATTTTGGGACACGTTACTAGCCTTTGGAAGACACTTTATGATAGAATTACTTTTTGCACTCTATCCATCCTAAGGGTGGAAACCCGAAACACCTATTCAATTTTGTTCAATTTTGTTTATTCAAATGCCTTTGAATGTAGAAAAAAGTATTCCCTACCGAGCTCGTAAGTTAAAGAAGAAAGAATAAGAGTATAACAAGTTTCTAAACTGATCGGGCTATAGAATAGGTATTTTTATTTTCAGATAAACCAACATACAAAAAAGATCTGTAAAAAAGCGAATAGGTGTTTTGGGTTTAAAATGTGTCCCAAAATTCAAGTCTCTGAACCGTTTTAGAGAAAATAATCAAAACCAATTTTTTTGTCCCTCTTAAGGTTGGAATATCTCTGCAGGGGAGCCTTAAATTGAAAAATTTTACATGAAGGCCCCCCCTTAAAACCACCTGTAGAACATTTCCTTCAAATATTTGCACATCCTTACGGAACACCCTGTATATAAATTGAATTGGGTATTCGATATTCAAGGAAGAAAACTTCATTAGTTCTAAATCCTAGAGAACATTGAAAATGACTTACACTTGAGTTTTCTTATTTGTGTTAGAGCTTTGTCAGTATATTTTTGAGCCTTTTCCACATATCCAGCTTGCATGCTATGCATAACCGTCACGAGATACACCAGCACATATAAATGTTCTTTTGGCATCCACAAAAACACATTATTAACTTGGCTCGGCCCTGTGAAAACTATAAAAATACAAAATTATTGATAATTTCTCTTGTTAAACCCCTCCCAAAACGTACCTTGATTTGTGGCCATTATAGTTTGTATGCTTTGCTGTAGTTGTTTTAAGCAAGGCATCACGCTTTTTACTTGTCCTGCCATAAGGTAGTGACAAACCTAAAAAGGATAATTAAAAAAAAACGAAAAATTCCGGTTAATTTACGCACTTGTAATACTAAAAAATAAGCTTTGAGGTACTCCTTTTGAAAAACAGCACCAGCCCAAGTTTCTATTAGATTACCTGCTTGGATTAACACTGGTTGAACTTCTTGTAATTTCTTATCAATTAATAATAAAAACTGCAAAAATTACAAAATTATATATCACTGTTAAGAAGAAAAATGTGATAACATACCATTCCTTTGCTTATTAAAAATAATACTCTTGTGTAACATGCATTATAAATATGTGCATAGTCAACTCCTATCCCCAAAAGGCTGCTTGCTAAAGTATAGTCCTTTTCGGTTGCATGAATTTGCTAAAATTTTGTTATTTATATTCTCCCAAAGATATATGATCTGAAAAATATTTATTGCATTTTCCACTTTGCCACTGCAAACCTAAAAGGCTTTGTCTCAGACATAGCAATAATTATTAGAGAATAATTTCATCATTACTATTCTCACTGTACCTAGGTACTTGTTATTTTATTAAGGTGTCTTGAACAATTTTTCAACACGAATTTCAATAAACAAATTTATAGGCGGATTTCTTCTATCAGAAAGTTTGCAATCTTTGGGGAAAAAAACGGGTACGAAAAATACTATTTAGCTGTCTAAAAATCCAACATATAAGACATTTAAAAATCGCCCTTAATTTTATATAGTTTTGCAAAACTATTCAATGCCACCATATTTATGACCACTAATACCCTAAAGCTGCGTTTTCCTACCTGCGGAAAACACAATACAAGTGGGATAAGTTTATTCCTACCTGCGTAATTTCTTCGAACGCAACGTCATATATATGCAAATTTATAAATAGAAACTAGTAATAGTACATGGGCTTGGAGCTGAGCAGATAACGAAAAATGTCCTCTACAAATAAAAAATTAGTACGAATAATATCTACAATCTTTTTATACATGTTTTTGTAATACTTTGCATAAACATTGTAGCGGAGTCCTGCATTTTGGTCATGTTGTGTTATTGAATTTGTTGTGTTGGCTCCATAGATGGCTCCACTTGTTCATTTTCGGGCGAATTTTACTTTTTACGCACTCTAAATAAAAAGTCCATGCGGCTGCTTTTTTCGGTCGTTTCAAGTTATTGGTCGTCGAGCCTTTGTGCTGGTGTCTTTATAGTGAAACGCTAATATTCAACATTATATAAAATTTGAATCACCGCGGGCTTAGTACCAGGTAATGAACCTGTAACTTTTTGAAGCGTTTAACATTTAACTAATTATGTTTCTTTTTTCTACAGCACTGTAGGGCATATTTTTTTCTACAAAATAAAAGTAGACCCTCGACGACCATCTGGGATATTTTTATTTGCCACAGAACACACCCCTCACGTTTTTCTGTTACATTTGGCGCCCACAGCAAGGCCGCAGCGAGGTATACGTTGGTGTGCCGTATACACACGTTTGCGAGTGGCAAAAAAAATATGAATTCAAGAGAAAATACTCCAAGGCCACCATTAAACCACGAATATAGTTTACGGAGGCGTGCAACGATGTTCAATCATTTGGGAGAACGGATTCAACATGTCCGAGAGTACCAAGGACACCCCGACGGGCGCCCTCCAATCAATTTAATCTCCGAGGTACCACCACCACCCTCAACACCCAGCGAACGGAGCGAACAAAGTAGGTACCATCTTCGTTCTCGGCACCGCCACCGCGGTTTGCGCAGCAGCCACCGCGCGCCCCCCAGGGGGTTGCTGCCGAGGGGCTCCCTGCGTTCAGAAGCATCACTGAACCACTCATCCCACTGTTTACTCCCGAAGGCATCACTCGTTTGGTTGCTCAGGTGGTACATCAAATGCAAGGAGTAAATTTAGGCGTAAATAACGCGAATTATTCAAATCAAAATCGTGGAAATCCCCCTGAAAGGGTTTTCGACGAAGACGTTCTAAAAAAAATTCCGAAATTTGATGATAAGAGTGTACACCCGGTGGATTTTTTAAATATGGTAGAAGAGTTTATTGATGTTCAAAATGTATCATATAGGAAGTTTGTTTATATTGTTAACCCATTATTTGCCGAAAAAACCAGACTATGGGCTGATGCGTACATTAGCACTTTTCAAAATTATTCACAATTTCGTCAAGCCTTCTTAGAGCATTTCTGGAGTCCGACAAAACAACTTCAAATAAAATTAAAATTGGAATCTGCTTATTTTTCGCAAAGCAGTGGTTCGTTCGTAGATCACTTTAACTATTACGTGTCATTGGCTAAACATCTTCAACCCCCATATGAACCAGAATTGTTAATCCAAATAATTTCGAGGCATTACCCCCCCAACATTTCTGCTGTTTTAATTGGTTCTAACAATTTTGGGGAGGCGCTTGAAAAATTGCGACAAGCCGAATATTATTTTAGCCGATCACCTAAGTCAAGTCAGGGTCTTTCTAATAGCAATAGTACGTACAAACAGAACCAAAATAGACAAATTTATGGCGAAAATGTTCAAAAAAATGAGGCCATTTAATAACCCAAATGCTCCCACTAACTTCGGAAATAATAAAAACATATCGTTCTTAGAAGTAGAGACAGAAGAAAACGAGTCGGGAAACGAAATCAGTACCCTCCAATAAGCCCGGAGGTAGGGGATACTGAAAATAAACGGGCGAAAATAATAATAAAAACTCCCTCGGAGGAACCACAAAATTTTTGCGACTTCAAACATATGGGGGAACTTTCGCGATGTCCGCAAATTGAAGTATATTTTTACGGTCACTATTTCCCCGCTTTGATTGACAGCGGATCGCAGGTTTCGGGTTTTTCCGAGGAAGTGTGGGCCCAACTAAGCGATTTTCACGACGACATTCCAAATCTCGCATGTACGGGTGTTAAAATATCCGGCGCTTTTAAATCAGGGCAACGAAAGGTGCAAAAACAATGTTTGTTAAACTTCAAAGCGGGAGGTTACTTATTCGAACACGAATTTCTATTAATTCCGGGGTTGACTGTTCTGGTAATCATAGGTATAGACTTTTTGCGGCATTGTCGCGCCGTGATTGATTTAGATAAACATCGAATAGTATGTAAGATCGATAATCAAGAAATAGAAATCCCCGAACAACATTTTCCTCGCGAATTTGATCTCCCCGAGAGTTTAAAGTTACGCTTAGCGGCATGCGATAAATTATATCTCACCAATCATATCTTAAAAGAAAATTCTGCTCCTCAATTATTTCATTCTATTGTCGCGGAATGTTTTTTCCTGAACGAACAACAAAAATGCAAATTCGGCGAGTTTTTGCTGGTGCATAGCGCGGCTTTCTCCGACATACCGGGGTTGGTAAAAAACTATTGCCATGAAATAAAGCTATCGGTAGATAAAGAGTTTTTTATTAAACCATACCCATTGCCGCTAGCGCATAGGGAGGCGGTGGATAGGGCTATTAGGGTCATGGAGACTTGGGGAATAATCGAAAGGGCCGCTACGCCGTACGTGTCCCCTATTATGACTACGTTGAAAAAAGATAACACGGTCAGAGTTTGCCTAGATGCCCGGTACCTAAATAAAATTATGCAAAAGGAATACGAGATGCCTCCCCCGATAGAGGAAATCTTGATGCGTATCAGCGGGTGTAAGTTCATGTCAACGTTAGACTTCACCATGGGTTATTATCAAATACCCCTGTCAGATAACTCTAAAAAATATACAGGATTTATGGTGGGCCAAAAAACCTACCAATTCCGCGTGTTGCCTTTTGGGTTGTCGACGGCGGTGTCGTCATTTGTTAGATGCATAGATAAAGTTTTCGGTGCAGAGTTTAAGGGTTTTTTGCTATGTTATGTAGACGATGTCCTAGTGCTTTCGAACACTTTTGAAGAGCACCTCGTACACTTAGAGAAAATATTTAAACGCGTGGTGGAATGCGGACTAAAATTAAATTTAAAAAAATGTTGTTTTTTTAAAACAGAAATTAAGTTTGTGGGATACGTGATAACTCCCGACGGAGTTCACCCATCGGAGGACCGCGTACAAGCAGTATCCGATTACCGCGTTCCGAGAAATGTAAAGGAGCTGCAAAAATTTATAGGGTTGTGCAATTTCGATAGGCATTTCTGTCCTCACTTTTCGGCCGTTTGCGAACCGCTAACCAAATTATTACGTAAAAAGGAGTCATGGCGATGGGGAAAAACCGAGCAATGCGCTTTTGACGAGATTAAGTCGTTACTGAAATCGGCGACGATGTTATACCACCCCCGACCGGACTTATCGTGGAATCTGTGTGTGGACGCAAGTGATGTCGCGCTCGGAGCGCATTTGTTCCAGATAGTCGATGGAGAAAAAAAGGTTGCCGCTTGGGCGAGTCGTATGTTGCTTCCGCGCGAGGTGCGCCACAGCGGGAGCGAGAAAGAAATATTGGCCGCCGTGTGGGCCATTCAGCGTTACCGCACTTATCTGTTGGGGAAAAAATTTACACTTTTCACCGATAATAGGGCGCTTACGTACTTGAATACGTGTAGATTGCTGTCACCGCGGATTACGCGTTGGGCGCTTACTCTCCAGGAGTTTGATTTCGATATTAAATATATCTCGGGCAGAGAGAACTTCGTGTCCGATGCTCTGTCCCGTTTTTCCGGCGCGCTCGATGCCTCACCTTCGGATAAATGTTTCAAGATATTATCCAATTTTAAAATGCCCCCGGATTTCGAGCGAATGCTGAAAAACCTTAAGTCCTTGCAGCGAGAGGATCCGAAACTCCGTCATATTATAGAAACCTGGGTCGCGGACAATGAGTTGCGGTCGCGTTTCGTGTTGAAGAATGATTTGCTGTATTACCGGCAGGCTATGGACGAGCCATGCTTGCTCTGCGTTCCCCAATCCTTGACCTCGATGTTTTGTAAATATTTCCACGAAGGGATCGGACATTTCGGGGTGTTCAAGACCTGGTGCGCGCTGAGGCGAGAAGTCTGGTGGCCAAATATGCAAAAGGATATAAAGAGGGTAGTTCGGGTATGCGCCATTTGTCAAAAAACTAAGCATGCGGTTTTACCTAAGCCTCCTATCAATCCGATAGTGCCTCACTCGAAGGGCGAGCTCGTCGCGTTAGATTTATACGGGCCTTTGCCTGCCAGCAGGGGAGGCGCTACTTTCTTACTTGTGGTCCTAGACGTTTTTTCCAAGTTCGTCGCTCTGTACCCCCTCAGGAAGGCGACTACCCGTGCTTGCCTCAACCGGTTGGTTTTAAAGTATTTTCCCCAGGTTAGGCGGCCCGAAAGTATACTATCAGATCATGGCACACAATTTACGAGCAAGTCCTGGAAAACAACTCTAACTTCGTTGGGTATAAATTTGATTTTTAGTTCTATACGTCACCCTCAATCTAATGTTTCCGAGCGCGTTATGAGGGAGTTAGGAAGGCTGTGTCGAGCATATTGTCACGACAAAAATACCCGATGGGCGTTTGAAGTCAGTAATTTCGAGTTTTTTTTAAACAATGTCGTCCACGAGTCGACTGGCTTCACCCCCAGTGAATTGCATTTCAATGAGACCAACTATGTGTTGCCCCCTCCACTACGCGATTCGGAGAGCCGGACCAACGCGATGTCCCACGGAGAGAAGTTGGTGCTAGCCCGGGAGACCCTTGAAGGCAGGGCCGCGCACCGAGCTGTCAATTTTTACAGTAGGCCCTACCGTAATTTCGAACCCGGAGATTTGGTGTTGCTGCGCATGAATCCCGTGTCTTCCGCACTTACCGCAGAAACAAAGAAAATGATGTTGCTTTTTTTGGGCCCTTTTCGCATAAAAAAACTTATCAGTTTCGCAACTTACGTATTGGAGGACCCCCAGACTAAAAAAGAAAGGGGCTCTTTCCATGCGAGCCATTTAAAGCCTTTTCATAAATAAGCTGTTTTGATTAAGGTGCAGGTTCTTAATCCCTTTGTACTCTGTATATCAGTGATCAAAGGGCTTGGGGAGGCTGATGTAGCGGAGTCCTGCATTTTGGTCATGTTGTGTTATTGAATTTGTTGTGTTGGCTCCATAGATGGCTCCACTTGTTCATTTTCGAGCGAATTTTACTTTTTACGCACTCTAAATAAATTAAAGTCCATGCGGCTGCTTTTTTCGGTCGTTTCAAGTTATTGGTCGTCGAGCCTTTGTGCTGGTGTCTTTATAGTGAAACGCTAATATTCAACATTATATAAAATTTGAATCACCGCGGGCTTAGTACCAGGTAATGAACCTGTAACTTTTTGAAGCGTTTAACATTTAACTAATTATGTTTCTTTTTTCTACAGCACTGTAGGGCATATTTTTTTCTACAAAATAAAAGTAGACCCTCGACGACCATCTGGGATATTTTTATTTGCCACAGAACACACCCCTCACGTTTTTCTGTTACAACATTAAATAGTAACTTTTGACCTACCACTAGTTGTAATAATTTTTGGATGAAAAAAATTGAGGTAGAAGCTCCATATTCATATTGTATATGTACCTACTAAAAATGTACTTCCACAATAACTCTTACAAAAATGGCTATCTGGATTTTTTTGGGAGGTACAAAAATTCTCAAGTTAATTATCTTATATACCTAAGTACATGCAAAGTTTTGGCACAAAATACGAGTAAAATCACAGACTAAGGAGTCGATTTATTCTGTGCTAAAATGCTTTATTTTTTAAATGTAAGGTGCTGCCTCCAGCGTCCATGTCTAAAAACACACTACACCCAGAGAGTGACACTAATATGCCTGTTAAAGCTCCCCCCCCTCCATGAGCATAGTGAATATGCAATGAAATTCTAAAATTCAAAATCGCCAATGATATTGACAGTTAATAGTTGAGAACTAATTCTGAATTTCTCCATATTTCCTATTATATCTCTTGGGAATATGAAATAGATCATTACCTGGACTCTTTTTCAGTGCATGCGCAAACAATGAACACCGAAAATTTTCTACTTTTAGAGATGTTTGCATGAAAATGTGATTTTCTATTGTGCGCATTTGGCTGCGCCTGTTAGACCATCTAACACTGAATGGAGCTGGACAAACACTATTGACTCAGGTTAAGAAAATAAAGTTCAGTTTTACTTAAGTTGGATCCCCGGCAGAGCTGGGCAAGAAATTAGGCGAAAGTAATTGAACTGTCAATTAATTCCTTTTCATGGAATTGTACTTAGTTGAAATTACTTTTGAAATAGAGACAGTAATTGTAATTTAATATCAAATGCCTTTGAATGTAGAAGTACTCTTTGAAAAGGAATTGTACTTGTAATTTAAAATCAATTACTTTTGAGAATTGCAATACCTTTTTAAAATTCCTTTAATGCAATTACTGTTTCAATTACAATTACTTTTCCAATTACAATTACTTGTCCAATTACAATTACTTTTTCAATTACTTACAATTACTTTTTCAATTACAATTACTTACACAATCTCCATCTCCTCTTGCGGTGCCGGCCGGCGACAACTCTAACAATGAGGCCTGTTTTTTATTTTTCTTATATCTCTTGTAAAGCCCATATGGCACGGCCTTAAGATTTTTTTTGTATACATTTTAAGATTTATTTTATTTTTCTATTCATGTAGCCGTTTATTTTTGGTTTTATTTTCATAGAAACTGAGCTGTGACTCTGTGAGGCCATTGTGTTTTTAGACATAGGTACTATATTATACTGTTACCTACTGAATATAATTCATTTTGTTCGTTAAAATACTGTACATTTTATTTATTTTAATTTGAATATTTGCCATTTACAAAGACAAAGACTAGATTTTTTTTGCATCTGACAACAAATAATGCTTAATATAGTTATCAGTTATGTTTTTTTAAGTAACTAGGTAAGTACCTACCTTATTTTGGTGTCTACAAATTTAATAGAAAATAAAGCAAACAAGAAGTAATTGAAAAAGTAATTGTTTACATCAATTCCAATTCCAAATACAAGTACATAATTGTAATTGTAATTCAATTACATTTCAAAATATCAAAGGAATTGTAATTGGATCTAATTACATTCCTACAAAAGTAATTGGAATTGTAATTGATTTCATTGCTCAAATATGGATAATGATTACTAAATTCTGATCATTCTTTTTAAGCAAGTGGCTATTTATACGTCCGACATATTTGAAAGTCAGTATACATCTTGCGCTCTCATTGGCAAGTTGTGATTTCTTTGGACTTTGGTCTTACATTTAACTCTTTGAATAACGAATCCCAGGAAGGAGTCAAAGCTCTATGTATATTACAAAATACGTTAGTAGTAACAAAGTTTTGGAACAATATTTGGTATCTGACATGGTGATAGATGTCAGTATGTGGTATTTAGATACTTTTCGAGTTATTATACTTACCTGTGTGGCTTGTGGCACTTTCCTGACCGTCAAAACTAAAATGTTTGATGATAATAATCCATCGGTAAGTAATTTTGTAATGTAAATTAACTTTTGAGGCCATACACTAAAGTGGCATAGGCGTTTGTGTAGGTAGCTACTTCATAATTGGAAATATAAAATTAGAATTGCTGTATTATCAAGGATTCCTTAACTTAAAGACATAAGCATGTCTTATAATGTTTTGCCTGTATTGTAGGTACTGATTTCACGAAAAATTAGGATTTCTGCCTCGATTAGTTTGATGAAACAACTCAAAGGTGCATGCCACTGTAAAAACGGAAACGGCACCCGCCATATGCAGAGACTGTCCCAGTTGAGCGTTAAGCTCTTTATTCAAAGATTTAACTCCAAACCCGTCCGAATTAAACATTTTTCTCCTTTTTGGCAATGGGTGATGATATATGAAAAGAGAAGGGGTAAATATTTCCCATGGTGTAACCCACCTCCAATTTTCTTTAAATTTTGGCTACCATCCTATTGTCGTCCGACATTCAGTGCGTGCCGAATGCGACAATATGTTGCGAATGCCTCCTTCTTTTTTCATACAGCAGCCCCATCGCCAAGAAAGGAGGGCATACGCTCCTTATTGCAATGATGCTTGAGAAAAATGCATTTCCAACATGTATGGAGTTAAATGTACGTCCAAAGAAGTCACGTGACTTAACTCGTCAATGAGAGCGCAAGTCGTATACTGACTTTCATATATGTCGGACATATAAATAGCCAATGCCTATTTTTAATGTTATGTCTCGCTAAAAATTGTTTTTATTTTGTAAATATCTAAATTGGAGATGCATTGTCCAACTTTTGTGAATGTGTTTTAGGTTTGCAATGTTGGAAAATCCAATAGTAACAACTTACAGATAATTGAAATATTAGTCTAGAATGCCAATAGAAATTATGTTGGGACAATTCAATTGCCTTCCTTAAAATAGCTTTCGATAATGATATTTGCTCCTGTTGTTCATACAACGCCGACAAAACGCTTGCGGCTTCAAACTTGAAATCGTCAAACGAGTTTATTGCTTGCGACAGCATCCACTAAAAAAGTTATTATTACCATAAATCAAGTCTTATTAACCTGCATCGTTACGGCTTGCTCTAAATGGTTTGTAGCCAGGTTGGTATTCTTCGTGTGGCTTAAAAGGATATTTCCTAGTTGCAAGTGAGTCCTAGCTTCCACTATTTCAGGCGGTTTAAAGTTAAATACAGCCTGCAAACACTGAATGCACAATTTTATCATTGGAGGACTAGAAGTACGGAAGTGCTCCGCTAAACCTAAAAGGGAGAGGTACCAGGCATCTTGGGACGAGGCCATTTTATTCGGGACTTTGCTAGTCAATGTAATGCGATTTTAAATCTATAAATCTAGTAGCACTTATTACAGATATTATGTTATTCATTTTATGAATCATAGACAAACTCTTTGGGTTTGTCTATGTTATGAATCTTGTTTACTGTTGTTTTATAAACTTTAGTAACCTAACCTATATATAAAACTATTTTCATTTTCACAAAATATAAATGTTAGGTTAACTATTTTTTAAACTGTGACCCATAGAGATCATATATATAGGTAGGATGCTGAACAATCCCTTTTATGGCAAATTGTGGATTTGCGCGTGGGCCTATGGAACATGCGCATTAGACCTTCAGACCGCGCAATTCAAAACGGTAGTTGTTTTACTGAATTACTATCTCCCTACAAACTTGTATATTGATAATAAATTAAGCTCACCTCAACGTGGACTGGTCAAGACTTCGATAACTACAACTAGGGTTCCTTTATTAGGAGATAATCCAGTAAATTTAATCGGATTTATATGGGTAATAATGCAATTCATTAGGTAAGAAAATTTTCTTTATCCATCGATAGTACACCATAGTGAAAGCTTAAATCCGAGTTTTCGACCATCAACCCCGTGCATGTTATTCGCCATCTTGAATTTAGGGGTTAATTAGTTTTTCGCCAATAACAAGTGTATTTTTAATTTTAACCGAAAAATAGTCGACGCCATTTTTGAAGGAAAAAAGGTGCTCTACAAATTTGTTCTCTTGACAATTTCTTGAATTTTGTATATATAACAAGTTATAATAAAATAATCGAGAAAAAAGGGGTTCCAATTTTTTTCACATCTAATAACTTTTTTTCTGATAACGACAGCGCAAAATATTCTTAACAAAAGTTGTTCACTACGAAATCATCTATGATATTTGTCTAAACAACTTTTTTCTATCAGCCATAGTTTATTTCCGATAGCGTCTCAAAGTTGCGCGCAACGTCTCCTAGCACCTCGTAGCGCCCATAAGTACGCGCGTTATTCCTTGCCTGTACCTTCCAAAATTTCCCAAGTTTTTTATACCTGACTGTTCTTTGACATATAGTTATGTAGAGCATAATAATTAATTGTGTCCGCGCGTCGTAGTTTATCGTCCAAGGACGAAAAATTGAGTTTTTCGGAGGGATGCAAGATGCAGACTTCACCAGCCAGGAGTTACTCCTGGGTTTCTAACTAGTTTTCGTCCGTGTATCATACAAGATCAGAAGGTTAGATTTTATTACAATAAATCCTAGTTACCTATAAACTTCGGCCATGGAACAAAGCAAACTATTGAACTGTCAATATGCCTGAGCAGTAATTCAGTTTTATACTGGAACGTTCGTTGTGCTAGCGAGAAACCATGAGCGATTATTTTATGTGCCAACGAACGTTCAAGTATATAGGTACTGAATTTCTGTTCAGACGCATTGACAGTTCAATAGTTAATTCTGTTCCATGGCCGACTAGAACTTAAAAGTTAACTAAGATTTATTGTAATGAAAAATAAACAGTATTATTTCTGATCTTAATTTTATACTTTTTGAAATAAGTATATACAGGCTGGCCCATTTGAAATGGAAGCACCCTCGTAAATTTTTTATTTTTCATCCCATTTTAGCAGGTTTTTTTTCTAAAGATAGATCACAAAAAACTCTACTTTGGTGCAAAATTTCAGGCCTTAATCTCAATTTTTAAAATCTTATACCACAGCGTTAATCAGGACGCCCTAAAACGCCCCTATACCTAATTTGAACAAAAAATATACAAGGAGTTCCATTCTGCAGGGTGTCACAGTTGAGCAAAATATTAATTTTAAAGGGATAGTGAACAGGACTACTCAGTGTTGGTGTGCAAAGATTCGATACAAAAATGTACAGGGTATTTTTCTCTGGGCCATCTCAAAATGCTGAATTTTTATGAAACTTTATAGGGATCAAGAGTGCCCGGAATCATTGAAAAAATATTAATAAACACAAAAGTAATTTATTTCTTTACGAAATGCCAACCAAGAAATAAAAATAATTTAAATTGTTGCAACTTTATTAATAAAGTTTCCTGTTGTGGCACACCAGCCACCTTAACTCATATGGACTTACTAACTCTCAGGCTTCTATATTATTTTTAGACTTAGTTCGTTTATAGTGTCTGCGGCGGTTTTGAATACTCGATTTTTTACCCCAAAAATTTAGCATTTTGAGATGGCACAGAGAAAGACACATATTTTCTATTGGATCTTTTACATACCAACATTTTGAGTGGTCCTGTTGACCATTCAACTGTTTTAAGGGGATTCAATGGCACATACTTATTGACTTGCCAGATGATGTCTTTAAAATTCCTATTTTGCTTAACTTTGACAACCCGCAGAAAGAAACTCCCTGTATATTTTGTGTTCAAATTTGGTATATGGGGGTTTTACGGTGTCCTGATTAACACTGAGGTGATCTAATTTTTTTTTGCAAGGTACAGGCAAGGTATAGCGCGCGTACTTGGGCGCTACGAGGTGCCAGGAGACGTTATCATAAGTGATTTAGTAGTGAACAACTTTTGTTAAGAAAATTTCGCGCTGTCGTTAGCAGAAAAAAAAATTAGATGTGAAAAAAATTGCAACCCCTTTTTTTTCGATAATTTTCTTATAACTTGTTATATATGCAAAATTTAAGAAAATGCCAAGAGAACAAATTTGCAGAGCACCTTTTTTCCTTCAAAAATGGTGGCGGCTATTTTTTACGTAAAAATAAAAATACAGCTGTTATTGGCGAAAAACTAATTTACCCCTAAATTCAAGATGGCGGAAAACCTGCATGGGGTTGATGGTCGAAAACTCGGATTTAAGTTTTCTACATGGTGTACTATCGATGGATAAAAAAAATTTTCTTACCCAATGAATTGCAATATTAAACCTTAAAATTACTGGACTAAGAGTTGTTTCAATCAACTGTCATCATCAAATTTCAATTGGTTTTGCATAAAAGTAGTGACTCTGAGGTAAAGCAAAAACCATGTGGTATGTTGCCTCATAGGCTTGCAAGTAAAATTTTGAGAGAGGAATCAAAGCAGTATGAAAATTTGACACTAACGACAAAATCCCCCTTTTAAATTCAAAATAATTCAAGAAGATTATAAAATATGCACATAAACTTGCAATCATCCGTTGCAAGTCACCAAAGAGTGCCTTTTGCAAAACTAATATGTGGTTCAAGGTTCAGTGCGCATTTGAGCAAAAGCAAAGGTAACTCTGAGAATTATTATTATTTGAAATGATTCCAGTATCACAAAATGTTCCACAAAGTTATTATTATAAGAGATGGTAATGCAGAGGTCTTATAGAATAAATGAAGACTAAACTCAATAAAGTAACAACTGCGAGATGATATAACACATAATATATAAGGTAGATACCTAAATATAGTCACTCTAAGTAATAACTATATACCTTTATATACTTAGTAAGATAATATTATATTATTTTAGATTACAAATTTAACTCAAAATTCCTGGTGCACAGCCACCAATAACTATTTTGGATGATATATAAAAAGCAGAACATCCCGTTGCAGCCCTAATGGTGAAAAAATTATTGGATGAATTGGACAGACGTAAATTAAAAGCAGAGCGGAGGCTACATAGAAGATTTTGCCTTTGCCATTGTTCGGATATATTTTCCAAATTAAAAACAAGCTGAAAGAATGATTGCATTTTCTATGTATTCTCTTGAAATATCTTACCTATCGAAGATATATACTTACCAAATTATGAAATAAAATTGTGATTACCTACCTAAATTGGAAATCAGGAACCTTTGGCACTTAGAAAATACTTATTTTGCTTAATTCCACACACCAAAACTTTGTTTTTACACTCGACGCGCGTTTCGCTAACCGTGTTAGTATCATCAAGAGATGATTAAGTCTATTGAAGATGAAGTCTAATGATTATACTTAATGATCTCCTGATGATGTTAACATGGTTAGCGAAACTCGCCTGCAAAAACAAAGTTTTCCGCAAAAGAAGTATTACCTACACCTACCTAGTTTATTTTACCATTTTATTTGGTATGGGCATAATCAAAAATCATGGTTTAAAATAGTAAAAAAACGATATATTAGACTTTTGATGAAGGCGCCGGTATTCATTTTAATCTGTAAAACTTGAATACTCTATATTCTTTCCCACACCTCCACCCATGTTCATTTTTTATCATGATGTCAGCTGATGACTTTGACTATCTTTATTACCTAAAATATGCTCTTGATTTGCGTTGCTACAGAAACAATCCAAACATTTCTTCCCCAAAGGATGGAAGCATTTATTTTATTTGTTACCTGTACAAGCAATATTACAAGCCAGTGTTTTGTTTTATAGGTTATGAAAACCTTGGGAATAATAATAATTCCAGTGCATGTGCCTTTAAGATCTTATGATTAAAATGAAGACAGAGATGTTTTTACTAAATTTTCGCCAGGTAAAATGTTATTAGATTGTATGCTATACAACTTAAAAAAATACGAAATCTAACGTCACTTTCGCTGTCGGCAACCCCTTCTTAATCGATATTTTAGACTTTTGGTGAAGGCGCGGGTATTAATTTTAATATCTAAAACTCCATTCCCTTCCCAGACCTCCAGCACAGACCTATATAGCTTCGCTAGCTATATATGTCTGTGCCTCCAGCCATGTTCAGTTTTTGAAGTATCATGTTGCCAGCTGATGACTTTGACTATCTTTATAACCTGAAATATGCTCTTGATTTACGTTGCTACAGAAATATAATCGAAACATTTCTTCCCTAATTAAGGAGAGAAGATATATATCTTATTCGTAAGTTACGTAAATGTAATTGGCTGCACTCCTAAGTTAACCCCAGTTAACCCTGAAAAAATCAGCTTGTTTTAAAGAATTTTTTTTTTCACCCTTATAAAGCACTTTAGCTAGTGGTGATCTTTTACCTATATCTCGTGAAGTATTGAAGTTAAAAAAAAACTTCATAAGGGAAAGTTGTAGAGAATGTAATACATAAGAAAAAAAATGTACACAAAAAAATTATTGCAAAACCACCCCTATTGCGGGGTTCGTAACACAACTTCGATGGTTATTTTTTGGGGTTATACTCAGGACGCTACCCACAACCAACCCTGAAAATATCTACCTGTTAAGAACTTTTTTTTTCTACCTCTATAATAAATGACAATTTTCTTGGACTAATAGTACCAGAGCATATTATAGTACTATACAGAGCATCTATATAGTACTGTTGATTGAGCACTCCATCGACGATAGTACCCAGTAAACCAAGTCGCCGCCATTGCTGAACGTTTTTATCGCTCGAGCTCAGACCACACTCGACCGGCAATGGAATGCCAGGATCAATAGTCCGGGAAAGATAGACATAAAAAGATGGAATAAGCGAAATTTTTCGCTCAGATTTTTGTAGGTTTTGAGGCCAGAAAACATATTATTATGTCACACACGCACATGCAACCACCAGCAACATACAGCTTTTTGAGATACTGAGATATTATATAATGTATATATAAAATTTTTCGCGTTTTTTGACTAAAAACTGCTAATATCTTAAAGATGGCATTTTTTCGAAAAAAGTTTCAAATGAAAGTACCCACCTAGTTTTCAAAATTAAATTTCCTATAAGATTTCTCCTATGAAAAATTTCAATTTTCCCAATCGCTTTCCCGTAAATGCGGAAAAACCATATGTATATATTTTAAATGAACTTATGTGAAAATTTATGTTTTGGAGCCAAAATAATGGTCAATAATTCATTTTTGAACAACAAAAGTGAATTAGAGAAAAAACTTGCGGAAAACTCTTGGAAAATCTATAGTTTTCAGAGGTTTGAATATTTATGAGCATCAAAACGTATCATTTTATAGGTTTTCAAGGGTGTACCTTAGGAATTAATTATATTATTAATGAATTTTAACAAGGAATTAGTTGATTTTAAAGAGCTGAGTGTTTGAGTACAAGGCATAACTAAACATAAATTTTCACATATCTGTAGTTCGTTTAAAATATATACATGCGGTTTAATAATAATTTATTTCCATTCCATTCATATAAATAAATACAATGTTCTCAATGACCCAACAGTCAATTAACATATTACCTTATATTGTATTTTACTTCCCCACACCTACGATACATGAAAATAAATAAATGAATAGTGTCTCCATCCTGAGATCCCCGCAAACAAAAGAGTAAAAGAGTAATAAGTTTAAATGAAACTTGTCCGCTACTTTTGCTTACGCTTTCACACCAGCACACTCTAACAATAATAAATCAAACTTAACAGATGATAATAATTACACTTAATTCTAATCATAATTCTAATGAAACAATTTATTATATTTTTTATAAGTTATTTATATTTCTCAGAAGCCAGTCATTAATTATTTCATATCATTTCATATCATTTTAAATCCTTTTGAAAATCTTTTATTTTTTTATCTCTACTGGAAGTAAGTTTTAAATTTTAGTACCTGCAAATAAGAAGCTTGGTTGTCCTTTAGTCTTTTGCGCCTTATGTATTTCTATGTTATCCATTTTTTTGTATCTAGTTGTGTATTCGTGAATCTTATTTAAAGGATTTAGTCTATTTGTTTTACACATATATAATATAGATGCTTTGTAGTATAAGGTCTGAATCTGAATATTCAGTATTTTTGTATCTTGGAATAGTTTGTTATAGTAGGATATCGCCGATCAAAATTATACATAATTTTTATAATGGATTTTTGAATAACTGCAATGTGTTCTAGATGGCATTTATAAGTTCCACCCCATCCAACAATACCATGTCAGTAGAGACTGAACTAATGCAAAATACATCCCTCTAAGTTGGTGGATTTGTAATATTGATTTTGTTTTTTTAAAAAGATAGAGGAGTGATCGTATTTTTTTTGTTAATGCTTGAGTGTGGTGGTTCCATTTTAAATGACTGTCTATTGTTATTCCTAGATATTTAGTATCAGTCACTTTCTGCTTTCTGTAGTCAGATCCTGTGTTCTGTGTGGCATATTAATTTGTAGTGTATTTTCCGCTGGCATATTTGTTATATTATTGCAAAAAGGCAAGTATACTGTTTTTTCTACATTTACTGTTAATAAATTATTGTCTAACCATTGGATTTTTTTTTTCAGGTCATTTTTCGTTATTTCTTCTACCTCTTCCCAACTACTTCCCTCAACAAATAGTACAGTGTCATCTGCAAATGATACTATTTGGCCTCGACAATTGATGGTAAGTAATTGATTGATATATAACAAGAAAATAATTGGCCCTACGACGGTCCCTTGAGGAATGACCCACGATATTTGGCTTTTATTGCTTACAACATTTTGAATCTCAACATACTGATATCTTTGTTTTAGGTAATTTGTTACTAATCGATTTGCGACACCCCGTATGCCCAAGTAATTTAATCTCTCTTATAGGAAATTTAATTTTGAACTACTTTCATTTCAGTCATTAGCCAAATATGGGGCGTCATAAAATTTGAACTACTGCTCTCATTTAAAATAATGAATTTTAGAAAACAAAACAGATCATGACCTGGAAAAATTGTACTGTGTTCGAAGTTCTGTCTATAAAATTTGCTGGAAAAAAGGGTCACTAGAAGATGAAAGTCCAAATAAGTATATGTTATATTGGAATTTACTATTAAATATTTCGATAATTATACTTTGCGCAGTTGGTTGTATAAGATTTTAGATTTTGTTATGCACATATCGGGACGTTTGGAACAAGAAATAATAAAACACCAATTTTACAAAATGCCTTTATTGCTACAGGGAACATTAACAATTTTGCTGCCAAAGATCATTTCAAGTGTGTAATTTGTAATTTCATTTATCACAGACAAGTTGCAATGGCCTTGAAATGATCCAACACAACAAAATCAACTGACAAAACAAAACACAAACTCGGTACAAAACTTAAACTTTATTCTTGTCTTAACTATTAAAAACAACAGCTGCTAAGCACAGACAAATAAAATATTAACTAAACATAAAAACAAAACTTAACGGTGATAAGTCTTTTAACTCCGCGCTCAGCAGCTGGGTAAGGAATATAACCAGGCGTCATAATAAGTATGAGATAAGTGAATTACCACTCTTCGTCTGCCTGCTCAGCAGGCTGAGTGACAAAGTTCTGTGCACGACCATAATCGTCCTGAAATAGAAATTTTAAATATACCCGAATTTCTAAGAAACAATATTAAGACTATTTACTTACCCCTCTAATGTCGCGGCCCCCAAAGCTATCTTGCCCACCATATCCGCCTCCACTTCCTGATAGGAAGGCGGGCACTTCCTGGCCAGCCTGCTTTAGGATAATGGCGAGTCCACCAGCTACTGCGGAATCGTTGTCAGCATCGAAGAAACTAGTAGCTTTGCCACGATTCCCTAAGAAAAGAAAACTAAGGTTATTAACTAAATGGAGTATGACCATAGAAGAATTTACTACGCCAAGAAGGCCAATCCTTATGGGAGCACTAGAATCATGCTGCGGGTTTCAGTCAGTGCAATATTCGCATTTTCCAGGGACCCTTGGTCCCTGGCATTTTCGAAGCCCGAGCGGGCGATAAATACGAGCGCGGTTGCCACATCGACTGGCAGTCGACGGCGCGGTGCGGCGAGCGAGCTTGCCGCCTGCCGGCCGGCCGCTCCAGTAGAACCGATCCGTTCGGAATCAGATATGCGAATGCGCTACGCTGAGTGATGTGGCAACGTTGCATGTCGGACTACGCCGAACTTTACCGAATGGATACTGGCTTCCAGGGCGGGTATCCATTTGGGGGGTCAAAAATTTAACATTGGAATGGTTTTCTTGGCGTAGTAGATTCTTCTATGGTATGACGTAATCATCAGATTCAGCAACAGAGATGAGAATCCTGTCTTCTTGAGAGTTCTGAATTTACCAGTCCTATGCATGGACTGGGTACATCCTGAACTAACACTATATTAAAGACCCAAGCATGACGTCATAATTTCATTGTTTTAGGAAGGAAAATTAAGGAAACAGACCTCAGTCCCACAATTTCTTTTTAATTCAAGTTACATCATCAGGCTAAAGCTATAGTAAAAGGAGAATAAAGCTAAAAAAGGTCAGCAGCACTACTAATAAATGACTAATATTAATTTTATCACTTAATGAGTAAAAAATTCGTTCTTTTACTTACAAATATCATCAAGAGCTGTACAGTTCTAAGATTGGAGTCTATTATAGTCATTGCACTAACTACTAGCCTTTATATAACTAAAATTAAAAGGTAAGACAAACTAAGACAAGGTACATACAGATTAAAATTCTTGTTAGGTCTATCTACGGCGGCGTAATAGCTGTAGGTGTTTCGAAGTGATTTTCGATTTTTTGGAAACCTCTCTCCTGGCTACAACTTAAACAGGGTGAATCCATTTTTTGTAGCAGGACTTTAACAGGTCATAGGTCTTCAAAAAATAACCGCACTTTCTTCTATAAACTATATCATTTTAACGCCTTATAAAAAAGTTACAGTGTTAAAATTGTAAGAAATATGTGGACTTTATTGAATATTTACCAAACTAGTTGAGATATTTAAGTCATATTTGGTATACGCTATAAAGGCACGGGTTAGCATAAAACCTGTTAATATCGAACATCTTGCACAACCAGTGGCGGAGAAGTGGGTAAATAGTAAAATTATTTTTAGAAAAAAAAATGAATCACCTTGTATTGTAATAAAAGGTATTGAATTTTTTGTGTAGATTTTAATTGCATACAAAAATGTCCTCTTGGTATTTGTTCGCATGTGTTCTAGTTTAATGGCAAATTTCATTTTTTTGTATTATTTAGGGGTATTTCTGAAAATAATCTAAAAAAATTGCTCCATAAGTAACACTTAAAGTAGAAATAATGTGTTTGCTACTTTAAATAAAGTAACTTTTTCCAATAAACTTACCTATTTAAGGCTATACTTTTGAAGTTACAGGGTCTAAAACATTTAAGGATGATATAATTAAGGTTACGCTCTGTATCTTGAAAAGTAAAGCCTTGAATGGGTTAGTTTATTGGAAAAAGTTACTTTATTTAAAGTAAGAAACACGTTTTTTCTACTTTAAGTGTTACTTATGGAGCAAATTTTTTAGATATTTTTTCAGAAATCCCACGAAATAATACAAAAAATGAAATTTGCCATTAAACTATAACACATGCGAACAAATACCAAGAGGACATTTTTGTCTGCAATTAAAATCTACATAAAAAATTCAATACCTTTTGTTAAAATACAATGTGATTCATTTTTTTTTTCTAAGAATAATTTTACTAATTACCCACTTCTCCACCACTGGTTGTGCAATATGTTCGAAATTAACAGGTTTTATGCTAACCCATGCCGTTTTAACGTGTACCAAATATGACTTAAATATCTCAACTAGTTTGGTAAATATTTAATAAAGTCTGCAAATTTTTTCCAACTTTAACACCCTGTAGCTTTTTTCTAAGGCCTTAAAAACATATAGTTTATAAGAAAAAGTGCCATTCTTTTTTGAAAATCTAAACCTATTAAAGTCCTGCTACAAAAAACTGATTCACCCTGTATACAGGGTTAACTATCACTTAGTACAAAAATTTTTATGGCAGATAAAGAAAAATTAGACTTGCCAAAATAAATTTTCAAAAATTTTCTAACATTTGTCTTAAGCCTAAAAAAATTTTTTTTCAAATTGTATTAAACCCCTCAAAAAACGCCGCCTATGGACGCCCGCGCGACATGTCTAAAAATTTCGCGTATGTCAATAGCGCGGCGTTGCCACGTCTATCAATTTATCCGAGGATTCACCACAAAATTTCGATTTCCTTTTAAAAACGATTACTTTCTAAGGAACATGTAGAATGCCTATGAAACACCTACCTTACTGACATTTCCAGGATTGTTTGCACCATTTTCTGTTTTCTTGCTTTTTTACATTAAAAGTCACACAACACAACATTCACATTTTCTAAATCTGTTGGGGATCTCTTGGTTTCCCTCTGCTATTCCTTTTGTTTGAAGCGAGGTACTCAGCCTGACGACCACGACGAGGTAGATCCCCTCCGCCAGGAAAACCCCGAAGGGTAACCAAAAAATCACAACTGCACTAGCACACATTGCACATGCAAAGCACTACAGTAGCTGTTCAAAGGGGCCGCCGTTAACTTCGATGCACAAATTCACTCGGTTAACTAAAGAAGTCCGGATACGTGCAAAAAGTCCATGATTATTCCGGATTTGAACAGCTGCACCTTCAATTCGTTCACGTAACTGCTGCTCGTTGTCGATTTCCTGCTCGTACACAATCGCCTTCATGAATCCCCAAATACAAAAATCCATTGGATTCAAGTCTGGTGATCGCGGCGGCCATGCAATGGGCCCTCCTCTTCCGATCCAACGGTTGGGGCATTGGTCGTCTAAAAGTGCACGAACAGGTCTCGCAAAATGGGCTGGTGCACCATCGTGCATAAACCACATGTCATGCAGTACTTGTAGTGGCAAATTATCAAACAAAACATTTGTCAGAAAATACAAGTATCGTTCAGCGTTTAAATTTTCCGGTAGAATGTATGGTCCAATTAATCGATCTCCATAAACTCCTGCCCAAACATTGATGGAAAACCGACGTTGGAAATTAAACCGCCGAACAGCATGTGGGTTCTCATCGGACCAAATATGGCTGTTGTGTCTAAAAAAAAACAACAAAAATTAGAAATATTCACAATTTTGGCGAAGGCGTTAGGATTGACATAGCCAATTTTATAATAAATAAAAAAGATAATATGGAAGAGAGAAAGCTATAAGTAAGTAAAAATTTACATACGTGTAAACCCCAGCACGTGTGAAGCAGCATTCGTCTGTCCAAAGAATGTTGAAAACAAAGTTTGGGTCTTGGGCGATTCGATCACGTAGCCAAGTGCAGTAGGTCATTCTCACCGGAAAATCATTTGCTTCTAATGCTTGGACCTTTTGTATGTGATAAGGGTGAAGGCCGTTTTCCCTTAGAATCCTCCATGCCTGTAAATAATTTTATTGTTACATTTTAAATTTTATGTAGGTATTAGGTGCAAGCAAAGACAATCCCATCACATGGGATAGTCTTTGGTAGAAGTCAGTTTTATTGGTTTTATTTTACTTGCCTTGTTCTGAGATATTCCCAATCTCCTTGCAATAGCTGTAGTGCTTATGGAAGGTTGCTCGCCCACCCCTTCGAGCTTGCAAAACACCAGTGTTTCGCATACGTTGTACAATGTTCACGAAAGTACGTGGGTTAGGCATATTTGCCCTGTTAGGAAAACGAATACGGTATTCTGCTGCAGCTCGATGTGCACTTTCATCGCATCTCCCGTACATTATAACCATGTCCGTTAACTCGGCGTTCGAATACTCCGGCATTTTCACAAAGACGCTGAACGATTTGCCGCGAAAATCAAGACCAAACTGGGAAATAACGCCATGTTACATTCGCAAATGCCCTCCGTCGGCTACTAGCCAAACTTGAAAAGGTTTGTTCCAACAGGACCAATAACCGTGCTCAAGCACGTTCAGCGCATGCGCACTACCCCACTGGCTGTTCCAACTGAATTATGTACCTACCGACACGGGACGATACACGCACTGTTCCAGCCGATTTATGGATCATTTGTGTATCGTCCTTGTACGATAAAAACGGTCCCTGGTCTAAAGCAATAACCGCGTGTACTGACATGCGCAGTGTATAGTCATGTGACAGAGATAAACAATAACCTCATATTTTTGTTTTTACGTAGATGGTTTTAAATCGATGGCTGGGATCGTGTTTTTTATTTCTTGTTGGTTTTTGGCTTGTTGGGTAGGGCGGGGAATCGTTGAACAATAATTTTTTAGAGTAAAGAGTGAGGTTAGCCCACCGAACATTCGGTTAGCCACATATTAAACACGCAGGTTAGGTGCGGTCACAAAACGTGATTTGGTCGATTTGATTCACAATCCGTTCCATCTGAAATTTTCTTTGGGATCGCACATGAACGGTGCAAAACTAGCGCATGCGTTCTTTAAGGGTTATCATCTAGTTCATGTACAGTTCTGTGACGGTACGTAAATTCGAGTTGGAACAAATGATCCCAAAGAAAATTTCAGATGGAACGGATTGTGAATCAAATCGACCAAATCATATTTGTGACCGCACCTAACCTGCGTGTTTAATATGTGGCTAACCGAATGTTCGGTGGGCTAACCTCACTCTTTACTCTAAAAAATTATTGTTCAACGATTCCCCGCCCTACCCAACAAGCCAAAAACCAACAAGAAATAAAAAACACGATCCCAGCCATCGATTTAAAACCATCTACGTAAAAACAAAAATATGAGGTTATTGTTTATCTCTGTCACATGACTATACACTGCGCATGTCAGTACACGCGGTTATTGCTTTAGACCAGGGACCGTTTTTATCGTACAAGGACGATACACAAATGATCCATAAATCGGCTGGAACAGTGCGTGTATCGTCCCGTGTCGGTAGGTACATAATTCAGTTGGAACAGCCAGTGGGGTAGTGCGCATGCGCTGAACGTGCTTGAGCACGGTTATTGGCCCTGTTGGAACAAACCTTGTATGTACAGTTAGTTGCCTAGCTAGGAAGTTATGAAATGACGAACGGGGCAACGCGGAGCAGTCGAAAAAACGTTTCATAGACTCGACCGGGCCGATACGTCGCTTAATTCATACCGCCGAGGCTTCAGAACAATAAATCCTTTATCTATGCTTCAGAAGAGGTTAGATGGTGGACAAGAATTCATCAGAGGAGCTCCGGGGGTATTAAGGGAGACGGCTTGTGGTGTCGCGGTAATGAGCTTTCCGCGAGAGTAGGAACCGGTCCGGATACGAGCTAAGGTAAGGGGAATCTAATAGCGCTGCATCTGTACAGATTCAAATCGATTGTTATTTATGTATTTTTTAAATTTGTTTGAGTAAAAAGGTATTTTCACCGTTCCTAAATCAACGGCAACACCGCGGAAAATCACTTCAGCTGTCAGTACCTTCAGAAGCCAAATTGGATGACGTCATTAAAGGCGGGGATTTACAGGGAAAATAGGGGTCTTTACCCGTTTTTTTAAAGATCGTAAAAAAAATCTAAAAATATTTTTCTATGTTTTCTTAAGCCATCCTGCGCACGTGGTAAAATTTTTTGTACTAAGTCATAGTTAACCCTGTATATCGACAAATTTAATCAACTATTTTTATAGATTTCTTGGCGTAGAATCGAATGGAATAATTAGTTTTTTGGTAGCGTTAATAGTTTTTGAGATATGAACTATGGTTTCCAAAAAATATATATATATAACTTTGGTTCATATCTCAAAAACTAATAACGCTACCAAAAATCTAATTATTCCATTCGATTCTACGCCAATAAATCTATAAAAATAGTCAATTACATTTGTCGATATATATAAGTTGTAGCCAGGAGAGAGGTTTCCAAAAAATCGAAAATTTCAGTTCTGCGCCAATGCGCGGAAACTATAAAACTTATCTAAAATCTGATAGGTCCACCAAATTCCTCTCAAAAAAGCAGTACAGTGACGTGAAAACCGCAACCCTCTAGCTTTAATAATAACCGAGATTTTTGAGAAAAACACCCAAAAACACCCAAAATGGGACACCCTGTAGAACGAAAGAACGAATTTTTTACTCATTAAGTGATAAAATTAATATTAGTCATTTATTAGTAGTGCTGCTGACCTTTTTTAGCTTTATTCTCCTTTTATTATAGCTTTAGCCTGATGAAGTAACTTTGGGAGTTACGAAACCGGTAGCTTTTTGAATTAAAAAGAAATTGTGGGACTGAGGTCTGTTTCCTTAATTTTCCTTCCTAAAATATGAATAACCCACATGGGGTCCCTCTTTAATTAATTTCATTGTTGTTTGCAAAAAAAAGTGGTGCTATTATACAAAAAAAATTATTATAGGTTATAGGGTGGTAGTCTGTGGTTATAGGTATGTCAGTTTCTGCTGTATGTAATAAATATATTTTAAATATCCCCCTTTACTACCATGTACGTTCCTTTTTACAGTAACAAATGGACTAATACACTTTTATTTTTTCTTAGTTTTTATCACTAAGTTTTGTTAATAGCATCTGTTTGTTCCAGCGCTGGGTGCTAAGTGCCAAGTTTAAAAAACGAATTCTCTCAATTTTTTACTTTTGCCCAAAAAGCTAAACTTTTTAATTGGGAGGTACCTAGTCAGAAATTTAAAAAAATAAATTGAATGTTTGTGGTACAAAATTGAGCCACAGGCGAAAATTTTTCAAATATTCAAGGTCAAACAGTTTAAATTAACGAAAAGGAATTCTAAGCAAAACATATTCTTGTTAACTGGTGGTATTTTTTCTTGTTAACTGGTGGTATTTTTTTTTTCACTCTATGACTCATAACATTTGTAGCCAAGAAGTCCTATTCAGTCTTCTTTTATAGAACAACTGTTACCAATAGAAATTTCGAAATTTGTTTTAGTGTGAGCCCATAAAAATTATTGCTTTTTAAACCAGCTATACAAAAGAAAGCAGAGGTGTTCAGGGTCGGGTAACTACGTGCGCAGTAGGCGAAAATTTTTAAAAATTTAAAGCACAGATAGGTTAAAAGAGGTATAGAAAATTACAAAATCATAACAGATAATGTATTTTTCATCTTTTCTCAATGTAGGGGGCTTGAACCCCCAAACCATATACTTACAGCCCTGTGCTTATGCAAGGCAAAAGTCAGGTGTTGTGGAATCAGTAGTTATAGCTACTTGACAATAAGAAGTATATTTTTCAATAAATGTATAATGTTACACATTATTACATGTCAATTTTCCAATTATATTTAATCAATGAATCAGTGTTGTATATTCTGGGAGTGGGAGTAAAATCTTCAACATACAGATGAATAAGATGATGAATAGGAGAACGTTTCAGATGTTATGTTTGCAGACGCCGATCATAATGAAGGTGTCGCGTCGTGAGCGACATAGCAACAAAATGTGATTTATTTTTAGTTATTAGACCAGCTTATACCGCCTCCTAAAATTCACCGCCGGGTGCTATTAGCGCCCTAGCACCCCCCTAAAACCGGCGCTGGTTTGTTCACAAAACCCCAACTAATTAATTTTTTTCAGTTTAACCAAAAACTCGAATTACAATTCAAATTATTTTCCTTCACAGCGTCGTGAAGGATATATTATAAATTACTGGGGAAAAATGCTACCTGAAATGAACCATAATTACATATTATAATTACATATTATATTTCTTGATATCTATTAAATTGATTATTTTGTGAACCACAAATAATAAAATAATTATTTAAATTCAAATTAAAATTATCTACATTTTAAAAGAACGCAATAGAACTTAATGAATTGCCCCCGTGTGCAAGTTCCAAGGCACTGTTCTTTCTAGCTTCTTTCCGCAACATTGCAGTCTTCCCAGGTTGGTATCCACAGAGATTGTATACAGGGGGATTCAGGCATGATGTAAAGAAATTTAAGCACACATGAAAAAAAGGGCTTAATACAAATCCGAATTAAAAAAAAAATCAAAAAAATTAAAAAAATTAAGGAGTATATAAAACCCCGACTAAGCTTCATTTTTATCATTAATGCCGTAAACTATGAGAAATTGTTGAGTAAAATTCTGTTGTCGGACTTCCATTGTCTTTATTTGTTTTATTTGTTTATTTGCTTGAGAAAGGTCAAAGATAACCACTGTCATGTATTTTCAAACAAATAAAGACAATGGAAGTCCAACAACAGAATTTTACTCAAGAAGCCACCTTGTCTACCACCTTCAGTCAACAGTAGAAATTATTTTAATTCTTGTTGTCAAACTGATGCCAAATGTGTGCATAAATAGTTATTTATGTACCAAGGCAAATAAACCACATGAGTCATAAAAAGAACTTCAGTGCTGAGGTACATATTATATTTTTTTTGAAATCGGAAAAAAAATGTTTTATTAGGCAAGAAAATAATATTAAGGGATCACCCGTCCATGAACCGACTACGCGCGGCGTTGCTTGACTTTGACGATCGCTCTACCTAGGACAAGTATGATGAGACACGGCACCTTCTGACAGAAAAACCAAACTGCTGCTTCTTGTGCAGCCTACACAACAAATCTATTGATATTCAAATTTACTAAAATATGTATACTGAAGGATTGCGCTTCTATAGGAAACAATTTCGCAATGTGTACGAAAAGTTAAATGAGCCTTTATCGGCCGGGTTTTGAATATTTGGTCCAGGGACCCTTTAAAGTAAGGGGACCCAGCATTATACTTTCCAAAGAGAGGCCGTTTCTTTCCCCATTCTAATGGTCTCAATGATGCCAACTATGCCATTTTATTGGAGAATCTATGGACATAACAGGTACTTTGATTGTTAGTAAAAATTAATATGATTTATAAAAATTAGACTTGACAATGTTCTGTCAACAAACAGAATATGGCAAGTGCCAAATGAATCAAATTTATATTATATATGAATTTGGCTTCCTGCAATTATTTCCAGGAATTTAAGTAATATAAGTAAGGTAAGTCAGTGCTGATTTTGCTTATTTGAGAATTTGTCGCTATTGCACCTTGTTACCAGGTTCCTCAAACCATTTGCAATATGTAGGTATAATAGGTACGTACTTGAACTTTCTTTTCTTGTTGAATGTATCTACCCAAAGAACTTTCACAGATTTCGGGATGGACTAATAAGATTAGGTCTTGTACTTAGTTCTAATCTTGTAGTTTTTCTCGGTGCTCATTTTTGTAATTTTATTTCTCTCCCAAGGTACCTCACAAACGTAAAATGAACTTATAGTTGTAGATAAAAACTGTTTAAAGAAAGACCTGACTGAAGCTACCTGCTTAATAATTTAATATTCAGGAAATACCATTTTTGTTTTGAACTACTTACTTATACGTAATGCCCACGTAATGGGAATTGCAGGATTACTAAAGGTGAGACAAGAAAAATCTGGTTGCAATTATTGGGACTACTACAGGCGGCCGCATTACCTTTAACTGACTATCTGGAAGTTTGAAAACTTAAAAATTGTGAATTATGATGGGAAATATTTTGCCTCCTTTGGAATCTATGGCACTGGCATGTCACATAAAACTTGATGGCAGTTGGTTCACTTTTCCTATGTGATAGACTGTGACATGCTGGGTCCCCTTATTTTAAAGAGTCCCTGATTTGGTCACTTTTGACGGGCGATTTCTCCGCGTCTGACGTTTCATGTTTACAACTCGCCAAGACCTACTTATTGAAAAAATCGTACAATAATGGGCTACATGTAAAATAAATAACGGGTCTTTCAACAAAGATTTAGAGCATGAACCCAACATTTATTTTACATCATATCAAGAAAAAAATATTAAATTTACCAAGAACCTACTATAATGGATAGCAACAAAATCTTCATGCAAAAATATGATCAATGGGTCTGTTTCACACTTTTTTTTTATTATGAATCCTAATAGTAAATAAAACACGAAAATATTTTTTCCGATTTTTTTCGGCCGGGAAATGCCCTAAAACCGTTTTTGAAATTCAAATTCCTTGGGCCTGTGATGTCACGGGCCCAAAAAGCTGATTGGCTATTGTTTTGCGACGTTGACACGATTTACGGTAATATCGATATGTTTCTATTTGAGATTTGTGAAGACTGAAGAAGAAGAAGAAAATTTAACTAACTTATATTTTGTGGCAAAAACCAAATAGACATAACAGATGACCTCAATATCGGGGAGCGGCGCGGCGGTGCACGAGTGGGTGGGTCTTTCGTGGTACCCCACGCTTTGGCACCGTACGTTGCCCCATAGTGGCTAGATTGCTCGAAAAAAGCAGAGGCCATAAAAAAAGAAATAAAAAACAACCTCAATATCAATTAATTTAATAATATACCAAAATCGCAATGTTTTTCCATTTTTTGAGTTAAAAGTTACTTGCAGAATGATCACCAACTTGTAAGTTGTCCAAACCTAAATAAATTTGGTTTATAACAACATTTTTTCAGTCAACTATACATAATTTTGACAATCAAAATTTAATTTAAAACTCGAGATATTCTGACATTGTTGTTTTTTATTCTTAAAGCTAACTCTCGAATGTGTGTTCATAATCCCCTAAAATGGCTATCAAAAGGTTTTCCGGTTGACCAAAATATTCCTTTCTCCATTCTGTCAATTACGGGATCTATCACTTTTTTCAGTTGTTCAGGGAGGTAACAATATTGATAATGATAAATAAGTGCCTACACCATCCTTATTACAAGACCAATTAAATTTGATTTCAAATCAGCATACGGTAGACAGTTTAACTTTTAACTTTCGCAGGTTTTCAGAAAAAAAAAGTTTATTAGTTCGGTTTACATTAAAGACTGACAGAATGATATTACCAGCCCACAGATCGTTATAATTACGACACACGACCCACGAAACAACTACCTGTGTCTGTACGGTCGAGTTCGGACAACCCTTTTTACAACTGTCTTTCTCTAGAGAATCGATTTCGATTCAATGTGCACTGAGATTAGAACGGAGATCGAATTTTTGGGGCTCCGATTACTAGTATAACCGGCAACATCGCAAACGCAATTTCATTGCTCCAAATTAAGGCGGGCAGTTTAAAATTCTTATATATTTTTTTAGTTAATAACAAAACCAGGTATTGACGAGAAAGATGCTCAGGGGAATTTTATTAAAGAGTTATGTGATTAATTTCATTCTAGTAGTAAGAAATATCGAAATTTGATTGAGTGAACAAGGCCCATTCTAAGATGCCCATGGATGTACTGTTAATTTTTATATCAGGATAATGAAGCATTATTGATATGCATAAAACATTTGCGAAATTTATACTTGTAATAAAATTTCTGGGAAACCATACGAAATTCAAATTAAAACCGATGCACTTACCCACTCTCCCGGTACGGCCAATCCTGTGCACGTACTCGTCAACGCTCTTGGGCAGATCGTAGTTGATCACGTGCTGGATGCCCTCGATGTCGAGCCCTCTGGCGGCGACGCCCGTCGCCACCAGGATGTTGCAGGTGCCCTTCTTGAAGTCCCACAGGGCCTGCTCGCGCTCGCGCTGCAGCCTGTCCCCGTGGATGCTCGTGGTCTTGATGTCGTTCTCGCTGAGGAGGGTCGCCAGGAAGTCGGCATTGCGCTTGGTCTCGACAAATACGACGGTGCGCTCGCCCCGGCCTGCGCAATGAGGCGGGGAAATGACAGGGTAAATATGTTCCACAATAATACAGCACTGATGATAGCAAATCACGGGTGCAATTGAAGGGTTCAGTGCCAGAATGACCTAACCAGCAAATTGAGAACTTTTGATTGACTACATTTATCTCGACGCATTCGATCCGATTGAGAGAGGTTTGAATTCACTGGAGCAGACTCAAATAAGACGACGTAAACCCTACAGATTGAAATTCTATCAGATTTAAAATTTCAAGTCAAGCCGCTATTTCCAAACAGAAGTTGGCCAGAATGTGCACCAACGTACTGTGGAATAAGTATAATATGATAATGTCCCTAGGGAGGCTTGAAAACCGTAGGATTCAATGCTGATGATGTAAACGTAGAATAGGGTACTTGACAATATTTTTAATTGCTCTAAAATTGTACTCTGTTTACAGTAGATGCACCAACATAGCACGTAATAAATGAAACAACGGCTTTTAACCCTTATTTATTAATGATAATTAAAGACGAAGTTGCACAATTTTGTTCAGGCTGAAATCTACAGTTTCGTCGTTCTATTGTCTAGAACGCCAAATGTGGCAACTCTGTGCCTTTTAGGAGAAATGGAGCTGTAACGTTGCCGGTGCCCGTTTGCAATCATTCGTGGAACAAGGGCAAATTGCAGTTTTCTATTCAAGTATCTCCAGCTTGCCTATGAATATCTGTTACCTAATGTATTGAAACCTTTGAGCTTTAACTAACGCAATTGCACACACAAATTTTGTCACATAAAGACTATTTTATTACGCATATGTCCCGTATATTGACTCCTCTATATCAAAATGGTGTCTGTTTATGCTGCACACGCTGGAAACTTCATCTCTGCCACGTAACACTTTAGTTAAAATATCTGTATACGGAACATACTATAAATATTCAGGTACTAATAATGAGGGAAACATTCGCGTATTTGGCAACGTTACCCACCCACTTAGGCATCTAACAATATTCATATATCCACATGTCATCTAACACGTATGGTTTTCTGATCGGCAGATGACATCCCGTGACCCGTGATGTCAACTGTCATGCCGTATCTCGCTACATCAAAATATTAGTAGATAATATCTGTGTCATTTATTATAGTTTGTTATTGATATTTACTATTATATATTGTTTGCGGACCTAGTTATCGTGTTGTTAGATGTGTAAGGTAAGGTATCTTGGACCCTGAAAGGACAATCCCTAATTTGCCGAATTTTGATGTGTTTTTTTAGTAGCAAAATTTTTTCTTATAATCCGATGTTAGCTTCTGCCGAAATCCATGGAATAAAACTGCAAAGGTTTGTACCTACGTTGTAGTAATAGTACAGTATTATAAGTTATTAATAAAGAGATAACCTCGGCCTCGGGACCATCTTGAAGGTGCGTTTATGAAGGCGCCATAGTGCCCATAGTGCTTAGAAGTACTGAGCCCGAATTCCGGACTTTAGGTCCAACCTAGCCAAAAAAATTTACAGAAAAACGGTTGAATAAGTATTTACGAAAAAACCCTTCTAAATGTGGTTTCACAGGGCATCATAAGTCTGGGAGTTTGAGGTTACAATTTTGAAATTTCAACTTTCCTTGCAACTTTCACTGCCGAATAAGGTTATGTCTCAGAACACTTCAGTGGTATCGCTATGTTGCCAAATTGCCTATTTAAAACACTTGTGACGTCATAAGTGCTTTCCCGCCAAATTTCGAAGAAACTCTAACAATTTACTAATTGCGTAAATATATATTTTTTAAATAATCGTAAGGTCTTAGACAAGTGTCCAGGAATTGTTTTATCAAGTTTGTAAAATTTCGTCAAGTACCCTATTATAAAAGATTTGACATAACCGTTGACTGAAATATTCGGAAAGACTTGCAGGTCCTAAGAGAAAAATAGGCCTTCCAAATTCTCTGAGAATCCCGTAGAATACGCGTAGCCCTCTATCTCTCGCAGAATGAAACACCGCGTGTGCTGGCGGCCGGCTGTGCGTAGAAATCTTCCGTCGTCTGTGGATCTAAGCAGCTACCGGCGCTCGAGCGGCGGCCTTTACCCGAGGCAACGTTGTCGGATCGTGCAGAAAATCTTTGGAATTCCGAGACCGAGAGAAATTTTTAGAGCGTTAATCAATAATTTAGAAATTAATATGAAAATACTTATTGTAAACGATGCCATTTTGGTCGGGGGTGTATTTAATCAAAAAAATTACAGAACTTAACTACAAGTTGGGCATTTTTGCTTTCTTATAATGACTAGGTAGGTACCTATAGGGAATTAAGTACTGAAGTTTGTTTTAAATGTAGGTAAGTATAAAAGAACGTGTCGTACTAGGTTCTTCTATGATGTGGGCGACAATGATTAGGTTTTGGATTAGTTTTTTAATTTTTGAGTAATATTCTCTAAAAAAAAAAATTATTATGCTTGGTCACAGAATAACCAAAATTATATTGTTGAACCATTGTTGAATAAGCAACAATAACTACTCAAAAAGCGAGGATTTCCAATTAAATGTTCGTTATTTTTGGACTTTAAAATAATAATAAGATCATTATTACCACGCTGTCTGCACAACCGATTTTCTTGAAATTTTGGCTATCCCCCTATTTTCAAGGTCCCTAAACCCGAATTTGAGCTTGGTTTTTGGCGGTCGGACGTAATTTCCAAGAAAATGAATTTTCAAATTTTCTGTTCACGGTCACCTTTGCAATTATCTATAATTGATATGAATTTTTACTGTACGAGATTGAAACTGATCACCACACTATTTTGCACCTTTTGCAACATCCCGGGCGCCGAATATCGACCGAAAATAGCGTACCTACGTAAACACTGCATAAATAATTTTATTTCGCGAAGTTTCGATGTTGCGAAGGTGCAAAACAGCGGAGTGCGGAGTGATTAGTTTGAACCGCATACAGTAAAAATTCATTCTCATATTACCATGCATTATCGCCGGGAACAGTAAGGTGTCAAAAGGAAATTTGAAAGTTCATTTTCTCGGAAACTATGGCCGACCGCCAAAAACTAAGATTCGTGTCCAGGGACCTCGAAAATAGGGGAGAGCCAAAATTTCAAGAAAATCGTGGGGTGGGTTCCAGCATGGTAATCAACCAATCAAATCTAACACCGGTTAAAATAATAAGCCCTGCAGAAAAGTAAGGATACTTACAGAATCTAATATATAAATATTTCAAAATGTTCTTTTATATTTCCTCATCCAAAACTTTTACTGTATAAAAAAGGGGTTCTTGTAAAAATGGTAAAAATGGTAAACAAATTAAAAATGTAATCTACAACAGAGATAAAAAAAAACAAGCTTTTATTTAAGCTGTGTAGGTACTAAAAGGAATAAAATACGTTGAGGTAATTCCATAATTCGATGCCAAATTGCGACAATCTTTTTGAAATCAAAAAGCTTGTCGGGCGAAATGTTCCTAAAAAAGTACCGATAATTAGATCTATTGGATAGTGATTGATTGAAAGCAAGTATTTGCCGAAGTATCTATGTACAGGGTGTTTAGATTTGATCCGGAACACCCCTGTAAAGATTGCGAGGCGCTGCACGATTTTGATGATTATTTTTTTGTATGTGTCCTTGTGCACTCGTGGGACATATCGTCAAGGTGACAGCGCTATTCCACGGCCTGTTATGATTTTTTCGATGCGATTTTTTGAAAAGTACTATTAGGGATTTTTTTATAGGAAATCTATTATAGTAGATTTAATCAGCACCTCCCGAAACCCTAATGTTCCAAGTTTTATTAATTTACTTCGCCGACTAAAATTTCTACAGGTCCTTAAAGATGGGAAAATTATTTTTTTATTTCCGATTAAAAATCATGAGTGCTTTGGAAATATATCTGAAAATCGGGAAAACTTATTCATAAGAGTCCAAAAAATGTTCCATTAATAAAGAATACGGCAAAGAACACCGTTTTATCAATTTAAAATAATGCTTAAATAATATGCCATATTTAAGTCTGATTTATTCGACGCCATATTTTGGAAAATGATATTATTTTTTTTATCGGAAATCTGGCTGCGTAGCTTTATTCGGCACCCCATGAAGCCCCAATGTTTTATTAATTTACATCGCCGACTAACATTTCTAGGGGGAGAGTTGAGAAAATTGTTTTTTTTTAATTTTCATTTAAAAATTAGGAATACTTTGTAAAGATCTGAAAATCGGGTAATTAATCGAAACATCCCGAAAATTTTCCACTAATAGAGAAAACGGAAAACGAACACCATCCTACCGTTTTAAAATAATGCTTAAATATGGCATATATTTAAACATTATTTTGAAACGATAAAACCGTGTTATTTGCTGTATTCTTTATTAATGGGACATTTTTTGGACTGTTTTGAATAAGTTTGCCCGATTTTCAGATATTTCCAAAGCACTCTCGATTTTGAATTGAAAATAGAAAAATTAAATTTTCCCAATTATAAGGCCCTGTAAAAATGTTTAGTCAGAGATGTAAATTAATAAAACATGGGACATTAGGGTCTCAGGAGGTGCTAAATAAAGCTACGTTGTCACAGTTCCGATAAAAATATCCTAATAGCATTTTACAAAAAATCGCATCGAAAAAAATCATGACAGGAGGTGGAATAGCGCTATCACCTTGACGATATTATGCCCCATGAGTGCACAAGAACACTTCCTACCTATACATACAAAAAAATAATCATCAAAACCGTGTAGCCCATGACAATTTTATAGGGGTGTTCCGGATCAAATCTGAACACTGTATGTATTTTCTGTGCAGAGTGATCCAAATAAGATTTCCCCCTCTAACTTCTTTAAAAACTCTAAAAAAAAAACAATTGAACATTTACGAAAAAATTTACGAAAAAATCGGCCTACTTTTATTTATTTGTATTAATTTATTCGAAATTAACAATTCAATCTTGTACTAGTAGGCGTTGATAGTGGCAAGTTGATTTGACAATTCGCCGTTATAATTTCTTATTTATTTAACATTTTTATTTGTTTAACATTTATTTATTTATTTAACATAACAAAGTGTTAAAAAGTCGCAAATTCAGAAGATATTAAAACACAATATGAAAAATCCATACAAGCGAGTTTTTTATCATTTTTTGGAAGTCGGTGATGAAGCAAAATGTGTGGATTTTTGTTTGTGGGATGGCCGCATGGAAATGGAATTTCATAAAAACATAATGTTTTCTGATGAAATTTTTTCAACCAGTGGTGTTGTGGTTTCGCAACATTCGCGACATTACGACATTGGAGTGATTATAATCCGCATTTTCGGATCCCACGGGGGCGTCAGTACTTTACTAAAGTAAATGTGTGGTGTGCTATTCCTTATTACGGAATAATACAGTTTGTTCAGCGAATGTTCGGCCCTACAACTCACAACTCCCGTCCTTGTCTGGTTCGTGAATATACGAGCGATATCCGTCGTATAGTCATGAGTAAGACAAGGACGAGAGTTGTGACGTAGGGCCGAACATTCGCTGAACAAACTGTAATTCCATACTCCTTTAACACTTTTTGTAATGCGGATAGTTACTTATAGATATTATGTATTTAAGAAATGTCCTTGGCGGTTAGAAAACCTATACCGTTAGAATACCGTGGTTCATTTTATTTTCAACAAGATGGATGCCCAGGACATTGTGTGGCAAGTATAATTCTTAAGACAATAGACCAATAACTAAAATAAAAAATTAAATAAATAAAAATAGTCCCATTTTTTCGAAAATTGGTATTAGCGACTGCCTTTTACTATTGAACAACTTTTCCTTGTAACTTATTTCCACATCTTCACAAATAAGTGCACTTTACTCTTGTACCATTTCACTTTTTTAAAAAATTTTTAACATCCCGTACAAGAAATGTTAAATTTTTCTATGCCAATCTTACTTTAAGAACCAGCAAAATTTTTTATCAAGAGTAGGTAACTTTTTTCGATAAAATAAAAAAAATAAAAAAGGTTTTCATATTCAACACCTTTTCTGAGGACATACTGTATACCATGTCATACGTTTGCTTCAGCCGTTTTTACAATACAGGGCGTTTTCACGTTTAATTATCATGTTTTATAACCAACATTTTTTCTTATACTCATAATTTATCCACAAACGTTTCGTTTCCGAGATACAAGATGTGAAAACATGAAAAAGATGAAGGTTAAACACCCTGTCTGAAAAATGGCTGAAATAAACATATGACATATATATTATTATATCGTTGGGATGGGGATGAATCGTAGATTCCAAAAATTCAATAATTTATAGTATTTCCCATTCAAAAAACAATAGGTTCAGTCTATACTTTGAAAAGGCGATGCTCAATTGTTTCTTTGAAGTTTGCCCTGAGATGAGCAGAAAATGTGCTAAAATTTTTGTATAAAATAGTTTTTTTTTGTTAAAAAATAAAAAGTAAGAGGGGGAACTCTTATTTGGATCACCCTGTACAATTCGCCCTACAAGATTTTTGGTTTCAAAAAGCTTTTCGCAATTTGGCATTGAATTTTGAATTACCTTAACGAAAACTTTACTTATATTCGTTTTAGTACATAGCTTAAATAAAAGCTTTTGTTTTTAATATAGTATATTTCCTAACAAGTGCGGAAAGTGCCACTTTTCCGCACGCGATTGCAGTTGACTGAACGACGCGTAGCGGAGTTTAGCCAAGAAATCGAGTGTGGAAAAGACACTTTCCGCAAGAGTTAGGAACACTATTTTTTCTACAAGCGTGCGGAAAAGTAAGACACTTTTTCGCACGCATTTACTTTTCCGCACCCATTTTAGTTTAGAAAGTGTCACTTTTCCGCACGCTTGTAGAAAAAGGTTTTTTTTATTTTATTTTGCGCTTTTCAGTATTGTACTGAATTTCAACAATCACAGACCAAACTCGTTGCCTTGGTTACCACTTTTATTGTTTAGCCTTCAAAAATCTTAAATAAACTTGTCAGATTACTGTCACTGTCCAAGAATGTTCTTTCAGCTCCAAAATTCGCACAAAATCGGTTTCTAACCTTTTCACTTCCTCAGGCCCACGATACACAGATAACGTATGCCAGGTAGGAGAACGAAAATTAAACTCTTCTGCGCATCTACGTCACTTCGACAAAAGCGCCAACTTATAAAAAAATAGTCCTGAAATTAGTCTCACTGACATACGTCAGTTATCAATTTCGCGTCAAGTAAATCCAAAAATAGAATGTAGGCACCTTGAGACACTTTGGTGTATATGTGGTTGCCTGGCTCACTATAAAACGAGTCAAATTTCCGTTTAAAAATAAAAGTAAGCCATGATTTTGTCGAATAAGCATCACCGTTGACGTCACAGCACCTGCGCGCGGACATACCGTTTTCTGTGTGTCGTGCTCAGGCCCAATTCCCAGGGCTTATATACTAAAAAGGAAGACTGGAGAATACTCTAGAATATTCGTGGCCAATGATAGTTCACAAATCATAAGTTGTAGCAAACTTTCTAGAATATTATGGAAGCTTTACAGGGAAAACCATGAAAACTAAAGGAAAATGGGGCCCTGGGGGCCTCAGGCCAACAAAGATGTGACGGAAAATGCCTCTAAATTAATTATAAAAATTATAAAACTGTAAGTAGAATACCCAAACTTAAAATTTATCTGCTAAATCTTCGAGTAGGTTAGAAAACCGTGCAGATATATTCATTGAAAGCTGATATAACAACTTTAGAAGCATTTTTCGTTACAGTATTTAATTCAGATGCCACGAGAGTGGTAAAGAAATTTAGTCCGCCATCTTTGGGCATCGGTCATCTTGGGGAATTCGCCATATTAAATTTAATATGACGTCACTCACCTTATCGCTTTTTACAACACTTTCATTTGATACCCATAACAAGGAGGTTTGAAGAAATAGGTAATCTGCCATTTTGGGGCAGCCGCCATATTGGATTTAGTATGACGTCACTCACTTTATCATTTTCTACTCGCTAAACTCTTTCATTTGATACCCATCTCAAGGAGGTGGTGAAAAATAAGTAATTTGACATCTTGGGATGGCCGCCACCTTGGATTTAGTATGACGTCATCGACTTTATCGTTTTCTACTCGTCAAACCCTTTCATTTGATATCCATGTCAATGGGGTTGTAAAGAAAAAGGTATCTGCTTTCTTGGAGCGGCGGCCATTTTGAATAAATTACAATATTGAGTAGGTATACTAAATTTTATTGTCACCAGCACCAAAAGTGAACAATTTGATTGAACTCAATCGGTTGGTTGGAAGTGGTTTAAAATCCAGTGGCAAGATTGTATAATAACACATGCCCACTGCCCACTAACAGAAAGGGCGAGTTAAATAAAAGCTTGTAACTAGCTTCTCTAATAACACTTTCATGAAAGATTATTATATTCGCATCTACACCCTACACCTGAGGTGGTGCTTATTTACCTACTTTAACAAACTATTCGTTAACTTTTCAGAAAAACAATAGGTATTGTGCGACGCGTTTCAGAAATAATAGACAAAACTAAATAGTGTTTTTTTAATATAGCATACTCCGTATAATTGGAATAGTGTTTGCTCCTCAGAGAAATAATCCTTGGTTATTTCTCTGAGGTTTGCTCCAACCGTTCATCGTATACCTAGGTACATTGAATAATTTAGCTGTTTTATTTTCACTTTTCAGCAAAACAATGGCACGTCGCGTTTCAGAAATATGTATCATAGGTATAGAGAAAACTGATTATTTTTTTAATCTATCACTTTATATATGTAATATTACCGAATTTTTGGAATCTATAGGCTTCTTCCCAACCCCAGCAATGTATACATGTAAACATCATGTGTTTGCTCCAACATTTCGAAAAATATGCAACCTTAAAATTTTAAATTTTGCATTTTTGAAGCCTCTCTAGTACCTATGTACAACATTGAAAAGGTACAACGTTATTGGTTAAACTCCCGGCTCGAAATATTCTATTATTAATAGGGCACCCCCATACACTCCACCTCGGCCGACCGCTGAGCGGCAGCGCCGCAAGTACAAATTAAATTCATATAAATTTATCCCGTCTGGCCGACAAGGTCATAGCAGCCTAGTGGAACAAAACGCCGATTGTGCGGAGGGCGCCAGCTACCGGCATCAAGCGCGGCAGGCGAGGGGCTCGCGGGACGTGCAAGGTGTAAATCCCAGTGGCGCCCGATTACCTAGCAGTCTTTCCGAATATTTCAGTAAACGACATAACTCAGTCGGATCCATTCCAATCCGATCAAGTTGTCTCGAGATAAACGTAGTCAGAGTCTTAAAGTTTTCGCCTAGTCATAAATTTATTTATAAATTTTTAAAATTATGTAATTATTTTATGAAACCAAATTTTTTTAGAAGCACGAAGCAAACACATATTGTTAGAATACTGTGACTGTTAACTGTTGTAAAATATCCTAATATAGAGACTCATATTTGGATATTCTGGAAAAAATTACTCGAATTATCTACTTACTTTCTTTGAGCATCTCAATTAATTTGTTCCTTTTCTCAAAACGGGTTATCTGGTGGAATATTTGTTCCACATCAGTCGAAGCACTTCCTATTATTCCAACGGCCACAAACACATAATTGTCGAGGAATTTTCCAGCTAAATGTTGAATTTCCTCGGGGAATGTGGCAGAAAACATCAGTGTTTGTCTCTCGCCCTATGAAAGTAGAAAAATATTATTTTGAAATACTAAATGAATCGGATTTAACGTGCCGCCTAAGAGTTTTTCTGTGAGAAGTCTAAATTAGTTGTAATTTACATTACTTACAGGACTTTTGCTTAGTTCCTGAAGTTCAAAGTTAGCACAACAAAAACAATAATGTAGTTTATAAAGATAAATACGGTGTGACCAATAAAGTACGCACCATAAGGATTTTTTTTTATTTTTTGATAAAATGAAAATTTGACTTTGCCATCGATTTGTGCTTGTCGGAGAATGAAAAATGACGTCACAAGAATCGACCACGTGACTTGCGGTATCTGTCAAAATTGACATTTTTTTCAAAAATCATCCAAAATCGGCTTTATTTGCCGCATTTTCGAAAAAAGTTATTAGAAAAAGTTGTTTCTTTTGCAATTGTTAGCATACATACCAATTTTCAGAGACCCACAATGACTTGTTTTCTGCGACTTTTTCTAAAAAGAAAAATTATTTCCAAACATTTTAACTACAATAAGGATGTAAGATTAGCGAGTGTAAATGTAATAATTACAAGAAAAGGTGATAATGGGCAAACACTCAAAGTTAACAAAAAGAAAAAACTAGTAACCGCATACACGTGTTTCATGCTATTTGGCAATGATCAGTACGGTGTAACATTAACCAAATCAAAAGATAGGCATGATAGCATTATCACCTTTTCTTGTAATTATTACATTTACACTCGCTAATCTTACATCCTTATTGTCATTGTATCTTGGGTTATGAAGATTTCCATGCAGGTCGCTTTAGCAGCCTCCGTGGTGATGTTAGTACAAGCCCCAAAATAGGGGATGTGCTGACTGAAGCTGCAAATGTGCTGTTGGCTCCTGCCGGGACTTCATTTGTTGCTTCCCAAATCATGCCTATCTTTTGATTTGGTTAATGTTACACCGTACTGATGATTGCCAAATAGCATGAAACACGTGTATGCGGTTACTAGTTTTTTCTTTTTGTTAACTTTGAGTGTTTGCCCATTATCACCTTTTCTTGTAATTTTAACTACAATTTATTTATTGAAAATTGAACTTTTTTGACAGATCGACCGACACCTCTAATATATTTTTAACATTAATGTCTAGTGCTAGCCAGTTGTTTTCTTAGAAAATCTCTATTTGGTTTAAAAAAATATGTCGAGTTTGATGAATTCAAGCCTAATCTACTTTTCACATCGTTAAATACATTATTCATCTAAAATAAGTTATATAAAGAGAGCACAAATAAATGAACACATTTGGTTATCAAAACACTACGTTTCAGTATGGCGTCCTTCACGCTCGATAGAAATAATGGTTCTCCTTGAAACATCTTCCACAGAGTTTTTCACAAACTGGGGGTTACATAACTTCTTTTAGATGAATGTATTTAACGATGTGAAAAGTGGACTAGGCTTGAATTCATCAAAACTTTGAAATTAAATCAACTTTGCACCAAAACAAAATTTTTTAAACCAAATAGAGATTTTCTATGAAAACAACTGGCTAGCATTAGAATTGATGTTAAAAATATATTAGAGGTGTCGATCTGTCAAAAAAATACAATTTTCAATAAATAAATTTTAGTTAAAATTTTTGGATTTTTTTTTTAGAAAGTCGCAAAAAACAAAAGTTCTCGTGGGTCTCTGAAAATTGGTATGTAGGCTAACAATTGCAAAAGAAACAACTTTTTCTAATAACTTTTTTCGAAAATGCGTCAAATAAAGCCGATTTTGGATGATTTTTGAAAAAATGTCAATTTTGACAGATACCGCAAGTCACGTGGTCGATTCTTGTGACGTCATTTTTCATCCTCCGACAAGCACAAATCGATGGCAAAGTAAAATTTTCATTTTATCCAAAAATTTAAAAAAATCCCTTGTGGTGCGTACTTTATTGGTCACACTGTATATGCGGAATATTTACATTCGAAAAGTAGATAAAGACTTACAGTGGCGACCATGGTAGGATTTCCCAGCATGGTTTCGACGGTGGGCAGAAAACCCATGTCGAGCATTCTGTCGGCCTCGTCCAGCACGAAAAACTGGACAGACGCAAACGAGACGTGACCTCTCGTCACGAAATCGTTCAGGCGACCAGGTGTCGCCACTAGTATCTGGCAGCCAGACTGGAATAAAAGAAAAATTAGTTTACCTTAGTTTACAGGATGTCCCAGATTTGATTGTTGTGGAAGTTTCTCCTATTTCCCAAAAATATAGGCAAAAACTAGGTAAGGTTTCCATTGCTCGATTTTGAAGAGAAGTTGAATGCTACAAATCACATCCTGATAAATTGATTCGTTTGGCATTTCTCGTTTAATCGAATTTCTCAAACGTGCCCTAACTTTTCTGTTTGTGAATATTTTCGATTTCGGTGAAAATGTTTTTTTGATTACTTATTTCGGTAGTGGTTTTAAAGAAAAAAATTCCAAACTCAAACAAACCACAGGATTTTTCTTCAAATATACAGGGTGTTTCAGAAAAACCTGGCTTAACTTCGGGAGCATACAGATCTTTATCTTAGATACAGGGCATCCAAGTTTACTTTTTAAAATTGAATATTGACCATATACAGTGTGACCCATTTGTTTTGGGGTCAGTCTGTAAAAAGTGTATCAATCGTGCGATTTGGCTGATTTTTTTTTTTAAATTGTAGAGCTCGATGAACTGCACATTTTGAACAAAAATTGCCTGGTTCGCATAAAATCCAAAGCCTACTATGACCGTTTTTATGAGCAAAATTTTAAGAAACCATATTAGCGTTTTTTTTTGAAAAAATCTGTGTGCGCCAATGGATTGAGCACCCCTCGAAATGGGTATGTACAAAATTTCATCAAAATATTTCAAGTAATAACGATTTTGTAGAAAAATTAAAAATGCAGCCAAGGTACGTCTTTATTTTCAAAAATTCAAAGTTGGCCATGGAAAATAATTGAATTGTTTACTTTTATTAAGTGTCAAACTGTCTAAATTGAGTTCAGAAATTGTTTGTGCTCAATACAATTAATTATCATAATTATGGAATATTTAAGCATAAGAGACAAAATAGAAATTGTTCGACTCGTGGGCGACAACGAGCGCTCGGCAGCAGAAGCTGCGGCCGAATTTAACAATAGACACCCAGGTAGATCAGTGAGTCGAAGTACTGTACAACGTATAAACAATATTTTTGATGAAACTGGATCGATTTCTAAAAATTTATTAAAAACTAGGCAAAATGGACGCCGTGGACTTGTTGAAAATAACAATCAAATGCTGCAATACTTTAGTGACAATCCTCGAAATAGTGTTCGAACGGCTAGTTTAGACCTTCATATACCCAGAGAGAGTATAAGGAGATGTTTGAGACAAAACAAAATAAAACCGTTTAAGCCAAAATTTTTGCACACCCTGGAACCAGGAGATGAGGAGAGAAGATTAGAATTTTGCTATTGGCTGCAAGGTGAATATCTCCATAATGGCAACTTTTTAAATGAAATTTTATTCACCGACGAAGCCACGTTTACTACAAATGGTGTAGTATCAAGTCAAAACTGCCGTCACTGGTCAGCTGAAAATCCAGAGTTTATAATAAATGCAAGGAGACAATATTCACAAAAAATTAACGTTTGGTGTGGAATACTACGCGACAGAATAATTGGCCCATTTTTCTTTGAAGGGAATTTGAATGCGGCTGGCTTCTTGAATTTTCTAGAAATTGAATTTAGAAATGCTTTAGATGAGTTACCATTAAGATACCGTTTAAATTTAAAGTTACAGTTAGATGGCAGTCCTATTCATAATGCTCGTTTAATCAGAAACTGGCTAGATAATAATTTTGAAAACTGTTGGATAGGGCGAAATAGTCCTTTCTGTGAGTGGCCACCGAGATCTCCGGACTTAACTCCTTTAGATTTTTTTCTTTGGGGTACACTTAAGCAAAATGTTTATAAGTCAAGACCCCATAATTTACAAGAACTGCAAGCTAGGATAAACCGTAGTTGTGAGGAAATTACTCCACAGCAAATACGAAATGTAATTTTGAATGTACGCAAGAGGAACGACAAATGCATTGTAGAAAATGGAGGCTTGGTAGAAGTTACAAAAATTTTATAATTTTAATTGTTTTTATGTTTTGTGTTTATAAGCATAAGGTTGTATTATTACAATTTAATTATTTTCCATGGCCAACTTTGAATTTTTGAAAATAAAGACGTACCTTGGATGCATTTTTAATTTTTCTACAAAATCGTTATTACTTGAAATATTTTGATGAAATTTTGTACATACCCATTTCGAGGGGTGCTCAATCCATTGGCGCACACAGATTTTTTCAAAAAAAAACGCTAATATGGTTTCTTAAAATTTTGCTCATAAAAACGGTCATAGTAGGCTTTGGATTTTATGCGAACCAGGCAATTTTTGTTCAAAATGTGCAGTTCATCGAGCTCTACAATTTAAAAAAAAATCAGCCAAATCGCACGATTGATACACTTTTTACAGACTGACCCCAAAACAAATGGGTCACACTGTATTCTACTTTATACTAGGTACACGCGCGGCCTCATAAATCGTTCCACTAGGCATGAGAAATAAGCAAGAAATCAAGAATTTCGGATAAGTGCGGCAACGTTGCGCCAATTCCACGGCTTCTCAAATCAATAACTTCCCCTACATTCCCTCGTACCGACCCGCTCCTCCCCGTAGAAAATAAAAATTGCGATACGTCAGTCAACGAAAATAGGTTAATAAATCGCTGCATTATCAAGTGGGTTTAAAGTTTTACACAGTTTCTTGGTGTTTTGAGATTCACGTAACGTGAAATTACGCGGATTTCTTTGATTGTCAAAGTGGTATAAATAAGGTATAATATCTAAGTATAATTGTGTTATTATAGAAGAATCTCGTAGTGGTTTTTTACATTGGTTTATTACACTTCTTTATCTTAACAGTGAACCAAATCTTTGGTTTATTTCAATTTTTAAAGCTTCCCTGGAGTCCTCGGGTGAGGTTCTGATGCTTCCCGGGCCCCCGAAAAATCTAGAAATGAGAAAAAACAAGCAATTTCCAATAATGGTTTCAGAGGATTTTCCGTCGGTTTCGTTGATTCTACAGCCGTCCCGTTTCTCGAAAGTAGTTAATCGTGAATCAGGAATTTCTCTTAGATATCGGATTTTTGAGGTTCTTTTTGGTACCGGAGGAAAGTACCACATCCAATTAAGAGATTTACCACCTTCTTCGATTTTTAAACGGCTCTATTCGAGGTTGTCGAAAGACTTTTGTGAAAAAAGCCACCAATGTCCGTGGGCAGGGTTATAAGATTTTCCACTATTATTCAGGCAATCTAAGGCCAACCTAACAGCGCCGAATTTACTGTTTTTCGCACTGTAACTGGCAATGTCACGTAAGGTAATGTAGCGTAATAAGATGTTAGATTTGCCGTCACTTACGCTTTTAAGGTAATCGCTGGCTTTCAAACCGCGAGAGAGGAGAGGGGTAATTGCAACGTTGTCGGTTGAACGCCTTTGCGTCCGCACGTATTGGAACGATTTCAAGGGCCGCGCGTGTACATTATTAAAATTTAGCACTGCTGTGTTTTTGGGGACAGAGAATAAGTTGAAAATGTAAATTTCTACATATCTCTCAGAGGCACTATTTTTGGGTCGTGTTTTTAATCGTAATTTTTTTAAGTCCCGGTACTAGTCCCGAAATCAACATGATGTTTTTTACAACAAATTTTGCGAGGGAAAGTAAAAAAGTAAGAGAAATATTTTTATTTAAATATTGGGTAGTACCTAGGTACCTAAAAAATAATAAACACAAAATAAACTAAAACTGAGATGACTTAAAAAAACACAACACACAACTAAAGTAGCTCCAACTCCAACTAATTTAAATGTATGACAAATAAGTATTATTATTTCAGTTTAAAACCTAAAAATTGTAATAATTCCATACCTCACCACACAATTGGCCGTTCAGTAGTGGCGTGTTCATGACGTAATAAAAAAAATCGGGACTGTTAAGGTTTTGGGACCATGAGCAAAATCCCGGGACCACACTTTTTGGGTAATATCCCGGTACTAAATACCGGGATTGGAAACCCTACGTGAGGCTACCACGCTCGCATTGCAAAGTCTTCAGAGGCGATCAATAATATTTTTAAGTGCAAAAATTTGCGAATTTTGTATTAGAGAAAACGGAAATCATTTTGAGCAACATTTGTAATTACTTATTAAAAAAGACTGGCGAGTATGTTTTATAAAAAAAGTTGAACTATTTTTGTAGTTTCTGGTATTTATATAGAATTATAATAATATACTAATATTATTATGGTTATAATGATATTGTTCCTATATTTCATAGCCTGATAAAGTTACACAATTTGAGAAAATTGTAATTAATTCCTGTATTGTTTAAAATAAGTATATACTATTATATATTTCTGAAAAGCTGAAAACAAGCCGAATTTAAATATCTATACAAATACAGGGTGTTCCATTTAAAAAAACATAAGTTTGCTTTATATCTCCGAAATGGATAAAGCTAGCAAAAATCTGACTACGCCACTGGATTCTACAGAAAACTGCCAATTTTTAATTTCACCGTGTACCTTAAAAACGAAGATGGCTATGAAAATTTTGTTTGAGGCATCCTTCATTTCATAAAAAAAGTAGCACTGTGTCTTGAAAACCGCAAGTCCCTACCTCTAAAAATAACGAAGATAGCCTGCCAAAGTGTCGAAAACATTGAAAATGATGGAAAAATGCAAATGGACATTGGTCAAAACCCTATTGGTTTTCTTGAAATAGGGTGTCAAAATTTTGTCAAATCCAATCCTTTCCATTTTGAAAACGAATAATATTTGGTGAAGTGCTTGGGCACCCTTCAACAAATTATTATTAATTTTTAAATGATTATGTAGGAATATTTGAAAACTATTGAAAGCAGCCTGGATTTAAAAATGATTCTGAGTTAAAAACGGTATGACTATACACTTAAAACAATTTATTCCACGTCTTGTTTTGAAAAAAAAAACCATCAAAATAAAAAAAATAAATTTGTGCTATCCGTTTCGAATTTCATATTTGAACATAGTTATTAATTTCAAACAACTTGTCCTTATAACATTTGTTTCGTATCTTTGAGTAGTTTACTTTAGAGGATTTTTTTTAAAAAGGACATTAACAATGACACGCTTATATAATATCTCTCTGTAACAAAAAATTCTATGTAAACAAATAAACAAAAAATGTATTTACTGAAATCGAAAATATTCGCGAACCAAAAAGTTTCGGCACATTTTAGAAAAGCGACAAAACGAGAAACCCCGTCCCAAACCAATAGATATATCAGGATGCGGTTTGCGGCATTCAACGCTATTTTTTTTTCTATCTCTTATTATGTGATTGTGCTTGCTGGCAGTAATGATTTCAACAATAGAAAGATCCCCAAAATTAAAAACATTTGGAACATTCTCAAATTATGTTTAAATACTAATTTAATTTTTTTGTCATGTCCTGCATTGAACAGAAGCATATTATGTAATGTGGTGCATAGATTTGATTGTCAACTTCGAGAGTTTTTGAGAAGGGTAGATGCTTATTCAGAATTGAAAATATCATTTGTGAATATACGAATAATACTTAACAAAAGTGGCTATAAAATCAAAGAGAGTAATCTGATCCAATTAGTAAAAAAGGAAGTAGAACGTAACAGGAATATTTATCAAAACCTTATATTTGTGAAAACTATAGACAGGTTAGACACTGAAAACCGAATAATTTTTGATAGCAACGAGGCTTCTGAAGGTGTCTCATGGACCGATGACCAGGATCCATTACATGCAAAAAAGCCCATCAGAGTTCATAGTTCTTTTTTAGAAGTGAATCAAAACCGGATAAACTTAACATAATGTTATTAAATGTTCAGTCTCTGCGAAATAAGACCAATGAATTGACTCTGTTTTTGGAAAGTCAAAATTTTCCCAGCTTGTTACTTCTAACTGAACATTGGTTAAAAGATACTGAACCTGTACATCTGTCAAATTATACAGTCGTGGCTAAGTTTTGTAGAAGAAACCCTGATTTTTATAAACAATGACTTAAAAAATTGTTTAGAATTTGTACCCCTTGACGCATAACATTATGTTAACGGATAGAGTTTGAGTTTTCAGCAGTTTTGCGGGAAATTGAATTTAACTGTATTATGTTTGTATGGCTCTCCTCTAAGTAATGTAAACATCTTTCAGGAAAAGCGTGAAATATTGTTATGCAAATTCCTTCCCAATTCTTCAATTATAGTGACCGGAGATTTGAACATTGGTTTTGACAATTGCAATGACGTACATTGCAGAACTTTGAAGGACTTGTTACAGTGTCTGAATCTGGAAATGCATGTAAAAGAGCCAACCAGACTCACACGATACTCTTTAGCTGTTTTGGATTACGTGTGCTCAAATTTGGAGCCCGCCTCGTGCGATGTCATTAATGCTGGACTGTCTGATCACGAGGCTGTTGTTGCTAGATTCCAATTTCAAAAGTCAAAAAACTCAGTTACTGAGTACTATGGACGTATTTACAATAAGAAAAGTTTTGACATATTTGTTGAGCTTACTAGTGGTTTTGATTGAGATATATTTGTATATTTGCGCATGTATATTTGCGCATGTGGATCCTCTGGCTCAGTTTCAGGTCTCACTGATTTGTAACTTTAATATGGCTTTTCCTCTAAAGTTAATAAAGAAAAAGCAGAAGAAACCATGGATAACAAAGGGCCTTAGAACATCTTCTAGAAACCTGAGATCACTTTACTATATTCGTAAATTTATTGATCTCAGCAGTTTTTTCTTCTGTTATGTTGGTAAATATAGAAGTATATACAGGCGGATAATAAAGGTAGCTAAGCAGAGATACTATGACAGTCCGTTAACTTACAGAGGAAGAGCTGGTCAGTCGTTAATGACCTGACAGTGTAAATGGAGGGAGATCTGTGATTGGCACCCCTCCATCATGCTCTGTGTTGAACAGTTTTTACTGCTCACTTGCCTCTACATTGGCGACTGGCCTATCTGCATGGAATGACCCAATGCAGTATATGAGAGACCTTTATGATAACGACACCTTTTTTCTTGTCTACAGATCATCTTGAATTGAAAAGAGTAATTGTGGAAATTAAAAACAAACATTCCTCTGATTGGGATAAAATATCAGTAAGAATTCTTCAGCGCCTTCCCACAAATGCATTGAAGGCACTTGCTGATGCCATAAACTTTTCTTTCACTAATGGACAATTCCCAAACTGTGATTGTCATTCCAATTCACAAGGGGGATGATGTTGCTGACCCTGCTAACTTTAGACCAATTTCCTTGCTGCCTACTTTATCAAAGGTTATCGAACGGCTAGTTAAAAGTAGTTTTACCATTTGTGGAGAGAAATGGTCTCCTGTCTCCTTCTCAATTTGGTTTTCAGGCCTTGAGGACTACTAGTGATGTGATATCCTCCTTCTTGGAGCATTTATACACAAGTTTAAATAGTGGTGAGGCTGCTGCTGTGGTCTTTTGTGACCTATCTAAGGCATTTGACTGTGTAGATCATGGAATTTTACTGAGCAAACTGGAATGCTATGGTTTTCGTGGTGTGGCTCTTCATTGGTTTCGCTCTTATCTCTCCGGAAGCAGTCAAGCGGTTTGCCTTTGTGGCGAGAACTCATCTGGGGAGATGATATTGGATGGGGTTCCGCAGGGTTCTGTCCTTGGACCAGTTTTGTTCCTGCTGTATGTTAACTATCTGGCTTTTATAGATATTGAAGGGAGATTTACCATGTTTGCAGATGACACTAACCGGCTCTCATTCAATGTCCAAAAAACGAATGTTTTACTGTTTAAGTGCTCAATTAATGGAATCTCTCTAGGAGGTCGAACTTTGAAAGAGTAAAACTCTTGTAAATTTCTTGGCTGCACGCACACTGATAGTAAATCTTTAAATAACCATGTTGAACATTTGCGGCATAAGCTGGACAAGGGTTGTCTTGCATTGAGAGTTATCTCGAGTGAGCTCAGTAGAGCTATAGCAAGGAACGCTTACTTTGCCCTCATTGAATCTCACTTGAGGTATGGGATTTGTTTCTGGGGAAACTATGGACAGACACTGCCCAAATCTGTCTTTGTCCTTCAGAAGCGAGCACTGTGATTCATCACTGGATTTGGTTTGCGTGACTCATGTCGTCCTCCCTTTAGAACTCACAAGGTATTGACCCTTACATCAATATTTATTATGGAGACTCTCTGTTTAATGTTTACAAAACATCGTAATAATATCCTTAATTCGTCTAGGAACTCTGGCTGCAGCATGAGGCAGGTTCTAAGGATAGATATTCCTATACCTTATATTACATGTGTAAAAAAATCATTGCTCTATCTATACCACCAGATAGATGTTCAACCACCTGCCTTTGCATATAAGAAATATTGAGCTTCTTCTCTTGGAAAAAGAATATTATATACTAAATGAATACTTTCAGGATAATTTAATCTAAGTTCTGACTAGACACTGTATTATATTTTCTGTTCAGCATTATGACTTGTTTCTGTTGATTTGTACTGTACTGAATTGTAATCTAAAAAACGCTCTTTAATTGTACACTAGATTGTGACAGGTAAATATTTCATTAGGTGACGGAGGACTGGGCCGTAATCAACGGAATTTACGTTTTATGCACACAAATCCTAAATTTGATTAGATATAAATTAACATTAAACTCTGTTCTTTGAAGCACAGAAAAAGGCTATATTTATAGTTTCTGTGTTTGAAGTTAGGTTAGAGCCAGAGAATACGAAGGTTAAGGTTAGGCATCTGTCACAAGTTCTGACATTTCTGCCAGACATGCTAAATATGCCCCTGGAGGCGCCCATAAAAATGCTACCAAATTAAGAAATGTCATTTCTAGTGTACAATTTAAGGAGCGTTTTTAGTTTATGTATTGTGAAACCTGCCCATAAAATTTTATCTTTGCCAATAAAGTTCATTTTAATATTATTATATTATTTCTTGCTTTTACAAGTTTGCAATAGTGTAATCTGAAATTTGCAATTCGGCTAAAATTTTTGAAATAATATCTCTCCATATTGTGTCAGTCAGTGAGTTTTTAAACACAATCAGTTTCAGCTTCCTCTCAACACAGTAATGCCAAGTATAACCAGTAGCCTAACTTTTAAATACTGATAACCGATTGTAGTTCCATGTTTCAGTTGCAATGTGAGTGGTACGACGCATTTTCCGGCCAAAGGCCCCACGAACACTTCAGTTAAGTCTGCCCATAGCTTTTCCGATTTCCAACAGATATTGAAGAATAAAAAGTGTTAGGTATACAGAGAAGTTCGACACAAAAATTGAATATTTTTAAACTCTAGATTTCGATTAATTTAAATTTCTAGCTGCTAATCGAACAAAATTAAAGTTTAGTAGCAAATTCGTATGTTATACGATGATAAGTTGTGCTTGCAACTGTAATACACAGAGTGGCCAAAAAAATACAAAAAAAAAAGTTAATTTTCTTTTTTTTTTGACTATGTGGCCGTGACTTTAAATCTGACATCCACCTTTGATTCCAAACAACTTTTGAAAGTAACTTTTTACAATAATTGCAATAATTATTTATATCGTATTTATAAACATATTAAAAAATTCTGTATATTTCCAATGGTGTCACAAAACTATGATTATTCATTAAACAATTTTAAGAGCTGAAATAATTTGATTTCTCATCTTACCAGGACATTGTTGCGTTGGTGGTTAACACTGGTACCGCCATATGCCACCACAGTCTTGCAAATTGAGTTGTATGCAAACTTCTTAGATTGTTCGTGGATTTGAATCGCCAATTCTCTTGTAGGCGACACGATTATTGCTCTGGGCTGGCAACAGTTGCCTTCTGATAAGAGTGGCGTTTGGTCAGATATTATTTTGTGAATTATCGGAAGCAAAAACGCCGCCTGAAAAAAAAACCACGAATAAATACATACCAAGTAGCTTTTTGTACAGTTGCAGCCAAACAATTTTGGGAGCACTTTTTCCCATTGTAAATTTTGCTTTATGACACCTTTCAAAATGCTAACAAATGGTCACTGAATTTTCTGAATTTGATTGAACTTTTCTGCCCGCAATTGTACTGGGTGTCCCCGGTTGGATGGTTTTGACATGTTTCTCCTATTTCCCAAAGAAAGACAAAAAGTAGCTAAGGTGTACTGTGATGGACTTTCGGGAAAAGTTTAAATTTAACTATATGACACTGATCAGAAAAATCGAAGAATGTAACCCTTTGAACTGGACCAACACTATATAAAAAAGACCTGTGCATAGCGCTGTTTCAAGCGATCGCCAATGGCCCTACACGACAAAAAAAATCGACAGGGTGGTTTAATGTTCTTGCAGAATCTTTTATAAAATAGAAACATGGCAAATGTGTCTGCTGCAACAAATTTAATATTTAATAATATTAAATATTCACAATTCAACGAAATAAAATAATACTTATGTTATATGAGGACTTACATTTATGGCGATTGTGATTTGCCTACACTTTTTCACTGAGTGCACTTTTGTCACTGTCATGTCATATTAGTGAAAAAGTGCAGTCAAATCGAAATCGCCTAGTTTTTAGTGTCTTTGTCATATATGACATATTTTATTTCGTTGAATTGTTATTCTGGGATGCTAGCTGTTATTTATTGTGCCTTGTACCCTGAAGATGACGAAATAATAATTATGAAAACGTCGGCAATTCAGAATGATACGTATAGATAGACCACATTTTTTATTGCACCTTTCAAGAGTTTTAAGTACCTAGGTAAAAAGTTGAGAAAATATTATAGGTAGTTAAGTGTAGTATTATTATGATATAAGTCGGTATTTAAATACTCGAAAAGTATTATATAAAAATATTTTTTTGTCGTTTTTTGACGATGTTTTAGGTAGCGAAGGAATTTTGATTTTTTTTTAATGAAATGAGCAAAATACTTTCATTCGCCATGTGCACACTTTCCTAAAGTACGATATATGTAATTAACTTATTTGTTAGATTACGGATATTTTATACCTTAAAATATACAAATCGTAATATAAAGAGTTCAATAAAAACTGAAAATAACTAATCGAAAAATAAATATATTAAGCCACTTGTCAGATTAACAGCCAGAAATTATAAATGCATTGGTGCGGGCAACATACGTCTGCTAAATCAACCTTGAATTGCTGTTTGCCGCTAACTTACGCATCTGCCTGGTTAATCTGTGGCCTTGTTATGAGTATTATTGGTTTTTTTTTCATTGCCCCTTGCTCACTGTCTCTCTCTCTCTCTCTTCTGATTTATGCATACATTGATACGCCATTGAATATAAGAAATACGCCCCCTATAGGCTCAATGCTAAACTAGTCTATGGGCCATGCCAACAACATGGTGACGATGGCCCATATATTAGTTCGCATAGACCCGTCGGGGCGTTGGCATCTTAAATTCAGTCGCGTATACAACCAACGATATGAATAGATGGGTTTTGTTTTGCTTCTAAATTAGCGGGTCGGGGGGGAAGGAGACGAGGTAACTTGTTTACATTGGCATTTCTTAAATTCAGTCTTTCCTATTTTGTAATGCATAATAAATAGTTTTTTGATAGATTTGTATGTCGTATATATGCTTTGAGATACTTATATTTACAAAATAACCTAAATCGTATAAAAAAACTGGAAATAATATGGAATGTGCCAACAATAACATATTTTTAAAATAATGAAACAAAACAAGTTGCCTTTGGTAATGTATCTATTCCTATATAACAAAATAAAACAAAAATTTATCATGATGGAGCTCCACCACATAATTATTTGCCCGTAAGAAATTACCTAGATCAGCTCTATCCAAATAGTTGGAAAGGGAGAAATAGACCTATTTCCTGGCCGCCCCGATCCCCCGATTTGTCTGTTTTGGATTTCTTTTCATGGGGAACAGAACAAAATAAAGTACGAGACAATTGATAAATTAAGAGCAGCTGTTTTAGAAGCAATTGCCAGTATTGACAGGCGCTCTCTAAGAAAGGCGACAAATTCAGTTAAAAAAAAATGCAATACTTGCATAAATAATATGTAATGTGGATTGCTTGAACACCTTTTAAAATAACAATAATTTGAATTTGAGTTTCTTAATTTTTGTTTTATTTTGTTACATTTTGTTACCAGCTAAAAACAAAATATTAGAAAGTTTGAAGCATGTCCAATTATAAAATAGAACGTAATTATGAAAATATTCCATGGCAGACTATGTGAAAATTAAAAAAAAAAAAACAGAAAATTAGCCATAGCTCTTTTATTTTTTATAATAACTACGCCGAGTATTATATCTTTGGAAAGATCAAAAAATGGCCGATTTGATAAGGCCACAGTCAACTATGATTTACGTTTAAAAAACACTATGTCATATCTCAAAAATCACAAACATAAAAAATCGGATTAGATTATCTTATTAAGCCCAAAATTATCTACAATTTTTGTCTCTATAGTTTTTCTGTATAATCAGACATAACGGAGCTACAGAGATCTGATGAAATAGCAAAAAATCACTCTTTTCAAAATATCTAGTGAGCCATGAACTTCTTTAAATATCCAAAAGGGGCATTAGATTGAGCATTCAAAACCGCAATTCTTTCCCCATTTGACCTTTGTTCTAGCTCTGCTAGTTTCCGAAATCCCCATAGTGGTCATTGAAAAAAACTCACCCTGTATACAGGGTGAGTCACATCTAACGGCAGAGCCGAGAACACAAGGTAGAACTCGCTGAAATAAGCATATATACTTAATACACCTTAGCTCAAAAATGTTTGGTTCTCCATATACAGCGTGTTGAAATTTTTCCAAAAATAATATATTTTTTTAAATTTCTTTCAAGCACATTTAGGAATGCCAACCAAATTTGGTACACATAATGCATTGGAGGGTTGCCATTTTGTGCAATAATTTGACCCCGTTCAGATGACCAGCGGCGTAGATAAAAAAGTTACTGTAAATAATTGTAAAAAAAATAGTACGGTCCTGTGCAAAACCAAAAATATTGCTTTTTTTCGGATAGCCCATTCAATTTCGTACAGTTTCTTCTTAATTTCGAATTTTTTAAACTAGTGCCATAAGGCGATTATGCTGGCATTTAAAATAAAATTGTTTGTATCTACGCCGCTGGTCATCTGAACAGGGCCAAATTATTGCGCAACCCATAATATGTACCAAATTTGTTCGGAATTCCTAAACGGGCTCGAAAGAAATTGAAAGCTAATATTTATTAAGCATATGTGCCTATTTTAGCGAATTCTACCTTGTGTTTTCGGCTCTGCTTTTAAAAATAGTGATTTTCAAAAACATCCAATCTCCGATCCTAGTAATAACCCAAAATTTTATTTACTTCTTAAGCAATAAAATTCCAAATGCAACCTCTTTTTTTCGTTTAAAATTAAAATAACTCCCTTTAAAGTTAGACCCTTAATACCATATATTAAAAAAGCATCTACTCTTGAGGGCTTTTCAAAAATATAATTATTCATTTATGTTCATTTCACGTTTCTCTATAAGTTTTGTCTTTGTCTCTACTTTTTTTTTCTAGCATTAACGGTGCAGAAGATATGGACCCCCGTGGCCTATGTAACTCACCCTGTATATTTTTCACGACTGCCAAAAATATTCACTTTCTTTCTGGAGAAAATAACATTTTACTAGACTAGATCGAAAGATGTGCATCAAGGATTGAAAAAGTGATTTTTCCTATCCCTGTTTTTCTTTCTAATCCCTGTGTGAAAAAACTAAAGCTTGCCGAAACATGTGCCTTACTTTTTTTCTATGAAAAGAAGTTTTTTTTTGAAATCGGCATTAAAATGTCCCAAAATCGTCATTAAAAGCACAGAAATCGTACAATAATGTAGCCCATTATTGTACGATTTTTTCAATAAGTGGGCCTTGGCGAGATGTAAACATCAAACGTCAGACGCGGAGAAATCGCCCGTCAAAAGTGACCAAATATTCAAAACCCGGCCTATAAAGGCTCATTTAACTTTTCGTACACATTGCGAAATTGTTTCCTATAGAAGCGCAATCCTTCAGTATACATATTTTAGTAAATTTGAAAATCAATAGATTTGTTGTGTAGGCTGCACAAGAAGCAGCAGTTTGGTTTTTCTGTCAGAAGGTGCCGTACATCATTATACTTGTCCTAGGTAGAGCGATCGGTAAAGTCAAGCAACGCCGCGCGTAGTCGGTTCGTGGACGGGTGATCCCTTATTATTATTTTCTTGCCTAATAAAACTTTTTTTTTCCGATTTCAAGAAAAATATAATATGTACCTCGGCACTGAAGTTCTTTTTATGACTCATGTGGTTTATTTGCCTCGGCCAGAGGCCTCAGCAACTAAACTCCACATGAGTCATAAAAAGTTGAACTTCAGTGCCTTGGTACATAAATAACTATTATGTTATTGTTTCAAATAATAAATATTGATGCCATAATGTATTAGTATTATCTAGTATCAGTTAGAATGTTTACTAAAAAAAGTAATAAAAATAAAAAATAGAGTTAAATAAATACTGTACTCGTATATTGCACTGCCGGAAAGTGTTTTGAAGGTTGCTCCAAGTCAATCTATATCCTGCAACTTTCCAGTATTGTAATGTAAATTACTATTTATTTTTGTTTCTAATACTTTGCAATGGTCAAAGACTGCATCAAAATGTTACTACAATCTGGAAATCGTCAATCCTATCACTGTCAATAGAACAACACTTCAAACAGAAATTCACCAAAGGCATTATTTATTTCAAAATTGTTTTAAACTTACCGTTTTTCCCGAGCCTGTCTGAGCACAGCCCATGAGGTCTCGGCCAGCCATTATGATCGGTATGGCGTACTTTTGGATGGGTGTCGGCTTTTGATAGCCGGATTTCTTTACGTTGTCTAACAATAAGGGTCTTAGACCTGAGGTTTCAAAAGAAGTCATGGGCGGAGGTATATCTTCTCCCGTCACTTTGACCTGGAAAGAATAAAGAAAGAAAATTAGTTAATATAATCTTAGTCTGTGTTGCATATTACATTACATCAAGATCCGTAAGAAGTTATCAACTTATCGTAGAGAAAGAAAGAACGATAGAGGTATGTCATGCCGACATCAGAACTTTCTTGTTTCTGCGTGTTATTTGGTATTCTTGTTACTTCAAACTTCCACATCTGTTGTTAAATTGTTGTAATATAGTTTTTATTTGCCGGGTTTAGTTCTCTTTTTAATATCAGTATAGCAGTTTTGTTAAGAAGTAAATCAATGGGCTTTTTCACACTATTTTTTTATAAGTGCGTTCAGAGTCTAAAAACTTTTTTCGATTTTTTGAGACTGCGAAAAAAGGCTAAAATAACCCCTTTTAGTAGTTGAGTCTCCTACATCTCACTGCTACTTACTAATAATGGTTGTCAACGTCCTGCTACTGTATCTAGTTCTCCCGTTTTCGAGTTGTTAAGAAAATTTCATATTTCAAATTCTGAATGGAAGACAAGTAGCTGACTTTAGTTATTGGAAATATAGATCAAAATTATGACAATATGACAAATCGGAGCATACTGTCATTGATCTAAAATGTGGCGGAATGTTTAAATTTGGTTACAAAATGTTTGCCAAATAACAACTTATGTGGTACCTTAATTAAAAATTGGTCTCTACTACATGAAAGTACTGAATACGTTATATCTATTTAATGATACAACTTACCTAACTTCAACCTGGTAAAAAAAACCTATCTGGCAATGGCTGAAACTAGGTGTAGCATTGTTACTTGCAAAAGCAAAAGGGAGCAATCATAACATCGGGGAGAGTTATGAGATTTTTTGGGTTTTCTACCAACACCACAGCGAAAATAGTAAGGAAGCGCAAGGTCCAGTTATGCAGACTTAAAACTAAGTTTGACCCCACAAAACAAGGATTTTGAGCAAGCATTTCCAATGGTGTTAAAGACAAGATAGCAGCTAAAATTTTTCCAAAACGTTTTAAGAAACCATGGTAAAAGCTACCTAAATCCCGCTTTGTTAGTGTCCAATCCAATATTAAATAGTAGAGTTCAGCCGTTCTTAGAACACCTCTGTGTCATCGTGGCATGCGCCAACCGAGTAAGAACTGCCTCAGAATTTTACGTACCAACCATAGACTTATAAGCAAGGGGAGATATAACTATTTACATTTTAAAGCAATCAGAGATCCTTTTGGTCTCTATTCATTTGGTTCCCCTGTAAATTCTCAGAGCGTGTGGTTTCCAGATTTTCGGTTATGTCCCCCAACCCCCTTTTCGCAGATATAAATGGGTACAGCTTATCTACTAATAATAACAGAAGAGAATATAAGCATTGTTAACCGAAGAATAATTGTTGCAAACGCAAACGCCGTAGGCATATATTTTGTGGTAAACTTGTTAAATGCTGTTTATTAATTTATGTATAATATTTTATGGAGATTAAGCGACAACGCCCCTTAATTCCCACTAGACATATTTCATTGTGACGGGCACCAAACCTGACGCTGTCATAAGATTTGTTTGCGACGTTTTTAGTAGTCGGAATATTTCGATTTTCAAGCATTTTCAGGTTTTTACGTGTATTTTTTGCAAAAACGTGATATGAAAACTTTAAAAAATGGTGCGCCGGTGTCAGGTGTGCGGAAAGTTGAACTCTTTTAACTCGGAACCGCCTTTTCACTGGTATGTATTATTTTCGCTATTTTCGCTATTTTCACCATAATGTTTGGCCCTCTTCAGTAGCGTAGATAAGTAGGTAGTGGTAGTAGGTACTAAGTACTGATAAATATCCAAAGTACTGCCTTTTCTTTATGTTGTTTTGGTGCTTTTAGTTCGGCAGTTATTTGAAATAACAATTTGTTAACATTGGGAATATTTTGTAGGTTTCCCATGGATTCTGAAAGGAGAAAGGTGTGGTTTTCCGTTTTCCCTTGTAGGCTTAAATGAGAACCAGCGTTTACCAAAACACCCGGAAAATTGTTGGGATCATTTTCATCCATGCGAAATAGTTATAAAGGGAAATGGTCCCCGGTATGTTAAACCTGGAGCTGATCAAAAATTAACTGAGCGACCTACGGAATTCAGGTGAGATATAGTATGCATTTTTAAAGTAATAATAATAGTAACTATAATAGAATAATAACAGAGCAATTCTGCAGGTTGCAAAACATTTCATTTGAGGAGTTGCTTACTTCGTCTGGGAGCACATCTGCTTCTAAAGATAGGTAAGTAAGCCACTTAAACACTATATCCATAAATTAATGTAGTTTCATGAACGGAAAAACTATTATCTTCAAGCAAACAAAAACGTTGCTCTTAAAAAATCTACTAATTATTGAAAACTAATTAAGAAATGAAAATTAATTAATATTTATTTGTACAGAGAAAATCAGTAAGTAATGTATTGAACCAGGGTCTTGTAAACACAGTTTACAAGAAAAAAGCTGTGATGTCTGATAATATTTTTTTATTTAATGCTCAAAAATAGATTAATATAAGTATAAAAATGTTAAATAAAATATAATGCATTTCATTATTTTTGACTACATCAAAAATAGTTTTTTCAGTCACAATACCTAAGTATATAACTTAGTCACTTTTGGGAACTTTCTTTAAACGCAGCAAGTCAAGCAACTACGTTGCTAAAAAATGCACATCAACAAATAATATAGCTCTTTGAGTGCAAGCGGAAAAAAGAATTTTGAAAATCAGTTAATAAAGTAAAAAAACGGAATTGACTCGAAAAGAAACACACTGCATATGAAATAGTGTTTTTTATATATATTTTCTCTGTGATATGTAGGTACTAAGTATATACAAATTTTATTTAATTATAGAGAGCTATTCAAAAAAATGGAAGCACTAGCTGAAGACGGAATACAATCCTCTTCGTCAGCTACTATTGCTGCTTCTTAAACAGAGAAAGAGATGCAGAAGCTATTGCAAATTAGTTATTTATGCAACAAGGATGGAAACCACAACTATATTTTTGTACTAGAAATTGGCAATCAAGTAAAGATATATATTTGACTATATTAGGTTTAAATTTAAACTTTTTATTGCACACTGGCAAGTAGCGATTTTTCCACTCCGGCGAGAAGAAGGAGAAATTTAGCAGTAGTACAAGAAACTGTTGGAAAGCAAAGAAAACGAAGTCACACCATTGAGTATTTATTCCTTCACTCAATGGTCACACCCTACAAATGACTGTTAGAAGATTGAAGCTCCGAATTACATCCCTGCAATCCCTTCTGCGTTACTTAAAGAAAAAATTTCTCATATCGGAGTCATCAGAATCCACAATAAAGGTAAAAGTGTTTTTGCCCTAGCGTGTTGTCATGTAACTTAATAATTCAAATGTAGGTATCTCTCAACCAATTACACTGTACAGGGTAGCCGGAATTGGAAACTTTTGGTTTTTTTTTTCTCCTATTTGCCGAAAATATAAATATTTTCATTTCATTACAGGTATCAGTTTCGGGACCTGCCGTAGATGTCTTTGAAAGATTATTAAAAGGACCTTCCACGCAAAGTATAATAATTCAAGATTCAAGTTTAAGGTCATTTGCACTGACATTGGCATATAGAAACCTTGTCTAAATGGTACAGATCAATCGATGGCAGTCCAGGATTCACCAACGAAGCTCTTACAGCTTTAACTTTAAAACAAAAAGAGTCATTCAAGTCTTTGCTATGTAATCTTGCCAGATGAGATGTCAGTAAGGAAGCAGGTTGACTGCACAGGACAGAAATTTATCGGATACATATATATTGGTACCAATATCGATGAAAATACTCTTCCTGAGGCCAGGGAAGCATTAGTGTTTATGATCGTAGCTTTAAATGGCTTTATTATCAATTTAATAATAATAATAATTCTCACCCTCAAGTACCTCAAAAGCACATTAATGCTAGTGCAGAGGAGGGGAGGAATAATTGCTATTATTTCGTCTTCATTGCCTTTTGCAAAAACCATAGCAGTTCTAGGGCACTGTAGGCCAATAAGTAAATCTGACAAATATGAATATAATAATTAAAAATCACAAAAAAGATATAAAATCAGAAACATATTAAATTTTATGTTGAAATAATAAATTAGTTTTTAGTTAAGTAAATAATATTGATAATTATAATTAATTACATGATATATTTTCACAACAGATATTTCCTGAGAACAAAATGGCAAAAGAGACTTGCATCTAAACAAATTTTTTAGATATTATTGGATATTAGATTGATACAGGAATTTGTTTTATTTCCATATCGTAAAATAATTGCTAACTAATTTCCAGTATTTTGCACAATAACATTATAAAACATTGTTATTATGATGCCAGTTAAAAAATCCTTCGTAATATATTGCTTACCTTCGTCACAGAAAAACAGCAAGCGCTTGCTGTTTTTCTGTGCCTTTGTGGAACCAATGATCTGTATAATATGTTATATTATGTTATACTGGTCAACCTGGGCCGCGATGCTCGGAGTCGGAATTATGAAGTTCTCTCTCTCTTTTTTCTCTCTCGCACTCATAGCAATGTTTGATTCACAACAAAAGCCTATTCAACAATGAATGGTTGAGTCTCCCTTGTTCATAAGTCTATGGTACCAACCGACCCAGCGGCGTATGAAAAGAGTACGTTAAAACCATCAAAATTTCAAGCATTCTCTAATTTATATTTTTGTTTTGCTTTATGAAAATATGTAGATGAGTAATTTTTAATTTGTAACATTTTTGCAGACCTTTAGTATTTATAAACTACCAAAATTGTTTACAGTGGTGTCCGGATATAATGAACCCGCTTTTAGTGAACTTCCGGCTATAGTGAAGTCTACTTTAGGTACCGTAAATTTTTCCCATAAGACTAATACATTTTTTATCCGGGTATAATGAAACCGCTTATAATGAACTTCCGGATAAAGTGAACCAAATTTTATTCACGTACAGTATAAAATTTCGGTTTATAGTAAACTTTCTGGGGGTTCCCCGGGCAATTCCGGTGGTTCCCCGGTAGTTCCCCAATTTTAACTTCGGATGTGAAGTACCTACATTAATTTTATCAGTAGCGTTGAAGATTCTACTGTGAACAGAGTGAATCTTATTAGTTTAGTTTATAGTCTCGTATTGGTCATTCACAATGGAAAAACAAAAACGTAAATAAAGCGTTAATACTAAAAGACAAGTATGACATTATTCAAAAACTACAAAATGGCGCTAAGCAGAGTGACATTTGTCATGAAATGAGTTTGCCTAAAGCTACCATGTCCGTAACTTGGAAGAAAAGAAAAGATATTTTATCATTGCATGGTAACGTTAATGTTAATTGCAAAAAAAAAACAGCTCATGAAGAGATAGGTAAGGGACTTTTACAGTGGTTTACTCAAAAAAGGAGAGATAATCTAAACAAAATGTTCAGAAAACAAGATGGTTGCTGACGTAACATTAATGTTTACTAAATAGGAAAGTTGCATGAACATGCATATTTTGTAAATCTTATGTTTATTTCAGTCGAAAATTAATTTTGAATCGATTCCGAATTTTCTCGTCATTAATATAATATATATATTATAATTATATTATAATAATATAATAATAAATGACGTCAAAAAAGCGCATTTCAAATTATTGCAGTGTGTGAAGCAGGTTTTCAGGTACTTTTAATTTTTGTGATGATTTCCCTAGATCGAGCAGCCTCCTGTTTAAATTGGTATTACCAGGGACAATAATTCGATTTTCCTCTAGTGTAGTTCTCATAAAACCACGAAATTTTTAATAGAGAAACCGTTGAAACATTCCAATATTCAAATTTGGTTTGTCCCACAATGTATACTAAAAATCTAGCAATTTGAACCAAATGAATTTAGAAATCAATGTTTCTATTGGGTATTAAATATTAAATCTGACAACACTGCAAATCTTTGTCTGTAGGTAAACCTAACCCATGGTCTTCCTTCTCCATCAATAAGTTCAGCAGTGACATTTTCAATTTGTAAACCTAATTTTTATACTTTACAGGGCAGTCCAACAAAACAGCTGATTGAGTCCAAAATGGGGTCTGGAGGTCAAATAAAGCTTGGTTGGTAAAGCAGTTTGTTAATTTGGCCGACTTTTGATTTACTTTAGAAAATTTCATTGTACAAATTGTAGTTTTGGTATATTTTCTTGTTTCTCTTGTGTAATAAGTGCATATAAAGAATTTTTTAAAAAATATGCCTAATACGATTTCTCTAATTTTGACACCAAAAATATGTCAGTAGGCCTTGGTTTTTTGCCTAAAGTACAGTTTTTGATGATCTTTTATAAAAACTCTATTAAAATCGGGTGATAAATACAAATTTTATAGGGGTGTTTCCGTTTGAAGTGGGTCGTCACACTTTTCATCATTTTGAGCAATTTGGGAATATTCTTATATATGGAAAAAATATCGGGTATACCCTAGTTTTTGTTAATTGGTAGTTTTAATTTTTTATTATGTTGTCCCGGAGACATGCAATAAAGCTATTTTTATTTTTTTTTTCTCGAAAACGAAGCGAGATAGGAGAATAATTCAAGAGACAAAAAAGTTGTATTTTTAGTTGCTGAATGCGGAAAAAAAAGTTTTAAAAAAGTCAGTGGCGCACATTTTTTTTACAAAATTATTGGTTAAGGTGCCCTCGGGACGCCACTGTACTTAATAATTTTAATCTAGTAGGGGCTAAATTAGCCTCTTTCTACCATAAATGACACTGCCAAATTTCAACAAAATCGGCTAAAGGATTATTATTGAGATATTTACGAAAAAGCGTTTTTTTAAGAAGAGTTTGACACCCTGTATCTTGAAAAGGAAGCATTACCGAACCTATGTTTATATAAACTTTTCGTCTTAGAATCACTCAAAGATTCACCACTTGAATTTTTTTACACTTATTCATTTACACCCTGTATACATACAGTAGTGTCTCAACTATTTTTAGATTCCTGCACTTATACAATTATAATAATACTTTGATTCAGCTTATTTTCAGCCCTTTTTTGTAGCCGATTGCTATGCTGTGTCAGATCATCTCAGGCAGAGCCGTACCCATCCATGCTTTGTATTGCATAAGTTGTCCTCCTTTTGACTTTTTGCACAAGTGAATTTGAAGTGAAATGAACATGAAATGATCTGATAGTGAAAGTGAAATGATTTTTATTGGTAAATGGAACAGTGTACGATCACGTTATCTATAATCTAACCCTTGAATGAATTTTTCAATATTTTTCACCACCTTAACCCCATAAACACTCAAAACCAACAAAAATTCCATAAAAATCGATTTGCTGCGTAAACTGATCACTTCATAATCAACTGAAGATGTGTAAAAGGAACACTTGATGTCAGCTGAAGTGATCTCAAAGTGATTCGGAATCGATTTGAGATTACTTAAAACTGTAAAAGGAGTGCGGTCTTATGTTAAAAAAAGGTAGAACCAAGTTATCAGAATCCCTATACTCGAATCTGATGCCTGGCGTAAATAAAAGCATGTGTTTGACTATAGGCCAAATAACACGCATGCCTGACAGCAGGTGTACTCGATCGCAAGTGTATTTATGCGGTTTTATCTTGTTGTTTTCACATGCGTCTAAGATATTTAAATACTGCTACAAATAATTTTATCGATGTTTTGAACTGTTTTAATGAAGCCAATAATTTTTTCCCGAAACATTTTGACGTAAACCATTGTAAAAGTAATATTTTGTGCCTGAGTGTGGCTCTGGCGAATATTTCAACACCACATGCTCTTGTTTACATCAGGCGGCAGAGTTATTTGATTTTGATACAGATCCTATTATTTACATTTTTGTTCTGTTGCCATAAACAGGTCACAGCCTAATAGCCGATAGTACAGAACGTAGCGGGGCCATTTTATCTTAAAATGGACTTTGTGGCAACAAGAGATAAATTACAACATTACCATGGGCGCCCATAGGTGGGGGGCAAGGGGGGGCACGTGCCCCCCCTGGAGATTCTCAAAATCCCTTCGCGTTATATTTTATATTATTATAGTTGAGGAAAAGATTATTTTCATATCCTTCCAGGTAGGTATACAGGGTGTCCCAATATTAGCCTGCCATAATTTACCAGCATGTTCTACGACCTAAAAAAATGAAAAAGTTCCTATAAACATGGCCTCAAAAGTGCCCCCTAAGAGGGCTATAGTGCTATAGCTCCCGAAATGGACACTTTGGCAAACGGTTTATCTAAATATTTCCAGAACGAGCAAAGATAAAATTCTGAAATTTGGTATGTGACACACCTGGGAGAATAAACCATGAAAAAAGCGCAGAAAAAATTTTGGGATATTTTTAACCCCTTGACCCCCTTATTTGGGACCCCTATGATGAAGAATGTCAAACTCTCTCTACCTCGGTAAACGTCAAAGCTCACAGATATATCACACACCAAATTTCATAATTTTATCTTTGTTCGTTCTGGAAATATTTAGAAAAAACCGTTTGCCAAAGTGTCCATTTCGGGGGTTATAGCCCTCTTAGGGGACTTTTTTGAGGCCATGTTTATAGGAACTTTTTTCATTTTTTTGTATCAAAAATCGTGGTGGTAGATTGTGGCAGGCTAATTTCTAATAGGCATTTTCATGGCACTCTGCAAAAAATTTTCAAAATGAGTTTACTCGAAAACGATGCATGCTATCGAAGTTCAACAAGAGCACCTTTTCTTCGTAGAATACCTTCAACTTTCATAATTTTGCAAGAAATCTGGAAAAAAGTATACAAAAAAAATTTGGGATAATTTTAACTCCTGAACCCCCCCATTTGGGACGCCTATGATTAGGAATGTCTAACTATCGCTACCTTGAGACCATGTTTATAGGAACTTTTTTAATTTTTTTAGGTCGTAGAACACGCTGGTAAATTATGGCAGGCTAATTTCGGGACACCCTGTATAAAACAAACCCCTGAAATATTTTATACAAAATTTAACTGGGCCACAATCACATAAACCAATTATCGATTCAGAGCTAGGTAGTTCTAAAAAGAACAAGGTTAGATGAGATAATTTTGCCCCCCCCCCCCCCTAAAATATTTTCTATGGGCGCCCTTGAACATTACACATACTTATTGTTGATAACTTCAGGTAAATCGAAAGTGAAATATTAATTAAAACTTAAAACCAATTACGGCTTTACATTATTCCACTTGGGAAATCGGGTTTGTCCCAACATCCAGCACCGCTGCACAATGTAATGGCAGATTGACAAAGCGGTGGTTGTGTTTACTGAATTTACTACATCTAGTGATTATTGGAAAAATTCTAGACATTTGTGCGAGTCTGAAATAGGTATCTATTCGAAAATGATGAGGGATTACAGTGTTTGTGCCTGTGCTGCCCGGAGTCAATGACCTAGTGCTCAGTGTTTCATTGTAAGACAAGAGTTATATCGTTTGCAAAATAAAACAAACTTTATGAATGAATCCTGCGGGCTAGGGGTTCTAACGACTTTTAGGTAGAATTACCTTCATTAAGATCATTGAAAGTACATACTGATTTGCCCTGTTGTCATCATATAATTAACATTTCCAAATATTGTTTCCCTCGTTCAAAATTTGAAATGACGACTCAAAAAGGTGAGAAGCAAATATAATAGCAAAATGTTGACCACAATGATAAAATTTAAGCACAGCTTTTTTGAAAATTTGAACCTAATATTTAATTTTAAGGCCTTACTCAATCAGAAAAAATAGGAAGAAAACATATTTTTCAGCTTTATTTCCAACAAATTTCATGATAGGCTTATAAAAGTGTGGGAAAGGCCCATTATTATTTTAAATTTAAAAATCGGAGTTTTTATTTCAAAATGTAGGCTTCACTTTAGATCATAAACGACTTTGTTTTATAAACATTTTGTCTAAAATAATAAATAAGGGTACCTACTTCTCTCTTGCAACTCATGTTTTCTTAATTCATTAACATCATACTACGTCCGTGCATATTTATGTGATCAACGATTTCTTACAGAAGACCCATTTGTTCGGCAAGCATAATTTTTTTATAAAAAAACACCGGGAATTTTCACTTAAATTAATTGAATTGTGCGTGCGATGTAAATAGGTAAAAAAAATTGACTCGCGTTTTATCCAAACCCAAAACGATAGTGGCACAAAAATGAAAGTGTAAAACTCACCTCGATCTCATCGAGCTTGATAAAATTAATCCCAGACTGTATGGTCTGAGTAAACAGATCTTCATCCTTGGTCCTCTCAACCGGGATGTAGATTTCTTTGGGTTTCGGGGGCTCGCCGTCTTCTCCGCCCGCTTCGCCGCCCCCGCCGCCACCACCACTCCAGCCACCTTCGTCGCGACCGCCTCCATCTCGGTCGCCGCCGTCACGGTTGCGACCGCCACGGCCCCCACGGCCACCTCTGCCGCCACGGCCTAAACAAACATTCGACTTTGGACCCGAGAAATTTGTGCGGGCTTCTTACTAAAAGTTCAGAGCAGAGGTACAGGGTGTCCCAGTTAACGCGATAAACCCGATTTTCTGGGTAATTTTAAAGATAAATTCATGATTACAAGAAAAGGTGAAAATTGGCAAACACTCAAAGTTAACAAAAAGAAAAAACTAGAAACCGCATACACGTGTTGGCTCCTGCCTGGACTTCATTTGTTGCTTCCCAAATCATGCCTATCTTTTGATTTGGTTAATGTTACACCGTACTGATGATTGCCAAATAGCATGAAACACGTGTATGCGGTTACTAGTTTTTTGTTTTCTAACTTTTGAGTGTTTGCCCATTATCACCTTTTCTTGTAATTATTACATTTACACTCGCTAATCTTACATCCTTATTGTCATTGTATCTTGGGTTATGAAGATTTCCACACAGGTCGCTTTAGCAGCCTCCGTGGCGATGTTAGTACAAGCCCCAAAATAGGGGATGTGCTGACTGAAGCTGCAAATGTGCTGTTGGCTCCTGCCTGGACTTCATTTGTTGCTTCCCAAATCATGCCTATCTTTTGGATTTGGTTGATGTTACACCGTACTGATGATTGCCAAATAGCATGAAACACGTGTATGCGGTTACTAGTTTTTTTGTTTTCTAACTTTTGAGTGTTTGCCCATTATCACCTTTTCTAGTAATTATTACATTTACACTCGCTAATCTTACATCCTTATTGTCATTGTATCTTGGGTTATGAAGATTTCCACACAGGTCGCTTTAGCAGCCTCCGTGGCGATGTTAGTACAAGCCCCAAAATGGGGGATGTGCTGACTGAAGCTGCAAATGTGCTGTTGGCTCCTGCCTGGACTTCATTTGTTGCTTCCCAAATCATGCCTATCTTTTGATTTGGTTAATGTTACACCGTACTGATAATTGCCAAATAGCATGAAACACGTGTATGCGGTTACTAGTTTTTTCTTTTTGTTAACTTTGAGTGTTTGCCCATTATCACCTTTTCTTGTAATTATTACATTTACACTCGCTAATCTTACATCCTTATTGATAAATTCATGGTTCGAAAAACCAGACTTGTGTAGAATTTTCCGAGGAATTCGAATGTGACGTCAAACTTAATATACCGGGTGTTGTTAAAAAGGTATTTTAAAAAATACCGTTTTCCAAAAAATTGTGAAGTTGGATTTTAATGAAATATTAGTAATGAGTATACGGGGAGTAACGAAAAAGTATCGGTTTTCATTTCTGACTTCCGGTTTTACCGGAAGTGAACATCACTTTGTCGATTTTTGAGACACCTGTATTTTTTGGGTTTTTTAAGTTTCTTTTGTTCTCCCAATTCCAACCATATATATTTTTATACAGTTATCTCTAACGATATATTTTTAGCATTCCATGTAAAGATGTGAATTCGTCATATTCGAAGAAATTTATCAAAAAATAAAAATTTACTGCTTGGTTATTTTTAAGAGATAACTATAAAAAATATATATGGTTGGAATTGCATAATGCAGGCTTTTCTTCACACACAGGACAACAGTAGCTTGTTTCCCGGCGTTTTTTTCTGGCAGGTGCCCATGCGGCAAGGTTTTGTTGGAGCCAACTACGAGATAATTCGGAAGGGTAAAAAAAGACAAAAATAGGGTGGAAAATAAAAAAATATATATGAAATGTTTTCTTTGAGTAGAAATCTACAAGAAAAAGTGATTTTTATTATACTTCTTTGAAAACACCTTATTTTCATCTGTTTTAGCAATAATTAAAGATGGGGTTTTTCGGGCTAGCGCACAGAAACAGCGCATGGAAGAACTTTCTGTGCGCTGAATAAAAATACCGAATATATGGCTTTAAAATAGAAATATACAGCAAAGTAAACTAAATTTAAGAAACTCTATATGCTCTCTGATATTGAACATATACCTATTTTGTATTTTAATTCGTAAGTGTTTCACTATTTAGATACATTTCTGTAATATTTTTGACATTTTATTCACCTTTTCTGACAATAACTAATTTACAACAAAGCACCTTTGAAATAATTTGAGAGTAACCATGGAAACGCATCATACATACCAAACACTATATTGTCTGCATTGTTTATTTTTTGTCAATTAAATTTATTATAATATGCCGATAAAATGTTTTAAGTTTCCGTTTTCAAAGAAGTATGTATAATAAAAAATATCGTTCATTACACGTCAGAAATAGATTTTTCCGTGCTTGCATGACTTCCCGCGCACTGAAAAATATTTATTTCCAGACTCGTAATGAAATATACTATTAAACGTTTTCGCGTCTGGGACAAAAATTTCCTTGCTTATGTGTGGCAGTCAACTTGTTAAAGACCCGAGCATGACGTCATATTTCATTGTTGTTTGCGGACTGGGGTGGTGCTACTCGATGAAAAAGATGGCGACTTATTATAGGTTATAAAAGGGTATTCCAGGGACCCTTTAAAGTAAGGGGACCCAGCATTATACTTTCCAAAGTGAGGCCGTTTCTTTCCCCATTCTAATGGTCTCAATGATGCCAAGTATGCAATTTTATTGGAGAATGTATGGATATAACAGGTACTTTGATTGTTAGTAAAAATTAATATGATTTCTAAAAATTAGACTTGACAATGTTCTGTCAACAAACACAGAATATGGCAAGTGCCAAATGAATCAAATTTATTTTATATTTGAATTTGGTTTCCTGGAATTATTTCCAGGAATTTAAGTAATATAAGTATGGCAAGTCAGTGCCGATTTTGCTTATTTGAGAATTTGTCGCTATTGCACCTTGTTACCAGGTTCTCCTCAAACCATTTGTAATATTATGTAGGTATAATAGGTACGTACTTGAACTTTCTTCCTTTGTTAAATGTATCTACCCAAAGAACTTTCACAGATTTCGGGATGGACTAATAAGATTAGGTCTTGTACTTAGTTAATCATGTAGTTTTTCTCGGTGTTCATTTTTGTAATTTTATTTCTCTCCCAAGGTACCTCACAAACGTAAAATAAACTTATAGTTGTAGATAAAAACTGTTTAAAAAAAGACCTGGCTGTTTGTGATAACATAAAATTTCCATGCTCATGATGAAAATCGTACGCACAGACCATTATGTCAATTGCAGAAGAATAAACACTATTTGGATTTGCGACAGGCCTTTGAGGTTATGGCTGGCTTTCAAACCGCGAGAGAGAGGAGGGGTAATTTCAACGTTGTCAGTTGAACTCCTTTGCGATTTGCGACTGCTCGTATTGGAATGATTTCAAGGGCCCGCCTGTACACATTAATATAATATAAACGGGTGATTCATTGACAATGGGAAATCCAGAAACTGGAAATAGGGGGGATTCGAATATGATAGTCCTCTGGCCCATGCCCACAAAAAAACTATTACCTAAGCGTTGAGACTTTAGGTGTTTCTTTACAAGGTGCAATACCTTGTAAGTTACCAGCACAAGTCATAGGGAAGGTCCCGAATAAAAAAAAAACAAAAAATTGAACTTGAACAGGTTGAAAAAGCCATAGCCGGACGCATTGAGAGTTGTGAAGCTTACAAGGCTTCAAAATCTTATTCAAACATTGAGGAAGCGTATTCAAAAATGGTTGATATTACCGAGTCGGATAGTTGCTGGTTGAAGGCGAAAACAAATTCTCATATTTGCTTTTTTTTTATGTGATAGAAGAACCTAAGCCGAGAATAAATTGTTGTGTTTTTCTGTCAGAAGATTTAAATTTATCAGTTACACATAATGATATTGATATTACGTAAGTTTTGTGCAGGGACAAATATCAGCTAACTTTCCCTATGAACGTAACAAATCTGAATAATCTAGAAAATATTTTAAATGAATGAATATCCCGAAAACGGTTACTGCTAGAGAACTCTACAAAGTACAAATTTTTCGCACAAAAACCTCAGGACAAATCATATTTACGTCAGAAAAAAGAATACACGTTAAGTGGCGTAGGTGGTGCCCTCTACAAATCGCATGAAACTATGCTTATATTTGAACACCCTGTGTCTTTTTAGGTATAGTATTTCTAAAGTCACTTGAAACAGTATAAAAAACTCTAATTGCATAAAAAACTCTAATATCGGACATAAGCGTCACGCAGTTTTTTAAAGATATACATATTCTACAAGCAACATAATATTTCACCTTTAAGGTTTTTTAAGGTTGTCGTCACACATAACGTAAAGGTTAATGCACCATACAATTATGTCAAAAGGTCTCTAAAAAGCTATATCGATCACAACTATTTACGCAAGTATATCCAAAAATCTGTGAAATTATCGCACGTCTATCCACCGCATTTCGCTGTAAAAGTGGCCAGCCGTCAAACAGTGTAGCCCATGCAAGTATTGGTGATATATTATATTAGGCGAGCATGCAGTCAGTTGTTTTTACTACAATATCTATCGTCTCTGTCTCCTTCATCTCCTTTTACTTATAATACCAGGTGGGGTTTAATATGGTTAAAAAGTGTTTTGTCTCGTATTTTATTGCCGGAAGCGCCTGTTCTCGAGCTACCCTGGTAAAATATAAATGAACTCACTTGGAACATAGTGATATACAAGGCGCGATCTATTTCATAGCATTTACCATGCTCTGCTACTGGTAAAAATACCAGACTTATCAGCAGAAATCACCCGTATAAAATTCACAGGTTTTTATGCTGTTCCAAGTGACTAGAAATACTATACCTATGCATTTCTGACCCCACCTTTATATAAACTTTCATATTATTTTCAATGTCCTGGAACTCTGTACAAAAAATTGTGAAAAAGGCCCATCAAGATTCATTTTTCAAATAATATACCTTGCATAATTGCCTACAAAAAATTACCTTTCTTAAAATATCTGGAAAACTTAATAATTCAACATTACTTTAAAAATATGAATGTGCCCTATTTGGAACTTCAGACTCTTAAAATAAAGCTTACCTCTGCCGCCACGGCCGCCGCTATCACCGCCATCGCCGCCCCAACCCCCACCGCCTCCGGAGCCCCAAGTATCTCCTCCGGACTCCTGATTGTCATCGAAGCCCTTGTTCTCACGGTCGCGAAAACCACCTCTTCCTCCTACGACCAAGGCAGATGTTAAAAAACGACTTTAAGGAAGTAAAGCCAATCTCAGGTTATTGCGTATTGTTTTTGGTCGTTTATTTTTTAGAAAATAATATCTTCAGGTTTATTACACATAAACCAATTTAAAAGGGGGGGGGGTAATACTACATATCTTTAGGTAATCACATATTTGGTAGAAAGTATGCAAGTCACAAATTTATTTTGTTATATTATTTTTTCTACTCCTATGCTAGTAACACACCTATTAAGTGACAGTTTAGGTTATAAGTAAGTCCATTGTTACGAATACTGACACATAACGACTGACACGTAATGACCGACACGTAATAAAAAAAATTACGTATCTGTTCTTAATTAAAACGCAATTATCACGGGTGGCTTGTCATCGCGGCATCCACGTCACCATAGCAACTAACCAACATACTAATTGTTGCCTGTCAGATAATCAGAAGTATAGTTTATCTACTATAATAGTTTTTCTTTCGTCGAAGAAAAATTATAATACAAAACTCGAGTTGTAAGCTTATTACATACTCGTGGAATTACAGCACTCACCGCTGCGCGGCTCGTGCGCAACTTATCCACTCATACGTAATAAGCTGTACTATAACGTCATCAGTTTTCTTGATAATCTATTGTCATTAGTTAAATACTAATTTAAATATAGCTAGTTGTAGTTGTTTTTCTAATCTAATAATAGTTTTTTTAATTATACATTTTATTATTGAAATACCGAGACCGATATACAGGCCATTGTTATAACAATAGTAGAGTGGATAATATGTTGTTCATATTGCAAATATCGCATGAGAAGGAGGGTTGAATCAATATGAATTATTATTTTTACACCTTTATTATTAGCAAAAAATTGATTGTTACCCATTGCAGCATACAATTAAATTCGTAATGTGTCTTGGAATAAGTAATTATGTTCAATTGAAAATATCAACAAAATGACTCTGTTATGCACCTATTTAATAATAATTAGTAGTAAAAGGCGACTTTGCCACTACAGGTCCTACATATCTACAATGCTTGAGTCTGCAGATTTGGCGATTCTCGGGTGCTATATTCAGAGAGTGATTCTTTAGAACATGACAATATACATAAATTAAACATAATATTTCTATGCTCCATTGTTCAATTGATTTAGTAAAGAGAGCACAACTCCTTCCTCTGTCATAAATATGTTACTTCAGTTTACCACAAAAATATTTTTGTGAAAATGAATGGTAATATCTGTTTTAGTCGATTTATGTTGTTTAAAAATCCAAATAAACATTTGGATATAATGCATAATACTCTATGTTTAGGTACAGGGTATACCAGTTAATGTGATAAACCCAATTTCTCGGTAATTTTAAAGATAAATTGATGGTTTAAAAACTAAACTTGTTTAGAATATTCCGAGGAATTCGAATATAACTTGGGACTTAATATAGACAGTTATTTCAACAAATACCTTTTAAAAAAAAATTCAAAGTTGAATTTTAACGTTCTGTCAATTAGTTCAAATTTTATATAGGTACACTTACCACCCAATCATTATTAACTTGCGTGGTATTTATTTCTAAATAAAATTTATTTTAAAACACTAGTTTTGCCATAAATATTACCGAAGAATTTTTTTGAAATAATTAGCCCCCCCCCCCCCAACTTTAAGGATTCAAATCTTTAATGGCAGTAAAGAGTATTTTTGATGGTAAATCATCCAACGAAGTTGCACCTTGGCCTTATATCTTACTACCGAAATTAAAATATTAACCTATTACATCGGCAGATGTTGAGAGAAGCTTTTCGATATATAAACATATTTTTACGGACAGAAGGCAAATATTCTTATTGGAAAACTTTGAAAAGTATTTAATCATAAATTCCTACTTTATAAAATTTTAAATTAAAATGTTTTTATAATTCTGCTTTAATATAGGTATTTTACAAGGTATTTTATGTATTTGTTTTCCTTTCATTTTTCCTAAAATAAACCTTTTCTCTAAAATCAGTTTGGGTTTTCTTTAAGGTATTTGTACATGTTAAATAAATGCATATTATTGCATATTTGGCAAAATAAATGCATATTATTGCATATTTTAAATAAAAATGATGCATATATATGCGCATATTTCGATTGAAATTAAATGCATATATTCCGCTCTTTACTTATAACATTAGTGTTAACCGTGAATTACTTTTAATAGTACTACTGTCTGTTTTGAAATGACATTTTTGTTGTTAAATAGTTATTTATGTAGAAAAAAAGAGTACTATATTGGCTTACCTTAGTGCCACATTTTGAGCTTTAAATGATTGGTTTGAGGCTTTTTAATGCCGAATAAAAAAATTATATTTTATTTTTAATAACATCTGTAAAAAAGTATTTTATATCGCTAACTTTATTATTCTATAAACTGTTTGTTACTAAATATTGATGAGTTTTTTTTTTTCAAAAGATTGCAATGCTTTAAAATTCTGTTATTTATAGTATGAGAGCGGGTCGCATGATTTCAACTCTCATAAGATTATAAAATAAGATGTTATGTAAAATGTACATAGTATATTTCTTTACTTAAAGGAGGTAGGTTGCCTCAATTAATATGGGCCCGATCATTGTCATTTAAAGAAGTTATGATTAATTTTTAGGCAAATCTACTCTCATATGATTATAGAACAAAATAGGAAAGAAGGCCCATGGAGCAACAATAAAAAAAGGTCCCTTGGTCCTTTACAAATCTGATAGGCGTATTTTCGGGGCCCCGAAAATCCTCCGCTGTTAAATACGGCGCGAAAGACGGGGGCAAGTCTGGACCTTGGGGACGCGAGTTGTGTGAGAAGTCCCACTCTTCAGCCAGTGCCATAGACTGTTTGATGCCCAGGAAAAATTTATTTTCATTGACTGATATTGATGTACAGAAGGGGCCTGTGATATCATATGCCGATGATACGGTGTGGTGTTTTCTGGAGACACTTGGCAGTCTGTGAGGGAATCCGGTGCTAATGGTATGAATAGAATAAAACTTGGTTAGATTATTTTAAACTTACCTTAAATGTCTCAAAAACTAAATATATGGCCTTCTCGCTTACAACTGCTATCTGTCCAAATTTTAATGGGGAAGTTGCACCTATTTTTGTTATTATAAAAATGAAATCTATGAACAAAAATATCGGACCCGTATTTTTGGTTTTTTCGTTTTGAGTTTATTTAAGCCCAGAAATAATTATTTTCTGTTTATGCGACGTCATCAAGCGGCTTTTTGAAAAATTAGTTATTTTTAGTTCAAAATGTTGGTGCTTCTTTTAGCAACAATGGTTATCTGGTTCCGTTGACAAAAAACTTATGATTTTTGTGGAAAAAAATCAAATTATAACCTTTCTTTTTTTGTTTCACCTGTCGATTAGTTCCGTCATTGTGAAACATTTCACGAGATTTTTGGGAATTCTTGAAAAATACGAACCAAAAAACATACATACAAGCTGACAACTGTCCTGAATGACGTTTTACTGACTGCAACTACCAATTTGTCGACGAAACAATACTAAAATACCTAGAAAGCCGCTTAATGACGTCACTGTTGGAAACTTATATTTTAAAATGCAATAGCGGCTTTGTTACAAATTGTATTTGAATAAAACTTGAATACAGGAAGAAAAAATAGTTTTCTCGCTTAGAAAATATAAGTTTACACCTTTATTTTAACTTAGTGCAACAACCCCATTCTATTTTTATTGACAATTGAAGCGATAATATACATGCTACTAATACGATTCAATATCTTGGTATTACAATAGATAAACACCTTAAATGGAATGAACATGATTTAAGATTAACGAAGAACATTTGGAAACTGATTTATAAATTCTATATTTTAAGACAGATATTAACAAAAGAATTATTGATGACAGTATACAGGGCTCTGGTCGAATCGTTGATACGTTATGGCCTGGTGGCGTGGGGGAGCCTTTATCGCAATTCTTTGACTCCACCATTGAGTAAAGGAATAATAAGAGGAATCGAGCAAATGGCCGGATCTGTAACACCCTATTTCCCGATGCGACAGGGAATTTGACCCAGTGCATTCACCATAAATTTAAACATTCTCTGAAAGTTCTTGAGCTTACTACAGGCAAAGTTTACAGAAGAAATCGCTATCGCGTTGGGCGCCATCTGGGCCACGGTAGAAAAAATTGTGGTATTGAAAGGATATAAGTTTAAAACTCTAAACGGGAACATTTCAGACGTTGCCATATCATCGGTGACAACGGGTGCGATGCTAATTTATTGACCTTGACCCAAAAAAAAACAAATGCCGTGCGCGAAGCTACGATGAATTCTTTTTCTGTGGGGCAATAGATTTTTAACCGACTTCAAAAAAGGAGGAGGTTTATCAATTCGGTTGTATTTTTTATGTTTGTTACCTCATAACTCCGTCATTTAAAAACCGATTTGGACCATTCTTTTTTTATTTGAAAGGGTATACCTACAGAATGGCCTCATTTAAATCTGAAGAAAAAATTCCACCCCTAAGGGTGGAAAAATAGGGGATGAAATTTCATATTGGACCGATTTCGATGATTCTTTTTTTATTACAAAGAGATTACTGTAGGAGTGGCTTCATTTAAATTTGAAGAAAAAATTCCACCCCTAAGGGTGGACAAATAGGGGATTAAATTTCATATTGAACCGATTTCGATGATTCTTTTTTTATTAGAAAGGGAGTACCTTAGAGGTGGCCCCATTTAAATTTGAAGAAAAAATTCCACCTCTAAGGGTGGAAAAATAGGGGGTGAAATTTCATATTGGACCGATTTCGATGATTCTTTTTTATTACAAAGGGATTACTTTAGGAGTGGGTTCATTTAAATTTGAAAAAAAAATTCCACCCCTAAGGGTGGACAAATAGGGGATGAAATTTCATATTGAACCGATTTCGATGATTCTTTTTTTTATTAGAAAGGGATTACTTTAGGAGTGGCTTCATTTAAATTTGAAGAAAAAATCCCACCCCTAAAGGTGGACAAATAGGGGATGAAATTTCATATTGACCCGATTTCGATGATTCTTTTATTATTAAAAAGAAAGTACCTTAAAGGTGGCCCCATATAAATTTGAAGAAAAAATTCCACCCCTAAGGGTGGACAAATAGGGGATTAAAATTAATATTGAACCGATTTCGTTGATTCTTTTTTTATTAGAAAGGGAGTACCTTAGAGGTGGCCCCATTTAAATTTGAAGAAAAAATTCCACCCCTAAAGGTGGAAAAATAGGGGATGAAATTTCATATTGAACCGATTTCGATGATTCTTTTTTTATTAGAAAGGGATTACTTTAGGAGTGGCTTCATTTAAATTTGAAGAAAAAATCCCACCCCTAAAGGTGGACAAATAGGGGATGAAGTTTCATATTGAACCGATTTCGATGATTATTTTCTTATTAAAAAGGAGGTACCTTAAAGGTGGCCCCATATAAATTTGAAGAAAAAATTCCACCCCTAAGGGTGGACAAATAGGGGATTAAATTTAATATTGAACCGATTTCGTTGATTCTTTTTTTATTAGAAAGGGAGTACATTAGAGGTGGCCCCATTTAAATTTGAAGAAAAAATTCCACCCCTAAGGGTGGAAAAATAGGGGATGAAATTTCATATTGAACCGATTTCGATGTTTTTTTTAGAAAGGAAGTACCTTAGAGGTGGCTCCATTTAAATTTGAAGAAAAAATTCCACCCTAAGGGTGGAAAAATAGCGGATAAAATTTCATATTAGACCGATTTCGGTGATTCTTTTTTATTAGAAAGGGATTACTTTAGGAGTGGTTTAATTTAAATTTGAAGAAAAAATTCCACCCCAAGGGTGGACAAATAGGGGATGAACTATCATATTGAACCGATTTCGATTATTCTTTTTTTATTAGAAAGGGAGTACCTTAGAGGTGGCCCCATCTAAATTTGAAGAAAAAATTCCACCTCTAAGGGTGGAAAAATAGGGGGTGAAATTTCATATTGGACCGGTTTCGGTGATTCTTTTTTATTAGAAAGGGATTACTTTAGGAGTGGTTTCATTTAAATTTGAAGAAAAAATTATACCCCTAAGGGTGGAAAAAAAGGGGATGAAATTTCATATTGAACCGATTTCGATGATTCTTTTATTATTAAAAAGGAAGTACCTTAAAGGTGGCCCCATATAAATTTGAAGAAAAAATTCCAGCCCTAAGGGTGGACAAATAGGGGATTAAAATTAATATTGAACCGATTTCGTTGATTCTTTTTTTATTAGAAAGGGAGTACCTTAGAGGTGGCCCCATTTAAATTTGAAGAAAAAATTCTACCCCTAAAGGTGGAAAAATAGGGGATGAAATTTCATATTGAACCGATTTCGATGATTCTTTTTTTATTAGAAAGGGATTACTTTAGGAGTGGCTTCATTTAAATTTGAAGAAAAAATTCCACCCGTAAGGGTGGAAAATAGGGGATGACATTTAATATTGGACCGATTTCGATAATTCTTAATAATTCACTAAAAATAATAAATAAAAAAATTAACAAAAAAAATAAAACCGAGTTCAAAATTTTGCCCGTATGCACTTTCCACTAAATCACCAAATCCAAAGATACCTCAATTTAGAAAGAGCAACCTATTTCTAAAATTTTAGTTTAAATGTGCATACGCGCAAATTTGTGAAGTCGGTGTTAATTTTTGTAATTTTAAAATTTTTAGTGGAGTGTGCATACGGGCAAATTTTTGAAGTCGGTTTTAATTTTTTTGATAATTTTTTTTTATTAATAATTATTATTGGGGAATCGTCTGGCGTGGCTCGATGGTTTCTTACTGCGTTTAATAAATACAATTTTTTGATGTACACAAACTGTATGTATGTACGTACGTATGTATGTATGTATGTATGTATGTATGTATGTATGTATGTATGTATGTATGTATGTATGTATGTATGTATGTATGTATGTATGTATGTATGTCCTTCCTGGCATGGGAATCAAATAGGTGCTAAAAAGCATAAAATAAAATAAAAATAAAGAAAACTTTTTAAAACCAAGCTTTTTTATTAAGCCATGTACTAAAACGAATAAAAGAAGTTTAGGTTTTCGATAAGATAATTCTATTCCAAATTGCGACAAGCTTTTTTAAATCAAAAAGCTTGTCGCGCGAAATGTTCATAAAAGTAGGTAGGTACCAATTAATTTTATCAATTGATAAGGAAAGTAGGTGCTAAAGTATGTAGTTTCTTAACAGTTCGCACGACAAGCTGCTTTTTGATTTAAAAAAGCTTGTCGCAGTTTGACATTGAATTATCTTAACGAAAACCTAAACTTATTTTATCTGTTTTAGTAGGTAAATGGCTTAAATAAAGGCTTGTTTTAAAAAAGGTTTTTTATTTTTTAATAAAAATTCCGGTATTATATTTTATTTTTCCATAGACAAAAATCGGAGGAGGGATAGATAGATATTTACAAGGACAGGGGCAGGGTCCGCACTAATCGTTTTGTATCCTCTAGGCACATTATTTCGTTAAAAAATAAAAGAAACGCGGGTGTTTCAATTGCAAAATAAAATAATAATGGGAACTAGTCTAATAAAGATGTCAGGGGACTGCCTCCTGAGTGTCCAACCAAAAGGTTACACTCGAACTCCTGGTACGAATTGTGCTATAAGGTGGTTTCCTAAACAATGGGGGTAGTTTCCTAAACATGTTTTTAGAGCAAAACGACTCCAATAAAAGTATTAATACATGAGTTACAGCGCATTACCTGCATGACAATACAGTGTGGATAGAAATTGTGGAATATTGCTTATATTTCTTAAAATATTCCTCATATGAAAAACTTGTTTTGATAAAAGTGTTAGGGGAAATTATTTCCCGTTTAGTGATTTCAAGCAATCTTTCGTAGCACAAAAAATGTGGTTGCCATGTTAACCGATTTAATTTTTTTAAATGGCACCATATACTTTTTTTGGTGAAAATTGATATATTGGAACTTTCTGAATACGATACAATACAATTTTAATGGGGTCACATAAGAAAAAAATACAAAAAGATTAAGTTTTCTATTATGCTATTGACAATGTTTATCAAAATAATTATTACATCAGGTTAGCCATGCCAAAATCAGAACAATGGGAAACTGTCACTAGCTGTCAGTTGCTTGTAATTGTGTGCATTGTTACAGTAAACGTACTTTTTTTACTCAATTTTCTGTGCACTTAAGTACTTAGTAAGTTATAATGGCGCTTCAATTAAGTGAAACGGAAAGAATACAGGTTAACATACTGAGTACTTAAGTACACAGAAAAATTAGTAAAAAAGTACGTTTAGTGTAACAATGTACACAGTTACACAGATAGTGTCAGTTTCGCATTGTTCTGATTTTGGCATGGCTAACTTGATGTTAATAATTATTTTGATAAACATTGTCAATAGCATAATAGAAACCTTGTTTTTTTTCTTATGCGACCCCATTAAAATTGTATTGTATCGTATTCAGAAAGTTCCAATGAATCAATTTTCACCAAAAAAAGTATATGGTGCCATTTAAAAAAATAAATCGGTTACCATGGCAACAACATTTTTGGTGCTACGAAAGATTGCTTGATATCACTAAACGGGAAATAATTTCCCCTAACACTTTTATTAAAACATGTTTTTGATATGAAGAATATTTTAAGAAATATAAGCAATATTCCACAATTTCTATCCACACTGTATAACTTCGCACGCAGCAGGGGAGGTCATGTAAAAAAAATAACAAAGAATGACCTTAAAAAAGTTTTACAAGATGAACTTCTGGTCACCTTTTTATTATAAAATTGTTTCGTGTCTCTAATGTTTATTGATTTACAGGGCGTTATATGACAAAAAATTCGTTTACCACAGGATAGGTCTTGTAAATTTTTTTTAACAAAAAAATTACCTGAATATAAGTTGGAGAGGGGTAAATGATCTACAATTTTGTTTTACATTTTTTTTTATTATCTTGACTGCTTAAGTTACAGCGCAATAAATTACAAAAAATTTCGCAGTTTTCTCCAGTTCCTACCGATTAGGTAATTAGAAACACGTTGGATGCAAACACAGATGTCATTTTTCAGATTCCATTACCTGCTACTTGTATTTAGGGAAATAAATTCCTTTTGCACAAATGAATTTTTTATGAAGCGAATTAACAAGTGCATTGGAGTTGATAATCATTTTGAACATTTTCTTAATGTTGTCATTTGTATAAAAAAATTACCCCATTTATTGATTTATTTATGCATTATTTAAGAACAAATGAACGAATATTTCAGATCAAACACACTCGTTTTTTCCTGCATATTAAGATTCCGTAAGAAAAAGTATAGGTTCCGATTTGAAGAAAAAAAAATAGAGTTTACCTTGTAGTTACCTTGAAAATAGTGGATATTTATAACTATTCAATTATACAGGGTGTCCCGTTAATAATGGTCCATAGAGCAACTGCACATATTTGGGGCCAAAATATGACGATTGAGGCTAATATGAATTATAGAAATGCTGTTTGTTTAAGAGATACAGGGCGTTGAAGTTCATTTTTTGAAATTGAATTATGGCTACATCTCTTAAAATAATGAAGCTGCTGAACTGAAATTTGGCACTGCTGTGTTTTTGGGGATGGAGAATAAGCTAAAAATATCAATTTTGCTGTATCTCACAGAGGGCGCCACTTGCGCGGTTTTTGGATCGTTACTTTTTCGGTTTAAAATCAAAGAAAGGGGTAAAAATAAATATTTTCATTTGAAAAAATTACAGCGTGATCGGGACATAAGAGGGTAAGTTTCCACCAAATTTTGTGGAATTTTTTTTTGTGGGAGGTAAAAATTAGAAACCAACAAATCGGTTATTTCGATTTTTCGCGGATATTTTGAGGTTATGTGAAAAAAGTGTAAATACAAAAGTTGTAGATCTTTTTATTGCCTATAACTTTGCCATTCAACTTTTTTCGATAGGAGTTGCAGTTTTGCTGGAAATCGTGATAAACAGTTTCCCCTAAAAGATCACCCCCTACAACCCCCGTACCTCAAATCGCCCTTAAATTATTTTTTCAGTTATTTTTGCTATATTTTCTTTCTTTTCCAATGGGTGTGATGCTGTTCTAGATTTTTTTGTTCTCAAAAATTATCTACCCTGGCCTATATTCGTTGGTCCTCTATCCAAATATTTCACACAACGGTTTTAATGAAAAAATGTACCTACTAACATTAAGCATGTAATGCATTAAGTACATAATATTTCTTTTACGATAATATTTTCTGTAATTTACTAAAAGAAATAATAATTTACTCCATTATTTGATGCAGCCACTTACCTTTTAAAAATGGCATCGGCACTGCATTAGATAGAAGTCGCTTTTTTGAGGAATCCGCACAGTGAAAATGGTTGTTATTGAAATGTTTTTCGTACACCATGTACCGACCGATCTGTTCCACATCGCTTAAAAACACGTAAATAGGGATTGTCCCGACGCGCGTGAATTGTCACAATTGTTATTATAAACGCACTTGTATTTTGAGATAGGCATTTTTCTGGAGAATAATTGTCTTACAGAAAAATCCCTATTCTTGCACGTAATATTATGAATTACTAGGTTGATGCGATCACAAATTAGGGAGTATGTATATATTCGTATCGGTTCCTTTGATTTCGGCGGTAGATTATATTTTTGTGCAAGACGATTTTCCAGAATAACTATTTCACTTTCAAGTCACAAGAGCGAAGAACGTAAGAAAACACGGTTTCAGTCAACGACGAAACTCTCGACGCAGTGCCAATAAGGTCGTAGTCGATAATAAAATTCCGGATTGTTTGATCTACATTATATCATTGAGTAAATTATTCCTTTACTCAATGATTATTATGTATTATTCCTTTTCTCAGTCAGTTGAAACAACATAAAAAAAATTATGCGGCAGGCACCCGGCAGGCAGATTCTTTTTTTATATCCCTGAAAATTTACTAAAATAGCCGGCCGCCGATGCCGACAAGAGTAATCCCTTTGTCTTTGTCAGCTGCCGCGCCGCCGACAAAAAATACCTATTTAAATAAGTGTCCTATACTCCTATTTTTTGTTTATAGCAAATAGCACAGCCGACAAAAATATGAATATTGTGCCGCATTTCGCCCTTTTGATTAATCCCCAGTTTTGTTTGGTGTTTTTAAAAATATACCTAAATCCAATAGGAAAATTATAGTGGGGTGGGGTGCGGGGTGGGGGTTAGTTGTTACTTTGCTTTATAACTTAACTTCATACAATTTAAAGAGTCCCTTTCCTTATTTATTTTTAGCTTTACGAATATTTTTAACCATGCCGGGAGAGATCATTTTCAAAACTGAAGCTAAACAAAAACATTCTAAGATCTACTTACTATGAACCAGTCGAGACTTTCGAATTTAGCAATAATAAGCAGAAAAATAGATTTGAAATAAAATAGATTTAAAGGAATTAATTAGGGAATTTACAATCAAGAATGGTGGCAATGGCAAGCTGGTCTTCTGAAGGTATCACCTGAGTAAAGGTTATAATAAGTATCACCATTGGGTAAAGGAATATTACCCAATGGTATCACCACCAACTGTTCGCGATCCTATTATGGCTTTAATACTAATAAGAAAGATTAGAGGCAACAAACTAATTTAATTTATTACTTGTAAAAAAAACTTTTTAAAAACAAGCTTTTATTTAAGCCATATACTAAAAGAATAAAATAGGTTTAGGTTTTCGTTAAGATAATTCAATTCCAAATTGCTTCAAGTTATTGTAAATGAAAAAGCTTGTTGGGTAAAATGTTCATGTTCAATTAATTTTATTGGACAGTGATTGGTTGATAAGCAAGTACCTACCTATACTTGCCAAAGTATGTATTTTCTTTACAATTCGTGCGACAAGCTTTTTGATTTACAAAAACTTCGCAATTTGTCATTGAATTATCTTAACAAAAACCTACACTACACTTATATTATTCGTTTTATTCGTGGCTTAAGCTTGTTTTTAAATAGGTTTTTTTTATCTTTTATTTTATTTCGTGTTTTTTAGTACCTATTTGATTCCCAAGTGAGGAAGGTGGTAAATAAATTTAATCCACCATCTTGGAGCATCCGCCATATTGGATTTAGTATGAAGTCACTTACCTTATTATTTTCACGCCCTTTTATACGCGACTGAATTTAAGATGCCAACGCCCCGACGGGACTATGCGCACTAACATATGGGCCATCGTTACCATGTGAACGGTGCTAGCCACCGGGTCTACACTGCGTTGTTCTTTGTTGTTTTAGTTTAGCATTGAGCCTATAGGGGGCGTATTTCTTATATTTAATGGCGTATTTGATACCCACATTAAGAGGGTTGAAAAGAAAATGTAATTCGCTATATTGGAGCGGCCGCCATATTGAACTTAAGTGTGATGTCACTAACTTTATCGTTTTCTGCTCTTCACGCCCTTTCATTTGACACCCATATTAAGTGAGTTGAAAAGAAAATGTGCTGCCATCTTGGACCGGTGGCCATATTGAATTTAGTGCGACGTCACTAACTTTATCGTGTTCTACTCTTCAAGCCCTTTTATTTGATACCCATATTAAGGGGGTTGACAAAAAATACATCATCCGCCATCTTGGAGCGGCGGCCGTTTTGAAAGTATTACAATATTGCGTATTGTCAGCATAACTAAAGGTGCATGCAAAATTTCAGCTCAATCGGATGTCAGGAAGTGATTCTAATTCAGCTTGCAAAATTTGAGTTAAACAAACATACCTACTACATAGTAATACATTGCAAGTTAAATACAAGCTTATAAAAATAATACATCATATCATTCTGTAAACTTTGATCATGAAGCAAAGCTCACACCAGCCCAATTCTACGGAAGCGCTGAGACGCCACATGGTGATTTTTTGTCGCCGACCGAGTTCGAACTCGGCCAGCCGACTTTGAGCTCGGCCGGTCGACTTCCAACTCGACCGGCCGAGTTTGCTTATCATAAGTCATAAGTATTATACAAAATACCTATAGGTACCTAACACAATGTTGGTATGAATCGGAAAAACCTTCTTAGAAAATGTCTATACATTCCTATATTTAAAAAAAATTTAACAAAAAAATTAAAACCGACTTCAAAAATTTGCCCGTATGCACATTCCACTAAAAAAATTTAAAAAATTAACAAATAACACCGACTTCAGAAATTTGCCCGTATGCACATTTCAACTAAAATTTTAGAAATATTTTTCTCTTTCTAAATTGAGTTATTTTTGGATTTGGTGACAGTCAAGGCAAAGAATCTAAGTCTTTCACTTTAAGTAGTCTTGTTGATGATTCAACTATTTTGATGGGATTCCAGGACACACTTGACTCGTCAGATGCCTTTAAAATTCCCATTTGCTCATCTTTGGAGCCCTGTAGATATATATTTTTTGTTCAAGTTTGGTATGTGGGGTTTTTTTTGGTGTCCTGATTAACGCTGTGGTGTCAGATTTTAAATAAAAAAATCGCTAAATGACTTTATTTCTTTTTACTAGAAAAAAAAATGTGGTAGCCCTTGAAAATTGAGATTAAAGCCTGAAATTTCGCACCAAAATAGAGTTTTTTGTGACCTATCTTCAGAAAAAACAACTTTTATTCTACAATTCCCCCTCTCCCCTCTCCTTCCACTTTCCCTCGGCTCCTCCCTTCCTCCTTCCCATCTAAATAGATATGAATACATCATAACTTACTGTCACCGACTCCAAAGATAACTCGATTTAGAAAGATAAAAATATTTCTAAAATTTTAATAAATAGCTAGTTTACGGCTGTGTAGTTTTACTTAGTAGATAAAATAACGAGTTTTGCAGCCAGAAAGGTATATATTAACTTCTTTTTATAATACCAAGCTTTCGGTCTACTTCTACTAAAAATCTACTTCTACTAAAAATCTATCTGGTTTTAATATTGGTAAAAAACTTCAACATAATTCCCTGATGAAGGTCACGAAGTAGACCGAAAGCTTGGTATTATAAAAAGAAGTTAATATATACCTTTCTGGCTGCAAAACTCGTTATTTTATCTACTAAATCTAAAATTTTAGTTGAAATGTGCATACTGACAAATTTCTGAAGTCGGTGATATTTGTTAATTTTATTAAAATTTTTAGTGGAATGTGCATACGGGAAAATTTTCGAAGTCGATTTTAATTTTTTTGGTAATTATTTTTTAGTGAATTACTAAGAATTATCGAAATCGGTCATCAATCATTAAATTCCATCCCCTATTTGTCCACCCTTAGGATTGAAATTTTTCTCTTCAAATTCAAATGTGACCACCCCTAAGGTAAACCCTTTCTAATAAAATAAGAATCATCCAAATCATCCCCTATTTATCTATCCGTATTACTTAAGTGTGGATTTTTTTCTTTAAATTTAAATGGGACCACATCTAAGGTAACCCCTTTCCAATAAAGAAAGAATCATCGAAATCGGTTCAATATGAAATTTCATCCCCTATTTGTCCAACCTTAGGGGTGGAATTTTTTCTTCAAATTTAAATGGGTCCACCTCTAAGGTACTCCCTTTCTAATAAAAAGAGAATCATCTAAATCGGTTCAATATGAAATTTCATCCCCTATTTGTCCAACCTTAGGGGTGGAATTTTTTCTTCAAATTTAAATGGGGGCCACCTCTAAGGTACTCCCTTTCTAATAAAAAGAGAATCATCGAAATCGGTTCAATATGAAATTTCATCCCCTATTTGTCCAATCTTGGGGGTGGAATTTTTGCTTCAAATTTAAATGGGTCCACCTCTAAGGTACTCCCTTTATAATAAAAAGAGAATCATCTAAATCGGTTCAATATGAAATTTCATCCCCTATTTGTCCAACCTTAGGGGTGGAATTTGTTCTTCAAATTTAAATGAGGCCACCTCTAAGGTACTCCCTTTCTAATAAAAAAAGAATCATCTAAATCGGTTCAATATGAAATTTCATCCCCTATTTGTCCAACCTTAGGATTGAAATTTTTCTCTTCAAATTCAAATGTGACCACCCCTAAGGTAAACCCTTTCTAATAAAATAAGAATCATCCAAATCATCCCCTATTTATCTATCCGTATTACTTAAGTGTGGATTTTTTTCTTTAAATTTAAATGGGACCACATCTAAGGTAACCCCTTTCCAATAAAGAAAGAATCATCGAAATCGGTTCAATATGAAATTTCATCCCCTATTTGTCCAACCTTAGGGGTGGAATTTTTTCTTCAAATTTAAATGGGTCCACCTCTAAGGTACTCCCTTTCTAATAAAAAGAGAATCATCTAAATCGGTTCAATATGAAATTTCATCCCCTATTTGTCCAACCTTAGGGGTGGAATTTGTTCTTCAAATTTAAATGAGGCCACCTCTAAGGTACTCCCTTTCTAATAAAAAGAGAATCATCTAAATCGGTTCAATATGAAATTTCATCCCCTATTTGTCCAACCTTAGGGGTGGAATTTTTTCTTCAAATTTAAATGGGGCCACCTCTAAGGTACTCCCTTTCTAATAAAAAAAGAATCATCGAAATCGGTTCAATATTAAATTTCATCCCCTATTTGTCCAACCTTGGGGGTGGAATTTGTTCTTCAAATTTAAATGAGGCCACCTCTAAGGTACTCCCTTTCTAATAAAAAGAGAATCATCTAAATCGGTTCAATATGAAATTTCATCCCTTATTTGTCCAACCTTAGGGGTGGAATTTTTTCTTCAAATTTAAATGAGGCCACCTCTAAGGTACTCCCTTTCTAATAAAAAGAGAATCATCTAAATCGGTTCAATATGAAATTCCATCCCCTATTTGTCCAACCTTAGGGGTGGAATTTTTTCTTCAAATTTAAATGGGGCCACCTCTAAGGTACTCCTTTTCTAATAAAAAGAGAATCATCTAAATCGGTTCAATATGAAATTTCATCCCCTATTTGTCCAACCTTAGGGGTGGAATTTTTTCTTCAAATTTAAATGGGGCCACCTCTAAGGTACTCCCTTTCTAATAAAAAAAGAATCATCGAAATCGGTTCAATATTAAATTTCATCCCCTATTTGTCCAACCTTGGGGGTGGAATTTTTTCTTCAAATTTAAATGGGACCATTCTGTAGGTATACCCTTTCAAATAAAAAAAGGATTGTCCAAATCGGTCCAATTCTAAAATGTAAAAAATATTGCTTTGCCAGTTATTATTGAAGTTGAATATGCTTAACCATTAACTAAAACAAAAAGAACAGCTTTTACTGAAGTGTTGTGAACCGAAATCATTAAAAAATAACTGGCCTAAAAGCTAAAGCTTGTTTAAAGGCATTTAACTTATCCCCCTATCGTTGAGTGTAAATTGGAAGCGTTCTGAAGGGAGAATTCGCACAATCCGGCAAGACCGCGTTCTACCCGACGACGGTCAGCATTACGGGGAAAAGCGATCTGTAAATAAAATATGAATGAAACGACCGACATTTTAATAATTTTGCCGCCTACTAGATGGCGCGAGGGGCCGAGGGACGAGACTATGATGTTTTAATAATTTTGTAGACCACTAGATGGCGATCCCTGTTTTCTACAAAATTACCTGTTAGCAAATCACAACACGGCAGCGGTTCCTCTTCCCCTATTTATTCCTTTACTCAATGACTCCACTGAATGTTATTCAAAACTACATTTTAAAAGTCATATACCATAAAAAGAAAAGATTCTCGACCAACTTGCTTTATTGCAATCATGTATTTGATGTCCATAATCTTTATGTGATAGCTGTTTGCACATACACCCACAAATCATCTAGACTAAGAATACCAATTGGTCACCTTTATGAAACTAGAAATAAACAGAACCAACTTTTAGAAATACCTGTCGTTAATACAACAAAGCACTTAAGATCTTTTTTCTACTCCTATGCTAGTAACATACCTATTAAGTGACGGTTTAGGTTATAAGTAAGCCCATTGTTACGAACACTGACACGTAATGATTGACACGTAATGACAATTGGTGTTATTTACCAAGAGGAGAAGGGTGGACCCGGCCCCTCGGATAGAGCTGCGCGGGGTTCACCTTGAGGATAGAAAGAGGGTTAAATATCTGGGGGTCCGGCTGGACTCCAGACTGACCTTCGAGGAGCAGATCCTCATGAGGACCAAGAAGGCTTGCAACGCACTGTGGGCGTGTCACAGAGCCGTTGGAACCTCGTGGGGATTGAATCCTAGGATTATGCACTGGATTTACAGAGCAATGATTGTTCCCATTATTTCTCATGGGGCCATCGCGTGGTGGCCCGGCACTCGCAAGACCAGACCACGGACGGCGTTGGACAAAATACAGCGCCTTGCCTGCCTGTGCATCACGGGCGCCCTGGGCACCACGCCCACCCGGGCCTTAGAAACCCTGGTGGGGCTGCCTCCATTGGGCGCGGTACTGGAGTACGAGGCGGCCAAGGCGGCCCTCAGATTAGAGGGTCTCAACCTTTGGGTCGCCGGTGGCTCGGTCCACGGGCACCGGCAGCTGTGGGCAGAGCTGAGGGAGGAGGTGCCCATCCTGGAAATGAGAAGGGATGTGCAGACTCCTTCCATCGGCTTCCACGGCCGACTTCACTTTGTCTTTCCAGACAGGCAGGGGTGGGCCGAAGGGAATAGCGGTAGCCAGGGTGTGCTCGTCTGGTATACAGACGGATCCAAAATGGGGAATGGTACGGGGGCAGGGGCCTTTTGTCAGGGACTGGCTAGGAGGCTGACCACCCCCCTCGGGGAGCACACCACCGTGTTTCAAGCGGAGGTGTTCGCCATTATGATGGGAGCAGAGGAATCGCTCAGGCTCAGAATCAGGGGCCGTAGGCTGACCTTCTGCTCTGATGGCAAAGCGGCGTTACAGGCGCTGAGAGCTAACCGTACTTGGTCCCCACTGGTGGAGGACTGTAGAACGAGTTTGCTCAAGTTGGTAGCCGAAGGGAATAGGGTCGTTCTATCGTGGGTGCCCGGTCACGCGGGCATAGCGGGGAATGAGACTGCGGACCTACTGGCTAGAGGGATCCATGAGAAGACCGGTGGGGCCTGAACCAATATTGGGGATTGCACCACGGGTAGCAATTGGAGCCCTGGACGAATCGCTGCATGGCAGGTTTGTCGAGGAGTGGCGCAGGGCTCCGGGGATGAGGCAGACCAGGCTCATGATTCGTGGGCCGTCGCCCGTCCTGTCTAGGGAGCTGCTGTGTCTGCCTAGGACATAGTTGAGGGGAGTGGTGAGGGTCCTCACTGGGCACTGCTGCCTGGCTCGCCACCTGCACCTTATAGGGGTGGGAGGGGAGTCGGAGTGCAGATGGTGTCTGGAGGATGAGGAGACACCGCACCACTTGGTTACTGAATGCCCTGCACTCGACAGGGTGAGATTCGAGTCCTTCGGCTCAGCCAAGCTGGGAGCGGAGGATGTGTATGGTGTCGGGATGGGTGAGCTGCGGGCCTTCATTAAGAGGGCCGGCTTGCTGGCCGCCGTGTGACGCTGGCCGTGGGGGCACAACGGGCCCACTGTGGCCTACGTGCCGGGCCGATTTAAGGCGGCCGCCCCCTGCACTGGATAGGATAGGACACGTAATGACTGATACGTAATAAAAAAAATTACGTATCTGTTCTTAATTAAAACGCAATTATCACGGGTGCCTTAGCGCGGCATCCACGTCACCATAGCAACTAACCAACATACTAATTGTTGCCTGTCAGATAATCAGAAGTATAGTTTATCTATTATAATAGTTTTTCCTTCGTCGAAGAAAAATTATAATACAAAACTTGAGTTGTCAGCTTATTACATACTCGTGGAATTATAGCACTCGCCGCTGCGTGGCTCGTGCGCAACTTTTCCACTCATACGTAATAAGCTGTTTACAACTCTCGCTATGTAATATACTATTATATATTTTGCCCTCAAATTATACAATTTGATTCCCCGGAGTATAAGGTCTTTATCTAGTCCTAAATCCTTTAAGAATAAGTGTAAAACTTTTATATAGTTGAAAATTTAGCCAATTATAAGCAGGTACTCGCTTAGTTGACTGTTATGTCTCAGTTTTGGATTGTTTTACTTCGTTAGTGGGGAGGGGGGGGGGATTTGATTTGTTTTTGTATTTGAATTGTCTCAGATTTTGTGAAGTTTTATGAAATTATCTATAAATTTGTATAAAATCTTTATATTCTTGTTCTTTGTTTTTTTTTTATTGCACATACAGGTGTTCAGTCGCCTAGGTGCAATGTTTTTGTAGATGTTATGATGCTACTTAAGCACTATTTTGTTTTTTATTATATTGCTGTTTGTAGATTGTAATGCTTTTTGTTGTTAAAAAAAGCGTTTTTCGGGAGATCTGACAGTACGGCGAGATGGCCGGAGAACGGGTAAACATATTTAACGAAACTTTTTCAGGTACATTATTTCCAGTTTTCGAGTTATTACGGATTTTCGGCGAAAAAAACGACCAACGCAGGTGGGACGCATCTTTTTTACGTGATTGGTCGGCATTTCCCGTCACCTAAAAGCCAAAAAAAAAAAAGAAATTGCCCTTTTTCGCCGAGCTACAGCTCAGTTATTTCGGCTCGGGGCTCTGAGGTCGGAATTTTTAAAGCTTCCCTCAAGTCTTCAGGTGAGGTGCAGATACTTCCGGTGCCGCCGAAAAATAAAAAAATGCGAAAAAATACGCAATTTCTAAGAGCAGATCCTCAGGATTTTCCGTCAATTTCGCTAATTCTACAGCCTTCCCGTTTCTCAAAACTTGAAAATCAGGAGTACGAAATTTGGTTAAATATCGGATTTTCGAGGTTTCTTATGGTACTGGAGGAAAGTACAAGACCCAACTAAGAAATTTACCACCTCCTTCTTTTTTTAGAACGGCACTTTTCAATTTTATCAAAAGACTTTTGCGAAAAAGTAGTATACAGGATGTCTCATTTTGATCTGGAACACCCCTGTAAAATTTGAACTGGCTTACGGATTTTAACGGATTTTTTTTTGTATACAGGGTCCTCCTAGACGCACTTATCAAACACTTTTCAATGACCAAACGATTATTCCAGGGCCGGATTTAAAATTTTTTTGACCCAAAATTTCGAGTTAAGGTATCAGCGATTTTTTTATCGGAAATCTGATAACGTGGCGTTAATCAGCGCCCCTTAAAACCCCCAGATTCCAAATTTCAAGAAATTATTCCCACGAATTATACTTTTTACACTGCATCACAATTGCAAAAAATCAAAATTTCAATTTGTGTTCAGCTATTAAGATGGCTATGGAAACAAGTGAAAATGGTAAAAAGAGGTCCACAGGGGACAATGGTAATAAACCTGATCGGAAACTGCACTCGGTTTCTCTTTTCATTATTGCTGTACAGTACAAATTTTATGCCATTTGAGACGCAAGAGAGCTCGCTGCCGTCGCAGGCAGCCGTGGAAAAACAATGGCTTGCAGAAATGTCAGTTTATGCATTTTTACAACAAATGTTATTCAGGGGTTGATGTTGCTAAAATAATTTAGGTGTTACAAACAACAAAATTTAGTGGGTATAAAATGTAATTTCGAATCGAATCATTTAAATGCTTTTAATTACATTCTTCAAATACGTACTTTGTAGTGTATAATCTTATACTTTATTATTTGTACCAAAAAAAATTTAAAAATTAACGTTTCTCAAAGTGTTTGCACTTGCACGACTGCCTGCGACGGCAGCGAGCTCTCTTGCGTCTCAAATGGCATAAAATTTGTACTATACAGCAATACTGAAAAGAGAAACCGAGTACAGTTTCCGATCAGGTTTATTACTATTGTCCCCTGTGGACCCCTTTTTACCATTTTCACTTGTTTCCATAGCCACCTTAATAGCTGAACTCAAATTGAAATTTTGATTTTTTGCAATTATTGTGATGCAGTGTAAAAAGTATAATTTGTGGGAATAATTTCTTGAAATTTGGAATCTGAGGGTTTTCAGGGGCGCTGATTAACGCCACGTTATCAGATTTCCAATAAAAAAATCGCTGATACCTTAACTCGAAAATTTGGGTAAAAAAAAAATTAAAATCCGGCCCTGGAATAATCGTATGGTCATTGAAAAGTGTTTGATAAGTACGTCTAGGAGGGCCCTGTATACAAAAAAAAATCTGTTAAAATCCGTAAGCCAGTTCAAATTTTACTGGGGTGTTCCAGATCAAAATGAGACACCCTGTATATGTTCTTGGGACGGCTTGTACCTATTAAAAAATTAAAAATTGACCACAACTTCTTTAAATAACAATGATCAGGCCCATATTATCTGAGGCAACCTACTCGCTTCAAGTAAAGAAATATACTCTCTACATTTTACGTAACATCTTATTCTATAATCTTATGAGAGTTGAAATCATGCGGCCGGCCCTTGGACTATTATGTTTGATGCAAAGTTGAGATACCAATAAAAAGCAAAAAACAAGCCTCTGATTGGTCAAAAAAGGTAGGTATGGAATTTTCAGATATTAACCTAACCTAACCAATTTAGTAGGTAATAAAAAAGGAAGTGGCTATTTATACGTCCATGAATTGAATCACGTGACACATAACCTTATTTCTACCGTCCGATGGATGATGAATCGGCTTGTTTACTAAGTCGATTGGATGATGTCCGAGATTATTCAGACCTATCTAGTCTCATATTTTAATATGGCGTATGACCTCCTTTTTCGGCGATGGGCACTGCAGTATGAAAAATGAAGTGGTAATTATTTCCAATGGTGTAACCCACCCCCGATTTTCTTGAAATTTTGGCTACCCTCGACATTCGGTAGCCAAAATTTCAAGAAAATCGGGGGTGGGTTACAACGCCGAACGTCGGGCGAAAATAAGGGGTACCTACCTAGCCAAAATTTCAAGAAAATCGGGGGTGGGTTACGCCTTACACCATTGGAAATGATTACCACTTCTTTTTTCGTAAGGCAGCGTGCATCGCTGCCGACTGCCACAATATGGTGTGAATGCCCCCTTCTTTGTCATACAGCAGCGCCTATCCCCCAAAAAGGAAGGAATATGCTCCTTATTGCAAAGATGCTTGAGAAAAATGCACTTCCAACGGCTTCCTCCGTATCTAAATTTCGGACGGGTACGGAGTAAAATGTACATCCACGTGACACAACTCGCCAATGAGAGCGCAAGACGTATACCGACTATTATATACGTCGGACGTATAAATAGCCACTGCCAATAAAAAATTAATAGATAATAGAAAGCTAGTGATATAAAATTGTTATACAGATATTAAAAACACAATTTTTAGCATTAGTCAATAAAAATGTACTTTCAAGAGAGTAGTGTTAACACTTAACAGTAATTAAATTAAAAATAATTTACATTTAACACTAATTTGAAAGTAGATCACTTTTAATACTGATATCTTAAAATAACACTTTGACACTGGCAATAATGTTAAAAATTGTATTTTTAATAACGTCTTTAGAAAAATGAGCGTTAAAACAGCCACCAGTTTCTGGCCACCGGTTTCTCGCGGGCGCCGTCCCGCGCTATGCCGCCGATAAAGTCGTGGTCTCTTATCCACCGCACGATTTCCTCATTCTGAGTGCGCAACTGGTGCCAAGAAATAACAAAATAGTTTTATTGCAAAGTATAGACAAAAATTGTACTGATTATGACCGCCCGAATAACATCTTGTAACAAATAGAAGGGATAAACAAAATAAAATGGCAACTAAAAAAAGGAAAGTGGTGGCTGGGCTGAACTGTACGAGCTGCAATCGATTTTTTTGTCTAAAACTCATCCGCTGTGATCCCTAATGTTCCCCTATAAGTCCCAGAATTTGTTGCTCACGATTAACCCCAAAACAGCCCCTAATAGAAAAAATACATAAGTGGTGGCTGGGCTGAACTGTAAGAGCTGCGATCGATTTTTTTGTCTATATCTCATCCACTGTGATCCCTAATGTTCCCCTATAAGTCCCAGAATTTGTTGCTCACGATTAACCCCAAAACAACCCCTAATAGAAAAAATACATAAGTGGTGGCTGGGCTGAACTGTAAGAGCTGCGATCGATTTTTTTGTCTAAATCTCATCCACTGTGATCCCTAATGTTCCCCTATAAGTCCCAGAATTTGTTGCTCACGATTAACCCCAAAACAACCCCTAATAGAAAAAATACATAAGTGGTGGCTGGGCTGAACTGTAAGAGCTGCGATCGATTTTTTTGTCTAAATCTCATCCACTGTGATCCCTAATGTTCCCCTATAAGTCCCAGAATTTGTTGCTCTCGATTAACCCCAAAACAACCCCTAATATAAAAAAATACATAAGTGGTGGCTGGGCTGAACTGTACGAGCTGCGATCGATTTTTTTGAATAAATCTCATCCACTGTGACCCCTAATGTTCCCCTATAAGTCCCAGAATTTGTTGCTCTCGATTAACCCCAAAACAACCCCTAATAGAAAAAATACATAAGTGGTGGCTGGGCTGAACTGTACGAGCTGCGATCGATTTTTTTGTCTAAATCTCATCCACTGTGATCCGTAATGTTCCCCTATAAATCCCAGAATTTGTTGCTCTCGATTAACCCCAAGACAACCCCTAATAGATAAAATACATAAGTGGTGGCTGGGCTGAACTGTAAGAGCTGCGATCGATTTTTTTGTCTAAATCTCATCCACTGTGATCCCTAATGTTCCCCTATAAGTCCCAGAATTTGTTGCTCTCGATTAACCCCAAAACAACCTCTAATAGAAAAAATACATAAGTGGTGGCTGGGCTGAACTGTAAGAGCTGCGATCGATTTTTTTGTCTAAATCTCATCCACTGTGATCCCTAATGTTCCCCTATAAGTCCCAGAATTTGTTGCTCACGATTAACCCCAAAACAACCCCTAACAGAAAAAATACATAAGTGGTGGCTGGGCTGAACTGTAAGAGCTGCGATCGATTTTTTTGTCTAAATCTCATCCACTGTGATCCCTAATGTTCCCCTATAAGTCCCAGAATTTGTTGCTCACGATTAACCCCAAAACAGCCCCTAATAGAAAAAATACATAAGTGGTGGCTGGGCTGAACTGTAAGAGTTGCGATCGATTTTTTTGTCTATATCTCATCCACTGTGATCCCTAATGTTCCCCTATAAGTCCCAGAATTTGTTGCTCTCGATTAACCCCAAAACAACCCCTAATAGAAAAAAAACATAAGTGGTGGCTGGGCTGAACTGTAAGAGCTGCGATCGATTTTTTTGTCTAAATCTCATCCACTGTGATCCCTAATGTTCCCCTATAAATCCAAGAATTTGTTGCTCTCGATTAACCCCAAAACAGCCCCTAATAGAGAAAATATATAAGTGGTGGCTGGGCTGTACCGTATGACTTGCGATCGATTTTTTCCTGAAATCTCGTCTACAGGGATCCCTAATATCCCCCTAATAGGCCCAGGATTTGTTGTTCTCAATTAACATTTTTCCCCTCAAAACAAAAAACGTTTTTTAAATATACATTGTTGGAAAGGTTGTTGAAAAAGTTAAATAACTGAAACTTGGATGAGATGAGATACAAGACTTTATTTTGCCTGTCGCTGAATTTGCTTGAATAATTTTAAAAAATCATGTACTTCAGAAAGTAGCTCCCATTATTAACTTTGCCAAACTTGAAAAAAAAAAAATGCGCGATAGTGCAAAAGTTACGGTTACTTTATTACCCTACTGTATATTATGCCTTTTGGGAAACTATTGTAATCCTCTTTATTATTTTGGGAATTTCACGAGCGTGTGCTATGGTTATTTTTATAATAACTCTTGCACAGTTCACATTGTCCGTTTGACAACGTCGAGCATTTTTCGTGCAACATTCTTTGGCAATAATTGCACTTCAAGGCTAATTCGGGTTCGACTTCGAAGCCGCATATTAAACATATATCTTGTTGGGATATATCTGCAGATTCTAATAACCCTTTTTGCAAATCAACACGAAACGTATCCATATCTTGCATTTTAGTGAGAGGTTCCCCATTTAAAATCTGCTTTGCGAAGTACGTTACGTATACCCCACAATTGTAACCGTCGCGTTGTGATATGTGTGGCGGTGTTTGTAGTATCCACCCACTCGAATCGGATACGTCCATGGTGAAAAGTCTCCATTTATCTAAAAATTTGCACCACTTTTTAAGCAAGTCACTGCCTCTGTTAAAATCTCTTTTTATAGGATTTATAAATCCAAAACTTTTTTCGGAAAAATTTATTACCGCCAAGGTCCAATGATCCCTTTCACGTACGGTAGCGATAATTATCGGCATTATCCAAATTTTATCTAGTGTGATGTTAGGAAGATCCTCAAAAAAAGATGGATCTAAAAGATCTCCATATTCGAATATTGCTAAAGTTTTTGACGTAGGGATTAACTCTGCTTTGGAATGACACATCACAATTGAATATAGGCAGTAGTCGACGGCACAGTCGGTTAGCCATTTTTTATGAAACAAAGATTCAAAATGTTCAAATTTCAATATTGTCGAAAACGGCGTCGTGAATTTAGCTACGACGTAGTTGCCATATGAGTTATTTTTGGCATAATACCCGATATTGCTAACGAGGCCATTATCGAAAAATTCAAGTGGACGAAAACCGTCTGCGGCTGTTACAAAAATATTTCTTACTAAATCTTCGTTATGGTTATCATCGCGTTGGACCCCTACACTATCCCAATGCCTTCTGGTGATAAAAGGTTCTGGAACTACAAGTTGAGGTAACAAATAGAACATGTAAAACTCATTCAAATGATGAAACATTTCTGATTCCCAGAACATATCATCTTTATATTTTTTTTCTATTTTCATGCCCGCCCATGTCCAAATTACGAAATCACACCATTGGCGATCAGTGATATGAAGAATTCCTTGTATTTGATAAAAATAAGTGCTATTTTTCAGCAAATTGCCAGATTCGTCCAAATGTTTCAGCAACCTTCGTCGACTTGCTTCATTCGGATTGATAAATCGAACGTTATAAGGACATTTAACCTCAACAACGCCTACGTCACCTACCAAGCCGTCGGGGGAACCACCTAGATAAGAATATTTGGAATCAATTACAAGACCTACTTTTGTAATTTGACGTTTCGTTTTATTTTCGTAATCACGCAGTGCTTCGGCCTCGTACTTGATACCATGTTTCATTGCTTCGGTTTGTACTGTATTGTTACTTAGTAACATTTTCACCATATTAATTTTGGCAGTCTCGCTTCGGCATTTGCAGATCCGCCCGAAATTAGACGAGGTTATTCGTTTTCGCCTTTCCGTAAACCATAAATTTGAATTTCTTTGGCCTTTAGTGTCATCGCTTAAAGCATACCTGTCAATGACTTTCAATTGATCCAAGAACCGTTCGCACTTGGTTTGTAAATTATTGTTAACCAACATCAGGTTCCGTGCCCCAGTTAAAAGTTCGATATCGTCTAATTCCATGTTGTCGTCGACTTGTCTCAAACGCAACTTATTTTTTTCCGTATCCATACTCGCCAATTTTCTTCTTAAAGCTAGTCCTTCGAAATTACTAGTTTTAGTTGGCAATTTTTTCCTCCAGGTTTCCTCTGCACTCATATCATTTATAAACGGTGGATCGTCGCGCGTTGCGCGAATAGCGCGAACAAATGTTCTATTTCGTGACGTTAGTGCATTTTTAGGGATATTTAGCAGAGTCTCTCTGTATATAGAAATAACTCTCTTCCGAAGCATTCGTATCACCCTGCTACATTTTTGGTTTTCTTTGCCATCTAATATATAATATTTTACGAGCTTAAACCATGCTTCAGCATTGGCGTTGCTATGCCTACGGAAGTCTTGTGGGGTTTTTTCGAAGAGAATTCCTCCCCAAAGCGGCAAGAATGGTATGTACTTTCTCAAAACTACCTTTAAGAAAAATTGTTTGTTGTAGTAGTGGTTTGTTATGTCTGAAGAATCGGGCAAACGTAATAAAATGTCTTCTAATACGTTCACAAAATATTTGTAATAGGGACTATTTACGTATGTAGCTTCACTCGTGGTTCTGACATGTGGGACTTCATGTTTGTCGAAATTGCAGTCGATGTCTTTTTGTGGTATACTACCACAGCAAATTTTTAGAAGCTCTGTCAAACTTGTGTCGGTGTCGTCCGTACGAACCTTGCTGCATAATAAGGTAGCAAAATTACTAAACCAAGTTTTAAATAAGTCAACGTTAGTAATATTGAAACTAGCAGCGAGGATTTCCTTCAGAAATATTTGCTTTTGAGGATTATCTTCGTATTGATCTACGTCTTTTGACATTATCTTAAAAAATGACCGCAACAAATTGAAATGAGGGTTATTCCATTTAGACATTCAAAATCTTTATAAATCGTATATTTAAAAGTACGTTCTAAGTACTCTAATAAATCCATTCTATTCAGGGCATCCAATACGGCATTGATAAGGGCATAACTGAAATCAGTTACCACTCTACAGAATAGAGGATCCCGTTTTTTAATGCTGTGATAAAATCCCCGAAAGCTTTTTAGCCACAAAGAAATCGATAAAGAATCGTGTTGGGAACTTATCATTTCCAATATTGGAACGATTCTGGTTCCGGTGTTCACCACTCCAGCATAGTAAAAAATACGGGTTTTCACTGACATTGGTTTCCGAACTACAGACCCTGTGGCATCAAGATGTAAGACAGGTAAGTCATTGTTAATCGAAGATAAAGTCTCGACAATTTGAACCTGCTCCTCACTAAATATATAGACGTGAAAAGGTTGTCCTACTCTCTTAACGTAATTTGTATTAAGTCTCTGCATTAATAGCATATCATAAATATCATCCTTGTCTCTGTCAAATTGTCCCAATTTTTCAGAACGAACCTTTCTTATTACGTTATCTGATTTAATAGATTGGAGATTGCCGTGCTCAATAATGCCAGGTTTAGCCTCGTTCACAAGTTTTTCGCGCATAACCGAAGGTTTCACGTACTTTAGCGTTTTCTTTGCTATATCTCGGGAAACTCCCTTTAAATATCTTGTTAGGGGTTTTACATGGTTAAAGTTTAAAGATGTGCTATATACGTCGACTGTATGATCTGAGTTATTTAAGGACACGTTATTTATTTTAATTTTAAATTTTTTACAATTATTGTGGGCACAATATGCATATACATTTATATGATCTTCTCGTTTTGCATATTTGTATGTCTTGAAATTTAAGACGCACGCGTTGTTTACGTAAGCAGAAATTTTTTTCTCGATCAGGAAAGTCCAACATTTTGGAATTAATTTATTCCCACAACAAATAGCGCTAAATTCTTCTGTCGAAATTCTAAATCGTCCCTCAAATGTATTGCATTTACCGTATTGTGATTTCCAAGTACTCGATCGTTCGTTTTTGCTGTTTTTTGGGAGTAACTCCTCGGCAGTTGTACAGTGTTTACTCAGATTAGCTAAAGCACTTGGTATTGAATCGTCACTGGTGGATGGCCTATTTGCCGTTGATAGATTGGCGCAGTTGAAACTTTCCGAGGACAAATCATTCCGTGGAGAGTTTTTAGAAAAAAAATTCTCACTAGAGTCGTGAATTTCAATTTGATCATCTTTATCGATATCAGTTTGCTCAAATTCAACCGGAACTTTCTCGCTGTAATCTGCCTCTCTTATCATTACATTTTGTATGATATTGACACTGAGAGACTTTTTACCAGGTCTTTTCAAGAAGCTTGAAAATCCTCTACTGTCACGCTTAATACAGTTGATAATAGCAAATCTTGACGACTTCTTGTCGTTACCAAAGATCAGATAAGATGCACCACTAATTGGCTCTTCGCCACCTTTTAGACGTTTTAATTCGGGATATGCCAAAAATGGATAGTCTCTATTGAAATAATCGGCTAGCTTTTTACTATTGATTCTTGGGGGCTTTCCTGCCATATCGGAATACAATTTACAACACTGGCAAAAATTAATCGGTTAAATACAGTCTAATCAATGGCACAATAATAAGCACAAAAACAAGAAAACGTCTTTGTATTAAAAAAACTTAACGCTAAAGCTAACTTAACCCAAATAAAAAAAGGTTTCTTATGGCTCAACAGGAAATAAAAGAAGCCCGCTAAAATTTACAGAACAGCGAAAATTTCGCAGTAGAATTTGTGGCCGGGTTTCTGGCAGGTTCTGCCAGGTGGTCTTAAGAAAAAGTAAAAAAAAAACGACGAAATTCGAGAAAATCTCAAGAAGCAAAGTTGGTCGTAATCTCGAGGAGAGTCCGAATACCAAGTCTCGCGCAGAAATTCCGAGTTTGGGTTTTAACACTATACGGGACTTTGCCGGATTTCGAGCGTAAGGTGCAACGGGCCAGAAAAAAGTGAAAAAACGGCGAAATTCGAGAAACTCACAAGGGAGCAAAGTTGTTCGTAATCTCGAGGAGAGTCCGAATACCAAGTCTCGCGCAGAAATTCCGAGTTTGGGTTTTAACACTATACGGGACTTTGCCGGATTTCGAGCGTAAGGTGCAACGAGCCAGAAAAAAGTGAAAAAACGAGATTACGAACAACTTTGCTCCCTAGTGAGTTTCTCGAATTTCGCCGTTTTTTCACTTTTTTCTGGCCCGTTGCACCTTACGCTCGAAATCCGGCAAAGTCCCGTATAGTGTTAAAACCCAAACTCGGAATTTCTGCGCGAGACTTGGTATTCGGACTCTCCTCGAGATTACGAACAACTTTGCTCCCTTGTGAGTTTCTCGAATTTCGCCGTTTTTTCACTTTTTTCTGGCTCGTTGCACCTTACGCTCGAAATCCGGCAAAGTCCCGTATAGTGTTAAAACCCAAACTCGGAATTTCTGCGCGAGACTTGGTATTCGGACTCTCCTCGAGATTACGAACAACTTTGCTCCCTTGTGAGTTTCTCGAATTTCGCCGTTTTTTCACTTTTTTCTGGCTCGTTGCACCTTACGCTCGAAATCCGGCAAAGTCCCGTATAGTGTTAAAACCCAAACTCGGAATTTCTGCGCGAGACTTGGTATTCGGATTCTCCTCGAGATTACGAACAACTTTGCTCCCTTGTGAGTTTCTCGAATTTCGCCGTTTTTTCACTTTTTTCTGGCCCGTTGCACCTTACGCTCGAAATCCGGCAAAGTCCCGTATAGTGTTAAAACCCAAACTCGGAATTTCTGCGCGAGACTTGGTATTCGGACTCTCCTCGAGATTACGAACAACTTTGCTCCCTAGTGAGTTTCTCGAATGTCGCCGTTTTTTCACTTTTTTCTGGCCCGTTGCACCTTACGCTCGAAATCCGGCAAAGTCCCGTATAGTGTTAAAACCCAAACTCGGAATTTCTGCGCGAGACTTGGTATTCGGACTCTCCTCGAGATTACGAACAACTTTGCTACCTTGCGAGTTTCTCGAATTTCGCCGTTTTTTCACTTTTTTCTGGCTCGTTGCACCTTACGCTCGAAATCCGGCAAAGTCCCGTATAGTGTTAAAACCCAAACTCGGAATTTCTGCGCGAGACTTGGTATTCGGACTCTCCTCGAGATTACGAACAACTTTGCTCCCTAGTGAGTTTCTCGAATTTCGCCGTTTTTTCACTTTTTTCTGGCCCGTTGCACCTTACGCTCGAAATCCGGCAAAGTCCCGTATAGTGTTAAAACCCAAACTCGGAATTTCTGCGCGAGACTTGGTATTCGGACTCTCCTCGAGATTACGAACAACTTTGCTCCCTTGTGAGTTTCTCGAATTTCGCCGTTTTTTCACTTTTTTCTGGCTCGTTGCACCTTACGCTCGAAATCCGGCAAAGTCCCGTATAGTGTTAAAACCCAAACTCGGAATTTCTGCGCGAGACTTGGTATTCGGACTCTCCTCGAGATTACGAACAACTTTGCTCCCTTGTGAGTTTCTCGAATTTCGCCGTTTTTTCACTTTTTTCTGGCCCGTTGCACCTTACGCTCGAAATCCGGCAAAGTCCCGTATAGTGTTAAAACCCAAACTCGGAATTTCTGCGCGAGACTTGGTATTCGGACTCTCCTCGAGATTACGAACAACTTTGCTCCCTTGTGAGTTTCTCGAATTTCGCCGTTTTTTCACTTTTTTCTGGCTCGTTGCACCTTACGCTCGAAATCCGGCAAAGTCCCGTATAGTGTTAAAACCCAAACTCGGAATTTCTGCGGGAGACTTGGTATTCGGACTCTCCTCGAGATTACGAACAACTTTGCTCCCTTGTGAGTTTCTCGAATTTCGCCGTTTTTTCACTTTTTTCTGGCCCGTTGCACCTTACGCTCGAAATCCGGCAAAGTCCCGTATAGTGTTAAAACCCAAACTCGGAATTTCTGCGCGAGACTTGGTATTCGGACTCTCCTCGAGATTACGAACAACTTTGCTCCCTTGTGAGTTTCTCGAATTTCGCCGTTTTTTCACTTTTTTCTGGCTTGTTGCACCTTACGCTCGAAATCCGGCAAAGTCCCGTATAGTGTTAAAACCCAAACTCGGAATTTCTGCGCGAGACTTGGTATTCGGACTCTCCTCGAGATTACGAACAACTTTGCTCCCTTGTGAGTTTCTCGAATTTCGCCGTTTTTTCACTTTTTTCTGGCCCGTTGCACCTTACGCTCGAAATCCGGCAAAGTCCCGTATAGTGTTAAAACCCAAACTCGGAATTTCTGCGCGAGACTTGGTATTCGGACTCTCCTCGAGATTACGACCAACTTTGCTTCTTGAGATTTTCTCGAATTTCGTCGTTTTTTTTTTACTTTTTCTTAAGACCACCTGGCAGAACCTGCCAGAAACCCGGCCACAAATTCTACTGCGAAATTTTCGCTGTTCTGTAAATTTTAGCGGGCTTCTTTTATTTCCTGTTGAGCCATAAGAAACCTTTTTTTATTTGGGTTAAGTTAGCTTTAGCGTTAAGTTTTTTTAATACAAAGACGTTTTCTTGTTTTTGTGCTTATTATTGTGCCATTGATTAGACTGTATTTAACCGATTAATTTTTGCCAGTGTTGTAAATTGTATTCCGATATGGCAGGAAAGCCCCCAAGAATCAATAGTAAAAAGCTAGCCGATTATTTCAATAGAGACTATCCCTTTTTGGCATATCCCGAATTAAAACGTCTAAAAGGTGGCGAAGAGCCAATTAGTGGTGCATCTTATCTGATCTTTGGTAACGACAAGAAGTCGTCAAGATTTGCTATTATCAACTGTATTAAGCGTGACAGTAGAGGATTTTCAAGCTTCTTGAAAAGACCTGGTAAAAAGTCTCTCAGTGTCAATATCATACAAAATGTAATGATAAGAGAGGCAGATTACAGCGAGAAAGTTCCGGTTGAATTTGAGCAAACTGATATCGATAAAGATGATCAAATTGAAATTCACGACTCTAGTGAGAATTTTTTTTCTAAAAACTCTCCACGGAATGATTTGTCCTCGGAAAGTTTCAACTGCGCCAATCTATCAACGGCAAATAGGCCATCCACCAGTGACGATTCAATACCAAGTGCTTTAGCTAATCTGAGTAAACACTGTACAACTGCCGAGGAGTTACTCCCAAAAAACAGCAAAAACGAACGATCGAGTACTTGGAAATCACAATACGGTAAATGCAATACATTTGAGGGACGATTTAGAATTTCGACAGAAGAATTTAGCGCTATTTGTTGTGGGAATAAATTAATTCCAAAATGTTGGACTTTCCTGATCGAGAAAAAAATTTCTGCTTACGTAAACAACGCGTGCGTCTTAAATTTCAAGACATACAAATATGCAAAACGAGAAGATCATATAAATGTATATGCATATTGTGCCCACAATAATTGTAAAAAATTTAAAATTAAAATAAATAACGTGTCCTTAAATAACTCAGATCATACAGTCGACGTATATAGCACATCTTTAAACTTTAACCATGTAAAACCCCTAACAAGATATTTAAAGGGAGTTTCCCGAGATATAGCAAAGAAAACGCTAAAGTACGTGAAACCTTCGGTTATGCGCGAAAAACTTGTGAACGAGGCTAAACCTGGCATTATTGAGCACGGCAATCTGCAATCTATTAAATCAGATAACGTAATAAGAAAGGTTCGTTCTGAAAAATTGGGACAATTTGACAGAGACAAGGATGATGATGATGATATTTATGATATGCTATATATGCTATTAATGCAGAGACTTAATACAAATTACGTTAAGAGAGTAGGACAACCTTTTCACGTCTATATATTTAGTGAGGAGCAGGTTCAAATTGTCGAGACTTTATCTTCGATTAACAATGACTTACCTGTCTTACATCTTGATGCCACAGGGTCTGTAGTTCGGAAACCAATGTCAGTGAAAACCCGTATTTTTTACTATGCTGGAGTGGTGAACACCGGAACCAGAATCGTTCCAATATTGGAAATGATAAGTTCCCAACACGATTCTTTATCGATTTCTTTGTGGCTAAAAAGCTTTCGGGGATTTTATCACAGCATTAAAAAACGGGATCCTCTATTCTGTAGAGTGGTAACTGATTTCAGTTATGCCCTTATCAATGCCGTATTGGATGCCCTGAATAGAATGGATTTATTAGAGTACTTAGAACGTACTTTTAAATATACGATTTATAAAGATTTTGAATGTCTAAATGGAATAACCCTCATTTCAATTTGTTGCGGTCATTTTTTAAGATAATGTCAAAAGACGTAGATCAATACGAAGATAATCCTCAAAAGCAAATATTTCTGAAGGAAATCCTCGCTGCTAGTTTCAATATTACTAACGTTGACTTATTTAAAACTTGGTTTAGTAATTTTGCTACCTTATTATGCAGCAAGGTTCGTACGGACGACACCGACACAAGTTTGACAGAGCTTCTAAAAATTTGCTGTGGTAGTATACCACAAAAAGACATCGACTGCAATTTCGACAAACATGAAGTCCCACATGTCAGAACCACGAGTGAAGCTACATACGTAAATAGTCCCTATTACAAATATTTTGTGAACGTATTAGAAGACATTTTATTACGTTTGCCCGATTCTTCAGACATAACAAACCACTACTACAACAAACAATTTTTCTTAAAGGTAGTTTTGAGAAAGTACATACCATTCTTGCCGCTTTGGGGAGGAATTCTCTTCGAAAAAACCCCACAAGACTTCCGTAGGCATAGCAACGCCAATGCTGAAGCATGGTTTAAGCTCGTAAAATATTATATATTAGATGGCAAAGAAAACCAAAAATGTAGCAGGGTGATACGAATGCTTCGGAAGAGAGTTATTTCTATATACAGAGAGACTCTGCTAAATATCCCTAAAAATGCACTAACGTCACGAAATAGAACATTTGTTCGCGCTATTCGCGCAACGCGCGACGATCCACCGTTTATAAATGATATGAGTGCAGAGGAAACCTGGAGGAAAAAATTGCCAACTAAAACTAGTAATTTCGAAGGACTAGCTTTAAGAAGAAAATTGGCGAGTATGGATACGGAAAAAAATAAGTTGCGTTTGAGACAAGTCGACGACAACATGGAATTAGACGATATCGAACTTTTAACTGGGGCACGGAACCTGATGTTGGTTAACAATAATTTACAAACCAAGTGCGAACGGTTCTTGGATCAATTGAAAGTCATTGACAGGTATGCTTTAAGCGATGACACTAAAGGCCAAAGAAATTCAAATTTATGGTTTACGGAAAGGCGAAAACGAATAACCTCGTCTAATTTCGGGCGGATCTGCAAATGCCGAAGCGAGACTGCCAAAATTAATATGGTGAAAATGTTACTAAGTAACAATACAGTACAAACCGAAGCAATGAAACATGGTATCAAGTACGAGGCCGAAGCACTGCGTGATTACGAAAATAAAACGAAACGTCAAATTACAAAAGTAGGTCTTGTAATTGATTCCAAATATTCTTATCTAGGTGGTTCCCCCGACGGCTTGGTAGGTGACGTAGGCGTTGTTGAGGTTAAATGTCCTTATAACGTTCGATTTATCAATCCGAATGAAGCAAGTCGACGAAGGTTGCTGAAACATTTGGACGAATCTGGCAATTTGCTGAAAAATAGCACTTATTTTTATCAAATACAAGGAATTCTTCATATCACTGATCGCCAATGGTGTGATTTCGTAATTTGGACATGGGCGGGCATGAAAATAGAAAAAAAATATAAAGATGATATGTTCTGGGAATCAGAAATGTTTCATCATTTGAATGAGTTTTACATGTTCTATTTGTTACCTCAACTTGTAGTTCCAGAACCTTTTATCACCAGAAGGCATTGGGATAGTGTAGGGGTCCAACGCGATGATAACCATAACGAAGATTTAGTAAGAAATATTTTTGTAACAGCCGCAGACGGTTTTCGTCCACTTGAATTTTTCGATAATGGCCTCGTTAGCAATATCGGGTATTATGCCAAAAATAACTCATATGGCAACTACGTCGTAGCTAAATTCACGACGCCGTTTTCGACAATATTGAAATTTGAACATTTTGAATCTTTGTTTCATAAAAAATGGCTAACCGACTGTGCCGTCGACTACTGCCTATATTCAATTGTGATGTGTCATTCCAAAGCAGAGTTAATCCCTACGTCAAAAACTTTAGCAATATTCGAATATGGAGATCTTTTAGATCCATCTTTTTTTGAGGATCTTCCTAACATCACACTAGATAAAATTTGGATAATGCCGATAATTATCGCTACCGTACGTGAAAGGGATCATTGGACCTTGGCGGTAATAAATTTTTCCGAAAAAAGTTTTGGATTTATAAATCCTATAAAAAGAGATTTTAACAGAGGCAGTGACTTGCTTAAAAAGTGGTGCAAATTTTTAGATAAATGGAGACTTTTCACCATGGACGTATCCGATTCGAGTGGGTGGATACTACAAACACCGCCACACATATCACAACGCGACGGTTACAATTGTGGGGTATACGTAACGTACTTCGCAAAGCAGATTTTAAATGGGGAACCTCTCACTAAAATGCAAGATATGGATACGTTTCGTGTTGATTTGCAAAAAGGGTTATTAGAATCTGCAGATATATCCCAACAAGATATATGTTTAATATGCGGCTTCGAAGTCGAACCCGAATTAGCCTTGAAGTGCAATTATTGCCAAAGAATGTTGCACGAAAAATGCTCGACGTTGTCAAACGGACAATGTGAACTGTGCAAGAGTTATTATAAAAATAACCATAGCACACGCTCGTGGAATTCCCAAAATAATAAAGAGGATTACAATAGTTTCCCAAAAGGCATAATATACAGTAGGGTAATAAAGTAACCGTAACTTTTGCACTATCGCGCATTTTTTTTTTTTCAAGTTTGGCAAAGTTAATAATGGGAGCTACTTTCTGAAGTACATGATTTTTTAAAATTATTCAAGCAAATTCAGCGACAGGCAAAATAAAGTCTTGTATCTCATCTCATCCAAGTTTCAGTTATTTAACTTTTTCAACAACCTTTCCAACAATGTATATTTAAAAAACGTTTTTTGTTTTGAGGGGAAAAATGTTAATTGAGAACAACAAATCCTGGGCCTATTAGGGGGATATTAGGGATCCCTGTAGACGAGATTTCAGGAAAAAATCGATCGCAAGTCATACGGTACAGCCCAGCCACCACTTATATATTTTCTCTATTAGGGGCTGTTTTGGGGTTAATCGAGAGCAACAAATTCTTGGATTTATAGGGGAACATTAGGGATCACAGTGGATGAGATTTAGACAAAAAAATCGATCGCAGCTCTTACAGTTCAGCCCAGCCACCACTTATGTTTTTTTTCTATTAGGGGTTGTTTTGGGGTTAATCGAGAGCAACAAATTCTGGGACTTATAGGGGAACATTAGGGATCACAGTGGATGAGATTTAGACAAAAAAATCGATCGCAGCTCTTACAGTTCAGCCCAGCCACCACTTATGTATTTTATCTATTAGGGGTTGTCTTGGGGTTAATCGAGAGCAACAAATTCTGGGATTTATAGGGGAACATTAGGGATCACAGTGGATGAGATTTAGACAAAAAAATCGATCGCAGCTCGTACAGTTCAGCCCAGCCACCACTTATGTATTTTTTCTATTAGGGGTTGTTTTGGGGTTAATCGAGAGCAACAAATTCTGGGACTTATAGGGGAACATTAGGCTTCACAGTGGATTAGATTTATTCAAAAAAATCGATCGCAGCTCGTACAGTTCAGCCCAGCCACCACTTATGTATTTTTTTATATTAGGGGTTGTTTTGGGGTTAATCGAGAGCAACAAATTCTGGGACTTATAGGGGAACATTAGGCTTCACAGTGGATTAGATTTATTCAAAAAAATCGATCGCAGCTCGTACAGTTCAGCCCAGCCACCACTTATGTATTTTTTTATATTAGGGGTTGTTTTGGGGTTAATCGAGAGCAACAAATTCTGGGACTTATAGGGGAACATTAGGGATCACAGTGGATGAGATTTAGACAAAAAAATCGATCGCAGCTCGTACAGTTCAGCCCAGCCACCACTTATGTATTTTTTCTATTAGGGGTTGTTTTGGGGTTAATCGAGAGCAACAAATTCTGGGACTTATAGGGGAACATTAGGGATCACAGTGGATGAGATTTAGACAAAAAAATCGATCGCAGCTCGTACAGTTCAGCCCAGCCACCACTTATGTATTTTTTCTATTAGGGGTTGTTTTGGGGTTAATCGAGAGCAACAAATTCTGGGACTTATAGGGGAACATTAGGGGTCACAGTGGATGAGATTTATTCAAAAAAATCGATCGCAGCTCGTACAGTTCAGCCCAGCCACCACTTATGTATTTTTTTATATTAGGGGTTGTTTTGGGGTTAATCGAGAGCAACAAATTCTGGGACTTATAGGGGAACATTAGGGATCACAGTGGATGAGATTTAGACAAAAAAATCGATCGCAGCTCTTACAGTTCAGCCCAGCCACCACTTATGTATTTTTTCTGTTAGGGGTTGTTTTGGGGTTAATTGTGAGCAACAAATTCTGGGACTTATAGGGGAACATTAGGGATCACAGTGGATGAGATTTAGACAAAAAAATCGATCGCAGCTCTTACAGTTCAGCCCAGCCACCACTTATGTATTTTTTCTATTAGAGGTTGTTTTGGGGTTAATCGAGAGCAACAAATTCTGGGACTTATAGGGGAACATTAGGGATCACAGTGGATGAGATTTAGACAAAAAAATCGATCGCAGCTCTTACAGTTCAGCCCAGCCACCACTTATGTATTTTATCTATTAGGGGTTGTCTTGGGGTTAATCGAGAGCAACAAATTCTGGGATTTATAGGGGAACATTACGGATCACAGTGGATGAGATTTAGACAAAAAAATCGATCGCAGCTCGTACAGTTCAGCCCAGCCACCACTTATGTATTTTTTCTATTAGGGGTTGTTTTGGGGTTAATCGAGAGCAACAAATTCTGGGACTTATAGGGGAACATTAGGGGTCACAGTGGATGAGATTTATTCAAAAAAATCGATCGCAGCTCGTACAGTTCAGCCCAGCCACCACTTATGTATTTTTTTATATTAGGGGTTGTTTTGGGGTTAATCGAGAGCAACAAATTCTGGGACTTATAGGGGAACATTAGGGATCACAGTGGATGAGATTTAGACAAAAAAATCGATCGCAGCTCTTACAGTTCAGCCCAGCCACCACTTATGTATTTTTTCTATTAGGGGTTGTTTTGGGGTTAATCGTGAGCAACAAATTCTGGGACTTATAGGGGAACATTAGGGATCACAGTGGATGAGATTTAGACAAAAAAATCGATCGCAGCTCTTACAGTTCAGCCCAGCCACCACTTATGTATTTTTTCTATTAGGGGTTGTTTTGGGGTTAATCGTGAGCAACAAATTCTGGGACTTATAGGGGAACATTAGGGATCACAGTGGATGAGATATAGACAAAAAAATCGATCGCAGCTCTTACAGTTCAGCCCAGCCACCACTTATGTATTTTTTCTATTAGGGGCTGTTTTGGGGTTAATCGTGAGCAACAAATTCTGGGACTTATAGGGGAACATTAGGGATCACAGCGGATGAGTTTTAGACAAAAAAATCGATTGCAGCTCGTACAGTTCAGCCCAGCCACCACTTTCCTTTTTTTAGTTGCCATTTTATTTTGTTTATCCCTTCTATTTGTTACAAGATGTTATTCGGGCGGTCATAATCAGTACAATTTTTGTCTATACTTTGCAATAAAACTATTTTGTTATTTCTTGGCACCAGTTGCGCACTCAGAATGAGGAAATCGTGCGGTGGATAAGAGACCACGACTTTATCGGCGGCATAGCGCGGGACGGCGCCCGCGAGAAACCGGTGGCCAGAAACTGGTGGCTGTTTTCACGCTCATTTTAGAAAAACTATTTTATATCACTAGCTTTATCATTCTATTAACTTTTTGTGACTACATATTGATGAATATCTTTCAAAATATTATGATGCTTTTAAATTCTGTTATGTTTGATGCTAAGTATTGACTTACGTGAAACATGTGAAAGAGAAATTTATTCACTAAATTTTTCGTTACAAAATTGAATTGAATAATATCATAAAACTTTTCATGTAGGTATCTAAAAGGAAATTTGCTCCGAAAAAATCTGCATTTTGGTTAGACGTGTAAAAGTGTTTGACTATTTATTGTGGTTTTCAAACTAATAAATTATTTTAGCACAAAGTAATGGCATTATAATTAGGTCTCTCAGATCAATTTTGGCTTTTGATTACTTCAATTGATTGGCATGATTTTTTGAAAAGGCTCGGCGCCCAGAAACCCTACATCAAAAATGAAGGATATCAAAAGAACGTTTTAAAAAATGTCAAGGCTCACCACTACCTCGGCCTCCACCCCTGCCTCCACGGCCCCCTCTTCCTCCCCGGTTATTATTTCTGTAACTGTCTGAGGGGGCACTCTCAGAATCATTCCAACCAGAACCAGCGCCATCGAAGCTACCAGACGCTGCTCCGGAATCGTTATTAGCCCAGCCATTGTTGTTAGATTCGGCAGGCCTAAACCCTCGACCTGCTGAGAACTTCATGCCCCCCTCAGAGGCGACACCTGCATTCTAGAAAGTGGGTAGGTATATTGCAATAATGTGTTAAGGAATATTTTTAATTCAAAACTTACCAATTTTTGGGCCGAAGTGACATTGGACGAACTATCGTCCCAACCCCAATCATCATCCATTTTATCAGATTAGGAATCTGAAAAAAAATTATATCAATATCAGTATCATAAGTGATATATATAAAAGATAAAATTAGGACCGGTTTTTATGCAATCGCGCACCAGAGAAAGAATGGCCACAGAATAGGCACTCTGCCTTAAAAAAAACTTACTTTTTTGTACTAAATATATGTATCTTCAAGATTGCAGGCAGTTTTTTTACATGGAATCTTGCCCACCAACGTGCACAAGGCGCCAAAAGGAAGACGAAAGGGACGATTTATAACCTCAACAATTCGAAACCGAAGAGACAAAAGAAGGAAGAGAATAATCTGGATCCGGAACTCTAATGAGAGGAAAAGAGAGCAAAAAGTATAGCCAGGCAAAAACCCAACATGCAACCTTGAAAATTTGCAGACTAGGTAGTTTTATGTTTTATATCGTCGATGGAGGAAGGTAAAGATTAGTTTCCTAATGCGAAATACCGACTGACTCAATACTCTTCGGAGGAAGATGGAGCCACCGTCGAATACTTCTCGGCGCGGTGGGGGAAACGAGGCTTCCCAGTCCGACACGGTTGTTCGGTAGATGGCGCACTTGCACCATCCTCGGATTACGTCTCGGCGTTGAGGTGGAAGAGAGGCTTCTGTCCGGTAGATGGCGCACTGCGCACTTGTAATGCGGCTTCCCAAGACGAACTTTTGTTCGGCAGATGGCGCGCTTCGCGGCTTGCCAAATCTGTTGATTTGACCTTGGTTGTTTGCTTTTTTTGTGCTGGTACGAATGAGTCATCGCCATCGATCGACGGCTGGAAGATATATTTTAGATTTTGTATTCCAGCGTTCGATTCGAGTCGCCCGGCTGCGGCCCCGCCCCCCTCTTTGCCTATGGAGGCGGTTTTTTTTAAAGTAGCGAGTAACGTTATTAGTCTTTTTAAAATAATCTCTTTATAATGGAGTTATAACCACAGAAAATATACGCTATATTTTCTGTGGTTATAACGTTGATTGATTCCTTCCTCCATCGACGGTTATAATATTCATATACAACAAGGTGACCAACTCCTGGCTGACGAAAACCGGGACAGTAGTTAGCCCAGAAAAGGACGAATCAGAAGTGGCACTTGGCTAATTTAAGAGGGCAGAGGGGTATTTTTATGAGGTGGTGGGGACGGAGAGTATTGCTAGGCCGCCAGATCCTTAGAAAGGTTAAAACATGTCAACATATTTTTCACTATCATTTATTCATTTTGGGTAGGCATACCAATAAAATAAATATGAAATCAATTAATATTATCTAATGTGTGCCGGTAGTAAAATTATAATGTTTTACGAACCATTTATTCTATTTATCTGAGCCCAGAAAACCCACAACCGGACCCCTGTTTTCTGGGACTTGATTATGAAAGCGGAATGCTTGACAACAGCGCGGCGCGGCGCCACAGATTCCGTTCTTGCGGTACTGCCAGATCGTCCAGTCGGGAGCCGGTAACCAAGGCAACCCACAAAAATATAATGCAAATTAACTTAGTATAAAATGAAATCGATGATAATTTACTTATAAAAATGTTAGTCCTTGATAGTACTTTGGTTGATATTAAATTGAAGGCGATAAAAATAGCTAAATGAATTTAAGGAAATTGTCAGGCATAAAAGCTGACGAAGTCCGGCAACGTCGTTCGTGGCCTACAGCTGGCGCGCCACCTACGCCAGACAGCGTCAGCATGTTCGATTTAGGTTAAACAACCCCTAATAAAACGTAAACAATAAAACGATTAACAATTTCTAAGTAAAAAAGCTCAATATTATTATCATGACTGTGATAAAAGTAGCCAAAACAGGGACCAGACAAGGTGTACAATATGTAAAGCTTCCATAACTTTCTAGAACGTTATGATCTGTGAACTATCATTGGCCAGGAATATTCTAGAGTATTCTCCAGTCTTCCTTTTGAGTATATAAGCCCTGGGAATTGGGCCTAAAAGCACAGCATAAGTATTCCTTCAACTGTGCTAAAAAGGTGAAAAGGTTAGAAACCGATTTTGTGCGAATTTTGGAGCTGAAAGAATATTCTTGGACAGTGACAGTAATCTGACAAGTTTATTTGAGATTTCTGAAGGCTAAACAATGCTTGTGTTGTTACTTCGAATACCTACTTCGTTGCTGTATTTACACTAGTGCATTGTGCCCCAGAAAACCCACTTTGTGCTTAGGTTTTGTGACGAAATGGCCCCGCAATATTGCTGTGTTCGTGGATGTTCTAACAACACGAGGAATGTTGGGATAAGTTTTTTCAAAATACCTGCTGATGAAAACAGGTAGGTACCTATGTGTAGTTTGTCCGTACCTTGTTACCACAATATTATATTATAATCGTTATTATAAATTTTATGTCCTACGTACTACCCCTTTTTCTGGGGTATTACCTACCCCAGAAAACCCACAAATGGTTTCCTACTGATAATACCTACCTAACTTTTGTTTTTAATTTTTTCCAGGTGCTATGAATGGGTGAGAAAGTGTGGAAGGCACGATTTGTTAGAAAAAACACCCACACAGCTTTTTATTAATTATAAAGTTTGTTCAATGCACTTTGAAAATAGTATGTTTGCAAACCAGTCGAAGTCTAGGCTAAAGAAAAAAGCAATACCAACTGTGTTCTCATCATGTAAGTAATTGGTAATTATGGAAATTAGTGTATGCACCGCTCGATTTTCTTGACATTTTGGCTACCCCCCTATTTTCGAGGTCCCTGAACACGAATCTGACCTCGGTGTTTTGAGGTCGGACAGTTTCCGAGAAAATGATTTTTCAAATTTCCTTTTGACACCCCACTTTCACGGCGATATTTATGGGTATAATCCGGATAAATTTTTAGCTACGCAGCTCAAATTGATCACCACCCTATTGTGTGCCTTCTGCAACATCGAAACTTCGCGAAAACCCGCGGAAAGACCGAAATTTTGAAAGATTTATGCCGTGTTTAGGAACGTCCGGCCCGGCCGCTGTTTTCGTAAAGTTTCGATGTTGCAGAAGGTGCAAAATAGGGTGGTGATCATTTTGAGCTAAATTCATCTCGATTATAACCAAATATCATCGTGAAAAAGTGGGGTGTCAAAAGGAAATTTGAAAATTCACTTTCTTGGAAACTATGTCCAACCTCAAAACACCGAGGTCAGATTCGTGTTCAGGGACCTCGAAAATAGGGGGATAGCCAAAATGTCAAGAAAATCGGGCGGTACATACACTAATTTCCATAATTACCCCTTCATTGTTAGATAATAATATGTATTTTTTGCTGATATTTGTAATTTTGCTGCATTTAATTTTTTTACTAGCTTATATCGATGAGGCTTCTTCACAGAGTCCTTCTGTGTCTGTATGCAGCAATTTGACTTTGTTAGAACCTCAACGAGAACTTGATCAACCAGTCTCGATCGCTCAACCTTTGGATCAACCAAGTACACCCCATCTGTCACAGTCACCTATAGGCGATCTCCACAGCATTACCGAATTTTCAGTTGCATCAAAAGGTAATGATCTATATTCACAAACTGTTATTATAGTATATACACCCAAACTTATATGGCATCACGTATTATTTGCGATAATTTTTTTTGTCAAAAAAATTATATGTCCTGGAAAGTCAAAAGTGTTTACTAACAAAAACAGTTAAATGTGAAAAACCCGACAATATAAATTGTAATAAATATTAAGTGATTCCATATTATAAGTTTGGGTGTGTGTATATTGTAATTTTTTGTATTACTTATTTTGTTATTAAATAATTCTATTTTTAGATGCTAGTCAACAAACTCCTCTTAGTTTGGGTGCACATAGTCCGAGAAAGCATTCATTAAAGTTACAAATAAAAAAACTCCAAAGAAAGTTGCATTCAAAGTTGGAGCAAGCTGTCGACAGTGCAGACACTGAAATAAATGACGAACAATTTCTTGCCATTTGTGAGAAAAAACTGTCTGCTTCAATGCTACTATTTGTAAGGCATTATTTAGAAAATTCCAAAAAAGATCCACAGGGATATCGTTACTCGTCAGATATGAAACAATTTTCCTTAACAATTTATTTTCTAAGCCCAAATGCTTATAGATTTTTAATGAAACCACTTTATATGCCATCTAAAAGCACTCTTCAAAGAATAACTAGCAAATGGCATATAACTGCAGGTCTTAACAGTTTCATTTTTGAGGTTATTAAATCAAAAGCTACAAATTTAGAGGGTTCTTCAAAACAGTGCATTCTTTGTATTGACGAAATGTCATTAAAAAAATTTTTATTTTACAATAGATCTTCCGATACCATTGTTGGCTTTCATAATACATTGAAGGAAAAAAGATATGCTCCTGCCAAATATGTTTTAGCTATTATGGCTAGAGCAATATTTGCTAAGTGGAAGCAACCAGTTGCTTATTTCTTTATTGATACTTGTTCAGGGGAGGAATTAAAATTTATTATTTTTGAAGCAATAAGGAAACTTAAATCTGTAGGATTACTAGTAAGTTCGTTAGTGTCTGATCAAGGATCAAATTTTGTACAATTTTCAAAATCAGTTGGTATCTCTCCAAACTCTTCACATTTTTATGTCGATAGCGAAAAAATATTTTATATTTTTGATGTGCCGCATCTCTTAAAATCAACACGAAATAATTTTTTCAATTACACATTTGAAACTTCTGAAGGATGTACAAATAAAACGTATATTGACCAAATTTATAATAAACAAAAGCATAAGCCTTTGGCTCTTCGGCTGTGTCCAAAATTAACAGATGAACACATTAATCCGAGTCCTTTTAAAAAACTGAAGGTTAGTTTAGCCGTCCAACTTTTCAGCGCAACGGTAGCTGCGGCACTTAATTCCTTTATTGAATTCGGACAATTCCCCCCTTCGGCAAACGCTACAGTTTCATTTGTAGAAAAAATTGATAAGTTATTTGATATCTTAAATTCCTCAAAAATATCAGGCAGTAAGAAATACAATAGACCTTTTATAGGAGCAGATTACCAAGTCCTTTTTTTAAAGGAAATGTTTACATATTTTGAGAATATTAAAATTTTAAAACAAAATATAGAGGTTACCAATAAAGTTAAATTTTTGAAAGGGTGGCAAATCACAATAAATTCATTTTTAGGTCTTTGGGAAAAATTTCATTGTTTAGAGTTTAGTTCCTTATACACTCGACGCTTAAATCAAGATTGTCTCGAAAATTTTTTCGGCACTATTAGGCAGCAAGGGGGAAATTGCTTGAATCCAACCCCCATCCAATGCGAAAGGGCTTTCAAAAAATTATTTTGTTTAAATTATTTCCAACACGCGGATGGGGCTAATTGTATTGAGGATTTTGATTCATTATTGTCATATGTAACCACCGAACATACACAAATTTACAACAAAGTTGTTGTGGGAAATGCAAGATCTATTTTTTCTGATTTAAGTGCGGTGGCACCAGATTATATTGATTTCGAACTACATGAATCAAATAGTATATCATATGTTTGTGGATATTTATTAAGAAAGTGCTTGGAACAACATTCATGTGAAGTTTGTATTAAATATTGTAAACGTCATACATTAGGGGATACTGATTTGTTTACTTATTTTAAAGCATACAAATCAAGTGGTAACGAAACCTTTGGACATTTATTTTCACCTCCTGATAATTTCCTCAATTATATTGAAACTCTCGAAGTTAATTTTTGTACCCTCTTTCCAAAGTTTGCTTTAGAAGAAAATGTTGGTGTGAAATTAAAAAATGAGCTGCAAAACATTTCATATCAACATCCATGCCCTAGTTTTAATCATGCCTATTTATTATCCCTTTATGTAAGATTTAGAATCTATTCTTCTTTAAAATTTTTAAATCGTGATATTGTTTCTAATAAAACTAATAAAAATTATAAACTTCGAAATTTACAACATTTATAAGTGCTGCCAGGGGTCATTATTTTTAAAAATTAGGCTAAGTTGATAGTGTATAGTGTGCATGTGCATAATATGTACGTAAGTAGTTTATAATATCTTTTGAATTTATAGGTATTATATTTTATATGCCATATGTGCTATTGTTTTTGAATTTTTTTTTATAGATTTTAGTAATAAACATTTTTGATAAATAACGTTTTTTACTACCAGTCATACGAAGGTCAACCAATTTTGCAAATAATAATTGTTATGGATCTATATAAAAAACAAATTAATTGCCAAGCTATGAGTTTTGACGCAAGTCGATTGCAATATTGTAATATTTCAACCACCCAAGTCCAATAGTTCACTTGATCCTAAATCATAGTTGTTTCTAATTAATATAGGTAAGTATAAAATAATAAAGAGGAAATATTGTGAAATTTCCATGTACAATAAATAAAATGTATTTTTCTCATTAGTAAAATATTAATATTTATATTTTTTTCATTAGTAAAATATTTACTTAAAATCACTTCTGGAGATCCAAATTTAACTATATCTAATCCCCGAAAAAAACTTTACTATTCTAAAAATTAATTTTGCTATATAAAACACAAAATTTTCTATAGCCCGGACCTGGCCGTGCAATGGGCAAGTTCTACTCTGTCCAAACTACGGTGGGCGTGGCCAATGCGCAGATGTCAACGGCGGAGAGTTCATTTCCTATGCGCGTGAGGGGAAATTGGAACCGCGACATCAAAGGCGCCGAAAGCAAGTGCCACTTCTGATTCGTCCTTTTCTGGGGTAGTTAGGTACCTAGCCAGGGGCGGATGGGACCACCGGGACACTGGGCAAATGTCCGGTGGGCCGGTCATTCGAAGGGCCCCGGAGGGCCGCCGCAGGCTCGAAGGCTCATCGGCCATCGCATCTTAAATTTTAAGACAGTCTTAACTACTTGACAAAACAAAAGGCAATCATTGTTACAATAATTGTTGTAAGTAGGTAGTTAATTTAAGATAGGACGGTGCAACTGGCCATAATTAATTATTTTTGTTTTGTTATTTTTGTTCTATTATTTCTTTACGTGTTTTACTGCAACGTAGAAGGGACACACCATTATTTTATTTTTATTGAACTCGAAATTTCGACTTTTAAAGTCGCAGTCCGACTTTGAAGTCGAAATGCCGATTTTGAACACAAAATTTTGACTTTGAACTTCGGCTTTGAAAGTTGGAAGTTCATAAAGTCAAAACTTCGAGTTCAATGTCGGAATTTCGAGTTCAAAGTCGGATTTCGAATTTCGAAGTCGAAATTTCGAGTTAAAACTTTATAAAGTCGGAATTTTGACTTCAAAGTTGGCCTTCGACTTTAAAAGTCGGAATTTCGAATTCAATAAAAATAAAATAACGGTGTGGTCCTTCTGAATGTTTTGTTATTTTTATATCTTTATATTTAGAGAAAAAAGTTTTATTTGTTTTACGAGAGTTATGATTTTATTTATGTTTTCATAAAACATGTATATTTTGTTTTATTAAAAAAATACATTATCTACATTGTTTTTTTTTAAATTGTTATTATGATAATAATTAAGAAAAGAAAAATCTAAAGCTAAATGAGATGTTTAGGGGCCGCTTGGGAGACAAATGCCCGGGCTGGTTAGGTAAAGTCCATCATACTTATGATTTTGTTAGAATTATTGATCTAGTTCATGCTATTAACCAATAAATACCACCCAAGGGAAACAAAAAAGAATTTGTGATCAAGTAATATAACAAAAATAAAATTTAACTCAAAGCCACAGGTACATAAATTAAAAAAAAACAAATACTGGCTGTTTACAATATACAGGGTGGCCCAGGATAAGTGAGCCAATATGTGTAAAAGAAAAAAAAAATCGCGTTTAAATTTGATTGTTTGTGGTTCTGATTTGCTTGACTAATGACTGGAAACTAATTTTTAGCATATTTTCGTTTTTGAAAAATCAAGATGGCGTCGACAGCGACCATTTATTTATTTTCATTGTAGGTGAAGTGCCTTTTCCTTTAAAGATAACAAAAAAATTCATTAAGAAAAGTTGTTCCCAATTAAAATTACTCCAGGGTACCAAATTTTGGAAAGATCGGCCTACTTTGTTTTCCCACTTTTTTTTCTAAGGCGCTAAAGAAAAAATGAAAAAATTAAGTAGGCTGATTGTCTCAAAATTTGGTACACGGCAATAAGTTTTAATTCTAAACAACTTTTTCTCATAAAATTTTTCGATACCTTGTATTTAGAAGCCACTTCTAGCCCATCTTTCCAAAATTTGGTACCAGGTGGTAACTTTTAATTGGGTTTTAACAAATTACATAGGGTCTTCGGCTCTCTTGAGGGCATGAACATTTTTGTCGATTTGAAGTTTTTTCAGCACAGCGCGAAAAATTGGGCATGGAGGCCCATTTCTTTTTTAACGTCACCTGGCTGGCCAAAATTGCCATATTTTATTTTCTTATCTATTTTCTGTGCGGCCTAAAATAACCGAGAAAATCGCTTAATAAGAAATAAACAAAAAATGCATAGCCTCAAGAGAGCCGAACACCCTGTGTAATTTTCTGAAACTATCTGAGTAACCCAGTTGCATAAAGCTTCTTAGTGCCATCAATTTTCAATATGATAGTTTTCCTCTATCTCTTAAAATAAATATGCTAGGGCTATTAAATTGTTTTGCTCAATTTGAGGTATTTTTTATATTGCGCGTCAAGTTGGCTATGGCTGCCGATTTCTTTTGCAGCACCACTTAGCTGTCCAAAATTGCCACATTTTTGTTTCTTCACGATTTTTTATTGTAGGGCGCAAAATAAGTGAGAAAATCGCGGTGGTATAGTTCTAAAATAATCATCCTGTATATAAAAAATAAGTTGATCAGTTATATGTATAAAATTTATAAAAAATATTACAAAAAGTAAAGTATGAAACAAACATTTAAAAAAAACTATAAGTTTTAAGTACAGGGTGGACCAACGTTTGGCGCCCTGCCGGAGGGGTCTCCCATGGGGGCCCTGGTTATGATGTATGTAGGATATGATGTATTCATATCTAAATAGATGTAAATTCTTTGCCTTGACTGTCACCAAATCCAAAGGTAACTCAATTTAGAAAGAGAAAAATATTTCTAAAATTTTAGTTGAAATGTGCATACGGGCAAATTTTTGAAGTCGGTTTTAATTTTTTCGTTAAAGTTTTGTTATATTATTTATGCTGTAAACCGTTGATTGAATCTTCCATCGACGTCTAAACCAAATTTTCTGTATGAATGACAACTATATAAATTTAGCTAGACATAATATTTTTTATACTTAGGTATGTCAGTGTTAATACTTATGCTTATGAAATATTGTGTATAATAAACGATATCGATCGACGATAATCGAATAACAAAACATGAAGATAATATTATAAGTATATTCCATTGTTTGAGAACTGACGATATAAACTTTGATTATATACCTATTATAAACAAGGATTAAAGGTATCAAAGCGTTGATGTAGAACTTTGGAGAACAGATACTTTTTGTTAAACATTTTTCTGAAGTAATAAATTCTAATAACACCCTGTATCTCCGCAACTGTGAGCCTCAGAAGCTTCATTTCAACCTTAAGTTTGACGGCTCATCCGATCATGTGACACGCCAAGTTTGAAGAAACTATCTCGTATAATTCTAGAGATACTAAAAAATACGTGTATTTTTCTCTAAACTTCTATGCTCTGTATAAAAAAAAAATTAGGCCCGTAGAAGAAAAAAATATATGAAGAAGTGCCCTTATTTTGACTCCAAGAATACGTGGTTTCATTTTTGACCATCAGTTCAGTTACACCCTGTATACAGTGTCTTAAGACTATTTTACGGTATAACTTTCCAATACCACCCTGTTTTCGAGATAATAATAATAATGACAGAAAGTTGGACACAAATGGGAATTTTCTTTATTTGAAGTTTCTCAAAACAAATTATTCTTGATAAAAGTTAGTGCTTGTGCTTAAACTCAAAATCGACCTGTAAAAATTTTAAAATTTCTGTTCGTATACAGGGAAGGTTGAAAAATATGAAAATTCCTCAAGAGTAAAGTACTCTTATTTTTAGAACTACAGCAGTATAGCACTAAGAAAAGTTGTTTGGAATCCCAAGAAAATGTCAAATATGAATTCACAGCCACCTATCCAAAAGAAGAAGAAAAATCACACTTTCGCATTTTTTATTCACTGTATAATAGATAATATTAATATTAGCTATGCATTTTGAGGCAGATCTTCAAGCATGACAGTACGATACCAACGATTTTTATTTACGTTCAACTAGCATCTTAAAAACACTTAATAACTGAAACTTCTGCAAAGTTTGTCGTTTTTTTGTGTCCAGGTAAAATACTACTACAATTTCAAACATAACTTAGCAACTAATTTGTGGAACACAAAAATATTTTAATAGAGCAATAATTTAAGTTATTTAATAAATGACAATTCAACAATAAAAATATCACAACAAAAAAATTATTATGAGAATAAACATTTCAGTGACTACTCTACATGTGACCCTTCCTTCGCTTCCTTTCGCCTTCAACCAGCGACTATCCCACTAGGCAATATAACAAATTTTTGAGGTAATTATGGAACGTAGTGTATGCACCGCCCGATTTTCTTGAAATTTTGGCTACCCACCTATTTTCGAGGTCCCTGACCAAGAATCTAACCTCAGTTTTTTGAGGCCGGACGTAGTTTCCGAGAAAATGAATTTTCAAATTTCCTTTTAACACCCGACACCCCATTTTTCACGGCGACATTTGTGGTTATAATCCAGATAAATTTTTAGTGTACGCAGCTTAAACTGATCACCACCCTATGCTGCAGAAGGCGCAAAATATGGTGGTGATCAATTTGAGCTAAATTCATCTCGATTATAACCAAATATTACCGTGAAAAAGTGGGGCGTCAAAAGGAAATTTGAAAATTCATTTTCTCGGAAACTATGTCCGAACTCAAAACACTGAGGTCAGATTCGTGTTCAGGGACCTCGAAAATAGGGGGGTAGCCAAAATTTCAAGAAAATCGGGCGGTGCATACACTATGCTCCATAATTACCATTTTTGAATACGCTTCCTCAATGTTTGAATACGATTTTGCAGACTTCTAAGCTTCACAACTCACAACGCTTTCGGCTATGGCTTTTTCAACCTGTCCAAGTTCAATTTTGTTTTTTTTTTTATTTGGGACCTTCCTTACGACTCGTGCTCGATTTGTACAAATAATAACTTGGGCAACCTGGTAACACAAGGTATTGCACCTAAAAAAGTAAGTATATTTTGTAAAAATATAATGAAAATAACTAACCACGAAAATTTAAAACCTTCAGCTAAACGTGGAATTTTTAAAGGTGCACGTAAAGTTTCACCAGTCGATTCTACAACACACCGTTGATTGAGGACCATCGACGAACACACGTAGTCTCCCTTTCAATGTCTTGTGTTAAAAAGTGTTGTTCACAGATCTACGATAACCCGAAGCTTTATGAAAAATATATACAAAATGTAACATATAACATACCTTAGAATGTTTCTTGACTACAAAGCAAGCACTTTTTATGGCTTGCACCCTTGTTTGTATAAATAAGGCTTGCACCCATTTTGCCCTCAAACCTGGATCCTTAGGAAAGGCAAAAAGGGACACTTTTGGCTTTGGTCCGGATAGGTAATTGCCTTTCCAATTTGGGCGTCGATTGATACCTTCCTCCATCGACGAATTTGGGACATGGCTAACCGTTGGTTTCCATCGATTCTACAACCACAAGAAAACACTCATTTTGATACAACAAAACAAATTTTCACTTCCTAACCTCTATACCTATTTATCGTTTATCTGATGGCTCAAAACATGAAATGTTTTTATATGCACACACTAATTATCGGACTAGAACACCACCGCACACTATTATACTGTATCCACCAAATACACTGTCGTAACAATAATATAATTGGAAATAAGAAAACGAGAATCTAACCGGCAGCAAAAGGCAAAAACAGCTGGTAACATATAAAATTGGGACGGACGGGTCAAGCGCTTGGTCGATCGATAGCCGCGTAAATACAGTTTCCTGCGATGTCAAATATAACCTTCCATCGTCAATGGTGCGCGACGGTGCGACGCTTTGGCCGACCCGTTGATTGAAGTTTCCTTTTCTAATCGACCGACTCGAACGGTGGTTTCGGAATTTGTCGCCACCGTACGGACGCGTCTCGGTGAAATGTAAGAGAACGAGACAGAAACATTTAGTAACAAGTGGGAATGTGACAGACAGACCATAAGGATCATATTCGCATGCCCCCCTAAGGGAGGATATCTTCCCCTTCTTCAATCAACGTTTATATGTTTTATCTTTATAGTAACCTATATATTTTGTGCTTTATAGTACAATATACTCGTGCGTGATATAAGTAGGTACAGGCAGAAAATATGAACAATCAGTGGGAACCGCAGCCGCAATCCTACGCCGGAAATCAATTGCCGGAAATACGGAGACTGAGACTTTTCTTCAAATTCGATTCCTTTAAATTGACGGCGGGAAGTTTTACCAAGAATGTATTGTATTTCCGTTTCCCGCTTGTATTTGAAATTTGTATTCAGAAAAATATATTAAATTAATTACCATTAGATCATTGATTACTATGATAAATAATAATACAATAAGAAAAAAAAAGTTAAAATATACTTTTTTCTACAAGCGTGCGGAAAAGTGTCACTTTTCCGCACTAGTGCGGAAAAGTGACACTTTCTAAACTAAAATGCGTGCGGAAAAGTGTCTTACTTTTCCGCACGCTTGTAGAAAAAATAGTGTTCCTAACTCTTGCGGAAAGTGTCTTTTCCGCACTCGATTTCTTGGCTGAACTCCGCTACGCGTTGTTCAGCCAACTGCAATCGCGTGCGGAAAAGTGACACTTTCCGCACTTGTTAGGAAATATACTATAGGCAGAGCATATATATGCTCTGCTATAGGCGAGGATATAATTAGTTTAGTGCCTAATAAAGGAACCCTACATTAATCTACACTTCGCTCTAGGTACACTCAGTGCTGCAACACTGAACAAACCTCAAGTGTCCACTTGGACAATTTCTGAAAAGAAAATTTCACAGTGGCGCGGAGCGTTTTTTTTTTTGGAACAAATTTTTGTGGGCAAAGTTGCCACTTGATTTTAAATATTTTTTTGAACGATCCTGAACAAATTATTAGCCGTGAAATCGAGGCCTACGATAAACACAGGCCCTGGCGCACAAAAATCACGTGACCATCTTAGTCCGACGTTACATGCCATTTGTCACATAACTGAAAGCTGACAAGTTTTAAATGTTTAAAGTATTTTTAAACATTTTAGTTTATATTTTAGAAACAAGTTTGTGTCTAGTGCGCGTGTGTCCTGGCGGAGGGGAACCGCCCAGGTGTTATCCTTGTTTATCATATAAAATAATTTGTATTTTCTATGTTGTTTATGGAATCCCTAGTTAGCCAACAAGGCCTACTATAAAGACAGGCCCTGGCGCACAAAAATCACGTGACCATCTTAGTCGGACGTTACATGTCATTTGTCACATAACTGAAAGCGGCAGCTTGGGTTTTGAGAAGTTTTCATTTTTCAATGTTTAAAGTGTTTTTAAACGTCTTAGTTTATATTTTAGAAACAAGTTTGTATCTAGTGCGCGTGTGTCCTGGCGGAGGGGAACCGCCCAGGTGTTATTATGGCCTCTGGGTGTCTGGGTGGGAGTCGTGCCGTCCAAGAGTATTGGTGCCGCTCGCACCGACGCGACGCGACGCGTGAGCGCTGTAAGGGGACTTCTCCCCCGAACCACAGAATAGGGAACCCGGAGTGAACTATTGTGGACATGGGACAGTATTAGTATTGGACAGTGGAGCCTGAGACACAGAGGGGTGAACTGCTTACGGGAGATCCGCTAGTTCAGACGGACCGGGTGGCTGGAAGCCGTTCCCGTTGACAACGTTCGGGTTTGTGTATTTAATGTATTCACCATTCACCTTGTGCGAAATAAATCAGTTTTGTAACGTACTCGAGGATTTTCTTTGTCGACCCACGCCCTGTTATGGTTTCTTTCTATTCGGTCTTTCACGCTGCCGATCAACTGAGACCTCGTCGCAATATTTACAGTGTACCTACTGAGGTTAGTTTTCATTTTTATTTCCTAAAAAATAACCTAAATACCAAATATTGGGTCTGTTTATATTATAATTATACATATTACAAAAGCCAGGAAGAAAGTGTCGCCATAACAAACATTTGTTTTGCCTCGGGATGAAAATTTCCGCCAAAAATGGATTCGTCAAATCCCAACTGAGATTTAATTTCTAAAAAACCCTTAAGTATGTGTGGCTAACACATTTTCAAGAAAGTGAAACATTAATTAAAGTGGACAAATGTGTTGTGGGAGGAAAATACCTATAGAGAATATCACCTAAGCTAAAGGAAGGTGATGTCCCAACAATTTTTGAGAATGTGCCAAAATATTGTGAGTGCAGTGCCGTTTAACTCTCAGCCTAAAACAGCTGAGGCAGGTTGACAATTTTGAAAAAAAAAAAACAATTAGAGAAAGCTTGGATACACAAAACCAATAATGTAATAGATGAAAGAAAACTTCCCAAATTGTTACGAAATTTGTTTTTTCTACTTATCTCCAAAAATGCCTTTCATTACATAGAACTAAGTTGGTCACGTGACTACGCGATTATGCGTTAGCGCCGTGGCCTGTCTTTATCGTTGGCCTCGGTTAGCCAATGTGTGACAGAATCATAAGGACACAAGAGCAATACTGGATACAAGCAACAGATGGCGCTAAAAATTAAAGTGGCCCAGTCACTGCCTACTAATTTTCTTCTATTAAAAACCTACCAAAAAATAGCTGGATAACTTTATTTTTGCAAAAATCTCTCCTCAGTATCTACTGAATTTCTGTCATGTTCTTATGTCAGTGTCAGACATTGGCCAACTAAGGGTATCCATAAACAAGGTTGTTATCAGGCACAAAATATATAGGTTATTATCTATATATTTTGTGGGTGTTATTATGGCTTCTGGGTGGGAGCCGTGCCGTCCAGGAGTATTGGTGCCGCTCGCGCCGACGCGTGAGCGCTGTAAGGGGAATTCTCCCCCCGGACCACAGGATAGGGGAACCCGGAATGGACTATGGACATGTATGGACAGTGGAGCCTGAGACGCAGAGGGGTGAACTACTTACGAGAGATCCACGAGTTCAGACGGACCGGGTGGCTGGAAGCCGTTCTCGTTGACCACGTTCGGGTTTGTGTATTTTGTATTCACCATTCATTCACCTTGTGCGAAATAAATCAGTGTTGTAACCTACTCGAGGATTTTCATTGTCGACCCACGCCCTGATACGGTTCCTATTCGGCCTTTCACGCTGCCGATCAACTGGGACCTCGTCAATATTTACAGTATACTTACTGAGGTTAGTTTTCATTTTTATTTCGTAAAAAATAACCTAAATAAGTACCAAATATTGGGTCTGTTTATATTATATTTATACATATTACAAAAGCCAGGAAGAAAGTGTCACCATAACAACATTTGCTTTGCATCGTGACGAAAATTTGCGCCAAAAATGGATTCGTCACATTCCAACAGAATTAATTTTTAAAAAACCCTTAAGTATGTGTGGCTAACACATTTTCAAGAAAGTGAAACAATTCAAGTGGACAAATGTGTTGTGGGAAGAAAATACCTATAGAGAATATCACCTAAGCTAAAGGAAGGTGCTGTCCCAGCAATTTTTGAGAATGTGTCTAAATATTTGAGTGCAGTGTGCCGTTTAACTCTCAGCCCAAAACAACTGAGGCAGGTTGAAATTTTGAAAAAACAATTAGAGAAAGCCTGGATGCACAAAACCACTAATGTAATAGATGAAAGAAAACTTGGCAAATTGTTACGAAATTTGTTTTTTCTACTTATCTCCAAAAATGCCTTTTAATATATAGGACTAAGTTGGTCACGTGACTACGCGATTATGCGTAGTCTTTATCGTTGGCCTCGCCTGTGAAATTTTATGACGTCATAACTTTTCCATGGGGTGTAATATAGGTGGGACCAGAGCATAATATATGCTCTGGTTGGGACATTCCCCCACTCTTAAACAAAACCAAAGGTACAATAATAGCCCTTTGCACCGGCAATTGAAAACCGAAAACAAAGTAAAAAAAATTAAATAACCGGAAACATCGCAAAAATGACAAAATTTTCATTAGGCATGGCCTACTTTTTAGGCAACGCTCTCTAATTTAAATTTTGGCGTACTTGCAGAAATGCTACTTTTTCTCAAAAAATTTCTTATGTAACCGCAATGAAATTTTTTATGTTCGTATGCTCAAAAAGGAGCTGATTCCAAATTTGAACAGAAAAATGCGTATGGTGTCATTTAAAAAAAAACAAAGTTGGTTGCCATAGCAACAAAATGACTATTTCTGTATTTCTCTGCTGGCTCCCAAAAAAATGCATGGTCACCAAAATATGCAAATAGATCAACTGAAAAACTCTTTTCTGAAGCATTTTTTTATACAAGGTGTATTTTATTTATATCCATTATTCCATCTAAATTGAGTACCCACCCTCATACCCTGCTCTATACCACGATATGGGTATTCTAAGTGTATCGTGCTCTATACCCTTATTTATACAGAGACGTATAAGCAAGGTCTTCAAACCAACCGACAAATCAGGGATGCCAGGGGCGTAGGTACTTCGGGCGCATCCCGAGCGCGTCTTCGGTCGTTCACGGTTTTACCAGGTAATTCTTACACCTTACACCGTTCACAAACGAGGGATAAGTTTGATCCGATTAGTGTCGGAGTAGAGGAGGTAGGTAAACATTGTCGAGCATGCGCTGTAGCGTATTTGTAGCCAAAATGTGTGTGCAGATTCTTATTTTGTTATGATTATATCCGTTTTTAAATAATGTTGTACAACAACATTACATTCAAAAAAGAAAAAAATAACTTAAAAACCGCATTTCTGCGTATTTCCTACCAAAGATCTAGCTTTCTAGCCCTACTTAGCGCTAAACGAAAGCGCTAACTGCTAACCTTTGGTGCTAAAGTCAGCCGTGTGCGTTCAAGGCACGTTAGCACAAAAGCGCCAGCTAGCCCTCAACCTCAAGCTCAAGAGGCCTTGATAAGCGGTAGCACTTTTTTTATACTCTATTATTTATTTACTAGTTAAAGTTTAACAGCGTTGCCAAAATTCATTATGTAAAATATATATTATTACTTCTGGTAAATTAAAATTAAAAACAAGAGCACGTGCGTTGAGATATTGGCCAAGGCCAAGAACGTTAAACCAGACTTTAACGTTCTTGGGCCAGGGCCGCACTGAGGCACGACCATAGAGATCATATATGTAGGTAGAGTGATGTACAAGTCCCTTTTTATGGCAAATTGTGGATTTGCGCGTGGGTCTATGGAACATGCGCATTAGACCTTTAGACCGCGCAATTCAAAACGGTGGTTGTTTTCCTGAATTACTATCGCCCTACAAACTTGTTAATTGATAATAAATTAAGCTCACCTCAACGTGGACTGGTCACGACTTCGATAACTACAACTAGGTTCGATTATACTTGTAAAACTAGTTTCGTCCAAACTACTAGAATTTGCTTCACTGAAGCTAGAAATTGACTTGTTTTCATCTACCTTTATAACTTTAACACTAAAACAAATAAGCTACTAATAGTTTCTTACACCACAATCTTGTTAATATACATATACTTACTTAAATGATGGTTTAGTTGGTTTTAATAGAAGAGTTGGTACCGCATTTTCAATTAGCTGCATTTTGACTCGTTTCGTTTTTAAACACTCTGGTGTAAAATGAGCAGAACATATTCGAGATGATCACTTAATTAGATAAAACACTCAAACAACTAGAACGCGAAGAAACTATTAATAATTAGCTGAAAATCGAAAAAATTATGCCACAGAGCGTCTATGATGCAGTTTGTCGCTGTCGCTGTCAAATGGCTGTCAAAGAGTGTAAAGTTTCACAAAACACTACCTCAAATTGCAAATGCGCATGTCCACTGGGCCTATTTATTACTATTTTATGATTTTCAATTCGTCAAAGATTTTCCGCGCATCCTATGTATAAAAAAACATCGTCCAGCACTCTACCTATATATATGATCTCTATGGACACGACCTTTATTTAATTTTAGTTGTTATAATTGTTTACATCAAAATATTTCGGAAAAAATTATTGACTGAATTAAAATGGCTCAAAACATCGATAAAATTATTTGTGGCAGTGTCTAAATAGCTGAAAACAACAAGATAAAACCGCATAACTATACTTTTGCGATCGAGTACGCTGTTGCTGAGTCGGGTGAAGTTTTATAGCTTACCGACCAATCGCGGAACGTCATTGAACACGTGTTTTATTTACGCCAGGCCTACGGACGGATTGCTCGATTTTAGTACAGTTATATCAGAGCATATAAAACAACCAGCAGTAACACAACCCACTGCCGGAAAATTCTGCGCACCTGTTCGCGCAGCCGACATTTGGGAATAGATTCTGTCAAATGGATGCAGTGTCGGGGCAATTGGGCAGTTCTTTTTGGCTGTATGAGAGATATTACAGTGCCGTGGAGTGTGCTTTTTTGTAAATTGTGCTTTGTGCTAGTATATTTAAATAAATAACCCCAGGAAGGAATCAAAGCTGCTTGTGCTTGCACTATATACTTTACTAATACTACTCTGTATTTCTGAATTGATTTTCCCGACTACACCTCTGACTTCTATTCCCCCATAATGGCTCAAGGTCGTTGAATTTGCGGATGACTTCTCAAGAGTCAGTTATACTGCTGGTTGTTTTATATTCTCTGGTTATATTCACTTTAAATGTAACGGTACCATAACTTGCAAATAGATTTTTCAACTTCAATAGTGGTTTTCTTTGCATTTAGATAACTAACCAGTTAGAAATATATTATTGCTTTAAAGCAAGTAATGGTAGGTAGATAATAAGATATTTATCTATTTATCAGATAAGGTTTGCCTGAATAATGGGGGAATCTATTATTTTTTCTAATTATCTAGACACTTCGGTACTATTTTTCTATTAGTACCTAATCTTACCTAATCTATATATTTTGTGGTTAGCATGAGATCTGTCACCAGACCAGAACTGTAAACATTATTTTTTTTATTATGGGAACAAACTTCTTGCCACCACAAAATAATAATAGTTGGCCACAGCTAGAGCAATTTTTGATTTTTGACAATAATTGTCAAATTAGTCAATGGTGGTGTGGTGGTGGCGAAGAACCGAAGAACCCTCATTATAATTTTTATTTGGACGCTTCGGTGTAAACTTTTATAGTTATAGTTTTTGTAATAAACTATAATATTTCAAAACACCGGTCCAGTTTGTTGACTACATTTTTATTAGTTTTTGATTAGAAATGTGCTGAATAGCTGATTGAACGAATATAACACGATGGCTACGGAAATATTGGAGTCCTTTGGGAATTTGCAGAATCAATTAGAACAGGCGAAAAGTAGTTTAAAAGGTGTAGATGAGAATATAAAAAGGTTAATAGGAAGGGATCCTTCAGAATTACCTCCCCGGCCGAATCTAAAACGGCCACCTTTAAATGACGATAAGGTTCGGACTGGTTCCAAAGTGGTGAGGCGGAACTTTGAAAATCAAGAACCACTAAATAAGAGAAGAAATGCGGGTGGTGTTTCTGTTTTTAAAAGACTCTCTGATAGGCCCGTTTACGATAGTTCGGCTCAAACAAATCCACGGCAGTTAATAAGTAAGGTTATTGTGACACCGAAGGAAGTTCCAAGCAGACAGGAAGCATTAGATGCGCAAAGCAAAGACACAAAGTATAGGGACAGGAATAGGAGGATGTTCGGAGCACTACTGGGTACACTGCAAAAGTTTCAGCAGGAAGAAACAAAATTAAAAAAGAGGGAAGAAAAACGGGAGAAAATTGAAAAGAAAATCGAAGAACATGAAATTAAAGAAAAAGAAGAAATCAAGAAAGAAAGGCAAGAGTTGTTTTATAATAGAAGGAAGAAACAAGCCGAAATAAAGATGATTGAACTGAAAATGTTGAGAATGAAAGAGTATACCACATGGGAGGAAAGGCAGAAGCCCAGGACGAATTTTGTCATGACAAAAACAAAGCCACATATACATTTTTTGCCTAGGCGGTTGAATGATAAGACTAAGGAACTTCTTGAGAAGAGCAAAGTGGAAGTTGAAAGTAAGTTTTCATTTATACATACCTACTTATTGTAATAAAAGTAATCAAGTAGGTATAATAAGAGGATTTGGGCGTTAGTAAGTAATTCAATTTTGATATTTTATTTTTGTTTAATTTTTTGAGACAAAGATCGTTTTTATCCTGAATTGGCTAAATGTAAAAGAAAATGTAGATGTGTACTATGCAGTTTTGCGGAGCTATTTTAATTAGGAAGTGGCTATTTATACGTCCGATGTATATGAAAGTCGGTATACGTCTTGCACTCTCATTGGCGAGTTGAGTCACGTGACTTCTTTGGACGTACATTTAGCTCCATACACGTCCCAAGTAAACTGATTTTATATATGTCGGAAGTGCATTTTTTTTTTCAAGCATCGTTGCAATAGGGAGCGTGTATGCCCTCCTTTTTCGGCGATGGGCGTAGCGGTATGAAAAAATAACTGGTAATTATTTCCAATAGTGTAACCCACACCCGATTTTCTTCAAATTTTGGCTAGGTACCCCCTATTTTCGCCCGACGTTCGGCGCTGTAAAAAAGCCAGATTTATAAACTTTGAAATTTCCATTTGACTTTGACGCAGCTGCTGTTTCCATAAACTTTTTCCGTTCCATTTAGAATTTTCTGTACGCGTGTGTGTTATCAATTCCAGAAAAATAAAGCATAGAACAACAATCATCATTGGAGCGAAGTTGTTCGATTTCAATGTTCTGATTTAGCAACTCTAAATACATTTTGTTAACTATGTATCGTTATTTTGGATAATTAATATTAAAAATATTACACAAAATCAATACAGATGATGAGCTGATAAACTGGGAAACCATGTGACCTCCCACGTGACCCTTTGGCCGGAGAGGCAACGGCAAACGAAAAAAGATAAATGTTGGTTATCCCAACGGACCTCCAGGAGGTCCGTTGTTATCCCTGACAGAATTTGAGTTTATAATAATTAATCTTCGATGTCCAACTTTCAAACGTCAAATGGAAACATCAAATGGCAACGTCAAACGTCAAAGTTTATAAATCGGGCTTAGCCATTCGACGGGCGCCTAATGTCGGACGAAAATAGGGCCAAAATTTCAAGAAAATCGGGAATGGGTTACACCATTGGAAATAATTTACCACTTCTTTTTTCATACCGCAGCGCCAATCGCCGAAAAAGGAGGGCATACACGTATCTAAATCAGTTTACTTCAGACGTGTATGGAGCTAAATGTGCGCCCAAAGAAGTCACGTGACTCAACTCACCAATCAGAGCGCAAGACGTATACTGACTTTCATATACGTCGGACGTATAAGTAGCCACTTCCTTTTAATTATTTAGATATAACCTTATAACTGTTAATTGACGTATGTCTAAAGACTAATGGTTGGTTTGTACAGATGCCTTTCCTTTATTTTTATATTTTACTTTTAATTTTATTTTTTCTTTTAGTTTAACGAATTATGAAGCTGTTTATACAGATTCTCTAAAAACCGTGTTTACGCATGTGCCCTTTCGGCAGTATCAAAATATCTGGGGATTTTCATGGTGTATCAAAATAAGGAAAGGTAGCTCACAGTTGATCAACAGCTTCCTGGCCATTTTGTTTTCTTGCGACTCGCGTTTTATTATTCGAGTAGATATTTTTGTAAGTGACATCAGAAGCATAAAGAAAAACTTGAAAGTTATGAAGTCTTCAAAAGTAAAATATAAAGGTAGAGAAAAAACGCTGTATAAATGCTGACATTACTTTCTAGCTATTTAAGATTTTTAAAATTAAGGAAAAAGAAAAAGCCTCTGTATAAACTATAAACCAACCATATGCTATGACTTAATGTCCTGGAAAACAGATGGTGCTGATGGCTAACAATGTATTTTTCATTGTATTTTGTCTCTGGAAAGCGCATGGTGATGAGTGAGCCAAAAAAGTGTCAAGACATGACAGCTGTGAGCAGTCTATTAATATGTCAGTTAACGGTATAATCCTAAAGTCAAATAATATTAGGCATATTGTTGTGAAGAGAGTTCAAATTTAGACAGGTTTTGTAAATTTGTTCATAAAAGTTTTCTCCTTCCTCCTAATCCTAAATTAATTGTTGGTGTTAATTTTAAAATAATTCCATAGTTGCTTTCCCTTTCCGTTTATACGCTAAACGGCGAAAACACCAATTTTCAAGTTAAAAAAGAAATTTGTTTTTACTACAAAAATATTATGTACCCTTTTTATATAATAATAATAATTCTCACCCTCGCAATACTCCAAACTAGGAGTACCCCAGAAGCAACCACATATGAATAAACCTATTAAAAATTAAAAAGATTTCTCGTAGTAAGAATTTTTCTCTTATAGTCCTGGAACAAAAATTGCAACTATTTTGGGCAGTTTCTTTATATTTTCATTCGATTGTACCCATATTGTGCAGCTACGTTTGAGGTATCAGCTGGCTAGGTGGCGGTGGGGGTAGTTGCTAAGGGGTTGCAAACACATGAAAAAAATCGTGATGGGGATCAGTTCCGGGCAGCACGAAACTTTTATGAACAGACAAATATAATCAGTAATTGCAAAAAAAGGAGATTTTTTCATATAAACATGTATCAAAATCCTAGCGGTTTTCATTATACAGGGCAAAGTTCAATTTTTTTTCTTTTATTTTCCCTAAAGAACGCACAGTTTATACACACATTAAGTGCTATAAATTAAAAATAATTTGACCTCTCTACTTCCACCGGTGCCGGAGACGCGGGGGCCAACCAAAATATTTTTTAATAAAAAAATGGTACGCCACTGGAAAAGTAATATTTTTTGCTTCCACTAAATTTCACAACCAATTCTAAGAAAAAAAAGTATTCCTGACTTTATATCGAAAAATGTACCGTTTTTTAAAAATTAATTTTCGAGCGTTTCAAGTTTTTTAGCAGAAGAAAATCAAAGTACAGTACGACAAAATAAAGAAGTCCAATGAAAAACTCAGTCTAAGCGCCATCCGTATGTTATTAATGTGGGCATGGGCGGTTAGACTGAGTTTTTCATTGGACTTCTCTCGTTTGTCGGACTGTAGGTCTAGGTTTTTGAAATTTTGCACACCTACTCAGTTTTTAATTCTGAACAACTTTCCTTAACAACATTTTGTCATAAAACCTACAAAAAGGATTTCTAGATTTGAAAAAATCGTGTCTTGGAAACTTTGAAAAAGCTAATTTTTTGCACCAGTAAAGTGCCCTTTATGTAGGTTTTTTAACAAAATGTTATTAAGGAAAGTTATTCAGAATTAAAAACTGAGTAGATGTGCAAAATTTCGAAAGCCTACACCTACTTTGATTTTCTTCTAAAAAACTACGTATGTTATTAATATGGGCACGGGCGGTTAGAGTTTTTCTTTGGACTTCTCTCGTTTGTCGGACTGTAGGTCTAGGTTTTTGAAATTTTGCACACCTACTCAGTTTTTAATTCTGAACAACTTTCCTTAACAACATTTTGTCATAAAACCTACAAAAAGGATTTCTAGATTTGAAAAAATCGTGTCTTGGAAACTTTGAAAAAGCTAATTTTTTGCACCAGTAAAGTGCCCTTTATGTAGGTTTTTTAACAAAATGTTATTAAGGAAAGTTATTCAGAATTAAAAACTGAGTAGATGTGCGAAATTTCGAAAGCCTGCACCTACTTTGATTTTCTTCTAAAAAACTACGTATGTTATTAATATGGGCATGGGCGGTTAGAGTTTTTCATTGGACTTCTCTCGTTTGTCGGACTGTAGGTCTAGGTTTTTGAAATTTTGCACACCTACTCAGTTTTTAATTCTGAACAACTTTCCTTAACAACATTTTGTCATAAAACCTACAAAAAGGATTTCTAGATTTGAAAAAATCGTGTCTTGGAAACTTTGAAAAAGCTAATTTTTTGCACCAGTAAAGTGCCCTTTATGTAGGTTTTTTAACAAAATGTTATTAAGGAAAGTTATTCAGAATTAAAAACTGAGTAGATTGCAAAATTTCGAAAGCCTACACCTACTTTGATTTTCTTCTAAAAAACTACGTATGTTATTAATATGGGCATGGGCGGTTAGAGTTCTTCATTGGACTTCTCTCGTTTGTCGGACTGTAGGTCTAGGTTTTTGAAATTTTGCACACCTACTCAGTTTTTAATTCTGAACAACTTTCCTTAACAACATTTTGTCATAAAACCTACAAAAAGGATTTCTAGATTTGAAAAAATCGTGTCTTGGAAACTTTGAAAAAGCTAATTTTTTGCACCAGTAAAGTGCCCTTTATGTAGGTTTTTTAACAAAATGTTATTAAGGAAAGTTATTCAGAATTAAAAACTGAGTAGATGTGCGAAATTTCGAAAGCCTGCACCTACTTTGATTTTCTTCTAAAAAACTACGTATGTTATTAATATGGGCATGGGCGGTTAGAGTTTTTCATTGGACTTCTCTCGTTTGTCGGACTGTAGGTCTAGGTTTTTGAAATTTTGCACACCTACTCAGTTTTTAATTCTGAACAACTTTCCTTAACAACATTTTGTCATAAAACCTACAAAAAGGATTTCTAGATTTGAAAAAATCGTGTCTTGGAAACTTTGAAAAAGCTAATTTTTTGCACCAGTAAAGTGCCCTTTATGTAGGTTTTTTGACAAAATGTTATTAAGGAAAGTTATTCAGAATTAAAAACTGAGTAGATGTGCAAAATTTCGAAAGCCTACACCTACTTTGATTTTCTTCTAAAAAACTTAAAACGCTCGAAAATGAATATTTAAAAAACAGTACATTTTTCAATAGGAAGTCAAGAATACTTCTTTCTTAGAATTGGTCGTGAAATTTAGTGGAAGCAAAAAAGGTTACTTTTCCAGTGGCATACCATTTTTTTATTAAAAAATATTTTTATGTGCCAAATATGTCTGCCGTAGCTGTCGTCCTTTAGGAAAAATAAAAGAAAACTTGAAAAAAATAATTGAACTTAAACACCTAGGATTTCGATACATGATTATATAAAAAAATCTCCTTTTTTTCCGTTCATAAAAGTTTTGTGCTGCCCGGAACTGATTCCCGTCATGGTTTTTTTCATGTGTTTGCAACCCCTTAGCAACTACACCCACCGCCACCTAGCCAGCTGACACCCCAAACGTAGCTGCACAATGTGGGTACAATCGAATGAAAATATAAAGAAACTATCCGATAATTGTTGCACTTTTGTACACGGGTTCCAGGACTATTATGAGGTTCTACTAAATCGAGTTACCTGCTATAAATTATTGACAGACAGGTAGATAACATGCTGATTGCTGTGTAAAATAAACAACTTTTTGCACAAGATTGCATACCACTTTAGGGCTTACTCTTACAAAAAAAACTACAAATTTGTCTGCGATCATTTGGAGCAGTGGAATAGATAAAGGTATGAGGCAAAACCTAAGGTATTAAATTAATAAATTAACTTTTATTTAAAATCGGTAGCATATTAAAATAAGGAAAATATGTTGAAAGAATTTTTATTAAGCAAAAAGGCAAACATCATAAAACGAAGTCGTTTTCGAAAAAAATATATTTGGTGTTTATTTCTGCGCCCTGTCTCTCTAACCTAGTAAAGGATTCTGTGGTAAAGGCTACCAGAAATGTCAAGTGATGTTAATGTGGACATGGTGCAAAATTAGATTGAAATGCAAAACATCTCTGAAAGTAGACAATTTTCATGAATGAATTAATCCTGATCTGTTTTTTATTCTCAATAAATATGTCATTTGCCAGATACGGGGTGTTGTGAAATTTAAATATCTCGTTTAAAATCAGTAACACAGAACACATAAAAATTCGTGTCGATAAATGGTGGCTAACTTTTTCTAATGTGTTGCATACAAAATCGGCTTTACAACAATATTTTTATTGCAGTCCAAATCAAGACAATAAAAATGAGGCAATTTGGGATTTTAAAATATTTGTTGGAATCATGCATAAATACAAATAGTGTGTAAATACTTAATACCCAACTTCATGTACCCAACCTCATGTATCGTTTCTATCCATTGTTTCAGAAATTATAGAGAAGAGGAAGCAGGGTGTACTTGACGAATTAAAAAATATTGAAGACAGAATGAAACGGAACTTCGATTCCAAATTTGGATCAAGAACCAAAGAGGAGCCACAACAGGAAAATGACGATGGAACTTACAAACGACGTCATGACAATGATGATCATTCTGATGAAGATAATGATGGTGATGCCCTCATGTCCGAACAACCAGCACACAGCGAAAATGAAAACGAAGAAAATAAGGATAAGTTGGAAGAGGAGGAAGGAGTAAAAAATGGCGTTGAAAACGGAGATTCTGCCGAGAAACCCATGGAAGAGGGTGTTTTGACAGAAAACCAAAATGATTTCCTGGAGGAGGTTGTGAATGACGTAAAAACACCAGAAAAAGATGAAGATAATGATACAAACATGAAGGCAAGCGATTTACAAGAGTCTCCTAAGGAACCCCAAGAATTAGTCGAGAGTGCGACAGAAGAGAAACATCAAAGTACAAACATATGATGTCCGATAAACTTTAAGGTGTTCAAAATCTGCAAGAAGTCGGTTAGATAACTTGCTTTGTGTAATAAAAGTAGTCAGCATGTATAGTAATAATCATAATTGTTAGGAGTATAAGTGTTTCGACCTGGATGATCGAAGATGTAATTTGTATAGTAAATGGAAAACCAATTTTAAAATGCAGTATATATAATGTATTAATTTATGCAGTAAAAATATAAGAAGCACACAGCTAATATAAAGTATTTTGTGAGCTAACATTATTTTTAATGCCGACCAGCCAACCAGATTGATGCCTAAATGGTTTAATAAGCTCTTGGATTTTGATGAACTTTTGGTTATAAATTTTTTTACCCATGTTTGCAACCCTGAAAACCTCGTGCTACTCCCATAATGGTGCTCGAAAAACTACCTTCAGGAAGCGTTTTTGGGTATCCTCATGCTATATTTTTGTAAAGCAAACAAAATTTGCTACAATTTGAACCCCTAAGTCCATTGGTTACAGAGATACAGCCAATCAAAGATGGGCGATTTTTTCCAAAAAGTGATAATATATTGGTAGGGTCATTTTCCAAGACACGTACTTGCTGAACTAGTGGTCCTAGAGAAAAGTCATGGGAAAAGAATTTGTAGATAATTGGATCAGCTTTAATTTGGTGGTGACTCTAGGCATGATAGTTTCCTCAAAAATGAAAATATAGTATTTCCACTTTGGCGCTTTCGATTTTTTAAGTCTGTTTTAGCAGAACTTCAAACTGTTTGAAACTGTCTGAAGCATGCACGGTTTCGTTTTTGGAATGTCAAAATGAAACTGCATTGTTTCAAAAATAGTATAATCATTGTGTAAAGGATATACAGTGTGATCCACATAGGGCATCAAAAACTACTTTAGAGCAAAACTGCACAATTTATTAAAAAAAAGCAAGGCCTCTACTACGTTTTTTTGGCATAAATTAGAGAAATCATATTAGCGATTTTTTTATAAAAATTCTGACTACGTCACTGGATTGGGCACCCCTTGAAACAGGTTTATACCAGGGCCCTCGTATACGAGGTGGTTTGTACCAAATTTTGTTAAAAAATATCGAACAATAAACATTCTAGAAACCAATTAAAATCCCGATTTAACTACCTATTTTACCTGCCTACTCGCTGAAATCAAGTTGCATGTGGATTAAAAACAATTAAAATTGTCATTTACTTTATTACAAGTAATACCTAGGTAGTAATATCGTTGAGTGACTCAATGGTAATATCAATAGGTAGATATATACCTAAATACAAAAACCCTAATTAAAAATTACGAGGCATGAAAACTTTATCTAAATATATGGTGGATTAGTAGAAAAAACAATAAAATTTAATTTTTACTTTATAGGTTTTTGTATTTTAGGTACCTATATCAATTTGTAATTGTAATAAAGCAAGTTACACTTTCAATAATTGCAACTTGATTTAAGCAACAACTATGCAGGTAATAGTACATTACATATCGAGAGTTGTAAACAGCTTATTACGTATGAGTGGAAAAGTTGCACACGAGCCGTGCAGCGGCGAGTGCTGTAATTCCACGAGTATGTAATAAGCTTATAACTCGAGTTTTGTATTATAATTTTTCTTCGACGAAAGAAAAACTATTATAATAGATAAACTATACTTCTGATTATCTGACAGGCAACAATTAATATGTTGGTTAGTTGCTATGGTGACGCGGATGCCGCGGTAACAAGGCACCCGTAATAATTGTGTTTTAATTAAGAACAGATTACGTAATTTTTTTTATTACGTGTCAGTCATTACGCATCAGTGTTCGTAACAATGAACTTACTTATAACCTAAACCGTCACTTAATAGGTATGTTACTAGCATAGGAGTAGAAAAAATTAATTAAATCGCGATTTTCATTGGTTCTACACAGAAAATATATTCAACACAGAGAGATCCTTAATGACAGCTGTCAAATGGACTGCAACTTTGAAGCTTAATATTTTCCAAATGCATTGCGATATTGAGGCCCACTATTAAATGTTGGCTAATCTACGAATTGGGAAGATTATATTTTGGGAAAATATCATTTGATAAGAAATGCAATCTGCTTGCGTTGACTGATATATTATTAAAGACTGCTCACGGCTGTCACGTCTGACACATTTGTACAATGCAGAATACATTGTTGGCCATCGAGCCATCTGTTTTCCAGGACATAAAGCTATAGCCGTGAGAAGTCTTTATAAATACGTCAGTCAACGCTGCTTGTTTTTCGAGTCTGTAGTTGGAGTCCGCATTTGACAGGTATTATTAAGGAGCTTTCTGTTGTGGAACTATATTTTCTGTGGTTTCTAGAATTTTTATTGTTCGATATTTTTTTACAAAATTTGGTCCAAACCCATTTTAAGGGATGCTCAATCCAGTAGAATTTTTACAAAAAAAAACGCTAATATGATTTCTCTAATTTTGGCACCAAAAATATATCCTGGTACCTACTCTTGGTTTTTTTAAATAAATTCTGCCTTTTTGCCCTAAAGTAGAATTTTTGATGTCCTATCGTTTAAAATAAAAATATTCCAATCTGAATCGGACGATAATTACAAATTTTATGGGGCGTTCCGGTTTTAAGCGCACTGTAAAATATTCTATATAGAATATTAAGAATATAAATATTTTTATATCCTTTACTCAATGGTAATATACAAGGTGAGTTACGTAGGCCGCGGTGGTCTATATCTTCTACATTGTTATTGCTAAAAAAAGTCTAGACAAAACTTGTAGAGAAACATGAGTACTACATTCCGAAAATATTTTCCAACATACAGGGTGATCCAATAAGTAGTGGCAACCCAAAATTATGTTTTTTAAATGGGACACCCGGCATTTTGTTCCATTTTTAGAAAGCCCTTATAAAGAGTGTTCTTTTTGGTACAGGGTATTAAGGGTCTATCTTTAAAGTTTAGGGAGTTATTTTAATTTTATACGAAAAACGGGGCCGCTTTTGCAAATGTATTACTCAAAAACCAAATAAGATTTTGGGCTATAACTTGGACTGACGATTGCCTGTTATGCCTAGTTAACATTTTTGGACCGATATTGAGATAAAGTTCTAAAGAATATACTTGGCGATTCAACAGTGCCACTATACAATAATCTTTTAATAGATTTTTAAATAATTTCTAGATGGTTCAGAAGTGACACGCCCATTTTATCACTTTAATGCTATATCTTGGAAATGAAAAGATATAAGATGTTTAAAGTACGAATGTTTATCAATATATTTTTTTAAATGTTACTTGGCAGTTTGTTACAAAATACATTTCTACCAATTTTTTTCCTGAAACTTTTAGAATATGAATTTAGAGGGTGTCTTCCGTTCCAACGTTTTGATAGAACTCAATAATCAACTTTCAAAATACCTTACATCTGATTGGTCCTCAGATTAGTCAAAACGAAGATAAATTATTAATTTATGAAAGACACCATTTTTATTAGCGATGGCATATCCGTTATTCAATGGCGATGGGAAATAAATACTAATTATTTATTTAGGTACCTACTCTTGTAAAAATTGTCGATACAAAATCCTGAGGTGTTTAACTTCAATTTTGTCACTAAAACTGGCAAAATCGCTACATTTCAGTGGCAGTACTACCTAAACCTTGACAATTTTGAACTCTGAAAAATTTAATTTACTTTTTAAAAATCTATGTCAAATTCGATCAAATCCATATTTGAAATAATATGATACCTGAAATGGTAACGTATGATAACATTCCGAGAAATAGATATTCCTTCACAACTCAAAAATAATACTACCTGCTGAATCAGTCACCCTATCACCCCAGAAAAAGACTTTTTTTTCTGGGCTATCACCCTATAGAAGTTCCTATAAAGAGTTTATTCGTTGACCACATAACACTATTGTCACAGTTGAGTTTATCCTGTGCTATTAGTGTTATGTGTCGTTGACTGATATATTATTAAAAACTGCTCACGGCTGTCACGTCTGACACATTTTTGGCTCACCATGCGCTTTCCGGAGATAAAATACAATGCTGAATACATTGTTTGCCATCAGAGCCATCTGTTTTCCAGTACATGAAGCTGTAGCCGTGAAAAGTCTTTATAAATATATCAGTCAACGGTTTATTCATATCCTAAACCAGAGCATATCCTAAACTATTTATACTTTCTAATAAAGGAAAGAACAAAACAATTATCTGAAATAATAGAGAAATTTCCAAAAAAAACTTACCTATTTTAGAATACCCAATACCAAAGAGAATACCAATATATAGAGTTCATCTTGTCAAAAATATGTCAAATGGAGCCCGACTTTAAAAGGTAATTAATCCATTGTAGGTCACAGTGGACCTTCCTTCCAAGTTTTAAATTAATCTAGGTATAATAAATGAAGAACGCTCTTCAATCAACGCCAATACCCAGTTCTGTTCTATCTATCCCTTGCAAAAATTCGGATTTGTAATTTCTAGGTACCAATTTTCAAAAGAGGGCGCGAACTCCGCGTAGAAACCTTCAGTGGCGCGAAATGTCAAAGGATGTGTCTCCGTTTTTTTATAAAAAAAAAAACTGCGACAAACTTTGAGACAAATGTAGGGGCAAACGGAGATATTTATATTCCTCGAGAACGCTCAGAGATTCCCTGGTGTTTTTTTTTCTAATTAAAAATTTACGTAATAAAAAATAATGGCAGGACAATAATAACCTAGGGGGCGATACCGTCGCCTTTGACGTTTCCGGCCCGGCGCACGACGCACGACGGACACCTCTGCCGACCGCCGATCTTGTTCTCCATCTTTTTTAGTGCTGGGACGAGGTGGTGAAAATGTCGTTACTGTCCGTTCGCGTTGCTGCTTCCGTGGCTAGAAACCTCCCCAAGAATGTGTCCCAGGTTTGTATTATCCAGTTTAGAAATTATATTCGAATTCATAGAAGCTTTCTTGGATAAACTGGGGCGTCCGGCTAACCACCAATTCGCCGACCTTTGATGACATAACCGAGGGCCTTTTCCAATTTTTTTTACGAAAAAAGGAAATTGAAAAGGGTTTGAGGTAAAATTGGGCTTCATTTGCTGTTAATATTATGTATTAAGCTATTTTTGAATATTTTGGCCAATTTTTTATGCCGTTATGTAACAAGTCATTGTATAGTTGGACCTTTATTATACTCAGATTTTCAGAATTTATTTTCTCTAAAGGGATTAATTTAAATCAATACTTTGAACTTTTATTCTTGTTACTATTCTTGTCGCTATTGTTATAGATAGAAACCCACCTTAAATTTATTAGACTTTGGTGCACCAACCAAATATTACTATCGAAGGTTTATGAATAGGTATCTAATAATATGTGGTAAGTATACTTGCTTACCTAATGTGATGCCTTCAAAAACAGCTTCTCTGGACGAGCCGAACTGTAATTGGAATTAAATTATATTATTTTACTGCTGAAATATTTCCGTTGTTGTGTAAAAAAAAAGGTAAAAGCTTGTAATCATAAACAAAACAAAAAAAACTACCTTCAACTAAACTGACTCATAAAAGCAAAGATTATTTTGACTTATTCAAAGGCCTACTTACTGAGAAACTGAGAACTAAAACTTGACTGAGCTGGCCAGAAGTAGGTACCCACCTACCTACCCCAAGACCTAATAATTTCAAGTGCTGGTAACATGACACTTATAGGGATAATTAGGCTTTTTCTTTTTACACATTAAAGCATTGGGTGAAAGGTTTATTGAAATGGGACAAAGTAGGCAATAAATCACTAAAGGGCCCAAAAGCAATAACCAATGAGGTCTGGAACTAATCTCAGTCCAAGGGCTCCATTAAAGAGGCAAAGTTTTATCCCCCGAGAAATCGGATCATTTTTATGTGTCATTCTCTACGTCTCTGCCTCAAAATTATTCCGAAAATGTCAGGTGTTTGTCGAGCAAAAAGTTATTTAGGCTCAGGGCTCTGGGGCCAGCATTGTTAGACCTTACGCTGAGTCTTCGGATGCTTTTGGCACCCCAAAAAAATCGTTAAAACTAAGAAAAAACGCGATATCCAAGAGTGGTTCTGGAGGCGCCTATCACCGAGAAAGAATTCAATTTTGTTTAAAAAACAATGCCTTCAGCTCTAGAGCAAAACGAAAGTTTGCATATGACAATTAAGCGTTTATGAGCCTAATTTTGATTTTTCTTCAATAAAGCTATAGTGTATGTACTTACAAATTCAATCTTTGCATTTACTTTACTACTGGATGTCCAGTAATTCTATATGTATAATATGTAGGTATATAAATCGGTATGGTGTATTTTGTGGGTTTTGTTAAATGTATAAAAATTTGGAAATAATTCGAGCAATATATTATTTTAAAGTAGTGTTAAGGGGCCTGCCAAGTTGATACCTTTTTCATCTTCATACAATATAACTTATATACCTAACTTAACTGGAATTATGAAAAAAGTAAGTACTAATAAAAATAAATTGTGGCAATTTACCTACAGTTTGTTCAGCGAATGTTCTATGTCACAACCCCCGTCCTTGTCTGGCTCGTGAATATACGACCGATATCCGTCGTATAGTCATAAATAAGACAAGGACGGGAGTTGTGATGTAGGGCCGAACATTCGCTGAACAAACTGTAGGCATTAAGGCCTCTTCATGCATTGAAAATTTCAAAATCGATTATATTTTTCAACTAGTGAAGAAATCTGAACTTATTCGTCGAAAAATATTTGTCAAATGTAATGGATTGTGACTAGTAGATCTAGTAAAGATTATCATCTCAGTGAAGATAATCATTTCAGCTCTCAGCACAGTATAGAAAAAGGTAGAGTCCCTGTCATTTGTACTGTTGTGTCCTTAACCAGCTTTTTCATGGTTTTCATTTACGTCAACGTTGGACTCTTCTGGTGATTATCCTAGTGATTATCCAACTACTTATTTTACTTCAAAAGCTGTATCTGCACCATGTGAAAAGATATATGAATTTTTTGTTTGCCATATATAGTTTTTTAGATTTAGCTTGTAAGATTTGCCTTAGAAGTAGTTGCTGTATCAGTAGTATTCAGCAGCATATAAGGCACAACAATCTTTTCGAATTGTTAAGGCTATTTGCCATATATTGCTAAGGATATTTGCCCTATATTACAATTTTTATAAGTAAATGCCGTATATTCCAAGTTCCAAGAAATGAATGCATAAGTTAGGATCAAAGTTCAAAGTTTTTTTTATAGTGTTTTAATTTGAAAATCTACCCAAAATATCACAGATATATTGTATATTATATTATTACAAAAAGGATTCGTAAACATAGGTTTTCTGTTTGCCTTGTTTTTGATTTTGGTTTCCAATCTCACAGATACGGTAATTCAATTTACAATTTTGAACAATAAAATTGCCGTATATGCAGCTTTTTAAAATGTTCACATAAGTTAGCAAGTTAGGAATTTTTTTAGTGCCTATGGTGTTATATTTCTAAAAAAATCTCTCAATATCTAAAAACTGTGGATGGTAGGAGGCAAAACATAAAACCTCAATTATCTCAAAACCATGTTTTTGCATATGTGGCGTTTTCATTAAACGGCAGTATAAGAATTTGGTAATACAGCATCATTAGTATGAGAAAGCAAACTCCTGCCATTATGAACCAATGAATTATCATAATTTTTAAAATATCAACCAATCAGGTGATAGGTGATGATTTCAGCTATAATACTATAGTGGTATTTTCACTAGTAATCGCCCTAGTGCTTGAATTATTGGCGGAAATTTTTCGAGTACACAATTTTTTTGAAAATTATCACGAGTCGCGAAGTGACGAGCTACAATTTCTTGTAATAAAATCCAACATCTTAGAACCTTTTATAGAGATTGAACAGTCAAAAATGGCACCCAAATTTGAGCTCTTGATCATCGATAAAGTAGGTTGTTTGAATCCTAATTGTTTTGCAGGAAAAACTCATAAAACAGCACTTCGTGACATTTAAACTTAGTTTGTTCCTTTGACACCAATCCGACAACCGATTCAAATCCTCCTGAAGAAGCTCTTGGTCACAAACACTTTCAACCGTTCTCCAAAACTTGAGATCAATTTATTATAGGACTAGAAGATGCAAAATATCCTATATTGAACTCGGCTATTTGTTGAAGGTTGCGGGGGCAGTATTCCCAGTCGCCTCCATCGCTGCCCGCAAGCTCCATGTCTCCACACCGGCACGTGGCGTCGAGATCTCCTCCGTCCTGGAGGAGCGCATCCTCGGCGCTGCCCCCAAAGCCGACTTAGATGAAACTGGCCGTGTACTCAGCATTGGTGACGGTATTGCCCGTGTCTATGGCTTGAACAACATCCAGGCCGACGAGATGGTGGAATTCTCTTCGGGACTGAAGGTAATGACTAAATATATGAATTTCGTAAATGCAGGGTGTTTCCTAAATACATGTTAGAAAATGCAGAAGGTTAATCCTTGGGCCAAAATATTATGATTGAGCTTAACAACTACGGGTGAAATCGCAATAGATTCCGGATTCCGGTCGTTGTTCTCTTTTTTTTTAATGGAATTAAAGAATAATCAAGCTGCTGAACTAATATTTGGCACTGTTGTGTTTTGGCGATGGGGCCACTTGTACTGCTTTTAGATCATGCTTTTACTCTTCATTTTGAATGTACACTCGATCTGTAACATTTGAAACCGGCAGATGAAAATTTTATGTTTCGAATGTTGGAGTTAACAGATATTTTGGGGCATGTTTTGCCAAGTTCAAAGCAAACGGGTGATTTTATCATTATGAAACAATTATACACTTTTGTTGGCACATGAAAAGATGCACTTAAAATGATGGATCTGCAAGATCAAAAAGATAACCTCGAAAAGTTACAAGTAAAAGCACGATCCAAAAATAGCTCGAGTGGCGCCCTCTGTGAGATATGTAGAAATTGACATTTCTGGCTTATTCTCCATACCCAAAAACAGAGCAGTGTCAAATTTCAGTTCAGCAGCTTGATTATTTTGAGAGATAATTATAATATTACCATAATTAAATTTCAAAAAAGAACTACAATGTCCTGTGTCTCGGTAACTATTGAGATTTAACTCGTAGTTGTTAAGCTCAATCATAATATTTTGGAAACGCGATTAACTACCTGTATTTTCACCACGTACTTACGAAACTACTTGGACAGTTAGCCTCTTTCACATTAGGATATGTCTAAGGATCTTAATCGAAAATTAAAATAAATCTCTGGAATAAACTTTTTATTTGTGTTTCCGGGGTAGCTCATGTCTATATGTATAATAATTTAAAGATTTAATTAGTTATAAAGCATTTTTAACAAAAACTGATTTGGCCTCCTTAGGGTATGGCTTTGAACTTGGAACCCGACAATGTTGGTGTTGTAGTATTCGGTAACGACAAGTTGATCAAGGAAGGTGACATTGTCAAGAGAACTGGTGCCATCGTAGACGTGCCCGTTGGTGATGCTCTGCTTGGTCGTGTAGTCGATGCTTTGGGTTAGTATTGATTTTTTCTACCATGTTTTATCCTGGGTTTTATCCTTTTTTACTGAAGATATTTATATATACATAGAGGATGAGTCCAAACTGTTATTAATTAAATTAAAGACCTGTGCATAGTGCTGTTTCAAGCGATCGCCACTGGCGCCACACAACGTAAAAAATCGACAGGATGGATTAAAGTAAAAACACCAATTTTTGCAGAATTTTTTATAAATAAAACCATGCAAATGAGTTTTACAGACAATTTAACATCCAAAATAAAATAAAATGCTTGCTTGTTGTTCCTTTACTTTGACACGCTTACATGGCATAAAGTCATAGAAACTGACATACCTATAACCACAGAATGCCCCTGTTGTAGCGTTCACTGACGTATTAATAAGACTTCTCACGGCTAAAGTTTCATGTCCTGGAAAGTAGATGGCGCCTATGGTCAACAATGTATTTTGCATTGTATTCTGTCTCCGGGAAGCGCATGGTGAGCCAGAGAACTGTCAAACATGACAGCCGTGAGCAGACTTCAGTCAACGGTTATAGCCTAAATTAAAGTAGCGCCACCCAAGTCCGCAAACAGCAATGAAATATGACGTCATGCTCGGGTCTTTAATATGTATTCTCGATCCAAGTCCAAAGTGAAGGGTATCCTTTTGAGGCGCTAAAGTTTTAGTACTTTTAGTTCATTTTTGTTCTCCCAATTCCAACAATATACAGTGTGTCCCTCCCCGTGATTAATGTTCAGATGGGAAGAAGTTATTAATTTTTTACTCTTTCAGAAAACAGGGTTGCCACCTTCCTGCAAAAACCCGGAATTATCAGGAAATTTTAATCTTGAAAATATTTGATTAAATAATGAAAGTAATGGAATTCATAAATTTGTATTATTTTTTGAATACTGAGTTTTAAAGACATGTCTTTTTTCCAAATTTTGTTGCACACTCAAAACTGTGATGACCTAGAAGTGATAGTGATTGTATGATTATATATTATATTTTGTGAGGGAACAGTTTGGAATTTCAAATTAAACATGTGGTGGTAACCCTGGAAAAAGTTATTCTCAATGAAAAGGTTTCCTAATCTAAATAATTAGATTGGGAAAAGAAATGTTGCTTTAAATGTCCAGAATGGTCAAGAAAATAAAAAATGTGAAAGCACTCATGAGTAAACTATCCTTATTTCTGATTTTATTGGAAAATATATATATATAAAAAAAACTGTCCACTAACAGACACCACCTATTTTTCTTTAGTCAATGCAGACACTAAGAAAATAAGAAATTTGGTTGCCAGAAAAGGAACCCGAATATTTCATTATTTTTTAACTTCTTATTTTTTAATTTAAACAAAGCAGGAAATAATGAAATTAAGAGCTATAAGAAATTGTTTACTAGCTATTTGAATGCCATCGTGCCAACATTTTTAATTTTTCTTTTCAATAAAAAATAATTTCTTGAATGCCGAAATATTCAAGTTTCTTATTCACCAACCTAATTTCATATCTGAACAATTTTTCTTTATAACTTGTCGAAATCGAAAAAGAAGAACAGTTTTTCTAGTGAGTGATTTTCATATTTTGTAAATTACCTGTACATTTAAAGCAACAGAAAAACTCTGCTGTTGGCCTTCTATTGTCTTATATTGTTTTAAAAACACGCTTCGATCAGCATATCAAGTTTTCCTTTTCTGAATCTAATTATTTTGACGAGTAAAGCTTTTCATCGAGAGTAGCTGTTTCCAAAAAAAATAAGGGAAAAGTTTTTCCCTCCGAACAAGAATCTGCATTTTAGGAAAATCGGCTAGTGTCATACTAGATCCTGAAGTCAACATTGATAAGCTTGACGTTAATTAATATTATTGTTTATTTTCGCTCTAGGTAACGCCATTGACGGCAAGGGCCCAGTCGACACCAAACAGCGTTTCCGTGTGGGCACCAAGGCCCCCGGCATCATTCCACGTGTTTCCGTGAGGGAGCCCATGCAGACTGGCATCAAGGCCGTCGACTCTCTGGTGCCCATCGGCCGTGGCCAGCGTGAGTTGATCATTGGGGATCGTCAGACCGGGTAAGTCCCTGGATGGGAGAGTCGGGCCAATGCTCGTTGTTCGGGTCATTATTCGCAGATTTTGGGCACTTTGAAATAAGAACACATTATGCCTTCTCTCGGTTGTAGATTTTTTGTCAAGTTATGTTATGACTATATTTCAGCAAATATGCATTGAAAAGTAAAAGTGTAGATTCTATGTGTATAAATATGTAAATATTTTTCCATTAATATGCACAAAAATCTTGATATATGCAAAAAGCACAATTTTCATATGTGATATTTAATTATTATTAATAATGCATGATTCGTTATATCATCATTTTTGCAATTAAACCGTTAACTGATATATTATTAAAGACTGCTCACGGCTGTCGCGTCTGACACATTTTTGGCTCACCATGCGCTTTCCGGAGATAAAATACAATGCTGAATACATTGTTTGCCATCAGAGCCATCTGTTTTCCAGGACATAAAGCTATACCCGTGAGAAGTCTTTATAAATACGTCAGTCAACGATTAAAGCCTTAAATTAAAATTTCCAAAATAAACTTATCCAAATAAAATAACTATAGATGGCTGGAGCATGTATGAAAAGAAGCATTTTGAGCATTTATGAGCAGGTCATTTTTAAAAGTGTCTGGCCATTTTTGGTTACTGACCGGCAATTTTGGAGCATTTATGATCATTTATATAAATGTGGTCAGTTAGAGAAATAATAAGAATTTTGGGTCACTTATGAGCATTTATGGTCATTTATAAAAAAAATCTCTGTCTTAACGTATAAAACTACAAAACCATTTCTAACCTAGAATATTGTGAACGTTAACTGCTTGTTTTTCTAGTTTTAGCAAAGTCTAGAGACCTACTTTGCGAAATGGTCAAACAAAATTCAATAGTCTGGAATTACTTCAAGAAAAGAAGTGAAGTAACTTATTTTGTTTTGAATCTGAATATATTAGTGTTGGCAGTCAACTGCTCACAGTCATCTTTCTTTCCCACTGTATATTGTATATATATATAGCAGCCTCCGTGGCGATGTTAGTACAAGCCCCAAAATAGGGGATGTGCTGACTGAAGCTGCAACTTTGCTGTTGGCTCCTGCCTGGACTTCATTTGTTGCTTCCCAAATCATGCCTATATTTTGATTTGGTTAATGTTACACCGTACTGACGATTGCCAAATAGCATGAAACACGTGTATGCGGTTACTAGTTTTTTCTTTTTGTTAACTTTGAGTGTTTGCCCATTATCACCTTTTCTTGTAATTATTACATTTACACTCGCTGATCTTACATCCTTATTATATATATATATATATATATATACAGGGTTAACTATCACTTAGTACAAAAATTTTTATGGCAGATAAAGAAAAATTAGACTTGCTAAAATAAATTTTCAAAAATTTTCTAACATTTGTCTTAAGCCTAAAAAAAATTTTTTTCAAATTGTATTAAACCCCTCAAAAAACGCCGCCTATGGACGCCCGCGCGACATGTCTAAAAATTTCGCATATGTCAATAGCGCGGCGTTGCCACGTCTATCAATTTATCCGAGGATTCACCACAAAATTTCGATTTCCTTTTAAAAACGATTACTTTCTGAGGAACATGTAGAATGCCTATGAAACACCTACCTTACTGACATTTCCAGGATTGTTTGCACCATTTTCTGTTTTCTTGCTTTTTTACATTAAAAGTCACACAACACAACATTCACATTTTTTAAATCTGTTGGGGATCTCTTGGTTTCCCTCTGCTATTCCTTTTGTTTGAAGCGAGGTACTCAGCCTGACGACCACGACGAGGTAGATCCCCTCCGCCAGGAAAACCCCGAAGGGTAACCGAAAAATCACAACTGCACTAGCACACATTGCACAAATGCACATGCAAAGCACTACAGTAGCTGTTCAAAGAGGCCGCCGTTAACTTCGATGCACAAATTCACTCGGTTAACTAAAGAAGTCCGGATACGTGCAAAAAGTCCATGATTATTCCGGATTTGAACAGCTGCACCTTCAATTCGTTCACGTAACTGCTGCTCGTTGTCGATTTCCTGCTCGTACACAATCGCCTTCATGAATCCCCAAATACAAAAATCCATTGGATTCAAGTCTGGTGATCGCGGCGGCCATGCAATGGGCCCTCCTCTTCCGATCCAACGGTTGGGGCATTGGTCGTCTAAAAGTGCACGAACAGGTCTCGCAAAATGGGCTGGTGCACCATCGTGCATAAACCACATGTCATGCAGTACTTGTAGTGGCAAATTATCAAACAAAACATTTGTCAGAAAATACAAGTATCGTTCAGCGTTTAAATTTTCCGGTAGAATGTATGGTCCAATTAATCGATCTCCATAAACTCCAGCCCAAACATTGATGGAAAACCGACGTTGGAAATTAAACCGCCGAACAGCATGTGGGTTCTCATCGGACCAAATATGGCTGTTGTGTCTAAAAAAAAAAACAAAAATTTAGAAATATTCACAATTTTGGCGAAGGCGTTAGGATTGACATAGCCAATTTTATAATAAATAAAAAAGATAATATGGAGGAGAGAAAGCTATAAGTAAGTAAAAATTTACATACGTGTTTAAAACCCCAGCACGTGTGAAGCAGCATTCGTCTGTCCAAAGAATGTTGAAAACAAAGTTTGGGTCTTGGGCGATTCGATCACGTAGCCAAGTGCAGTAGGTCATTCTCACCGGAAAATCATTTGCTTCTAATGCTTGGACCTTTTGTATGTGATAAGGGTGAAGGCCGTTTTCCCTTAGAATCCTCCATGCCTGTAAATAATTGTATTGTTACATTTTAAATTTTATGTAGGTATTAGGTGCAAGCAAAGACAATCCCATCACATGGGATAGTCTTTGGTAGAAGTCAGTTTTATTGGTTTTATTTTACTTGCCTTGTTCTGAGATATTCCCAATCTCCTTGCAATAGCTGTAGTGCTTATGGAAGGTTGCTCGCCCACCCCTTCGAGCTTGCAAAACACCAGTGTTTCGCATACGTTGTACAATGTTCACGAAAGTACGTGGGTTAGGCATATTTGCCCTGTTAGGAAAACGAATACGGTATTCTGCTGCAGCTCGATGTGCACTTTCATCGCATCTCCCGTACATTATAACCATGTCCGTCAACTCGGCGTTCGAATACTCCGGCATTTTCACAAAGACGCTGAACGATTTGCCGCGAAAATCAAGACCAAACTGGGAAATAACGCCATGTTACATTCGCAAATGCCCTCCGTCGGCTACTAGCCAAACTTTAAAAGGTTTGTTCCAACAGGGTCAATAACCGTGCTCAAGTACGTTCAGCGCATGCGCACTACCCCACTGGCTGTTCCAACTGAATTATGTACCTACCGACACGGGACGATACACGCACTGTTCCAGCCGATTTATGGATCATTTGTGTATCGTCCTTGTACGATAAAAACGGTGCCTGGTCTAAAGCAATAACCGCGTGTACTGACATGCGCAGTGTATGGTCGTGTGACAGAGATAAACATTAACATCATATTTTTGTTTTTACGTAGATAGGTTTAAATCGATGGCTGGGATCGTGTTTTTTATTTCTTGTTGGTTTTTGGCTTGTTGGGTAGGGCGGGGAATCGTTGAACAATAATTTTTTAGAGTGAAGAGTGAGGTTAGCCCACCGAACATTCGGTTAGCCACATATTAAACACGCAGGTTAGGTGCGGTCGCAAAACGTGATTTGGTCGATTTGATTCACAATCCGTTCCATCTGAAATTTTCTTTGGGATCGCACATGAACGGTGCAAAACTAGCGCATGCGTTCTTTAAGGGTTATCATCTAGTTCATGTACAGTTCTGTGACGGTACGTAAATTCGAGTTGGAACAAATGATCCCAAAGAAAATTTCAGATGGAACGGAAAAATTGTTCAACGATTCCCCGCCCTACCCAACAAGCCAAAAACCAACAAGAAATAAAAAACACGATCCCAGCCATCGATTTAAACCTATCTACGTAAAAACAAAAATATGATGTTAATGTTTATCTCTGTCACACGACCATACACTGCGCATGTCAGTACACGCGGTTATTGCTTTAGACCAGGCACCGTTTTTATCGTACAAGGACGATACACAAATGATCCATAAATCGGCTGGAACAGTGCGTGTATCGTCCCGTGTTGGTAGGTACATAATTCAGTTGGAACAGCCAGTGGGGTAGTGCGCATGCGCTGAACGTACTTGAGCACGGTTATTGACCCTGTTGGAACAAACCTTGTATGTACAGTTAGTTGCCTAGCTAGGAAGTTATGAAATGACGAACGGGGCAACGCGGAGCAGTCGAAAAAACGTTTCATAGACTCGACCGGGCCGATACGTCGCTTAATTCATACCGCCGAGGCTTCAGAACAATAAATCCTTTATCTATGCTTCAGAAGAGGTTAGATGGTGGACAAGAATTCATCAGAGGAGCTCCGGGGGTATTAAGGGAGACGGCTTGTGGTGTCGCGGTAATGAGCTTTCCGCGAGACTAGGAACCGGTCCGGATACGAGCTAAGGTAAGGGGAATCTAATAGCGCTGCATCTGTACAGATTCAAATCGATTGTTATTTATGTATTTTTTAAATTTGTTTGAGTAAAAAGGTATTTTCACCGTTCCTAAATCAACGGCAACACCGCGGAAAATCACTTCAGCTGTCAGTACCTTCAGAAGCCAAATTGGATGACGTCATTAAAGGCGGGGATTTACAGGGAAAATAGGGGTCTTTACCCGTTTTTTTAAAGATCGTAAAAAAAATCTAAAAATATTTTTCTATGTTTTCTTAAGCCACCCTGCGCACGTGGTAAAAATTTTTGTACTAAGTCATAGTTAACCCTGTATATATATATATATTTGTTTATCTCTTTGCCTCATTGTTTAGTGTATCAGTGGTATCTATATGGTAACTTATTTTGTAATTACATGCAATTATTTAGATCAAGTGCAATAGGGTATTTAACCGTTTTTCAAATTTTATTTTGTTGAAAGCCTGTATTGATGCAGACTACACTAGTAAAATTCTAAACTAAAAATTTTACCTCCTTTGGGAGAAAATTGAGTTTAAAATTATTTCCGTTTTTAACAGTTTTCTTAATTTTGACGTCATAATAATTTTGAGCTATGTGAATAGGACTGCGAAGCCTTGAAGCTTTATTCGTTTATTGTACGTTGCCAACTCGTGTGATTTTTCCTTGCTGGTCGAATATTTTGTTATTAGAATAGCTGTGTTCTATAGTATGAAAACTCAAATTGTCAACATAAAGTTGATTATACAGTTCAAATTCTCTGACTGTTTTTAACTCTGGTTATTGGTTCGGACTAGTTTGAGATTGCTTCCTAGAACAAATCTATTAATTGCAATAAATAATAACAGCAGTTAACTTTATAAAAAACACTATATTCCGTAAAGATATAATATACTTTCTCAATGTTTGTTGAAGAATAGTCGGTCTTTGGAGTACAGGATTTACTTCTGAATACAAGTCCGAAAGGGGATCTGGCAACGGTGCAGCAAACTAGTAACGATAACGGTGCCGTCCTAACCTAATCTTGATGTTTTGTGGGTATCGAAACAAACCTAGCTTTCTAGCTTTGCGATTTTCGCGTTTCGCGAGATTGTTTCGCTTTGGCATCTCGCTTTAAAAATTGTGAGAGCATAAATAGGTACGTCAATTTCCGGAAGATTGTCTGAACTTGCTTTAACAAAACCCACATTCACTACAGGAGGAGCCATTACTTTACTCTTTGTCAACTTCTTCACACTGAAACAGAAAGCAAATTAAACACTATCTACTCTCATACCTATATAAATGCATCAGGTAGGTAGGTATTTCTTGGAATTTAAATGATTACCTATTTATATTCTTTAGGTACCTACCTAGAATCAGATTGAGAAAGAGTGCTTACTAAATTATACTTTGCTCTCAAACACTTTTATCTGGGGATTGAACTACCTACTACCAATATTAATTTTATGGTACCTATTCATTTTTCTTTGTAATTGAAACTATAGGGTTTAGGATTGTACCATGTACATAAGTTAAGATTTGCATTTGTAATTAATTAGATTTTATTACACTATCTCTCTCAATTTGAAACACAAGCACAATTTTTAATTATATTATAAGAAAGGAGCAATGATAAAAATTTGCATTGCCTACTTGCTTACCTTATTTTAATCGTTGATTTGTGAACACTTAGGTCAGGTATAAAAATGAATTAATACCTCATTTAGTCCTTTACTATTATGACGACGCGATAAACAATGGTTTTATTATAAAATATAAAATTCAAAATCGTTTGGAACCCCTCAATAACTTTGATAAAATTACAAATTTTGAAATGTAAACAAAACTCCAGCTGATATTATTTGACTAGTGACATATCAAATCACAAAATAATAAGATTAGGTCTCCAGTCCAAGTCCGTACTACATGATAAAAAAACGAATGAAAATGTTCGGCTCGTTATTATGACGTCAACATGCGGTCGAGTCCCGAACGCAAATTCAAATAAATTCAAATTTTATTTTGAAAATTCTAACTTTGTGGATACTTATTCGGGAAATAAAAAATGGTTAAAGCTATCTTAGGACTTGATGAATCAAGTTATGTGCAATTTATTTGAAAATTTGATTAGAGGAAACTACCCTATTGGCCCATTATGGTTAAGTGTAACAGTAGCTAATGCGAAACTTCGCCATTTTGAGCCCCACTTATGCTATTTTCTTTAATAAAGACATTATTATTATTATTATTATTATCTTGACCGGACAATTTCCGGTCATTTATCGGTCAGTCAACGTTCGGCAGTCATGCCATTAAGCAACTTGCACAGGTGGTCGAGGACATGGTCAACTTGACCAGTCAAGTTGACCAGTTTAATGATCATTTATATAAATTTGGTCAGTTAGAGAATTAATAATAATTTTTGGTGACTTATGAGCATTTATGGTCATTTATAAAAAAAGTCTCTGTCCTTACCTATAAAACTACAAAACCATTTCTAACCTAGAATATTGTGAACGTGAACTGCCTGTTTTTCCTAGTTTTAGCAAAGTCTAGAGACCTACTTTGCGAAATGGTCAAACAAAATTCAATAGTCTCGAATTACTTCAAGAAAAGAAGTGAAGTAACTTATTTTGTTTTGAATCTGAATATATTAGTGTTGGCAGTCAACTGCTCACAGTCATCTTGACCGGACAATTTCCGGTCATTTATCGGTCAGTCAACGTTCGGCAGTCATGCCATTAAGCAACTTGCACAGGTGGTCGAGGACATGGTCAACTTGACCAGTCAAATTGACCAGTTTAACCGATTTTTAATTTTCCCACCAACTTTTTAAGAACTTTCACATCTCATACCTTATAATTTGCTTATTATGCATCAATTATCATCAGTAAAAGTAATAAAATAAAAACAATAGCTGGTGTCCTGTGCAATTAAAAGCTCTTTTCAACTTATATATCGTGTATATGTTTGATCTGTGTTATATATTTTATTAAATTAAAAATTAAATGGATCTGTTTACGCCACAAAGAAATTTCTGACAATATTTAATTTAAATATTTTGTTTTTTTGTGGTTCTTTCCAAGCAGAGATTATAATTAGTATGACAAATTAGAAAAATGCCAAAATCGCAAAAGGAAAGTATCATTTGGGACTTTTTTGGAAAAAAAAAAACATTCACGGCAAAAAACACGCCTGATGTTGGTTAAAATTAAAAAATACTATATTAAAATGGTATGTATGAAAGTTCCAATTTGAATTTGAATTTTCCATTATTTACAAAATGGCCGGTCACGATAGTCCGGTCAGTCACGAAAATATCGTGACCGGACATTTACCCCTCCCTCACTAGAATATGTATTTTATTTTATTAGGCTTTTGTTATCCTTGATATAGGTACTACTCACCTGTTTTTTGTTATAATAATGAACAAAATAAAATCAAAATATCTAAGAAGAATTATTTTTATTTTAATTTTTTTTTATATATTATTTATATTTGATTAAATATTTTTATATTATTTTAACAATATTTGAATATTTTATTGATTGCCAACCTAACTAACCTACATCCTACATGTACCTATGCATTGGATCTTCTAAATCTGTCTGTAACTAAAAATGTACCTAACATATTTTATATTTATGTTTTTTATTTTTGTTTTACCTTATATCTTATCTTATACTTTTTTAATCAAAAGTCATACATATGGGGTCTTGTTTTAAAGGTCTTTTCACAAGCAATCGAATGCCATCATTTTCAAAAATGACCATAAATGCTCGAGGTCTCTGCGGTCATTTTTAAAAGTGACCTGCTCAAAATCATAAATGCTCAGTCATTTGCCATCTATAAAAATAACCTAAACTACAAGTTAAAGCGATAAATTATTAAATATTTTCAAAATTTTCAAGAATTTATGTCTCTTCTCTGAGTACATATATTTATAGATGGAAAAACAATAATGGGACACTTTTTTCCCCCAGCAAAACCGCCCTCGCCATCGACACCATCATCAACCAGAAGCGTTTCAACGACGGCCAGGACGAGAAGAAGAAGCTGTACTGCATCTACGTCGCCATCGGCCAAAAGCGTTCCACCGTCGCCCAGATCCTGAAGAGGCTGACCGACACCGGCGCCATCAACTACACCATCATCGTCTCGGCCACGGCCTCCGACGCCGCCCCCCTGCAGTACCTGGCGCCGTACTCGGGCTGCGCCATGGGCGAGTACTTCAGGGACAGCGGCAAGCACGCGCTCATCATCTACGACGACTTGTCGAAGCAGGCCGTGGCCTACCGTCAGGTGAGTCGGAGACGGGATTGCTTATTGCCAGGGACCCAGCATTATACTTTCCAAAGTGAGGCCGTTTCTTTCCTCATTCTAATGGCCTCAATGATGCCAAGTATGCCATTTTATTGGAGAATCTATGAACATAACAGGTACTTTGATTGTTAGTAAAAATTAATAATGGTTTCCATGATTTCTAAAAATTAGACTTGACAATGTTCTGTCAACAGACACAGAATATGGCAAGTGCCAAATGAATCAAATTTATTTTATATTTGAATTTGGTTTCCTGCAATTATTTAAAGGAATTTAAGTAATATAAGTGTGGTAAGTCAGTGCCGATTTTGCTTATTTGAGAATTTGTCGCTATTGCACCTTGTTACCAGGTTCCTCAAACCATTTGTAATATGTTGGTATAATAGGTACGTACTTGAACTTTCTTCCCTTGTTGAATGTATCTACCCAAAGAACTTTCACATATTTCGGGATGGACTAATAAGATTAGGTCTTGTACTTTAGTTCTAATCATGTAGTTTTTCTCGGTGCTCATTAAAAAATTTTGTAATTTTATTTCTCTCCTAAGGACCTCACAAACGTAAAATAAACTTATAGTTGTAGATAAAAACTGTTTAAAAAAAGACCTGACTGAAGCTACCTGCTTAATAATTTAAAATTTTCGAAATACGATTTGTTTCGAACTACCTACTTATACGTAATGCCCACGTAGTGGGAATTGTAGGATTACTAAAGGTGAGACAAGAAAAATCTGGTTGCATTATTGGGACTACTACTACAGGCGGCCACATTACTTTTAATTGACACATCTGAGTATCTGGAAGTTAGAAAACTTAAAAATTGTGAACTATGATGGGAAATATTTTGCCTCCTTTGGAATCTATGACACTGGCATGTCACATAAAACCTGATGGCAGTTGGACACTGACATATAACATAACCTTGTACCAGCCCACTTATGTGGTCTTCTTGGAGTATACAGAAAACAAAGTTCCCCTCAAGGCTTCACCTTTCCTATGTGATAGACTGTGACATGCTGGGTCCCCTTATTTTAAAGAGTCCCTGCTTATTGCCAAACCTTTTTACGGTTAGACAAAAACAATATATGTCAAACTGCCATTAATTTTTTTAAAGTAGCAGATTTCTTCAGGGTTATCCTAGTTTTACGCTTCTACAAAAAATGTTAATTCGGAGAGCAATTCCCAGGTAACCTCTAAGTTTTATTAATTATTAATTTTTGTTTTCTATTGTTTCTTTCTATTCTATACCTTGTTGCTGTTGCTTTTTTGTACAGATTATCCACCTCTTCTGTGATTTCCAATGAGTCAAGTTTGTTTTCGTGATTTTGAATATATAAAAGTAAAAATGCTAAAAGTGGCTAAAAAATTGTTTGTAGGTGATTTATTCATAAGTTGATATATTTATTTTGTAGCTGTCAAATGGCTAATCCACAAAAAAACGATCAAAACAGGCCTATTTGTTAAGTTAGCAACAAATGTGTTTGAAATCAAATAAGTGTCAACAGTTTGCAAACTGTCAGGAACTGTTTGCTGACTCCTTGTTACGGCCCTCGTAAAATAAACGACTGCTTTTCCAATACAATCATTTGTTCCGCTTAAAACATATATATGTCCCACCGAAATGTCAGCCATATTAGGCCCACAGCGTTGGGTGAAGATTTAAAAAGAGAATCTACGCCCATGGAACAGCGTGCCGATTTAAAAACATCTCCGGAGCCCGCTGGCACCCTCTACATTCCGGACCAGAAATTAAAGCGGATCGATATCGAAAATCTTCTGGCATTTTCGCCGGAGCCATCTTGCGGCTAGCGGAAGTAACAATTATTCACAGTCGGTGTCGCTGACTCGAAAGCAAAGTCTAGAAAACAGCACACTGTTTTCTGGGGTATACTGGGATAGCTCGGTGGGAATTACAGATGGGACATTTCGAGTCTGGCAATATCTTGATTTTGACTTTTGACAGGGTTTTACTTGACATTAAGACCTGGGAATTGGGCCTGGAGAAAGTGAAAGGTTAGAAAGCGATTTTGTGCGAATTTTGGAGCTGAAAGAATATTCTTGGGCAGTGACAGTAATCTGACAAGTTTATTTGTGATTTTTGAAGGCTAAACAATAAAGGTGGTAACCAAGGTAACGAGTTTGGACTGTGATTTTTGAGATTCATTACAATATTATTTGCCCCTTTCACTGCTCCCTTTCGCGACCAGAAATTTACTTGGGGAAAGGACCCGCCCAAATACACTTATTAAACAGGGGTATCATTCCATCCTTTTCCCTTTAATAGAAATCGTATATTACATCAACCACACACGAGCAGAAAATACAGACACAAAATTTTATATTTCCAGCTCCATAGATGGTGTTTATTTTCAACGGGTACGTTGGGATCTATAGTAAACCCTAGAGCTGCGGGCGAGACTTCGAATTTTTTTTAGCCTTGAAACTCTTTTTACACATTGTGAAACTATTGACTAGTGGGGGACTATTATTATTGCCAAAACAAATAACATACAGTGTGTCCAACTTTAAAACTGTACAAATCCGTAAAATCTTCATTTTTGGAGACAATCGCCCAAACTTTTTTTTGTTTAAAAGGCCTTCAAAAACCGCTTCTTTTGACCGTCCCGTCATTTTCAAAATGCAAATCCAGGGCCGGCTGCGATTTTTTTATACCCTCGATTTTCACGAAAACCATTTAGCGATTTTTTTATTTAAAATCTGACCCCACAGCATTAATCAGAACACCCAAAAACCCCTTTACACCAAATTTGAATAAAAAATATACAGGGAGTTCCAATCTGCAGGGTGTCAAAGTTGAGCGGTTTTTGAAGGCCTTTCAAACAAAAAAAGTTTAGGCTCTTATCTCTAAAAATGAAGATTTTACGGATTTGTACAGTTTTAAAGTTGGACACCCTGTATAATAATTGTATATGCGTTAAAATGTTCTTACTTATATAATTTATTTATGTTGACAATATTTCTGGATTTGGTATTTAGGGTTTTTTTTAATAAATGTGTTTTCTCATTTAACTATTTTATTTTATTCCTCTCTGTCAAAAAATGTTCAAAGGTAATTCTTACTGAAAATGGGTAATTACTTTCTGGCGTGTTCAGTCAATACCTACTTAAAAAATCTCAATTCCTACATGTAGGTACATACATAGTCAACAGTTTAAAAAATCCTTATTTACCTACTTTTACTATTTTTGTTTATATCACTAATAAAAGTAGCATTTCATAAAACAGTGTTAGTTTTTTTTATTAAGAAATTCATTTTCGTCAATGTAATTTGAGCAAAAACTGCAAATTAAACAGTTATAGAGGGCAGGCCGTTACCTTGATTTAACTATAGAGAAAAATCAAACGGCAGAACATAAAAAACGCGATCACGTAAATTCAACAAAAGTGTCTACTTAAAACTGAACTTAGCACTTAGCAGCCAATTTTCTAGGAGCCAAAAATTTCAACGTTTATTTTTTGATGAATATTTTTCTTCATTCTCCAGTTTAATCTGCTTAGAAGGTTTAATAATAGTTACCCTTTCTACTTTATTTTTATCAAAATAAATTTGTGGAAATAAGGGCGAGGAAAATTTTTTGCTGCCAGAAAATCGGCTACTAACTTTACACCGGTTTAGTTAGGCACATTGATTTTTAAATGTCTTCCGATATTTGGCCCCGCCTGTTTAAGTTTAAATAGTTACGAGCCGCCACTGATTAAGTGGTGTGGTATCATAGTTTGGCAGATATAAGCAATAATATCGTTTTAACGTCCTAGCTAGCTAGCTTTTAAAATTGAGGGTACAGTTTACTCCGGCCTTGTTTTTTTTCGACAAAAATACACCCTGTATACACTGTGTATTGATAGCAAAGTCTAGTATTCTCTAGACTTTGCTGATAGGTTCGGCCAATTATTGGGGCAACACCAAACAGACGGTCAACTTACAATTAGAATTTTTTTATCGTTTACACCCCTTGGGCACTGAATCGCCGGACACACAGTATATATTTTTATTAGTTACTTAAGCTAAAAAAATAAAAATAAATAACAACCTCTTTCTGTATTCAACATTTTTCCAGAAAAACGCCTAGGTACATTAAAAAATACTCCCTAATAGAGGGAAGGCAATCGGTTTTTTCACTTTTCTCAAAGTTTTCATTTTGGACATATGTTTTGTTTTTCAAATCAACGTAAGAAATTGAAGCAACATAATGTAGATCACTATATCCTAAAAAAGAGAATTTTAAAAATCTGCCAATCCGTTAAAATCGTCAAATATCAAACTGAAATACGCCCAACCCTGAATCTATTCTAATTTTATAAAAGCCAAATCGTAGAATTATTTCACTGGCCCCTTCTCCCTTCTCCCCCCGTGTCTATTTTTAGACTTGTTTGCCCCGCCCCGAACACAAACGAGCCTTTTGGAATACCAAATTGTCGAGTACGAAACCTACCACTAATTATCGATTTTGTTAGAGTCATTGTAATTATCGAAAATAGATGGTGCTAAACAGTAGTACTGGACGAGAGCTAAATAGAAATAATAATACCGCTATATACCAGTAGATGGAGTTGGTGCGCGGAGGCGAATGACTACGATCATTGGAAAAAGTTCGAATATCCATAGTCCTTCGCCTCCAAAAGCGCTCGGCATTTTATCTGGATCCGTGAGAGGTCTTTTTAAACCTTCAGTCAACGCCCACAGGTTATTGGCTGTTAGGTGGCCAAGAGGCCAATTACAATACAGAGTTTTAGAGGGATATTTTAAATTTAAATAATGTCAAATCTCAGACAAATAACCAACATCTTATGCAAATTTACCAAAATAAACAAACATTTCCCTCCGATTCAAAATAGTCTGCATTGGCGTGCGTGAATTTTTATAGTAGAATAAAAGATATAAATCAAAAAGAATGTACAGTATTTTATCCAAGTTCCATAATATGGAATATTATATAATAATACAGGGTTAGGCAGAATGAAGTATCTATTTTCTATGTACTGGTATTTGTTAATGGTTAAACTTTAAGCAAAAACTGAAACAAAATGTTCTTGAGTAAACATGGCAATTCTATTTTCTCAATATCACATGAATCAAATGACCTCCGCCTCGCTGCCGGCACTCCTGAAGTCTAGCACAAACATTTTTCTTCACTCGTTGCAACATTTCAATTGGGATTGCGTTAATCTCGGTTCGAATATTATGCTTCAGTTGTTCCAAAGTTCAATTAGCTTTTAACTGACGTTTCTCGCAAACAGTTTGGCAACTGTCATAAATTGCCATGTATCGGGAACACATCGTGATTTGATTTGAAATTAGATTTTTTTACATTATTGAATAAATGTAGTTCAAAAATGGATAGGTTATTCTGCCTAATTCACAGTCATTTTACTGATGTGATATTGAGAAAATAGAATTGCCATGTTTACTCAAGAACATTTTGTTTCAGTTTTTGATTAAAGTTTAACCATTAATAAATACCAGTATATAGAAAATAGATACTTCATTCTGCCTAACCCTGTATTTATAGTGTTGGTAGTCAACTGGTCACGGTCATCTTGACTGGACAATTACCGGTCATTTACCGGTCAGACAACATTCGGCGGTCAGGTCATTAAGCAACTTGTCCAGGTGGTCAAGGACATGGTCAACTTGACCGGTCAAGTTGACCGGTTTGACCAAATTTTAAATTTCCCGCCAATTTTTTAGGAACTTTCACATTTCATTTCATGATTGACTTAGTTTACTCAATTTATTGGTCTTGTTGGAAATGGAAAGTAAAAGCAGCGTGATTAGGATACGATTAGTAAATGTAAATATCATAAATAAATAATAGAGTAATAACAATATACAATAGTAAAACAAATAATAAGGAATAAGAACGCCAAAATCCAACAAAGAAAGTATAATTTGGGACTTTTCAACAAAACAACCATCATACGACATTAACATACTGCCTAGCATTGTACTGGGTAAATTTACAGTTTACGGGTCTAGAAATCAAAATCAAAAATAGTATAGTATACTAAAACGAGTAAAACCGTATGTATGAAAGTTTGAAAGTTACAGATTGAATCTTCAATTATTTACTATTTATAAGGGCCAATATGTTTGCCATCCAGACACACTCCATCGCCCTCTGCCAGATGGCTAAGAATTGGTGGAGGGACTAGGGCCCAATGCTGGTCCAGTTTATTTTACGATGGCCGTTCTTGTGGAAACACACCTCATGTGGTAAATGTCATTTATTACAGGGAAATTTTGTTTTATACATAAAAATCCCAACCAATTTAATACCATTTTGGCGTGAAATTTGAATATGTACTGGTTGCATTCACTGGCTCATCTCTACCTTTAAGCAAAGAAAATATCTCTACACCAATGAATTCTACTTACTTAAAATATAAACAAAAAATATTTTTACCAAAATCAAAAAAACTCAAACAAAAAAGATATGGCAGATTAAATGCCCTACATTTACAAAAGAACCAAGATATCAGCTATTTTTTGTCTATCTTTCTAGGACACCGTGTACAATTATGTTATAAATTCTTCTTACCAAGCGTTTGTCAGTTTTTAGGAACTATTGTGATGCAGAAACTAGCCCTCTGCTAATAGTTCGAGAGCCGGCTGCATGATTTCAACTCTCATAAGCTTATAGAATAAGATGTGTAAAATGTAGACTATATTTCTTTACTTGAAGCGAGTAGGTTGCCTCGATTTATATGGGCCCGATCATTGTTATTTAAAGAAGTTGCGGTCAATTTTTAGGCAAATCTACTCTACTATGATTATAGAACAAAATAGGTACCATTGGAAAGAAGGCCCATGGAGCAACAATAAAAAAAGGGTCCCTTGGTCCTTTAGAAATCCGATAGGCGTATTTTCGAGGCCCCGAAAATCCTCCGCTGTTAAATATGGCGCGAAAGACTGGGGCAAGTCTGGACCTCGGGGACGCGAGTTGTGTGCGAAGTCCCGCTATACAGCCAGTGCCATATATTGCTTGATGCACAGGAAAAAAATTTTTCAAACGCGTTTCTCGAGACGGCGAGATGGCCGGAGAACGGGTCAACATATTTAAAGAAACTTTTTCAGGTAAATTATTTCTCGTTTTAGAGTTATTAAGGATTTTCGGCGAAAAAAACGAACAACACGGGTGGGACGCATCTTTTTACGTGATTGGCCGGCATTTCCTGTCACCTAAAAGCCAAAGTCCGTAAACTGTCAGAAATTGCCCTTTTTCGCCGAGCTACACCTAAGTTATTTCGGCTCGTGGCTCTGGAGTCTGAATTTTTAAAGCTTCAAAGTACAAGACCCAATTAAGAAATTTGCCATCTTCTTCGATTTTTAGAACGACACTTTTCGAATTCGTCAAAGGACTTGCGAAAAAGTAGTAAATAAATATGTTCGTGGGACGGGTTGTAAAAATTAAAAATTATTCACAACTTCTTTAAATAACAATGATCAGGCCCATATTATCTGAGGCAACCTACTCGCTTCAAGTAAAGCAATATTCTCTCTACATTTTACGTAACATCTTATTCTATAAGCTTATGAGAGTTGAAATCATGCGGCCGGCTCTTGGACTATAAACAAATGAACTTTTAAGAAATCCATGCTTATTTTGAAATTACTAATCAATAATCCAAAGTTCGAAAATTCATCAGGATAGTTGGACCAAATAATGTCTGTTATAAAGAAATGAACTATTCACCCGACTTTTTGTTTGTACCTGAGATGATCGTTGCCTTTTTTTTTTGTTTCGCTTAGATGTCCCTGCTGCTGCGTCGTCCGCCGGGTCGCGAGGCCTACCCCGGCGACGTCTTTTACCTGCACTCCCGCCTGCTGGAGCGTGCGGCCAAGATGTCCGACGCCCATGGCGGCGGCTCCCTCACCGCCCTGCCCGTCATCGAGACGCAGGCCGGGGACGTGTCCGCCTACATCCCCACCAACGTGATCTCCATCACGGACGGCCAGATCTTCTTGGAGACCGAGCTGTTCTACAAGGGCATTCGGCCGGCCATCAACGTCGGCCTGTCCGTGTCCAGGGTGGGGTCGGCCGCCCAGACTAAGGCCATGAAACAGGTGGGTGCGGGGCTTTTGAGAGAACTGGGGAAATAAGTGCGAGGGGTACGTTTGAACTACTTTCATTTTTTTATGTCTCAAATTAAGCAAGGTACATCTCAAAGTAGATTCTGGAATCAAAAATAAATATATAAACATTTTCTAGTGGCTACATTTTATATACACCTTGTATACTGTAACTAAAAACTAAACCTTTAAGCATACATATACATACATAACCTTTAAACAGACATATTAAGGTAGGACATCATCTCTTGTAGATGATGAAAGCTTATCGGCTTCAAAAAGGGTGAGTTAGTTTTTTGTAGAAGGACTTTAAGATTTGATAGAAGATGACATTTTTAAACGAAAATTTCATATCAGTATATAGGACATTGTAATTTTGGGGCTCAAATTACAGTTTTTTTTTATTCTTTGTGGTTTTACAATTAGACTTTTGTCAGTTTCTGACGTTTAGAATGTCTCGTATTTTAAATATCCAGTTTTATTACGATTTACGTTCTTTTTGTGCTAACGAATTGTCTTCACTGTCAGTACTTCGCAGTTTTGGGATATTAGCACAGTTTTTATAGCTAGATTTGTTTGTGATAACATGAGATTACCAAGCACATGAAGAAAATCATAGGCACAGACCATTACGTGAATTGCAGAAGAATAAACACTATTTTCATATTTTGTTATTACGAGATGTTCTGTTCAAGCAAATGAACAAGTGAGAATTTTATATATTATACAGGGTCTGTCAAATGTATGGAATAAGGGTTGTAGGGTAAGGTAAGGTATATCTGTGATATAGGTAAGTTCATGACAAATATTCAAAGATCTACCACAATCTTGCCTATTGCTCTGGAGTGGCAGTTTTGTAGCTAAATGTATTGGAAAGACTCTGCAACCTCGCGCATATCTGTAAAGTTAGTTGCATCGCGCGCTTAAACGGTGACACAATTTATTTGACAGAGCCAGTTCTTTCCCACGCCGAAAACCAATAAATTCTGCAGTGCATTCATTGTTTATTGTTTTATGGTTATAGCAAAAGTAAGTTTTCAAAATTTACGCATTTTGTTTTTAAGTTGCCTAATGACCCTGACATGTCATACAAACAATTTTCTCCCAGTTTTTTGCAATAGCTTAAGTCGTGAAGCGTTTTTACGTTTTTTTACGTTCTTTTTTTACGTTTCTTTGCGCAGCAAAATTTAACGGCATGTTCGCTGTGTGCTTCTCCTCTGGTTTTATCCGTGTTTTTTTTCCAATGTTCCTATTGCCTGGTTCCATACCACGTTACCAGTCTTCTGATGCCAAAGAGGAAGTTTTCATGTGCAATATGTGCGGAAACAATGAAGACAGTGATGATGATTCTGAAGACTGAAATGTTGAAAGTGTTAACATGCTATTTACTTATTTTACTATTCCTTGTTTCAAAGAATTTAAAATTTAATTTTATATTCAGAATGTAGTTTCACTTAATAAACCTATTTTATTTTTTATTACAATTTTTTTTTTATGTAATAATTTGAATATTACGAATTTACCTTTCTTGTATCACGAAATTAAATATCCATGTCACAAAATAACCTCACTCGAACACGATTTTTTTTGTTTATTTTTTTATTAGTTCACCAACATTTTACGTAAAATAGAGTAACCTCTTCCCAAATGGTAAGGCTTTCCTTCTGTAGTATTTTTACCGTGCAGAATTTAAACCATTAACTTCGCTAAATGAAAAACCTATAGTCATCACCTTAACCTATATTTTTTATTTTTAATCTTAAAAAAAAGTCTTGTACAAAAGTTTCTTTGTTAATTTTTTTTGGTACTTTTTGGTGTCCTTGAATTTTTTCATCCGTCGGTGATGTTGCTATGGTGACCAACTTTTTTCTTCAAATGGGACCCCTAATTTTTAATTAAATTTTGTGATCAGCATTCATTAGGTACGTAAGTTTTGCGATCAGCATTCATTAGGTACGTCAAAAATATCTAATGGTGGCCAAAAAGTGACAAAATAATAATCAAGAAACTTCTGTATAGGAGTTTTTAAATAAAAAAGATACACCATTATTCCATACATTTGACGGGTTCTGTATTTTGGAAGAGTATTTTGAAAATTGAATTTTGAATGAAAATGAAAAATTTTGTTTGTGCTCAACCTACCTATAGCTGACAGATTTGCAATAGGTGGCTTTTCAGTCAACATGCTATTTGACATTGCATTGGGCACTAGTGGAATTGGAAGCTATTGTACACTGTTGATGACTGGGTATAAAGGTGGGAATCTGTCACACAATATTTTCAATATTTAAAGGGTAAATCACGAGTTAAAATTTTAGTATGTATGTGTTGACATTAAAAATATAATCTCAACTTTATTGACATTTAATTACCTCCATAGTTTTGATATTGAACATAATATTGTCGATACTTCACTATTGACCGATGTATTAATAAAAAACTGCTCATGGCTTTCCCATCAGACACTTTTTTGGCTCACAATGCATTTTCCAGAAACAAAATACATTGTTAGACATCAGTGCCATCTGTTTTCCAGGACTTTAAGCTATAGCTGTGCGAAGTTTTTTAAATACCTCAGTCAATGATATATGATCCTTCCACCATGAGTGTATCGAGTTCTAACTTTATACAGGTCTGTATCATCTTTTTTTGTTGCATTAATATCTCTGAACATTGTACGTCCACCACTGGTTGCATAGAAATAACTAAATTAACACATAATCCCAAATTGGACACTTTTGGAGTGTATGTTCTAAAGATAGACAAAAAGTAGCTCAGGTCTCTAGAGCACAATTTTCGAGAAAAGTTTACTAACTGCCGCAAACCTCTTTCTGACCTCCCGATTAATTTGGAAGATACATTGCGTTTCTCATTTCGTTAATTGTCTTAAGTTTTTTTTTTTGAAAATATTTTCGATTTCGGTATTTGGTGTATTTTTTACATCGAATTCATTGGTGTAGAGAGATAATTCTTTGTGTAGCAGTTTTAGAGAAAAAATCCCTGTGGCTTAAATTTGAAACATCCGGAATTTTTATTCTAAAGCTGCTACGTAAATAAAATGTCCTCTCTACACTTAACGCATTCTGCGTAAAAAAAATCTAAATCTAAAATACTCTCGAACAAAAAGCTATGACACATTTAAGAATCTCGGCAATATGAGAAACGCCCTGTATCTCCCAAAGAAATTGAGGTTTGCGGCATTAAACTTGTTATCTATCTCTACAGGAAATAAGAGAAACCCCCCAGCAGTGTCCAATTTGGGATGCCCTATATAATTTCTAATTTCTGCTCTCTCTTCCAGGTGGCCGGTTCCATGAAACTGGAATTGGCCCAGTACCGTGAGGTAGCTGCCTTCGCCCAGTTCGGTTCCGACCTGGACGCCGCCACCCAGCAACTTTTGAACCGTGGCGTTCGTCTGACCGAATTGCTGAAACAGGGACAGTACGTGCCTATGGCCATCGAAGAACAGGTGGCGATCATCTACTGCGGCGTCAGGGGACACTTGGACAAGGTCGACCCGCAGAAGATCACCGTTTTCGAGAAGCAGTTCTCCGAGCACATCAAGTGAGTGTTGCGAGGTGTTTTGCAGATTCTGTCGCGGAAAGGAGGCAAAGTTTGAGAAGAAAAAATGTCGGTCGTGTTTTGCAAATAGGCCTAGCGCACGTTTACAGTCCCTGGAAGAAAAATAACTGTTTTTGTAGGATTACCTTGTTTAATTAATCTGGAAATTTTTTAGTTGTATGTAATCGCTTTTAAGATTTTGAAGCGGAATAGTTGTTTCCAATGACAACAATCTTTTTTTACATCCAGGATCTGTCAGATGTGCACAAGACCAATTATACAGGGTTATTGGTGATTCGATGCATTCCTTTGGAGATGTAATAGGGGCGGAGGTACGGAGTAAATTTAATCCCATATGCATTATGCAAAACTCATTTTTTAAAATATTTTTGACAACTTTTTATTTGAAATTTTCCTATGATCTAAATGTTTCCGGACTTTTTTCATTCCAAACATGAGACCATAGTGTTGGGCAAGTAATCCAGTTGAAATGTTTAAAAAAAGTTCTGCAGATTTTTTTGTCTACTAAGAAAAATTGAAATATCTCAAAAACTATTAAGTTTCGCATAGTCAGCGGCGGCTCGTGGGCGAATATATCGGGGGTTCACATGTGACATCGATAATAAATCTTTATAGGTCTTTAAAGGTCAAATAAAAAATATCAAACCTACTAACGTACTGACGAGCCTACTAACCTGCCTGGGGTTCTAGGGTAGTAGTCCTTGGAAGCGACAGCATAAATGGATAGCGACAGTAGCGTAAATAGTCTGGTCCAGGTACACTACACCCATACGCACTCCATAAAGAACGGAGTAATGAACATTTGAAATAGTCCACATTTATAGTTTTATTAGCGACAATAGTAGCTTCCCCACATAAACCGCCACGTCCGCCACTATCACCAATAGTTACGTCCATGACTATGGCACTGACACTGCTACGACTATTTTTTTAACGCGTCTTCGTGTTGTATAATTTATAATTTCAAAACAATCCGCGACGGCCGCGACTTGCCTGTACCCTGTACCTGTACCGGCATTTGTTTACATTTTTTCGCAGACGACGTAGACTGAGAGGCGGGCGAGGCGGCCCAGCTGGACCCGCGGCGTTGTCGGTTATTTACTGTCTTGCTTGCAAAAATTTGAATAACACTGTTTTGTTAGTTGCCTTTTACCCTGCAGCCTGCAGGCATGGGCCATAGTATAAAGTATAAAAAATTTGTTTTTATTGTTATAAAGAAATGTCACTCAAAATTCGGACCTGTCCTGGATATCGTCTTAAAAAATAGATATTGCCTTTGCTATTCCTATCAATCGAGCCAACCGGCAATGCCGCGACGAAACCCACTGCTGGATCACGATTTTAGTGTGCTCCTCGGCTATATAGCGGTCCTTGTTTATCATACATATTTTGGCCGTTTCGCTCCATGCGATATTAGACAGAGACGGGCGCTATTTTATCGGATCTCGCACTTTTTAGGAGCAAGTGCTCATGAGATTAGTTATTATGGTTATTCATATTTTCACCAACTGTTTCGCCAGCTATTTTCACCAACGGTTCCGCCAGCCAGGATAAAACCTGTTTGCGACTGATTGTCCTGATTGACTTGCCTTATAGGTAATTAAATACCTAACAAAAAATATTTTCTCGGTTTTAGAGAGGGGGGCACGTGCTCCTGTGCTCTTACATAAAAACCGCCACTGCGCATAGTGCATGTTAGGATTAAATTTACTCCTTACCTCCTCCCCCATCACATCTCCAAAGGAATGTATTGAATTACCAATAACCCTGTATTATGATAAACATCCTGTAAAGGGTAAATTATGGAATAAATAAAGATTATTCTATTCAAAATATGTAGAGTACGTTTGAACTACTTCCAGTTTTTTGTCCAATCTTCATTAGTGGTTTGGTACTTGAGTGTATAATAATATATTACATTTCAAGGACATTAATCCTAAGAATTTTGCCATGGTACATGGACTTGAGCACAGAATAAATAGCTTCACAACAGAAGCGTCCATAAAGACATGTGTCAAAAATAAGCGAGCCTCCGTTTCAATTTACAGAAAAATAACCAATAACTTATACATAAATTTGATCCTAATGCAATCTCTTTGCAATGTGGATTAATGTAAAATCAAATAAAATGCACAATGTTTATCCCTTTAGAAGATATTTCGCGTCAAAGCAAGCAACCTTTTGACACATGTCTTTATGGACGCTTCTGTTGTGAAGCTATTTATTCTGTGACTTGAGTCAATGTTAGATCTTAGCAATGACAACTTTTGACACTAAACTTCTCTCCACATATTAATAATCCTAAACATAGCAGAAAAATTAACCTAGTGAGACCACTTTCTCTTCTATAATGATGAGAAGTCGTTGATTGTGTTTTACACATTGGAGAGTGGACAATCATCTAGGGCTAGGGGACATTTGAACTATCTCTAGTTTTCTTCTGAATAGAACTTAAATTTATAATTTTATCTTATGTAGGGCCCGCCACCAGAACATCTTGCAAAGCATCGCCAAGGACGGTCACATTGCTGAGAGCATAGATGCCGAGCTGAAGAAGATTGTAACTGAATTCGTCGCGAACTTCTCTGGTTAAATCTTTTACAGTGAAAATTATTTTTAGCCGACAAAGAGGACCTACATTCTTGTAATAGAATTAAGTAATAAATTATATAAGTACACCCGCATTCCTTGCCGGCTGAAAATAAGTTTAAGTAAACAGTTTCTAGGCTAGGTCTCTAATGCGGTCCTATTGGACCGTAAAATTGAATAGCGAAAATCCGATTCTACTTTTGTTATCGATCATATTGTACAGCATTTTTGTTTCTATTTTAATTTAAAACTGAAAGGTGGAAAATATACGTTACACCCAAGTAATTCACGTTTCATTTAGTCTAATCTTCAAAAATCCCGTTTACTGCATTTACTCCATATGGTGATTAATAAAAGTAGTAGTAATATACTCAAGTCGCCATAATCCCATAATGCTTTTGAGGTGATCAGTCAGCCTTGGCGAGGTGTGATAACCAAACATCAGGGGAGCCTGTCACCTGTCAAACATGGCCAGATATTCAAAACCCAGCCAATAAAGTATCATTTAACTTTTCAGCCTCACTGCGGAATTGTTACCTGTAGGAAAAGTAAGAAAAAACATGTTGCAGTAATCTTGTTTTTTTTTTTAGTAATTAATCTATATAATTCTCTGTAATAATATACTAATTGTTGAGAATTTAAATAATCAATTTCATTTTGATTTGATGACATTTTCTTTGAGAAAGGAGAAATATTTATTGTCCGAAAGCTCAGAAAACTAAGTTGTTGAAGTTATTTTTTGAGTTACCTAACATTGAAAGTTTCGTTCTTTTAGTGTCAGAAATTTACAAACTTTCAAGTCGAATCTGAACTTATCACTGACAAAGCAGCATGGCTTTTTTAGCAGTGGTTTTTTTCTGGCAAATTGAAAAAGTTGTCCTTTGATCAGTTTGTTTCAGCTTTCTAGGGTGAAAACCCAATTAATAATTAAATGGATCTGTTTGGGCCACAAAGAAATTTCCGGCAATATTTAATGCATATTCAACTTAAAATTTTAAGTTGATGGTGTCGATATGAAACTTCTATAATTTCTGCAGCTTGGAACTTTCCACCAGGTACTGGAGCATTGGTACAGAATAGAATAACTATTCTGGCATCGGTAACACCACCCTACTTTAGGCACTGCACCTATATCCCATTTAAATTTGAGATATGATTTAGATTTGATGCAATTTTATTTTTTAGATGTAGTAATCGAGTCGTTGTAATTTTCATTCTCCTCTACCTTTTGCTTTTTACAGAAATATTGCTCCATGACGCACGCAACAAAATATATGTATTGCTTTATGACCTCATTAAAGTCGGGTAAGGATATACGACATGTAAAATATTATTGACCATAATATATTTTTTTTAAAATCAGTAATATTGCAGCTGAGCAAATGCTTTATATGGAATTCAATTTAGAGGCTAGTGTATCATTATTGACAAAATAGAAAACTGAAACTTCACGGAAGAGGAATAAATTTTTTTTATATCAAATTGTAGGCATATACTGCTGGGCATATTGTAGATACTATGTCTGATATAAATTGCAGGAGACAAAGAAGGAATTTTTAGTTTGAAATTTTGAAAATAGCATTTAAACTGTATTCCAGATTTTCTAAAATAATAAAGTTACATATTTCTAGGATATTGTGAAAAAGGAACTCTGGCTGAAAGGGTCTTATCTGAACGTGAAGAAATTACTAGGATGGTTGGGCAAAGGTTGCCTTTAAAATGTTCCATGAATTATGATTATATTTCATTTTTGGTGCATACAGATTGTCAGCAGACCAGTGAATTATAAGAATTTTGACACCACCCATAGATAAAGGATTTATATTGACACCACCTCAAATGCTACAGTGTTTAAAAATTTTAAAGCCCTATTTATAAATGTTTGGAACTTTATTTGTATCGTTTGGATATAGTCTTGTCAAGAGCTTTTTTTAACGAGATATTAGAGTTAAGATCTGTGATAAGGTTTATCTTATATGATATGGATAAATCCCAGTACAAAGGTAAAATTTTGCAATTAAATTATTATATCAATCACTATAATAGCTCCACCACAGCTACAATTTTATACATAAATTATAGGGCATCTTTTATCTTATCTATTTCAAGTATCTTGTAAATCAGTAAGCCAACATGTTCAAATTAATATTATATTCCCAATCAAAAAGTCCAAATGTCAACGAACTAACAAACAATTTTTTTACTTATTAATAACAACTAATAATTAATTTTAATCTTGAGGGGTTAAATTATTTTTAGGGTGATTTAAATAATAATTGTTAATGAAACCAACTTTCAAAAATTCTTAGGCACGCAAGTTTGTCTAATTTTATTTTAACTGGTTATGAAAAGTTGATAGTTCTGTGTCGTAAAAACATCTATTATAGTTTCTATGGCCCTGCTAATTGTTCAGAATTATTTCAAAAAGTCACCAGTATTTTAGTAGTAATAATATTTATATATCTATATACAAAGGATTTATACTTTATAAAATACATTACATTACATAAATATTTTATTTGATTTCATACTGCCGTCCAACCTCAAAAACATCAATCTCAGGTTTCACCTTATCGTATAAATGTGGAAACGCTCCCTCTGCTCCATACTTCTTTCTGACATGTTCATACAAACTTAAATCAAACATAACTTCAAGCTCCTGTTTTTTCATAAAAATATCGGCATAAAGAAAGGAAAAGCCACCTATGTCCCTTGTAAATTTTTCCATATCCCTCATTGCCTGAACAGGATTGTATTTTTGTTTCTTTTTAACAAATCCCGGAACTCCATATATTCCTAAATCATTGTACATGGCGTAGTTAGTGCCTTCGACAATGTATTCACTTTTTGGCGATTTTATTTGGCCAGATCTCGGGCCGTGGTCATACACTCTACAAGGGTATACCAACAATGGGTAAACATCAAAAAGTTTGTCTGAAATGTTGATTTGCTCTTCAAGTTTCCTGATTGGGAGCACTATATCTTGGAATACTTGTCGAGTATATGTATATGCCCTTACACCAGGAGTGGTTGTGAATTTTAAAAATGCTGGTTTTGGTGGTAGAAGCCAACCAAAGAATAGCCTGAACAGTGGATTGTTTCCAAAAGGTATCATCGATTCAACAACCCAAAAAATAGCTCGATTGTGTCTTAATAAATATTCTCTCAACGGTATAAGTTCCACATGTTTTCCTTTCTTCAAAAAAGATTCGGTGTACTTGTAAAACCAAGGTTTGTACCAATAACTAACATGATTCACAGGTAAAGAACTATCGTAATCTGAATACTCGCCAACCATTATAACAGCCTCGTCATGGCTAAAAATAGTCGCTTCAACATAACTATGCACAGGGTAGTCAGCACTAGTGTCGCCCGAAAACAACCTGATGGTATCGCAGTAGTTCTTTTGTCCTTTAACCGGCATATATGTCATTTTAATGTACGGTTTAACCCTTACTATTTTTAATGTCAATGCCACTAGAAAACCTAAACTTCCATGGGACCATGGGAGGGTTTTATAAAGATCTTCGTTTTCAGTTTTAGATGCTGTTACCAAACTGCCATCGGCAATGACTACTTCAAACGATTCGATAGCTTCTTGGTAAAGACCAATTTTGTGTGAATGTGTAGTCATACCAGTGCCTAGTGCTAAGCCTCCGAGAGTAGCATCAGAAATTTCCAATGTAACGGCAAGTGTATATCCTTTTGGTATTAGATATTTTGTAACTTCACCAACTGTTACCATTGGTTCGACTCTTATGGTCATATTTTTCTCGTCTAAGCTGAGGATATCAAATAGATCTACATTTATTTTGTTGCAAAGGTCTTTTTGGTAAAATTTTGTGGATAAACTCAGCCAATTTGGTCGGGAAGTACAGAGTAATTTTCGTTGCTCTTTAGGTCGTTTATTTCTTTCTTGTATTTGAGCCTGAATGTTTCTCACTCTGGTGTCGTGCTGTTGGGGGCTGCTAAATAGCTTTTTATGAAGTGTCCTTCGTAAACTTAAGAGGAGATTAAACAGAAAACTTGCTGGCAAGCAGAAGACTAGAATAACGAAACCTCGGTTATTTTCGAGGAATTCAATGAAGTTGTCTTTCCAAGATTTCTTCGCCATCTAGAAAATATGAATATACGTGTGTAGTAGAGCAAAAATCAAATATTTCTTCATAAGCGGTGACCGCAGTTGGTTGTCTGCATACGGTATCTTCGTTAATATAAATATAAAAACTAATTAAAAGCGTCAACTCAAACATGCATTCTATGCAAACCAATGTCGGCCACCCTGTACAGATTTGAATACTACCTTTAATAAAAATTGCTGGTTTTGGACAAAACTAGAGAATATTTGTGCATATCACCTGCAAATGAATGGGATACCAGTGTGAAATAAATTTATTTGCTAATCTCATCATTAAAATTTAAAGAAAAAATAGATAAATAATAAAGAGATAATTTTTAAAAAGTTATCAAAATTATCACATTTTTTATCACAGTGAAAATAATAAAAAAATATCTGGCAGAAATCACTGGAAATCACTGAACCACAGATTAAATATGCACTGAACACTGAATAGGTTAGGTCACAGATTAATGAAGGTTTGGTTAGGTCACTGAACAGGTAAGGCAAAAATGTCCGTCAATGTCAGAAGTCAAAACTTGTGACACAGGCCCACGCTCAGAAAACCCATAGACACAGAATTTAGTTATTCTGTGGTTGTAGCCATTGAGGTAGTATGGGGGGGGGGGGGGGAGGCGCCATAACATTACTTTGTTCATTGATTAAGGTATTCCACGAATTCCTTATTCAATGCTTTGTCGCATATAGCAAACGGGTTCAGGGGGGAGTGGCTAAGTCTGTGATCCATGCCAGTGTCTGATTAAACAGTATTCCTAGTAAAATTATAAAAAATGTAAAAAAACAAAAACTAACAACGACGAAATCAAAAGCTGGGTTTAGTCAGTCAGTCAGCCAGTCAAATACATACCTAGAGTAGTTATAAATGTAATATTTTTCTTTTCATAAAGTACCAAAGTGGATATTATAAATTATATTGATACGGCTCTGTCTATTGCTTACATAACCTGTGAAATGTAATTCCACGATTAAACAAACTTACCTGTGGAAGTTCAATCGTGATTATATTAGGCGCCTCGTCCGAAGAGATCACTTGGTAGTATCGTTGAGATCCGTCATTTGATCATACTTTTAAAGAAGAAGAAGAAGTTTCTCTCTTCTAACCCTGTCTTTCACAATCCTTCCTAACTTCATTCAGTTTAAAGACGCGGGAAAAAACATTCAACTGGGGTATTGATTTTTTAAATCAGGGGCTTGTGGTGGGTGGTGATCTCTTCGGACGAGGCGCCTAATATAATCACGATTGAACTTCCACAGGTAAGTTTGTTTAATCGTGGAATTATATTACGACGCCTCGTCCTTCGAGATCACTTGGTAGATGTTTAAAGATATGTTTTTTCCCGATGAAATAAGAACATCTTTGAGACTTATTATACTATTAACTTTATTAAGAAACTATCTGATTTGAATCGTCTGGCAGGAGAACAGCATTGGCGAAACTCTTTTTTATCGGGCAGTTATAAAACTTTGTAAAAGTTTTTGACTGTTGTGTCCATCCTGCAGTATTCCTGATGGTTTCCCAGGATATTGCCCCCCTATAGGCAGCTGAGGTTGCCGCATGTCTGGTAGAATATCCTGAGAAGACCTTCGTGTTGATGCCTGCCTCTAGTAGTAAGTTGTTTTGATCCATCTACTTAGTGTATGAGTTGTTGCCGTGTTGAATGGCAACCTTGTAGATAGGAACAGGAATTCTTGTGCTTCAGTTCTCATGGCTCGAGTATTTTCTATGTGTGTTTCGAGTATGGTGGCGGGGCATATTTCGGGCTTCTCAGTAAGATAAGGCAGTTCCAGGCAAGGTTGTTCGGCTCCTTGTTTGGTGGTTTTTAGGTGGTCAGGTATTAAGAGTTGTATGCCTTGTGGTGAGATTATTATGTTTTCCACCCTTATTCGGGCTAAAGTTTGTAGGCGTTGGCCGGTTGCAAGGGCTAATAGTGTCACAGTTTTCTTACTTAGTTGTAACAAGGATAGGTCTGCATTGGGGAAGTTTTGTGTTAAATACCCAAGTACGACCTGTGGGTCCCATGTTATTTTGTATTTCCTTGTTGGGGGACGTAGCCTGAATATACCTTTTTGGGAACCTACAGATGTTAGGGCTCTTGTGCATATGTTGCAGTCGGTGATGAGGGCCAGGGCCGATCTAAATGTGTTGAAAGTTCCAAAGGATACTTTCTTTGACTGATATATGTGGTTTAGAAATTTTAGAATGTCATCCCAGAAAAGGACGAATCAGAAGTGGCACTTGCTTTCGGCGCCTTTGATGTCGCGGTTCCAATTTCCCCTCTCGCGCATAGGAAATGAACTCTCCGCCGTTGACATCTGCGCATTGGCCACGCCCACCGTATTTTGTACAGAGTAGAACTTGCCCATTGCGTTGGCACGATCAGGTCCGGGCTATAGAAAATTTTGTGTTTTATATAGCAAAATTAATTTTTAGAATAGTAAAGTTTTTTTCTGGGATTAGATCTAGTTCAATTTGAATCTCCAGAAGTGATTTTAAGTAGGTATTTTACTGACGAAAAAAAATAAATATTAATATTTTACTAAAGAGAAAAATACATTTTTTTATTGTACATGGAAATTTCACAATATTTCCTCTTTATTATTTTATACTTACCTATATTAATTAGAAACAACTATGATTTAGGTTCAAGTGAACTATTCTACTTGGGTGGTTGAAATATTACAATATTTCAATCGACTTGCGTCCAAACTCATAGCTTGGCAATTAATTTGTTTTTTTTATATAGATCCATAACAATTATTATTTGCAAAATTGGTTGACCTTCGTATCACTGGTAGTAAAAAAAGGTTATTTATCAAAAATGTTTATTACTAAAATCTATAAAAAAAATTCAAAAACAATAGCACATATAAAATATAATACCTATAAATACAAAAGATATTATAAACTACTTACGTACATATTATGCACATGCACACTATACATTATCAACTTAGCCTAATTTTTAAAAATAATGACCCCTGGCAGCACTTATAAATGTAAATTTCGAAGTTTATAATTTTTATTAGTTTTATTAGAAACGATATCACGATTTAAAAATTTTAAAGAATAGATTCCAAATCTTACATAAAGGGATAATAAATAGGCATGATTAAAACTAGGGCATGGATGTTGACATGAAATGTTTTGCAGCTTATTTTTTAATTTCACACAAACATTTTCTTCTAAAGCAAACTTTGGAAAGAGGGTACAAAAATTAACTTCGAGAGTTTTAATATAATTTAGGAAATTATCAGGAGGTGAAAATAAATGTCCAAAGGTTTCGTTACCACTTGATTTGTATGCTTTAAAATAAGTAAACAAATCAGTATCCCCTAATGTATGACGTTTACAATATTTAATACAAACCTCACATGAATGTTGTTCCAAGCACTTTCTTAATAAATATCCACAAACATATGATATACTATTTGATTCATGTAGTTCGAAATCAATATAATCTGGTGCCACCGAACTTAAATCAGAAAAAAATAGATCTTGCATTTCCCACAACAACTTTGTTGTAAATTTGTGTATGTTCGGTGGTTACGTATGACAATAATGAATCAAAATCCTCAATACAATTAGCCCCATCCGCGTGTTGGAAATAATTTAAACAAAATGATTTTTTGAAAGCCCTTTCGCATTGGATGGGGGTTGGATTCAAGCAATTTCCCCCTTGCTGCCTAATAGTGCCGAAAAATTTTTCGAGACAATCTTGATTTAAGCGTCGAGTGTATAAGGAACTAAACTCTAAACAATGAAATTTTTCCCAAAGACCTAAAAATGAATTTATTGTGATTTGCCACCCTTTCAAAAATTTAACTTTATTGGTTACCTCTATATTTTGTTTTAAAATCTTAATATTCTCAAAATATGTAAACATTTCCTTTAAAAAATCTACTTGGTAATCTGCTCCTTTGAGCAGAAAAGTCTATTGTATTTCTTACCGCCTGATATTTTTGAGGAATTTAAGATATCAAATAACTTATCAATTTTTTTTACAAATGACACTGTAGCGTTTGCCGAAGGGGGGAATTGTCCGAATTCAATAAAGGAATTAAGTGCCGCAGCTACCATTGCGCTGAAAACTTGGACGGCTAAACTAACCTTCAGTTTTTTAAAAGGATTCGAATTAATGTGTTCATCTGTAAATTTTGGACACAGCCGAAGAGCCAAAGGCTTATGTTTTTGTTTATTATAAATTTGGTCAATACCTATACGTTTTATTTGTACATCCTTCAGAGGTTTCGAATGTATAATTGAAAAAATTATTTCGTGTTGATTTTAAGAGATGCGGCACATCAAAAATATAAAATATTTTTTCGCTATCGACATAAAAATGTGAAGAGTTTGGAGAGATACCAACTGATTTTGAAAATTGTACAAAATTTGATCCTTGATCAGACACTAACGCACTTACTAGTAATCCTACAGATTTAAATTTCCTTATTGCTTCAAAAATAATAAATTTTAATTCCTTCCCTGAACAAGTATCAATAAAGAAATAAGCAACTGGTTGCTTCCACTTAGCAAATATTGCTCTAGCCATAATAGCTAAAACATATTTAGCAGGAGCATATCTTTTTTCCTTCAATGTATTATGAAAGCCAACAATGGTATCGGAAGATCTATTGTAAAATAAAAACATTTTTAATGACATTTCGTCAATACAAAGAATGCACTGTTTTGAAGAACCCTCTAAATTTGTAGCTTTTGATTTAATAACCTCAAAAATGAAACTGTTAAGACCTGCAGTTATATGCCATTTGCTAGTTATTCTTTGAAGAGTGCTTTTAGATGGCAAATAAAGTGGTTTCATTAAAAATCTATAAGCATTTGGGCTTAGAAAATAAATTGTTAAGGAAAATTGTTTCATATCTGAAGAGTAACGATATCCCTGTGGATCTTTTTTGGGATTTTCTAAATAATGCCTTACAAATAGTAGCATTGAAGCAGACAGTTTTTTCTCACAAATGGCAAGAAATTGTTCGTCATTTATTTCAGTGTCGGCACTGTCGACAGCTTGCTCCAACTTCGGATGCCACTTTCTTTGGAGTTTTTTTATTTGTAACTTTAATGAATGCTTTCTCGGACTATGTGCACTCAAACTAAGAGAAGTTTGTTGACTAGCATCTAAAAATAGAATTATTCAATAACAAAATAAGTAATACAAAAAATTACAATATATGTACACACACCCAAACTTATAATATGGAATCACTTAATATTTATTACAATTTATATTGTCGGGTTTTTCACATTTAACTGTTTTTGTTAGTAAACACTTTTGACTTTCCATGACATATAATTTTTTTGACAAAAAAAATTATCGCAAATAATGCGTGATGTCATATAAGTTTGGGTGTGTATACTATAATAACAGTTTGTGAATATATATCATTACCTTTTGATGCAACTGAAAATTCGGTAATGCTGTGGAGATCGCCTATAGGTGACTGTGACAGATGGGGTGTACTGGTTGATCCAAAGGTTGAGCGATCGAGACTGGTTGATCAAGTTCTCGTTGAGGTTCTAACAAAGTCAAATTGCTGCATACAGACACAGAAGGACTCTGTGAAGAAGCCTCATCGATATAACCTAGTAAAAAAAATTAAATGCTGCAAAATTACAAGTATCAGCAAAAAATACATATTATTATCTAATAATGAAGGGGTAATTATGGGGTCAAAATGTCAAGAAAATCGGGCCGTGCATACACTAATTTCCATAAATACCAATGAAGGTACTTACATGATGAGAACACAGTTGGTATTGCTGTTTTCTTTAGCCCAGACTTCGACTGGTTTGCAAACATACTATTTTCAAAGTGCATTGAACAAACTCTATAATTAATAAAAAGCTGTGTGGGTGTTTTTTCTAACAAATCCTGCCTTCCACACTTTCTCGTCCATGCATAACACCTTGAAAAAAAAATTAAAAACCATAGTTAGGTAGGTATTATCAGTAGGAAACCATTTGTGGGTTTTCTGGGGTAGGTAATACTCCAGTAAAAGGGGTAGTACCTACGTAGGACATAAAATTTATAATACCTAAGGATATAATAATGTGGTAACAAGGTAGGGACAAACTACACATAGGTACCTACCTGTTTTCATCAGCAGGTATTTTGAAAAAACTTATCCCAACATTCCTCGTGTTGTTAGAACATCCACGAACACAGCAATAATTGCGGGGCCATTTCGTCACAAAACCTAACTAAGCACAAAGTGGGTTTTCTGGGGCACAATGCACTAGTGTAAGTACAGCAACGAAGTATTCGAAGTAACAACACAAGCAGTCAAGTTGAGCTGAATACATATTGTACACCTTATCTGGTCCCTGTTTTGGATACTTTTATCACAGTCATGATAATAATACTGGGCTTTTTTACTTAGAAATTGGTAATCGTTTTTCGTTTTATTGTTTACGTTTTATAAGGAGTTTAACCTCAATTGAACATACTGACGCTGTCTGGCGTCTGGCGTTGGGTGGCGCGTCAGTCGTAGGCCACGAACGACGTTGCCGGACTTCGTCAGCTTTTATGCCTGACAATTTCCTTTAATTCATTTAGCTATTTTTATCGCCTTCAATTTAATATCAACCAAAATACTATCAAGGACTAACATTTTTATAAGTAAATTATCATCGATTTCATTTTATACTAAATTAATTTGCATTATATTTTTGTGGGTTGCCTTGGTTACCGGCTCCCGACTGGACGATCTGGCAGTACCGCAAGAACGGAATCTGTGGCGCCGCGCCGCGCTGTTGTCAAGCATTCCGCTTTCATAATCAAGTCCCAGAAAACAGTGGTCAGGTTGTGGGTTTTCTGGGCTCAGATAAATAGAATAAATGGTTCGTAAAACATTATAATTTTACTACCGGCACACATTAGATAATATTAATTGCTTTCATATTAATTTTATTGGTATACCTACCCAAAATGAATAAATGATAGTGAAAAATATGTTGACATGTTTTAACCTTTCTAAGGATCTGGCGGCCTAGCAATACTCTCCGTCCCCACCACCTCATAAAAATACCCCTCTGCCCTCTTAAATTAGCCAAGTGCCACTTCTGATTCGTCCTTTTCTGGGATGTCATGTTCTTTAGCTGTGAATCCATCAATCTTTCGGTTATTACAAAATTGTCCCCAGGCCCTGTATGTCGATTCATATTGCTTGATCGTTGAGGTGGCCAAAGATTCGAGCATTATTTGTGTTGTTTCTTCTGGGTTTCCTTTGTATAAAAAAGCTGCCCTGATAACAGCCCTGCCATCAGTGTAATTTTTTCCGTTGATGTTGTTCTGAAAGGAAATTGTAAGCTGTTAGGTGGGAGAATGAGTGTTGGTTTTACAAGTAAACTTTCAAATAAGGGGTACCAGGGCTGTGACGTCCACAGTGGAACTACTAGAATTCCCAAAGCCTTGTCTGTTATTATTTTATTTAAAGTTCTAAGAATTTGGCAATTGGAATAAGTAGCCGTCCCATTTGAATGAGAAGGCATCTGTACCTATCGATGATGGGTCACTCTTCCAGGAAAAGTATTTCTGGCATTTTGCGTTGGTCTTCGATGAGAATAAATCGATTTCTGGTTGACCAAAGTGTTCTACAATAGATTTAAAGGTATTTGTGTGAATTTCATATTCTGTGTCGGGGGTAATTTTCTGGACTGTTCATCAGCTTCCCAATTATCTAAAGTGTTTATGTGAACTGCATGTATCCATAAGTTTCTCTTCTCGCACCACTACCAGATGTATTTAGCAACTGATGAGAGAAGGGGATATTTAACACTTCCAATATGATTAATATATGCTACTGCTGTGGTGTTGTCTACTCTTAACAAAATGTCTTTTCCGTGAAGGTGATTAGCAAAAGACTTTAGTGCATAAAACACACCTAATAGTTCCAAAAAATTTATGCTCCCCAACCTGTTAGGCTTGCATCCGTGAAAATTTCTAAATCAAAGAAATCTCTTTTTATGTTATTTTTTGCTTGGGGGATGGTGTTTTTCCACCACAGGAGGTCCTGCTTTACTACATTTGACACAGATATTTTGGCATTAAAATTTTGGTGATTTTGTAGGAGAGCTAGTACTTTGTCTTTTTCTAAGTTTTTTGTGTAGAGCCAACCGTACTTGATGGCTGGGCATGATGATACCAGCAGACCTATGAGTCTTGCAAACTCTCTTATGGTGCAAGTTTGAATGGTGAGAAATTTGTCAATAAGGTCTATGAGATTTTCTTTCTTTTCCTTTGTTACACTAACTGTCATGTTTGATGAATTAAAAATGAACCCTAGATAAGTTTACTTTTCTCATAATTAACTAGGAACCCTAAAGATTATAATAGATTAAAAACCTGTTTAGTATGTTGTTTACAAGTTTTATAGTCTGACCCGACAATAAGAAAATCATCTAAATAGACAGCAAGTGATGCCTCTTTCCCTTAGTTCAGCAAGAACCGGTTTCATTAATTTTGTGAATACATAAGGCCCCGTTGCTAAGCCAAAAGGTAGACAAGTGAATTCAAACCCCTGACCCCTGTACTCGAATCTGAGAAACTTTTTATGATCGTCATTAATGGGAATTGTATAATATGCATCTTTCAAGTCGATTGTGCACATGAAACAGTCAGGGCTGATCAGTTTCATGGCAGTTCGATAGTCCTCCATTTTAAAGTGAAGCGGTTTTAAGCACATATTCAAATTTTTTAGGTTAAAAATAAATCTGGGTTTTTTTATTTTGCTTTATGGTGACAAAATAGGGGGACAGAATTTGTTTCTGTTTGGCTATACTTGCGGGGAATATATCTGCCTTTGTTATGACACCTAGTTTTAATAGATCTCGGATGCTTTCCGAAATTATTTCAGAATTATTCTGTTGGGGTGTAAAGTGTTTTAGTGTTTTGAAGGGGTTTTGGACAAAGGGGAGTTTGTATCCCCTGACCCACTCCAGGATGATCTTATTTTTGGTAATTTCTTCCCATTTTCCCACGAAATGTTTTAGTCTTCCTGCAATACTTACCGACGTTAGTTCCTCCTTTGTGATGGGTAATTTTTGTGGTACGCATGTCTTGTCTGATTTTGGGGAATGGCTGTTGGTCGACCTGTTTGCCCTGTGGCTCGGACTGGAGTTTTCTTAAACGACTGTGGTGGCTTTGGAGTGAGCGGAGGATTTGCTTTTAACTCTATACTAGACCTCTGCATGTTTTTCATGTTCTTGAATTTTTCGTTGAATTCTTTGCCGAGCAGAAATTCATCTACGGGGTTGCTAAAGGCTATTTCTTTGGCGGTTTTGGAAATACAAGGAGCTACATTTGATCTGCGTTCCAGCGAGAGAAGGTAGTGTACATTGGCAATCAGTTTACTGGCATCACTTAGTCATTCAAGTTTGAGATTTTCTTGCTCTGGTGTGTGAGTTAGAACTTCATTCAATACAGCGCCCATGGCAGCCATACTGGCTCCCAACATATTTTGTAAGTGCTCCAACCTTTTTTCTTGTTTGTCTCGGGTAACAGCAGTCCTACCTCTGGGTTCGGTATGGGGCCTGCTAGCCCCCTACAGTTTTGCGGTAGTGGGTATTTGATGACCGTATCTGCTGCACTTTGCTTTTCATATTCATTTTGCAAGATATATTGCCATCTAGAAGCCAAGGCTGGGTGGAGTTTCTCACCCTCCTTGTTTTTTGCAGAGGGGTCTACTCCTAAGCAAGTAAGTGTGTCTGGGTCTAGGTCTGTTGGATTTTGATGAGTATCTGTCTCCCCTCTCTCTACTAGTAAGCTTAGTTCACCATCTGATGGGGAATGCGATTCCCTTTCCAATTCTGAGAGTGAGTCATGTGATTCGGGGTGTGTTTTGCTAGTAGTAGGTCTAGACAAGCTACTGGCTTTGTCCCAAGACTGGTTGTTTTCCCGATCTTTGAGGTGTCTACGCTTTGGGTTCCTTACTGGGGAACTCTGGTCTGAGGATGAAGAGCTACGTACTCTTTTTTCTTTGGAAACCCTACGTGGGTTTCTAATCAGTTTATTGCCGGGGCTACGTGCCCTACTAACGGCGTGCGTTTTGTCCGGGGGTCTACGTGAACCACCAGGATCAGTTTTTTCCCTTAATTTTGGAGCTCTATTTGGACTGTTGCTTGACTCATCAGAACTACGTGTTCTATGATGAGGCTGTGGTGCATCCAAGGGCTTGTCAGTGCCACTTTAGTCGAGCTGCGTGCTCTTTCTCTTATAGGAGCCTTACTTGGGCTTCGGCTACGTTTATTGTGACTGGGATACCTGTTTTCTTTCTGGCGTTTTCGTGACCATTCTTCCAACGCTTTGATCCTCTGTTCAAAATCTTTAATGGATTTTGGGGATCTAGAGCGGGATCTTCTGCGATTTTTCTTGTGTTTTCACATTTTTTCCGTTGGTGAAAACGTGGAAATTTTTGTACGTGTGATCGAAGCGACGCACACAACGAGAATGAAGTTAGGAAGGATTGTGAAAGACAGGGTTAGAAGAGAGAAACTTCTTCTTCTTCTTTAAAAGTGTGATCAAATGACGGATCTCAACGATACTACCAAGTGATCTCGAAGGACGAGGCGCCGTAATATAATTACTGTGAATTTCTTTTTGTCTACTTTAGAATTGCTACTGCAACAACGTACAGTACATGACATATTATTTATTTCCAGAGGCCAATAGCTCGCAATAACAAGGAAAACTGCACTTTTAGCCACTTTTAATGCACTTTTAGCACTGAGTCAACAAATTGACATTGTTCTGGTAATCTATGACACTATGACGTAGGTTAAACCGTTTTGGGTCACGTGACAGCATCTCCCCTCGTGTTAAAACGAATAACTGTCACTTTTCGTGTCATACAGGGCCTATAACGAATAACTGTCACTTTTCGTGTCATACAGGGCCTCTAGGGTAGGGTAATTACCGCGGTTATTGAAAACAACAAATGTCATTTGCTACATTTGCAAATTTGTTGCGAGTTTGAATTTTTCAAAACTTAAAAATATATTTGCTGATATAAGCAAGTGTTTGTAGTGATTTCATATTTTTATCTAGATCCATAAATTAAAAAAAAAATGAATACCTAGGAGCAAAAATATCTCTTTTGTGTAAATGGTGAAGGCTGAAGGTGAAGAGTGTCAAGATGTCCAGGTTCCAGGTTGAAGTCGGAGATATGGAAATAGCAAGTCTTCTGTTAAATGTAATTTTATTACATGTTTTTAATTCATTTTTTGTAAGAAATTTAAACAAAACCCAACATACACACGTCATTGGCTGTCAAATGTCAAATGCATGAGGGCTCGAGGCAAGAACGTTAAACCAGACCAGAGAAATTAGCTCAATCACGCGAATCTGTCCGCCGAGCCGCCCGACGTGATGACGTCACAGTTAGACGTACTGCGTAAACTCGCACCACGAAACACCCAATCGCGCGCCTTCAGACAGCAACTTGTGCTTTTTTTTTAAGTTCATAAAAACAAAAAGTGAGCTTTAGATGCTCTTGCTTTTTCGGATTTATTTTTTAAGGATTGTAAACCAATGGAAGTCAATAAAGTTCACTCTTGTTTTTTGAACACGAATTTTTTATGACAATTTCTCCAACCAATACGAGAAAAAAGCGCATTATTGCAGCAAATGTGTTTTCAGAAGGTGCGAATTTTGCCTTAAATAGTTTTTATTATGGCACACCGATTATAATATATATTATACAGAATTATTCTGTTAATAATTGTGGGCCTCCTTTGATTAGTTTGATTTTGAAGAGCATTTTTGGATTATGATATTCATATTATAATATGTGAATGGTGAATCAATAATAAAAAAAATAGAACACTGATAAAATGCTCCAAGACAAATTAAAACACAGTTGAAAACATAGATTTATTTATTCATAATTCATAAATAATAAATATTCTAATTTATAATTTTGTTTAATTTCCGCTTTTTTTTCGAAGAGGATCCACAGAACTATTTCTTTGTGAAGTATTATTATGTTGTGCTTTTAAATTTCGAAAATTGATTCTAATACAAAAATCTTTTATAACTACAAAAGGCATGTTAATTTCTTTTTTAAAAACTTCATCTGATTCCTGAATAATTGCTTGTCGGGGAATTCCAATTTCAGTAAGTGTCGCTAGGGAAGAACTGCCTTCTAAATTTGCAGTTTCTCCACCTTCTATTGCAGACAAATCAACAAGTATTTCTATTTCTTCCTTTCTTTGTCTTTCGGTAAGTCTATCAGAACGTGATGTATTAGTTGTTGCCGAGGTCGTTGCAGTAATAGTTTTTGTGGAAGGTATTTTTAATGTAGGAACTGCGGTTTTTTTAAAATGCTTTTTTAAAGGTAAGCCTTAAATTAAAAAATATATATAAATATTTATATTCTTGCATTTTTTAGATGGCTAGCTAGCAAAGAAAATTTTACTTACCTAATAATTCATTTCGAAGATCTCTTTCGTAGTCATTGTCTACAAAATGTTGTGAACATATATGGCTAGTGTTAGGGTTGAATTTGTCTTTTCCTTTGCACCTTGATATCCACTCACTTTGTATAGTTTTAGAGAAAAGGTCCTTTGGTTTTGGAAAAGCATGAAATATGATATTCTGCCCAGTTTGGGCTTTTGTAGCATAAGTGTTATTACACCCATACACGGCAAACCTTGTTCCCCCTGGCCTAATCCCCGGCATATTTTCGTGAATAGGACTATTCTGGGTAAAACTTTCCTTTGGTGTATGTCTGCCCCGATTTTGTTGAAATTTTGGCTACCCCCCTATTTTCGAGGTCCCTGAACACGAATCTGACCTCAGTTTTCGGCGCTCGGACGTAGTTTCCGAGAAAATGAATTTTCAAATTTCCTTTGACACCTCGCTTTTCACGGCGATATTTGTAGTTATAATCCGGATGAATTTCTACTGTATGCAGCTCAAACTGATCACCACCCTATATTGCACCCTTTGCCACCTCGAAACTTCGCGGCCCGGCCGCTGTTTTCGAAAACAGCGGCCGAGCCGGGCGACAACACGGCAAAAATCTTTCAAAATTTCGGTTTTTCCGCGGATTTTTGCGAAGTTTCGAGGTGGCAAAGGGTGCAATATAGGGTGGTGATCAGTTTGAGCTAAATTCGTCTCAATTATAACACAAATAACCCTGTTAAAAGTGGGGTGTCAAAAGGAAATTTGAAAATTCATTTTCTCGGAAACTTCGGCCGAGCGCCGAAAACTGAGGTCAGATTCGTGTTCAGGGACCTCGAAAATAGGGGGGTAGCCAAAATTTCAACAAAATCGGGGCAGACATACACCAAAGGAAAGTTTTACCCTATTCTGTAAAGTAGTATATTATCAATCTCGTACTTTTATTATTAATTATATGTCAAGAAATGCTCACCTTCCTTTCTGTAGAAATTCAAGTATCAGGCACTTAGTGTCTAAATAATAATAAACACGGCACAAAAATTAAATAAAAACAACATACAGACACACTTTATAACAGGTAAAACTCAAAAAACTTACAATAATAAAGTAAAACCGAAAGAAATACGATAGAAAACTAGAAAAACAAAGGTAAACAACGGGCGTACGATGTAACCTTCACCTAACGACGTCTAACGGTGACGTCACGCCCTCGGTGGGCGCCGCGAACATTACACCATTCAGATTGACCTATCCTGTCTAGTTTAACGTTCTTGGGCTCGAGGGCTGTGCTGTGCTTGGGCGTTTTCAAATATCATTTTGTGTTGCCACCACACATTTCTCTTTTCCCCTAGAATGCACTCTAAATCCAAGAATGGTAGACGCACAAATCCCTTAGAATGCACACAATATGGCGGCTATCCAGGAGGGCGCGAGCGCCCTCTGCCGGACGGCTAAAAATTGGTGGAGTGACTGGAGCCCATTTGCGGTCCAGTTTATATTACGAGGGCCGTTGTTGGAGTTTACCAGAGATATGGAGGTGAGTAGAAGGCGCTTAGACAAGTGTGCACCCTAATTTTGCCTGACTATATGAGTCCGCCATTTTCTAGTACTAACGACAAAAGATTCCTCTCCTTCTCCTTGTTTACGACTGGTTGATTACGGCATTTTTGTGTAATATTTTAAAGATTTGAGTGGTTTTTTTGTTGTGTTAGTATAGTTTATTGGCATGTTGTGCGGTGAAGGACTGTGAAAATAATAGAAAATTTCTTTGACAACGCTGAAACCATCGTGTGCGATGTGCGACTGTCGTGCGATATTCTGACGATTGCGGGCATTGCGGTGTTCAGTTTCTTGCTTCACTTAGAAAATGGCTTCCCAGGTGATTACGATGTTCGCTCAGTGGAGTGAAGCCATTCTCCTCATCTCAATATCTCTGGAGTTTACTAGCGTATTAGTGTTTTGTGAAAAATGACGTTTATCATATATTGACTTTGACGTTTATCCCATCCACCGCTTATGTTGGAAGGTTATGTTTTAATTATGATCTCTAATATGCTATAAGATATTTGTTATAATATAATAATAATTAAATTTTTATTATTATCAGTTAAAAAAATTAGTGCAAAATTGCAAAATGGCTACAAAACGAAGGCAGGATTCCCAACTTCCTGCTGAAGAAAGCGACCAACTCATAATTAGGCCTCTGTAAGTATATAGACAACAATATTATTATAAAACATTTTTTATTACAAATATCTTTTCCTTTATAACTTCTAGTGGAGCCGGTCAGGAAGTGGGTCGGTCGTGTATTATGATAGAATTTAAGGGAAAGAAGATTATGGTAAAATAAATATCAAGCTATCGTGATTAAATTACTCAAACATATTTTCCAGCTCGATTGTGGAATCCACCCTGGTCTATCTGGCATGGACGCCTTACCGTTTGTTGATTTAATAGAAGCCGATGAAATAGATCTGCTTCTAGTATCACAGTGCGTATCTATGTGTTGTGTAAATCTTGTCTCAAATCGAAAGTAGACAATGGTGGTAAGCCTAAAAATTTGCTTCAGACTTTTTACCTGCATTCCAAATTCCTAACAAGCTTAACAAAAAATTTCGGAGTGGGGGTATTAACTGACAGGAATATGTATATTTTGATTTGAAATTTTATAAAGTACAGTTACCTATGTCTATGTGCGATTTTTATTTGAGACGTGGTTTACTATTATCACAGAATAAATAGCTTTGCAACAGAAGCCGCCTTACGGACATGTGTCAAAAATAAGCGAGTCCATTTCAATTTACAGAAAGACAGACAGTATTTTAAGCATAATTTTGGTTCTAATACAATCGCATTGCTATGTAGATTAACGTAAAATCAAATAAAATGCACATTATGCATGCCTTTAGAAGCTATTTCGCTAAAAAGCGAGTCTCCTTTTGACACATGTCGCTAAGGAATTGTCTGTATTACTCGTTAGTCTGTGCTATTATGTTATTTTTTTAAGTATAACTATTAGTTATTGTTTTAGTTTTCATTTAGACCATTGCGGTGCTCTACCTTGGTTTTTACAGAAAACTAGTTTTAAGGGACGTTGCTTTATGACCCATGCAACGAAAGCAATTTTTAAATGGTTGCTTTCTGATTATGTTAAAGTCAGGTAGGTATAAATTTAAATACCAACTTTAAATCGTTTTTAATAATATATATTTTTTAATTTAGTAATATTGCAACTGAGCAAATGCTCTATACAGAAGCCGACTTAGAGGCTAGTATGGACAAAATAGAAACGTTAAACTTTCACGAAGAGAAAGATGTTTTTGGTATCAAATTTTGGGCTTATAATGCCGGACATGTCTTGGGTGCCGCTATGTTCATGATAGAAATTGCAGGAGTCAAAGTAAAAATTTTTTGTTTGAAATTTTGTAAATATTATTTAAACTCCATTCCAGATTTTGTACACAGGTGATTTCTCTAGACAAGAAGATCGTCACTTGATGGCAGCTGAAATACCAACGGTTAGACCTGATATATTGATTACGGTGAGTTGTTTGCCTAGTCCATGTAAATTGGTTTATAAATGTATGTTTTAGGAATCAACATATGGTACGCATATTCACGAAAACAGGGAAGATCGAGAAAATAGATTTACTAGTTTAGTCCACGATATTGTAAATAGAGGTGGAAGGTGTCTTATTCCAGTATTTGCTCTTGGCAGAGCTCAGGAACTTTTACTTATCTTAGGTAGGTATGGACTAGACCAAGTTTTCAATGAATTTGTCAGTGAAATGGTAATATAATATCATGGGCACTTAGAACTTACTGGGCATTTGGTATATATGTAAGAATAAAAAAAAACGATTATTGGACAGTTCGAGAAATTTCTTCTAAAACATTACCTTTTGCCAAATTTTTTTATACCTATGTTTTGTTTTACGAACAGCTTTAGGCCATCGATGTAGCATTAAAACTTAATTTTGCATTTTAGATGAGTATTGGAGTCAGCACTCGGAACTTCATGATATTCCAATCTACTACGCCTCGTCTTTGGCAAAGAAATGCATGGCAGTATATCAGACCTACATTAATGCAATGAACGACAAAATTAGAAGGCAAATTGCCATTAATAATCCTTTCGTATTCAAACATATTTCAAATTTGAAGGTTGGGGTTGATCATTTTAATATTTCTGTAATAAAATAAATGCCTGTTTTTTAAGGGAATAGATCATTTTGAAGACATTGGCCCCTGTGTGGTAATGGCCTCTCCTGGCATGATGCAAAGTGGTCTTTCCAGAGAGCTTTTTGAATCGTGGTGTACGGATTCTAAAAACGGTGTAATTGTGCCTGGTAAAATTACAAATGAGACAAAATGCAATCATTGCACTAACTCAATTTTTAGGTTATTGTGTGGAAGGAACTTTGGCGAAAACAATCTTATCTGAGCCGGAAGAAATTTCCACTATGGTTGGACAAAAGTTACCGTTAAAGTGTTCCGTAGATTATATTTCATTTTCAGCGCATACAGATTATCAGCAGACCAGTGAGTTTATAAGAATTTTGAAGCCACCTCAAGTGGTAAGTTATTTGTTAGGGAAAAGCGAACAACTATAACCTATAACTATAAAATCGAGAATTAGAGCTCAATGATCCTAAATTTTTAATATTTTTTATTTGGATGTGCCTCCGCTGCCGGCAACGGCACCCGAATGAGCTGCCGGCAAAGAATTCTTAGGTTTTGCCGCTGCGATTATACTTTTACCTATATGGTTTTCTAAAGATTTCAAGATCTATTCAAATTCTTATTCACTGTAAGTAGTGCAAGAGCAGGGATAATAATAATAGAATAATACATAATAGTGTACCTATTTAACAAAAAAAGGATGCACATTCTTAATGCATTAGAAGGGTGTTTACAGGGTGTCCCAGGTTTTTTCACCAGGGCTTTGACATTTTGTGGAAAAAGTCATTGTAAAGTGGGTTGCTCGTGTCTCGTATACCTAAACATTTTTAAATAAAAAAATTGAATCATTGCCTACCACTTTCATTTTGTTACATTTCCTTAAAATATTTTTTTTATTTAAATGCTTCCAATGTACTACGCTTGTAAATAGTAAAATAAGAAAGTGACAAAAATCAAAATAGGGAACAAAAAAGAAATTATTTTTTTTCCACTCAAACTAAGTTGATGAAAAATATCAAAAGGAAGAAACTTTCTGAGTAGATTACAGAAAATTATTTTTTCTTTTTTAAAAAATCTGTCTTGCAAAAATAAAAAAGCTACTAAAACGAATAAAATAAGTTTATGTTTTCATTAAGGTAATTCCTCAGAGAAATAACCAAGGATTATTTCTCTGAGGGTAATTCATTACCAAATTGCGACAAGCAACCCATATGATGCAAAAAGTAATTCTACCGTAAAGTGTCTTTGGACTAGCTGTGGAAACCTATCCCGAAATTCAAGTTTCTATAAAAAAATTATACCAAATTCTTTTGGAATAACTTCTCAGGGGAGCTAGAACACTTCCTCCAAATATTTGCATATCATGACGAGACACCAACGCAGGTGTCTGTCATCGGTAAAAGTCTTTTAGTTAGTTGGGCATCGACCATCAGCCCTCATTTTTGTACGATCATTGTTATTATTGATTTGATATAAAATTGATGTATTTTTGTAGAAATTGAACTTTATTTATATATCGCTAACGGCGCTAACACTATGTAGGTTATAGGACATATTGATTTTTTTTGTATACCTATAATACCCATTTGCTTTATCTTGTTAAGAACTTTTTCATTTACACATAATTTGTAATCTACATAATAATTTTAATATTTTCATTTGTACGGAGTGATTCAGTTTTATTCTAGGACACTTCAACAGGTTAAAATATGTCTATTTTGTGGCATAACTTTTTATCCTCTTTTTCAAGATACAAAAAATTTTAATATTTTATTTCTAATTTTCCCAACCGTTAAACCTGGACCAACACTATATTAAAGACCTGTGCATAACACTGTTTCAAGCGATCGCCATTGGCGCTACCTGAGGAAAAAAATCGACAGGGTGGTTTAATCTTAAAAACACCATTGTTGCAGAATCTTTTATAAAATAAAAACATGCTAATGTGTCTGTTATGACAAATTTAATATCCGAAATAAAACAAAAAGCTTGTTTTTATGTCCCTTTAATTTGGCAAGTTTACATGGCATATTTCTATACATTTTCTTAAGAAAAGCGAGTCTAAAAAGCAAGCAAGAGTTTTTGGTAACTTTTGGTTGGAAATGAAGTCCATAGAAAGCATTAAATTTTTCAGTTTGTTTTTTATACAGTGGACCATTGGTTCGTTTTGGGGCCCTAAACAAATTTTTCTATTTTCATTCTTGCATATGTTACGAAATACTCTTTTAAAATATAATATCTAGAATTGCCGCTTCTTCAACTGGTTGAACAGATCAGCCCATAATTCCAAAAGTATTTATTCTTCTGCAACTGAAGTAATGGTCTACGTACACGATTTTCTTCATGTGCATGGAAATTTCATGTTTTCACAAACAAATCTACCTATCAAAACTCTGTTAATATGACAAAACTGTGAAATATTGACCGCAAAGACAATTTGTCACCAAGAAAAGAAAGTAAAAAATTGTAATAAAATAAAATATGCAACATTCTAAACATCAAAAACTGACATATCTATAACCATACCCCTCCTATAACCTTATAAGTCGCCATTTTTTTCTTCGAGTAGCGTCACTCCAGTCCACAAACAATGAAATATGAGGTTATGCTCGGATCTTTAATATAGTGTCTGAGTGTCTGTCCAGGTTGAAGTGTCCTAGAATAAACCTGAATCACCCTGTATAACTTAGAAACTGTTAAAAGTTGCATTTGAAGTAGGTGGGCTCAATTTCTTAATTCAATATACATTTAAAGCTCTTTTGCCAACATTTTATGTTGGCATTGTTAGTGGATTACCACTAATTAATATTTCTAGATTTCTAAAACAAATTAAAGTCACTGATGGTTTTGGATTTCAGTATTTCCGGTTATATTAGGATCATATTAATAATAGGGGACCGGAGGACCATTGTTTATCTATATGTTTTTTTTAGGTTTTAGTGCATGGGGAACAAAATGAAATGAGTCGTCTGAAAGCCGCCTTACAACGAGAATATGAAGATGATCCAAATACTAGTATTACAATCCACAATCCGAGAAATACCCATTCTGTGGAGTTGTACTTTAGAGGAGAAAAAACTGCCAAAGTTATGGGCACATTAGCCATAGAGGAACCAAAAGAAGGCAACACAATATCTGGTGTACTTGTTAAAAGGAACTTCAATTACCATATATTGTCTGCTGATGATCTCTCAAGTAAGTTACTAGTTTAAATAAATTGATTCATTGCCCTTACTTTAATTTATTGTAGAATACACAGATCTGAGCCTCAGTGAAATAATGCAAAGGCAAAGTTTGCACTACACTGGAAATCAGACGGTTTTAAGGCATCTTTTATCTCAGGTTTGTGGTTTGCTAGAATCAATTGAAGGCGACAAAAAGATGAGAGCGTTTGGTGCAGTAGATGTTACAATTGACCACAAAATTGTGATATTGGAGGTAGGGTGCTTCTGATTTATTGAGGGATATCCATTGAATAAAACTCATTCTTTGAATATTTTTAGTGGGTAGCAAATCCTGTAAATGACATGTATGCTGATGCTATAGTTGCAGCGGTACTGCAAGCAGACTTGGTGGAAACTGCTGTCAAAAATATGTCCACAAGTATCAAAGTTGACAGAATGCATTTCAAGGTGAATAATAATGGTTGCCATGGCAATATTAGTTCGCCAACTATTTCCAGAACACTGTAGAAATTGAAATTGTTTCTTTTTTCAGGAATGTCTTATAGAAATGCTCCAAGATATGTTTGGCGAAGATTCTGTACCAAAGATCTTCAAAGGTGAGAAACTGTATGTGACAGTTAATGACAAAAGGGCTGACATAGATTTGTCAAATTTGGTAAGTAAAATTTTGTAATTAAAAAACATGAAAGTCAAATCGTTACTTTTAGGAAGTAAAATGTCCAGGCGATGAAACTTTTCAACAAATCGTGCAAACGGCAGTTACTAAATTATATCAGTCATTAGCTCCGCCACAGCTACAATCTGATAAATAAGTAATAAATATTTTTATTTATTAGTTCAAATATCCACTAGAAACTTGTAAAAGTAGGTATTGAGATTTTTTGAAGTTTTTAATAAATATATTCTTTTTTTTTCGTTTGGTTTATTAATTAATGAAAAATCGTTATACTATTATTGATACATAATATTCTTATACTAAAAACTGTTCACAGTATAAAAAATATAGTGTCATTGAGAAAAGAAATATATTTTATATTTGTCTTGAGTTTATATTTCTTTGCTCAGTGATAATGTATAAAGCTTATATAAATAATGTAAATATAAAAACAAAAAATTCCTTAAAAATCTTCAAGGCAATTCAAATTGATTTTACAATAATAAAAGAAATTTAAAAAAGAGCCGGCAGTAATATAATTCTTGTTTTTCTACTATTGGGAAGGAATTTGCTTCATTATTGTCAAAATAATTCTGATATAGAAATAAAAAATACTGCAGGCAGTTTTACAAAGCTTCAACCATCACGGCAATACCTTGACCTCCACCGATACATGCTGAGCCAATGCCGAGTTTGGCACCTCTCCTCCTACAAAATAATACTAGATTATGTCACGAGGAGTGAAAGTGGGCATTTTTGTGCCGAGGCCAGAGGTTAACAACTGGGCGAAGCACAAAAAGACCTTGTACTCAGAGTAACATATACTATTTTATCTTCAAGTGCATGAAATAACAGGAATAAAGTCAAATCGAGGAACAGTACTAATTATGTCAATGTCAGATAGTGAGTTTATAGCCGATTTTAGGCGATCGTCTGGTTTTAACCGCGGTTATCTTTCTGGTTGTCCTTGGTTTCAGCCCTTGAATAACCAACAAATGTCACCATTGACACTCGCCTAAATTGCTATTGAGTTCGTTTAATATTAAATGTTAATTAATTCAGAAATAAGCAACTGATTTTACTTCAGAAAAAAGTAAAAAAACTTTCAAATACCCAATAAATACCACATTAGAAAACTTTACCACCCTCAAAAGATAGGACGTTTACGACATACGTTTATATGAAGTTTTTTCTTAAAATGGGTCCAAGAATCACCCCCCCCCCCCCTAAATATTGACATGTCATTAAGGAACACCCTGTATATATTACTATTTACTAATTATTTCTTTTCTTGCATCAACCGGAATGAATAGGAAACGGTCATTAAAAATACTTCCTGTGTACATTGATAAATGAATTGTGATTTCTGATAAAAAAAATATTTCCAATATCCTTATTTTTTGACGCCTATGAAAGTACTTTGTGTGGCATCGTTCTTTTGTGGTTTGTATCTGCCAGTATCCACATTTTAACTGTTTCTAGACAGAAACATAAGCATGCTATCTAAGGGTCAAAATATGATGGAAATGCTGAAAAATTCTGGAATTCTGTTCGTGAGGACAATCACCTATGGTACATTTGTACTATCAATTTTCTTATCAAATTTAGGCGAAATTGAAGTACATACAACATAGTTATAGATAACACAACATAGTTATAGATAACACACTCAAATCTGCATGTAGTCTGTTAATATATAAAGTGGATACCATAAATTAATAATCTTGATCTTTGCATCACAATAGCCAACAATGCAATTTTCATTGCCAACCATTGTAATGTAAGGATCAAGACTCATGATATGCCATGATATGCACGATATAAACTAATGAAGAATTAAAAATCTATGTGTTTCTCAAAAAACAATAGGATAACTAATTCCACACTTCTTACCTCAATTCGTGAACAAGATGGGCCGTAATCCTTGATCCTGACGCGCCCAACGGATGTCCCAAAGCGATAGCACCACCATCAACATTCAACTTGTTCATATCTAACTTCAATTCCTTCGCGCAGGCCAAAGTTTGGGCACCAAATGCCTCATTAATCTAAAACAATATGAATCAGAAAAAGTGAAACCGCAAAATAAAAATGACCTACTTCAATCAAGTCAATTTCCTCCAGCTTCTTTCCAGTAACTTTTAGCAAGTTTCTAATAGCTGGAGCTGGGCCAATACCCATTATTGAAGGATCAACGCCAACAACTGAGTATCCCACTACCCTAGCTAGTGGCTTGAGGTTATTTTTGGAGGCAGCTTCTTCACTGGAAAGAATTATTGTTCCTGCGCCATCACATATGCCCTAAAAAGAACCAGGGAAATAAAAACGAGCTCTTTTAGTGTGTTATTTGAAGTGTTTTACCGAGGCAGTTCCGGCAGTGACAAGACCATCTTTCTTGAACAGAGTAGGAAGTTTTCGCAGTCCTTCGATGGTGGTTTCTGGCCTGGGATGTTCGTCAACTTCCAAATTGACAACACCTTTCTTAGTTTTAATTGGAATAGGGACTAGTTCTTCCTTAAATCTGCCAGCATCCTGGGCTATAATTTAACCAACAAAAAAGATACTTTTGTGAAATGACAAAATTCGTATGTTGGACAATATTTTTAGTAGTTATTACTTTATTTCTAATGAAGAGGGATTAGGCTAGACGGGTTGCGTTAGAAGGTTGTGTTTTATTTGCTTCGGCCTTATAGGCTTCAGAATCTGAATTCCACATTTTGTTATAAAAAGTTTACTTTACTGCCTTAATACTTACACAAATAACTATTTTTTTTTATCTTTTATGACAAATATTTTATGAAAACATTGTAGCGGAAGTTCTTGTGATATAGGATATATGATGAAAAACCTTTTCTAATGTTTTTTTACCTGCTTTCCAAAGCTGTTGTGACCTCAATCCAAATTGGTCGACCTCGTCTTTGGTAAGTTGGTACTGCGCTCCGAGCTTTTCGGCAGTCAGCGCCATGGGCAACTTGCAATAGTTGTCAGTCAGACCGAGCCAAAGAGTATCTTCCAAAACAGGGCTCGTGCCCAAGGGGACTCCAAATCTTAAATTTCTTGCAATGTGGGGACTTGCCGACATATTTTCAACTCCTCCGGCCAGCGAAATTTGGGCTACGCCGCAAGTGATGTCCTGGGTTTTAGGAGAAATATAAGTAAAGGTGCGAGTATAATCTTTGCGGTATGTGTACCAGCACCAGCACTTTCAATTCATTTTTTTCCATAAGTTATTTTCTAGGAATGACTATGAATAAATTATAATGATATTCTTGGCACTACAGTTACATAATATACAGATTGAACAGGTTTTCTTTGCAGGTCCCACATTCAATGTACCACTTTAGTATTATTTTTAATAAGTGGGGAGACAGAGATGGAGGATGTGAAGCAGCGTGTGCTGTGGGTGGAGTCTACCGCCCTTGATTGAGGAAGGGATACTAGTGACTTACTCCCTAAGCCCCCTCCCGCAATCGTGTCAGCGCTGGGAGTTGACCCCACCCTGTACGCCGCGCGCCACCTAGTTCTCCCCACTTATTCGTAATATTATAGTTGGGACCTGCAAAGAAAACCTGTTCAATGTGTATACCAGGGCCTGGGCACTTTTTAGTTCGTGACTCGGATCACGAGCGGCGCTTCGGGCGTTACTGAGCAAGGTTGGCAATACCAAAGTCGCCAAACTTTTGCAAAAGTTGGCAGTGACATGTCGTCATGAGGGATTTTGTTGATTTTATTCCATTGTTTTCGTTTGCGCGTCATTTTAATTTTGAATTTTTGGCGTCGTTTTCGAAATATTATTATTTGATCTGTTTTCGAGTTCGAGTGCTTTCCAATCCACATGAGAGTGTTACCAAAATTTTATTTAAGAATTATGCGGCGTTTTCCGCAAGGCCCTCGGGTAAGTTGGTTTGTTTGATAGAAATAATATCATTTGTAGCTAATAAAAGGGCAAAATATTTTATTGCTTGAGATATACAATCTTTTCCCAGCATATACATTTAATATATTTAGTTTGTCAATGAATTTTCTTTTGGGTAAAATTAGCAGGGTTTTTTTCACAATTCGATAGGTAATTCAATTATATTGTAGCCAGTTAAAATAATTTTTCTTCTCCAAGAATGAAAACTTTCCATTGAAAATCCCCTAACTCAACCAATACAATTATATACTGATTTGTTTTTCTTTTGCAGCTTTTTTTAGCGTGGATACCAGCAATTCAACGCAAAGATTTGTTGAGCCGAAATCAAAAAGACATCATTAATAACTACAGAGAAAGAGAAAGTAATCCTTCAGAGGAGGAAATATTTGTCCAAAATTTGAAATCTTTTGCTCACTCATTGCACTCAAGAAATAGGTCAGAGAGTGAATATCTGGCACAAGTTGTAGAATTTACAGTCTGAAAACTTTTTGATGGGCAAGTTAAATAAGACAAGATTAACTTCATATTGAGCCAAATTACACAACAGTGTAAAAAACCAAAAGGACGTCGTTATACACTAGTAATGACTATATTATTAAAATTTAGTTTGTATAATTTATTTCATGTAATAATTAGATGTGTATATTATAAATAAACAGCTTTTTCTACATTAGTTCACTTGTAAATATTGTTTGTTTTTTTTTTAGTATCTGCCAAATGTTTATTTTGTTGCGCATTTTTTCGCGCGCAACAAAGTAAGCACTTGGCGGATATTACGCCAATTTATAAATTCAAATGAAATGGTATAAACAAGCGCTCGGCGACGCCAGCGCCGCTCGTGGTCCGAGTCACAACTAGAAATCGTGAATTTTGAGTTTCCAATCTTTTTCATATATTATATTATTTAATCTGTGGTGTATACTTCAAATATGACAGGATCAGTTATCATTAAAAAATCATGCCCTCCAGTCCAAAGGATCTAGCATGCATTATTCACAGAATTAAAAAATATACAGGGTGAGTTTTATTCGATGCCCACTATGGGGATCTCGGAAACTAGCAGAGCTAGAATAAAGGTTAAATGGGGAAAGAATTGCAGTTTTGAATGCTCAATCTAATGCCCCTTTTGGATTTTTAAAAAAGTTCATGACTCACTAGATATTTTAAAGAGTGATTTTTGCTATTTCATCAGATCTCTGTAGCTCCGTTATTTCTGATTATACAGAAAAACTGTAAAGACAAAAATTGTAGATAATTTTGGACTTAACAAGACAATCTTATCCAATTTTTTTTGTTGTTTGTGATTTTTGAGATATGACATAAACTTGTGTTTTGTCTCTGGAGTTTTTCTGTATAATCAGAAATAATGGAGCTACAGAGATCTGATGAAATAGCAAAAAATCACTCTTTTCAAAATACCTAGTGAGCCATGAACTTTTTTAAAAATACAAAAAGGGCATTAGATTAAGCATTCAAAACTACAATTCTTTCCCCATTTAACCTTTGTTCTAGCTCTGCTAGTTTCCGAGATCCCCATAGTGGACATCGAAAAAACTCACCCTGTATATTTGTTCCAATTAAAGATATATGTGAGGTAAATGAAAGGAAAGGACTATAAAAACTACACTTACTTGGACACTATTGACAATTGATTGGAAACCAGATCCACATAACCTGTTAACGAGCAATGCTGGTTTTTCAATAGGAATGCCGCTGTGCAACGATGAATGCCTAGCTATGAAACCGGAGTCCGGAGAAGAGATCTATAAAATATTATTAGATTAACAATATTTATTAATAACAACAATTTATTATTGCCCTTGTTTATATCTGTACTCAAATTTAAATTTTCAAAATACTGTGTATCGGGAGTGGCTTAGTGAATCGCTATTGTAGTAGATTTGGTAGGATTAGGGCTTTTGGGTTTTAGGTACTTAGGATAATCCGATTGACTCGACATTTGGTAGGAGTAGGAGCTTGAAGCTTCCTCAAAATTGTAGGTGCCACCTTTTAGTTATGGTACCACCAAATTTTGGAGGTGTCACCTGTTTCATTTAGTACAGGTAGCTGTGACTTTTGGAGAGAAATTTAATGTACTGGTTCGAACCAGGGACCCTTTAGAGTCCCTGGTTCGAACCATTCAAAACACACGAAAATATTGTTTCTACAAGCGTGCGGAAAAGTACACTAGTATTCCGCTGTAGTGCGGAAAAGTGACACTTTCTAAACTAAAATGCGTGCGGAAAAGTAAATGCGTGCGAAAAAGTGTATACTTTTCCGCATGCTTATAGAAAAAATAGTGTTCCTAACTCTTGCGGAAAGTGTCTTTTCCACACTCGATTTCTTGGCTGAACTCCGCTACGCGTTGTTCACCCAACTGCAATCGCGTGCAGAAAAGTGGCACTTTCCGCACCTGTTAGGAAATATACTATTAACAAACAAGATTTTTATCGCTAAACTCTCTTAATTGTTCAACGGGCTAAGCATAGAAAGCCATATATCTCTGATAAAATAAGAGTAAGTACAGACAATAAGGGCAGTAGAAATAGGTCGTACTACAAAATTCTTACGGCAACGACATTTCCAACAACTACAGTATCTACAAGTTCAGGATTGACATTTGCCGCAGCTAAGGCCGCTTTGTTTGCGTGAGTTTGAAGCTCCGTTAGGCTCACTTTTGTTAATTTTCCTCCATAAGTACCGAAAACGGTACGTTTTGCTCCGACAATAAAAACACCTGAAAATAAATGAGATCATTTGTTTGACCAAAGAACATTCATATATCCAATTCGTCAAAAGTACGAACATCAATTTTATAAAACTTTATATGGATTAATAACATAATAATAAATGTATCAAAAAAGGAAAACTAAATAGAATATAGGTTGGGTATTGCAGAGCACCTGAGCAGAGCACAGAGAGTGATGAGAGGCGAGACCATAGTACAACAGAGTTTGGTTCGGCTATGACAAGACAGATATAAAAGGCACTTTTATAACCTACTTTAATAGACTAATAATTATTATGAAAATCCTAAACTCACCTTTCACCAAAGCAGACATGATTTATATTATTCTTGTACTTGGTTGACTCCCCGGGTTAAGTTGAAGAAGGTAAAATAAAAAATAAACTGTCCGTGGTTTATTCAGGAGCTGTTGAAATTAAATGTATAGCCACAGATCTGTGGTATAGCAATAATAATTTTATATCTAGATATTTATGTAAAAAAATACTGTAAAGTGGTCAAAGTCCAAGTGCAAAGTACGGCGGTGGACCCACGTCCCACGGACAACATGAAAAGTACAAATCATTCTCAAAAGTTGTTTTTATGTTTACAAAGTGTGTATTATCAGATTATTATTTTGAATCCTAGCTGTTTCTATACAGGCACTACAGAAATAATCTAAATTTATAAATCATTGTAAACATTTTATAATCTGGCTTTTTATGACTATATATTATGTTTAGATAATGATAATACCGTTGATTGACGATAATATATAATATTTTTATTTTTTAAGTACCCATATTTTTACATTTAAGTACATCTTATTTCAAAGCAATAGAAAATAATTAATAATGTTCAATGTGCCAATCCCAAATATTTTCTATTTTCTTTCTCCGTTTCCAAAAACAGTATGTAGGCACCTGAAACACCGTGGTGTATATTTGGTTGCCTAACTCACTATAAACAGGCTATAAACGAGTCAAACTTCAGTTTAAAAATAAAAGCGTTGATTGAGGGGTATAACTGGCTGTTAGGTGTCCAACGTCGATGGCAATCAACGGTGTCCAAATAATTACATGTCAAAATGTCAAATGCACGAGGGCCGTGGTCCAAGAACGGTAGAGTGTTATACCGTACACCCGCGACAGCCGTGCGTGGAGGGCACGTCGCGTTTCGTGTGCGGGTCACAAAATATATAGGTTAGTGCGGGTCAGCTACAGCGTGTTCCACCGAAGAGAGAGACTACTATCACAGATTACCCCAATCATGTTAATATACTTACTTAAATGATGGTTTAGGTGGTTTTAATAGAAGAGTTGGTACCGCATTTTCAATTATCTGCGTTTTGACGCGTTTCGTTTTTAAACACTCTGGTGTAAAATGAGCAGAACATATTCGAGATGATCCCTTAATGTCGCTGTCAAATTTAATGGCTGTCAAAGAGTGTCAAGTTTCACAAAACACTACCTCAAATTGCAAATGCGCATGTCCACTGGGCCTATTTATTACCATTTTTTACTATTTTATGATTTTAAATTCGTCAAAAATTTTCCGCGCATACTATGTATAAAAAATATCGTCCAGCACTCTACCTCTTTGGTCTTTGATCTCTTTGGTCGCTCCCTTGATCTATAAAATGCGCATGCACTCTGGGCCATAAGTCAACTAGATAATAAATGCGCATGTGTAATGGCCTCCAAAATATATATTCATTTTTGGTTATTGATTTTCCGCGCACCCTATTCATAAAAAACATAGAGTGCTGAAGAAGCACTCTATGTATATATACGATCTCTGTGGCCTTGGTTGGCCGTTGTCAAATGTCATTTTGTGTTGCCACCACAAATTTCGCTTTTTTCCTTAAGCTGGTTTTACATGGAAATAGAGTTGTGATCAAATTTGTACATAATAGCGGGTAACCAACACACCCTTTGATAATTTCCTAGGGAAATGTGCAAAAACAACTAAATTAATGTTGGCTGTCTGCTGCTGTTATGAACAAATTTTATCACAAATTTGTTCCCGTGTAAAACCTGCTTTAGAATGCACTCTAGATCCAAGGTTAGTAGAGAGCCTAACCTTGCTCTAGATCCCCTAGAATACACACAATATGGTGACTACCCATGATACAATATTATTGTATCATGAATAGCGGTCCAGTTTATTTTACAAGGACCGTTTGCCGTGGCACATGCGTAGTTGGGATTGGTAAATCCACAAAATATATCGGTTAGGTAAAGCTAGGTCCTCTAATAGCAGAGCATATAAAACAACCAGCAGTTTAACTTACTCTTGAGAAATCATCCGCAAATTCAATGACCTTGAGCCATTATGTTGGAATAGAAGTCAGAGGTGTAGTCGGGAAAATCAATTCAGAAATACAGAGTAGTATTAGTAAAGTATCTAGTGTGTGGAGCACAAGCAGCTTTTACTCCTTCCTGGGATTCTTTATTTAAAGACACTAGCAAAAAGCAGAATTTACAAAAAAGCACACTCCACGGCACTGTAATATCTCTCATACAGCCAAAAAAGAATGGCCCAATCGCCCCGACACTGCATCAATTTGACAGAATCTATGCCCACGACATACCTAATAGCATTCCTTAATCAATGCTAATAGGCATTGAATAAGGAATTCCCTTAATCAATGTTAATAGGCATTGAATAAGGAATTCCCTTAATCAATGCTAATAGGTATGTGATGCCCACATGGCGGCTGCGCGAACAGGTGCGCAGAATTTTCCCGCCAAGGGGAATTTTACCAGAGCATATTAGTTTTACTGCTGGTTGTTTTATATGCTCTGCTTTAAACCGTTTGAAATTGGGAGCATGCGCGGTTAGAACGTCAAAATGAAACTGCGCATGCTCCTGATAGTTTCAAACTGATTCTACCGAAACAGACCTATTATGACAGAAACATATTTTTATTGTTCGAGTGTCAACTCGAGCGTCAACTCGAACGCGCCTAAAATAGCTCCGACAGGGAAGCTCCGATATGGAAGTACCAACATAAATTTAGGGGAAAATTCTTTAATCTAACCTAACTTTTATTTATGACCTCTTTTGATTTTGACTAATCATTCTGAATTTTTTTCTCGTCAACTCTAATAAAGCCGCAGTTCTACATTCTATAAAATATGGTAAGTCGTAGAAATAATCGTATTTGGTTTTAATTTTTATTATTTTTTACTCCATAGGCTAGAAGGTATGACACGAGAACTACTATTTTCTCTCCGGAGGGTATGGATACCTAACAAAATCATTATATTCAATTTTATTTATACATTGTTTTCTTTAGGGAGATTATACCAAGTTGAATATGCAATGGAGGCCATTTCCCATGCTGGTACATGTTTGGGAATTCTAGCAAACGATGGAATTTTGTTAGCCGCTGAGAGACGAAATACTAATAAGCTTCTTGACGAAGTTTTCCTATCAGAGAAAATTTACAAGCTCAACGAGTTAGTTTTGATGATTCTCACAAGTAGAAAACATCACATACTCGTCTTTTAGGGACATGGTGTGCAGCGTTGCAGGTATAACATCAGACGCAAATGTACTTACGAACGAGCTGCGGTTGATTGGCCAAAGGTATTTGTTCCAATATGGAGAATCGATTCCATGTGAACAGTTAGTGTCGTGGCTGTGCGATGTTAAGCAGGCTTACACGCAGTACGGTGGAAAGCGACCATTTGGAGTTTCCATTTTGTATATGGGTTGGGACAAGCATTACGGATATCAGCTGTATCAGTCCGACCCGAGCGGTAACTACAGTGGATGGAAGGCTACGTGCATTGGAAATAATAGCGCAGTAAGTCTAAGACATTTTTAGTCTTATTCTTTTAGGAAGATTTGTTTTTCTTTTCTCGTTTTTTTTTATGTTGATTGTAGTGATGGGTAGGTATATGTAGGGTCACGGTATTTTCGTGACTGACCAGTCATTTTGGGTCACGCAAGTGAACAAATTGAAAAATTGCAGAAAAGTGCCATTCGAATGGTTTTGTCATACAAATTGTAAATAATTAAAAATTTAATTTGGAACTTTCATACCTACATTCCATTTTACGTGATAGTATATTTTGATTTTCAACCTACATATTGTGCGTGCTTTTTGCCGTGAATGTTTTTTTTGCCAAAAAAGTCCCAAATGATAGGTAGGTACTTTCCTTTTGTGATTTTGGCATTTTTCTATTTGTGTTACTAATAATTATAATCTCTGCTTGGAAAGAGCCACAAAAAACAAAATATTTATTTAAATATTGTTATAAATTTCTTTGAATTTTTAATTTGACAAAACATAACACAGATCAAAGATATACTTGATATACAGTGCCCGCCAAAAAGTCTGCACCATATGGGAAAAATTTTTAGTAAATAACTTATGGAAAATTTGTTTGCGGCATCAGGTTTTGCTTGCTCTAGAACCAAGATTGACATAATCAAATGTTGTGACGTAGTCTCTTTTATATGTCAAATTTGACATTAATGAAAAATGTCCGAAAAATGGGCTAATTTAACCGAATTTCGCAATAAGTCATAAGAAAAATATGTTTCTTTCGCAATTTTATACCCCTGTGCAAAATTTCAAGAGCCTACTACGATTTTCATATTTTGCCCTTTGTTGGATATTATTGGACAAAATATTTTAAATTTTCTATATATTTCTGATCAGATCAGCATGACAAAAATATATGTGTTTTTACAACCATTTACTATAAAAAGAAGTTTGTAAATCGAATTTATGTGTTTATTTGTAAAAATTAGATCAGTTTTGCACCAAGCGTGCTTCTTCAACAAGCCCTCATTTAATTTTTTTTGCAAAAAAAAGGAAAAGAAGGATAGTTAGACCGTAAACTAAGTATTGTGCAGTATGTATTCAGTCAATGAATGTTTTAAATTACATCGGATCGACTTTTATGGATTAACAAATACGGAAAAGGGCAACAAAGGGCAAAATATGAAAATCGTAGTAGGCTCTTGAAATTTTGCACAGGGGTATAAAATTAGGAAAGAAACATATTTTTCTTATGACTTTTGTCAAAATTCGGTTAAATAAACCCATTTTTCGGACATTTTTTTCATTAATGTCAAATTTGACATATAAAAAATACTACGTCACAACATTTGATTATGTCAATTTTGGTTCTAGAGCAAGCAAAACCTGATGCCGCAAACCAATTTTCCGTAAGTTATTTACTAAAAATTTTTCCCATATGGTGCAGACTTTTTGGCGGGCACTGTATAAGTTGAAAGAGCTTTTAATTGCACAGAACACCAGCTATTGTTTTTATTTTTATTACTTTTACTTAATTGATGTAATTGACGGGTCAAGATGACTGTAACTAGTTGACTGCCAACACTAGCTTATTGTTATTTACATTCTAGTGTTAAACCTGGACAAACACTACTAAAGACCCCAGCATGACATCATATTTCATTGTTGTTTGCGGACAGGGGTGGCGCTACTCTACGAAAAAAAATTGCGACTTATAAGTTAAAACAGGGGTATTCTGTGGTTATGCTATGTCAGTTTCTGACGTTTTGAATGTCGCATATTTTAAATATCCAGCTTTATTACTAGAGATGGGTTTGTACCGCGTACATTCGTTTGCTCCTTGGCAACATTCATATCTACCCTGAATGTACCGGGTGCATTGCTTTTTTTGCAGTTTTGAATTTGTCATGAAAAGTCCTTTTTGGTAATACCAAATAAGTGATATTTGAATGGAAATAACTGGAAAATTAGAATGAAAATACAGTTTTAAGTATTTTTGGTCTTTTATTCATAAAAATAAATATGTTGATTGTTGCTCTTTGCTTTGCTACATAACGTGTAATAAAATATTTAAAAATAAAAAAAAAAACAAAATAAAAATACATTCTAGGTACAGGGTGTTCACGAAATATTGGAGACCCCCCTTTAACTTTCTTATTTTTGACCAGAGGAAAAAGTGTTTTATATGAAAGTTTTAGAAAATTTTCTCAACTTTCCAACGCTGTTTTCAGAAAGAAAATCGAAAGTGGCGTTTTCAAAACAGAGACCTAAGTTGTGTTTTTTTAAATGGAATACCTTGTATGTTATCGAATTTTTTTATTCTACGCTTCATTTCGATTACAACGATATAATGTTTAATATGTTTTATATAACTTTTGTGGTAGAAAATTGCATTTTAAAACAGGATTACACAAAAACTAAGGTGGCCATGAAACTAGAACTAACACATTTAAGAATATTTTTGATTTGTTCCAAGATAAAAAATCATAAAAACTACACAAACAAAATATATAACAAAGTAGGTATAACAATAACATAATATTTTTCATAAGAACTGTTCGAATTGTAATCCGTTCACTTGGAGGCATGAGCAATATATTTTTTTCAAATTATTAATACTTGTTAATATTCTTGATCTTGATTGTTATTTAAAAAATATATCCGTTGTTACAATGATCCGAATGAAAATATAGAAGAACTGCAAGGGAAAATTGTCGAACGGATAAATTTTTTAAATAACAATCAAGATATTATAATATTAACAAGTATTAATAATTTGAAAAAGAGATATACCTCATGCCTCCAAGTGAACGGATTACAATTCGAACAGTTCTTAAAAAAAATATTGTTATTGTTATATATTTTGTTTGTGTAGTAAAATATATATGCTTTTCTGTGGTGTTTTTATGATTTTTTCTCTTGGAACAAATCAAAAATATTCTTAAATGTGTTAGCTCTAGTTTCATGGCCACCTTAGTTTTTGTGTAATCAAGGAAAGTTTTGCTTTGGACCAAAAACCCTAACTATAATGGCGCCAAATTTGAAATTTTGTAAGTACCCGGTGCAAACCTTTATGCACCCTGGGTATGTACCCATTTGGGAACATTCATATGTTCCCAGGTGCATTCGCCTGCCCATCTCTATTTATTACAATTTCCGTCCTTTTTATGGTCACGAATTCTCTTTGCGTTTAATATTTCACAGTTTCGTCATATTAAAAGAGCTTTAATAGGTAGATTTGTTTGATCTGATCAACCGGTTGAAGAAGCTAGAATTCTGGGTATTATATTTTAGAACAGTATTTTATAACGTATGCAAGAATGAAAATAGAAAATTTTGATTATAGCGTCAAAGCGAAACAATGGTCCACTATTCAAGAAGAAACTGAAAAATCGAATGCCTTCTATTCTATACTTACTTACACTACAACTAGCCATGGACTTCATTTCAAACCAAAAGGTACCAAAATACTCTCGCTTGCTTTTTAGACTCGCTTTTCTTAATAAAATCTACGAATTTATGGAAAGTAATCTTGTCAAATTAATGGAACATAACAAAGAAGCATTTTATTTTATTTTGGATGTTAAATTCGTTTTAACACGCATTTGCATGCTTTTATTTTATAAAAAATTCTGCAACAATGATGTTTTTTAACATTCATCCACCATGTCGGTTTTTTCGCCGTGTGACGCCAGTGGCGGTCGCTTGAAACAGCGCTATGCACAGGTCTTTAATATAGTGTCGGTCCAGGTTAAACCTACCCTTTTTTTTGTTTTTTAATCTACAGTAAATGTTTTATTTTCTTTTATTTATGAGTTGGCCAACTTTCAGCTAAACTTTAATTTTAAGAGGGGGTTGCCGACAGCGAAAATGACGATAGGTTTCGTATTTTTTTAAGTTGTATAGCATAAAATCTAATAACATTTTACCTGGCAAAAATTTAGTACAAACATCTCTGTCTTCATTTTAATCATAAGATCTTACAAGCAGTGTTTTATTTTATAGGCTATGAAAACCTTGGAAAAAAATAATAATTCCAGTGCATATGCTTTTAAGATCTTATGATTAAAATGAAGACAGAGATGTGTGTACTAAATTTTTGCCAGGTAAAATGTTATTAGATTTTATGCTATACAACTTAAAAAAATACGAAATCTAAGGTCACTTTCGCTGTCGGCAACCCCCTCTTAATAAAGAAAACACAAATGCGTGTGCGCCAAAGCAGACATATAATATGTCAAAAATTAAATATAAAGCGATCCAAAATTCTCTAGTTTCTATGCGTTATGTGGGTCACAGACATAGAAATAGAGGTCTGAGGTCACAGAACATTGATGAGGTTATATGGTTTTTAGATATTATTTTCATTACAAAAATATTACTAGATGGACTTCAATTATCGCGCTTGCGTAAATCATAGATTTATCTATTCAGTAAAAGATAGAGCAAAAACTTAAATATAAAGATAAAGTCGCTGCACGAACCAACCTGGAATTTTACAGATACCAGACTTTAAGCATGGACAAAAAGTTACATCTAGACTGGCAAAAGCATCGTTAAAATTTCCACGAGGTACACAAAATGTTTAGCCAAAAATTGTATATGTATAACTAAAAACTATACCGAACAATACCTAAGTTATACTTCAACATAGTAGAGTCCTGACAAATATAAGACATTAAAATGTACTGTTTAAATTGTTTTAGTGCACCTGGTTTTTTGCGGAGATTTTCAACAATGCCAATGATTATAAATAAAGGGCGGAATATATGAATTTAATTTCAATCGAAATATGCGCATATATATGCATCATTTTTGTTTAAAATATGCAATAATATGCATTTATTTGGCCAAATATGCAATAATATGCATTTATTTTACATGTACAAATACCATAAAAAAATATCAAAACTGATTTTAGAGAAAAGGTTTATTTTAAGAAAAATGAAAGGAAAACAAATACATAAAATACCCCGTAAAATACCTATATTAAAGCAGAATTATAAAAACATTTTAATTTGAAATTGTATAGTAGGAATTTTAGGATTAAATAATTTTTAAAAATTTTCTGTCAGTAAAAATATGTTTATATATAGAAAAGCTTCTATCAACATCTGCCGAAATAATAGGACAATATTTTAATTTGGGTAGTAAGGTATAAGGCCAAGGTGCAACTTCGTTGGATGATTTACTATCAAAAATACTCTTTACTGCCATTAAAGATTTTAACCCTTCATTCTTTTCTACAGTAGCACCGTAGCATCTAATTTTTTTCTAACTTTAATACCTACATCACCGGGAACCTTTCTACACTTAGCGGAAAATATTTGAACAAAATCAATCCATTCGCTTAAACCTAAATTTCTACTTTCTAATGAAAGAATTATATCTGGTATAAAACTAAAATTAACTTTAATAAAAACAAGTTGGTTAGCTACATCCGCATTTTTCAGGATTTCTTGACTTTGCACTACTCACTGCTAGTTGTCTCTAGGCTCTCATAATCTTGGTTATATCTTATATCTATAAATAAGTATAGAAAAACCATGCAAATATGCACAAAAATATAATTTTTCCAGAAATATGCAATGTTTTGCGAAATTGAATAAAATATGCAAAAAATGCATATTATGCAATTTACATATATTCCGCCCTTTAATTATAAATTATAACTATGTCTCCTTTAATCTATGTTATAAGTGAAAATTCTATTTCACTAACCTAAACTGTTTTTTAGGCAGCTGTTTCTAGCCTAAAACAAGAATACAAAGAAGGTGAAATTACCCTCAAGGATGCAAAAGCGTTGGCAGTTAAAGTGCTAAGTAAAACTTTGGATATGACAAAATTAACTTCAGAAAAAGGTTTGTTTTGCTCATATGACTTGAAATTCTTGTTCCTAATCTTGTTTTTGGATTTTTAGTTGAAATGGCAACTCTGCAACGTATCAACAACAAAACACGCATTAACATATTGTCAAACAAAGAGGTCGAGGAGCTCATTGGGGAATTTGAAAAATCAGAGGCTGCTGCTGAGGCACAGAAAAAAGAACAGAAACATTCTACGACATAAGATGAATTATTGCTATAATGTATTTCCTGATTTTTCATATTTAGGTGTAATTATCTTTATCTAATATAATTTTTTGAACACATTTGTCTCTTATATTCTTTTATTTTCGAAGGCATCTTCAATATTTCGGAGCATCAATAAACTTCCAATCAAATTAGACAAGTGAAAGATTTTCATGGTGGTAAAGCTATGTGCAAATATTTCAAATCTAAAAAAATACCATGCCAGTTAGGATATTTTTGTATAAAAAAAAATATATTTAGGTTGCCACATAATATACAGTGGTCCAAACTTTATCAGCAATATTTTAAAAACTGCTAGAAAATTTCAAAAAAGGAGATTTTTTCCTATAAACATGTATCGAAATCCTAACGGCATCAATGTTCAATTTTTTTTTCAAATTTTCTTTTATTTTTCCTAAAGGAAGACAGCTAAGGCAAAAATATTTGGTGCAGTTTAGACCCTCATTAAATATTATAAATTAAAAATAATTCAGCCCATCTAACTTCCACCAGTGCCGGAGAGACGGGGGCCAACCATCATATATTTTTTTAAAAAATTGGTACGCCACTGGAAAAGTACTTTTTTTGCCTTCACTAAGTTTTCCAATCAATTATACGAAAAAAATATTCTTGCCTGTTTTTCGAAAAATTTACCGTTTCTGAAAAATTCACTTTCATGCGATTTAATTTTTTTGGCAGAAGAAAATCGAGAAGTAGGTCTGGGCTCTCGAAATTTTGCACACCTACTGAGTTTTTAATTCCGAACAACTTTCCTTAATAACATTTGGTCTTAAAACATACAAAAAGGTTTTTAGATTCGAAAAATCATGTGTCCTGGTACCTAATTATTAAAAAAATCTAATTTTTCGCACCAGTAAAGTTGGCTTTAGATAGGTCTTACCTTACATCAAAATGTTATTAAGGAAAATTGTTCGGAATTAAAAACTCAGTAGGTGTGCAAAATTTCGAGAGCTACTTTGTTTGATTTACTTCTGCTAAAAAAAATTAAAACGCACAAAAGTGAATTTTTCAAAAACGGTACATTTTTCGAAAAAAGTCCAGAATATGTTTTTCTTATAATTGATTGGAAAACTTCGTGATGGCAAAAAAAGTACTTTTCCAGTGGCGTACCATTTTTTTTATTAAAAAATATTATGGTTGACCCCCGTCTCTCCGGCACTGGTGGAAGTTAGATGGGCTGAATTATTTTTAATTTATAGTATTTAATGAGTGTCTAAACTATACCAAATATGTTTGCCTTAACTGTCTTCCTTTAGGAAAAATAAAAGAAACCTTGAAAAAAAATTGAACTTTGACGCCCTGTATATCAAAAACCGCTAGGATTTCGATACATGTTAACATGAAAAAATCTCCTTTTTTAAAGTTTTCAGCAGTTTTTTAAGTATTGCTGATAAAGTTTGGACCGCCCTATATGCTAGTGAAGTGTATTCTTAGGACGGTCCCAGGACACGCTATTTTACGTGTGGTATCCGAAAATCACTATATAATCGTGATTTTACGTGGGTAAGGATCAGAGCTAGGCAGATCTATTTAAAAAGATCGTTTTAAAGATCTAAGATCTTGATTTTGATCTTAGTTCTATACTAAAATCGAGCAATTCGTACACCTGGCGTAAATAAAACCACGTGTTCAATGACGTTCCGCGATTGGTCGGTAGGCTATAAAATTTCTCCCGACTCTGCAACAGGGACGTACTCCATCGCAAAAGTGTAGTTATGCGGTTTTATCTTGTTGTTTTCAGCTATTTAGACACTGCCACAAATAATTTTATTGATGTTTTGAGCCATTTTAATTAAGCCAATAATTCCGAAATATTTTGATGTAAACAATTGTAAAACTAAAATTAAATAAAGGTCGTGCCTCAGTGCGGCCCTGGCGAATATCTCAAGTCACGTGCTCTTGTTTACGTCAGGCGTAAGAGTTGCTCAATTTTAGTTATAGATCTTTTTTGTTTCACTAAAGAACGATCTTTTTTAAAATATCGTTTCAAAAAGATCTGGTCTTTGATCTTAATTTGGCGATCTTAGATCCTTTTAATGATCTAAGATCGTTATGACAATTCAGTTTTGATTTATTGGAGGGGGAAATGAAATGTGCAGTACGTAGGGCGCCAGCCTATTTGCTAATGGTCGTTTAATTATGACGCTTATATCACTTACTATAGCCTTTTTCTGTGCTTCAAAGAACAGACTTTATTAATGTTAATTTCTATAGCTATTCAAATTTAGGATTCGTGTGCATCAAACGTAAAAGTAGATAAGCTAATAAGAGTTCGAGCCCAGCTACCCCATATCACAGACCTAAATAGCGAAGCTATATAGGTCTGTGCCCATATGTTAATCGCCCATATAACAGAATCTTGCAAAAAAACGACCAAAAAGGCCGAGATCACCCGAGGCTACACGAATATACCCGATCTATATCTCCTCATCAGTCATCAGTCACGAGGCCCTAATGTATCTCCTCATCAGTCACAAGGCCCGAACGAACACGATCTTACCTCCCCATGAGTCACTATACAGTGTGTCCCAATTTGATACTGGACACCTCAGAAATATATATATAAAGAGCAAGGAAAACAAATGGTATTTATTTTTTATTGGTAGTACCAAGGGAGAGTATCTCATAGGCGGTGGTATTTGGATGGGGTAATTATTTCATGGCCTGCTATGATTTTTTAAAATAGCAAATTTTCAAGAGGGGGATTTTGTTACGGCAAAATGTTATTAAGAAAACTTCTTCAGAATGAAAAAATTTCAAAAGGCTAGGCCTACTTTGATTTTTAGATTTATCTCCCAATTTTTTCTTACGAAAGTATCCTTTCTGGAACTTTCACGTCAAAATTTTATTTTTTCAGGATGACCAAGTTTCCTTAATAATATTTTGACGTGAAAAGCTCTAGAAAGGACACATTTCTAAGAAAAAGTTCGAGAAAAAGGCGAAAAAGCTAAAAATCAAAGTAGGCCTATAGACTATTGAAATTTCGCGATTCTACTCAGTTTTTCATTCTGAACAAGTTTCCTTAATAACATTTTATCGTAAAAAAATCCCTAATAGGGTTTCTTGAAAATTAGCTATTTTAAAAAATCATAGCGGGCCATGAAATAACTACCAAATCCAAATACCACCGCCTATGAGAAAAAAAAAAGACCATTTGTTTTGTTTGTTTTCCTTGTCCTTCATAAACCCCGATTACTGTAATAAGAAGTCCCGATTTTGTCAGATGACTCTCCACTCCACTCTCCACAAAATCCCTAGGAATTTTCTGTTGTCCGCGGGTATAGATAACATTGGCATATGTGTCTCAACCAGTTAATGACGTCACTCATTGATTTATGATGTGAAAATTTACCCAAGTGATCAGAGCCGTAACTTGCCTAGATTGCGCCCGGTGCCAAATCTGATAAATGCGCCCCCCAATTTTCAGAAATCTTATAAAACTTTGTATATGATAAGAATTTGCAAATATATTACATTTGAAATAAACTTGAAACTTGCGGTTATTTTTTGGTTTTCTATCACCTGTTGAAGTGTCTTTAAAACAAAACTGTAGTCCAATAAAGATGCCAGTCTTGCAAAAAAAAATCTAAACAGGATGTTTTTTTTTTCAGGGTTGCTTGGGGACTGCCTCCTGAGTGTCCAACCAAAAGATCACACTCGATCTCTTGGTACGAATTGCGCTATAGGGTGGTTTCCTAAACATTTTTTTAGAGCAAAATGACCCTAATAAAAGTTGTAGGGGATCAAAATATGAACAACTTTGCCTCATAATTCTTTCTTTTATCTCTAATACGTAACGAGTTACAGCTCATTACTTATTTGACAAAAATTCCTCACGCTGCAGGGGTGGTCTTGTAAACATTTTTTTACAAAAAAATGACCTTAATAAAAGTTTTATAGGATGGACTTCTGGTAAACTTTTTCTCATAATTTTCTTTTTGCGTCTAATACTTAATGATTTACAGGGCATTATATGACAAAAAATAATTAAACAATATAATGCTCTGTAAATCATTAAGTATTGGATGCAAAGTTTAGAAGAAAAAGTTTACCAGAAGTTCACCCTCTAAAACTTTCATTAAGGTAATTTTTTTGTAAAAAAATGTTTACAAGACCACTCCTGCAGTAATGCACTGCAACTCGTTATCTATTAGAGATACAAAAAAATATATAAGGAAAAGTTGTTCATACTGTGATTCCCTACAACCAGTGACCTTTCTATAGTCACTGCTACAACTCTTATTAGGGTCATTTTGCTATAAAAAATGTTTAGGAAACCACCTATATTGTTTAGGAAACCACCCTATAGCTCAATTCGTACCAGGAGTTCGAGTGTGATCTTTTGGTTGAACACTCAGGAGGCAGTCCCCAAGCAACCCTGAAAAAATAATCCTGTTTGGATTTTGCAACCAAAAAATATTTAATATACTTCTTTCAAGTAATCAAGCTTTCGTTCAATGTTTTGAACTTCTTAGGGGCTAAAAAATGTGTATTCAACGTAAAAAATGACATTTGTATTTTGCATTTTATAAACCTAGAAATACATCTAAATACATTTAATACATATTTTTAAGCCTTGAAGAAGTTCAAAACATTGAACGAAAGCTGGGTTATTTGAAAGAAGTGTGGGTAGTAAATATTTTTGGCCGTTATTGTCATTTCTGCATTTACTCAACACAGTCGTATTACAAAATGATAAAGAAAGATTTGTTTAGTACCTGTAATTATAAATAAAGGATATTTTAGTGGCATATCAGGTTAAGTGCCTAGAGTAGGAGTTCTGGGTTCGAGTCCGGGCTGGAGTGCATTTTCAATTGATAAGTATCTTTTACCTGGCATGCCACTAAAACATTATTTATTTGTTATTTTTAATTACTAAAAAATCGTTCTTTGTTAATATTCTTGGCTGGACATTGTAGGTTAATTTTCATATTCGATACTTGCATTAAGTCGTTAAATATAGAACTTTGTGGGCCCGGTCCAGCCCGGCCCGGCGCCCCTACCATGATGCGCCCGGTGCGGGAGCACCGGTCGCACCGCCCTAGTTACGGTACTGCAAGTGATACGAAAAAAGAATATAATAAAATGAAAACCCTATTGCAATGGCGATTATACCGCTACAAATAAGAATGACTATGACTACAACTCATTTTAATAATAATTTCAAACGTCATGGAAACACTTTCATTTTGGTATAATCAGCTACTTGCGGCAGCGTCTATGGTGCGTACTCAGGCAAATTTTGTTTCGGTGTTGTGAAAGTGCAGTGAAGGTTTTCCGGATCGTTCAAAAGGGTTCAAACTTTGGTCAGTGAAAATATTCGCGGGTTTTGTACGTTTCGTGAGTTTTACCGTTATCTATGTTGTTCGTGTTCGTGTTATTAGTAGTTATTCACTGTGCAAATGCACTCATTACTGACCTGGACTTATGACCCGGTTGCATTTTTTGCTGCATTGATGCCAACTTAGGATGGCGAAATTATCAATTGACAGTCCCAGTAAGGACTTCTTAAAATACTGTGACTATACCTAGACATATTAGATATATCTAATAATCGTGGAAGAAATTTAAAATCAAGTGGTAACCTTGTCCGACAAAAATTTTCGGGAAATTCCGTTGTCGGACGGACTGAAAATTTTCATATGTCAGAAATAATTGTCCAATAATTGTCCAAGAACACATATGCAAAGTCTCAAAGGTGAGGTAATAAAAATTTTTTTTGAAGGCATGGTCTATAGCGTGTAGGTAGGTACTCCAAAAAGTTACTTAATAAAAAAATTAAATTGTTTCTTTTTTAAAAACAATAGTCGTTTCTGGGATGTGTATTTCTTCTTTATTGATAGAAAATATATTACTTATTTCGATTACGTGATTTGACCTATTCTCCCGAACGAGTAACAACTAATATATAACTCGCTTAGAAGGGCGGGACCAATGACGTCAAAACCTATAGACGTGGTGCCCCATTGTTAAAATGCCCTTTATTTTGACTCCAAGATTAAATATATCCATACTACTCTAAAAACATGCTACAAACAAAGACAGAAAGTCAACCATCAACCAACTATACACCCGGTGATTCCCGGTTATAGTTCCTCCAGAATCATACTTAGATATCGCATGTTTTTTCTTGTTTGGTGGCGCCGGAAGCATCGGAACCTCACGTGAAGACTCGGGTGATGGTCTAACGACGCCAGCCTCTGAGCCCAGAGTCGAAATAAGTTCGCTACGGCTCGACAAAAAGGGGCAATTTCTGACAATCTCGCGACATTTTCGGAATAATTAATGGAGCGCTTAGATTGTGATTAGTTCTGGGCGTCAAGCGTTTATCAAAACAAACCTGTCTATAGGTTCTGACGTCATTGGGCGGGACCGAAGCCAAAATAATTTTACTATATATAGTTCTGAGGTGTCCAGTATCAAATTGGGACACACAGTGTAGTCCTGACTATACTCCCGACAGTGAACGTTACGTAGTATCAAAGATCATGATATTCGAGTATTATGATCTTTGGTAGTATAGAGTTCACTGACTCCCGATCCTACGCGTCAAAATTAACGTGCGTCAAAACGTCAAAGCGCGCGTCAAATAAAATGTCAATCTGTGCGTCAAGCGTGCGTTAAAACCGTGAAAGGTCCGTCAAAAGTTGAGAAAACCGTCGAGGAAAACGTCACGTAAACCTTAAATGACATAAAATTTATATAAGGATTTACCTCGCGTTTTCCTCGACGTTTGACGGACGTTTCACGGTTTAACGCACGCTTTGACGCATGGATTGATGCACAGATTTACATTTTGACGCACGCTTTGACGTTTTGAAGCACGTTTTGACGCGTAGGATCGGGAGTATAATATTCAGGCCTAGTGACTCATGGGGAGGTAAGATCGTGTATGTTCGGGCCTCGTGACTGATGAGGAGATAAGATCGGGTATATTCGTGTATCCTCGGGTGATCTCGGCCTTTTTGGTCGTTTTTTTGCAAGATTCTGTTATATGGGCGATTAACATGGGGTAGCTGGGCACGAACTCTTATATAGCTTATCTACTAGCGCCTATCCCGCATAAACATTTTTAAATAATTATTGTCTCAAAATGTAAGTATAAATTACTTAGATTAAAATTTGTATTGATCAAAAGTTTAAAATTATGCGTGTTGCTCGCTACAAATCGAAAAAAGCCATTTTATGGGTCAAAATGTCGTACATTGGGTATTAAAGAGATTTTAGTATATGAGACGTGTGCCTGGATTTCCACGTGGATCCTCAGACAAACAACCCAAGTAACATTTAGTATGTTTTATAAGAGTTTTATGGCTACTTAGAAAAGCCAAAGAGCTTTAAAAAGGCTCTGATAAATGCAAAATTGAGGCAAAATGGTTTTATGATAAAGTTTTATAGCAGCCCTCAAGAACTATATTCAAGAGCTTTTTTATCTTAAAGTGCTTATGCCCTTATAGATGCTTTATCTTTGCCTGACAATAAGAGCTTTATAAAGCCACTTGATCTTAAGACGGTGTTAAATAATGAAAGACAGTTTTATTATGGCGGAAATAAGCATTATTGCTTTAATGACTGGTTTTATAGCGTCCTTGTAGTCTTCTATAAAACTACATCACGTCAGGCTTTATGCTTGCTTTTAATGAGAAGCGGAAAGCATCATTAAGTCAAATTGGAATATAAACTGTCCCTAATAAAACTATTGTGCTAGCAAGAAGGTAGATTAAAACCTTCTGATCTTGAAATAAATATAAACGACATCTTGACCATAGACACACCACGGATGAGTGTCAGTAGCGTAGCGCATACATGACGCGATCAGCTAGTGCGAGTGCATTTTAGTAATAATTATTATTATGTCCACTTTTTTGGATAACTGGATGCTTAAGTTATTTTATCCAGGCAGGCACACACATACCACTCAGGATCACATGAAAATAATTTGAGGTTATAAATGCGAATGCGGCCACTCAGAACACACGAGTCAAGGGCACTATAAAACTATTTAGCTTTGTGGTGTACTTATACAAAGCCAAAAGGTTCTGAAGATCTAAAATAGGACTAAATACTCTAGAACAAATGAAAGTTGGCCTTTTGAATGACTTATGGAAGGCAATATTAAGAATAATTGGTTTTGAAGCGGATTTAGTTATGCACACATAAGGTAATTTTGTTTTATAACATCATTTATCGCTGCCTAATAGACTTATTGTGAAAGCGGACATATTTGTTGTTTGATTATATGCGTGATGTGTCATATTCCATGTCAACCTTTATGTCACATAACCAAAAATTAATAATTTTTATTTGGGGACGGGGTAGGTATACAAAATGAATATCGCGTTTATCGGTGGAATCATTGAATAAGGAATTCGTACCTTAATCAATGGTGGAATGAAATTAACTAAGTCGCCGTAAATGGGAAAGCGTTGAAAAATTTAAAATAATTTTTTTATTATATATAGATTGTATAAATCTAATGTATTTCTGGGGCGCTTTAATTTACAGTGCGTATTTTGTGCAAATGCATCAGAAAACTTTTCTTCGTTTGCGTATTTGGGTTACGGATCACGCGTATTTCGCGCTTATTAGAACCACAAGTTGGAACGCCATTCCCAATAATACAAGCTTTTAAATATGTAATGCCTGAAGACACGCAGAAATATGCATAGAAGGCAAATAAATTTTCTTTGTGGAAAGCTTAAAGCAAATTACCTAGCTCCCAGGGTTTCTCAAATCCACTATAAAACCAAAAGGAATTACACTGCCAATTCAAGACCATTTAGCCTTACTACTCAGTTTAATGAAGGTTTTATAGCAGCTTTATGAACGGTTTTATAGATACCTTTAAGGCTTGGCACCTAAGGTGGAGATGAGGCAAAAAGGTTTTATGGCAGTTTTATCATTTTACCCTTAGAACCTTCATAAAGTTCTCCACTTTTGATTTAAGGCCGTTTTATCTTTGCCTTCAGAACGTTCTGAAGGCAAAATAGCTTTAAGGGATACCCTTGAAAACTGGTTTTATAGCTACCTTGCAAACCATAATAAAACTTGAAATGTTACTTGGGAAACCATGACCCATGCGCGCTAGCAAAGATCATATAATACAGGGTGATTCAGTTTTAATCTGCAACACTTCAACAGGTGATACAAAACCAAAAAATAACCGCACTTTCTTCTATAAACTATATCATTTTAAGACCTTATAAAAAAGTTACAGGGTGTTAAAGTTGCAAGAAATATGTGGAATTTATTGAATATTTTACAAACTAGTTGAGATATTTAAGTCATATTTGGTACACGTTATAACGGCATGGGTTAGCATAAAACCTGTTAATATCAAACATCTTGAACAACCAGTGGCGTAGATATGGGTAATTAGTATAATTTATTTTAGAAAAAAAAATAGAACCACCTTGTATAGCAATAAAATGTATTCAATTTCTTTTGTAGATTGTAATTTTAAACAAAAATGCCCTCTTGGTAATTTTTCGTATGTGTCATGGTTTCGTGGCAAATTTGATTTTTTGTATTATTTCGGGGTATTTCTGAAAAATTATCTAAAAAATTTGCTCCATAAGTAACACTTAAAGTAGAAATAATGTGTTTGCTACCTGAAATAAAGTAACTTTTTCCAATAAACTCACCTATTTAAGGCTATACTTTTGAAGATACAGGGTCTAAAACATTTAATAAGGAAGATACAATTAATGTTACGCTCTGTATCTTGAAAAGTAAAACCTTGAATGGATAAGTTTATTGGGAAAAGTTACTGTATTTAAAGTAAAAAACACATTTTCCCTACTTTGAGTGTTACTTATGGAGAAAAATTTTAAGTTAATTTTTCAGATGTACTTACACCGAAATAATACGAAAAAATCAAATTTGCTATGAAACCATGACACATATGAAAAAATGCTAAGAGAACGTTTTTGTTTTCAATTAAAACTTACATAAGAAATTGAATACATTTTATTGCTATACAAGGTGGTTCTATTTTTTTTTCTAAAATAAATTATACTAATTACCCATTTCTACGCCACTGGTTGTTCAAGATGTTTGATATTAACAGGTTTTATGCTAACCCATGTCGTTATAACGTGTACCAAATATAACTTAAATATCTCAACTAGTTTGTAAAATATTCAATAAATTCCACATATTTCTTGCAACTTTAACACCTTGTAACTTTTTTATAAGGCCTTAAAATGATATAGTTTATAGAAGAAAGTGCGGTTATTTTTTGGTTTTCTATCACCTGTTGAAGTGTTCCAGATTAAAACTGAATCACCCTGTATAATATTCCATAATAGTCTTTGACCTCGTTTGACCCCATTATAAAAAACGAAACTTTAGGCCATACAATAGAAGAATAGAATATAGAGCCGAGTCAACCAACTGTTTATTTATCTATTTACTGCGGTAGCACGCACAAACGCATTCTCATTTAACGCTCCCATCTTCGGCTAATTAAAAGCACGCCTCCAGGAGGGTTAGAACAAACAAGGGAGACGGTTCCGGCGCGCTTCATTTGCGGGCCGCATCGGCGATGCGCGATGCGCGATGCGGCGGCCAGACGGCGCGCGCCGCACACCATTAGCGGCGGCAATGGGCCGGGAAGGGCTCAGCGCACATCGCAGACTGCGACCGCATGTGCGCGTCTCGTATTCGCGCAAATAAATAAATTAAAAGTAAAAAAATATTTTTAAAAAAAGCTTTTATTTAAATGCGCTAAAAAGAATAAAATAATCTTTTCTTTTAAAACTTTTACTATCAACTTATAACGTCATTCCACAATTTATATGATATAAAAGCTTGTCGCGAGATTTAAGTAGTGGTATTTACTTAGTTTGAAAACTTAAATCTCGCGACAAGCTTTTATATCATATAAATTGTGGAATGACGTTATAAGTTGATAGTAAAAGTTTTAAAAGAAAAGATTATTTTATTCTTTTTAGCGCATTTAAATAAAAGCTTTTTTTAAAAATATTTTTTTACTTTTAATTTATTTTGTAATTTTTAGTTTGGCCAGGTGTCTGAGTCTATTCATCTCAGTTAACGCATCATTGTTGCAAGGTCGTTTGCCGGTTAGTTTAGAACAGTCTAGCTCTTCAATGAGGAGACCTTCTAATGATCTAACCCTACTTAAGGCCACGTATGCTTGACCAGGCGCGAAGAGCTTGGAGCCTAAATATACAACGAGACAGGTTGCAGACCAATGCTGTTGACGCCTATCTCACCAAACTACACAAGTCAAAGTTAACTAGTCCGCCATCTTGGGTGTTCCGCCATGTTGGATTTAGAATGACGTCACACATATAATCATGCATTGTCATCCAAATTAAACGTGTGTACAAAATTTCAGCTCGATCGGTTGAAATTTAACTAGTCCGCCATCTTGAGTGTTCCGCCATGTTGGATTTAGAATGACGTCACACATATAATCATGCATTGTCATCCAAATTAAACTTTGTACAAAATTTCAGCTCGATCGGTTGAAATTTAACTAGTCCGCCATCTTGAGTGTTCCACCATGTTGGATTTAGAATGACGTCACACATATAATCATGCATTGTCATCCAAATTAAACGTGTGTACAAAATTTCAGCTCGATCGGTTGAAATTTAACTAGTCCGCCATCTTGGGTGATCCGCCATGTTGGATTTAGAATGACGTCACACATATAATCATGCATTGTCATCCAAATTAAACGTGTGTACAAAATTTCAGCTCGATCGGTTGAAATTTAACTAGTCCGCCATCTTGAGTGTTCCGCCATGTTGGATTTAGAATGACGTCACACATATAATCATGCATTGTCATCCAAATTAAACGTGTGTACAAAATTTCAGCTCGATCGGTTGAAATTTAACTAGTCCGCCATCTTGGGTGATCCGCCATGTTGGATTTAGAATGACGTCACACATATAATCATGCATTGTCATCCAAATTAAACGTGTGTACAAAATTTCAGCTCGATCGGTTGAAGATATCTGCTTCAAAATTGAGTTGCAAGATTCCACCCGAACAAATTACATACATACATACATACATACATACATTGCAAGTTAAATAAAAGCTTTTAAAAAAGCCGCAGCCGCGCGGGCGGATTGAACATTTTTTTTTATTTTCCTCCGTTTTTATTATTTGTTATCCTAATAAAAAAATGAAAGCGAACGCGAGCATTCGGCTGAATCGCCGAATGTTCGCTTTGATGTGCAACATTGGTGTTCAGGTCGGAGAGCGTGTTTAATAATAAACTGTTATTTCTTCAGGTACCATCGCGGCGTGTTACTTTGCACCAGTTTTTTGAGATTTTGTGTATTTTTTATGAACATAGTAATGAGAAAATTATGAAATAAAAGTATGTGCTATTTTCAAGTTTTTCCTATAGGTTTCTGCATGAAAGTAATGTGCAGCGGCATTGAAAATATTTTTTTAATTTTTTTAAAAAATTGGCAGTCACCCATTAAAAAGGGTTACTTTGCCAACCCCTTTAAAACCATTTGTTTCGCAATGTAGGACACTCTGATGTGTGACTTTGCCCCCTGATAGAATTTTAAAAAGTTTATAAAAAATTTAAAAAATATTTTTTCGGTAAAAAAAAGCCAATTAGATGTAAAAAATAAACTTTATTCTGGCACAACGTTTTTAAATAACAAAATAAACATGTTTTCTCGACTTAAAATATTGTTAATAAAAAACAAATCACAGGATCTCTTTGACAGTCTTGTACTTATAAACTAACAGTGCTTACAGCTTAAAATTAGACAAATTTGTCTTAAAATAGTGATATCCTCGAGGAGATATTCTTGGTTTATCTAGGAAACAGCAAATGTCTCTCTCTTCTTGCTGTGAAATATCCTCTATATCTGGATACACGAAACCTTCTTGTTTTTTTCTTAGGAATCGTATCGTCAATAAGTCATCTTTGATTTCTAAAACTTTCCCAACAAAGTGTCGTAGAGTTTTTTTTGTTGCAAAAGCAACAACTACAAAATCATCGATTTTTGGCTTCCGAATCTGCTCCTCCTCACTGTCGCTTTCCATATCTTCCTCTTGATTTGTATTATCTTCAATATTGGGTGGTACAACTTTTGGCTCTTCATCAGATGACTTATTTTCTTTATCTTCGCTGAGGTCTTCATTACCTACGGACTTTCCTGGAATAATTTTAATCATTTTTTTTTCTCCTTCTGGTGCCCGAGGTAGATGCATTAGACCTGATTTCTTGCAAATATCCCAAAAGAGTCTCACTCACATTTTCGCCAATATTTTCCGTTCTTCGATTTGGAAGTCTTTTTAAAACTTGTTCTCTATCAGTTGGGTATATTCCACAAGCTCTAAAGGCACTTGCTATATTGGTTTTATCTTTAAAACTGAGTTTATCTACCAGGATTTTTAGCAAACTAGGGAGTAGTTAAGTAAAGCGGATCCTGGCTCAAAGATGGCCGCCATATGTGAGCCAGCTTCCGCATAAGGGTTTTGAGCCTGAGCCAGGATCCGCATAGGGTTTTCGGGGATAAAATCTAGCGGTGGGGGGGATTTGTGTGGGGGGATCCCCTCCACTTTTTTTAGTATATATTTCGATGGTTGATTGGTAAAGTAGTACACAGTTCTCACTTTTAACTTAACTAAATAAGATTAAAAGTATGGCATCGTTTGTGACCCATTTAAATAACAGTTTGTTCCTGAAGAAATTCATTAGGGTCCAAGATTTGGAAGTCAACCGAAAGTTTGAGGTACATGCATTTACGAAAATAAACACCAAGTTCGGCGAGAAGATATCCTTGGAATTCGACGATTTCAAAACAATTTTACCGCAAAGGTTCACGGTAGAATTTACAGAAGAACGAATTGAGCAAGTAAACAAGGACATTTTCAACGGGCGAAAGTATTATCTTATTAGTTATGGACCTGTCGGGAAAACAACTAATATTCAATTTTCCGTCCAAGAACCGGAACAGCTATAAAAATACTTTGGAGTCTCACATTCGAAAATTACAGAAACTAAAATATGAAATTGATATATATGAAATTAATAAGAACTTTAAACAATTAAAAATAAAATATATATAGCATAAGAGATGTTTCATTTCTTCTACCCATAGTAAATTAATAAAATAACAAACTACCCAGCAGGTGTACAACAAAGTAATAGTATAAAAAAAGTGCAAAACTGAAACTTGAATTAAAACCAAACACAATTTTTTCTTGCAGCTTGATGTAGCTCCAAACAAAAAATAATAATGCCTAATGATAAAAATTCTAACAAAAATAATAATTTCTGTGCCCTCTAAGGAAGTCCATACATAGTCCCCATGCAAATTCCCCATGTAAAGTCCCCATTTTAAGTCCCACTTAAGCCGCCCACTTTAGACGCCAACTTTCGACGCCAACTTTCGACGCCAACGTCTCAGTTGGATGCAGTACTTTTATAAGGATCTACTAAGTAGGAGGAAGCTTTTCAGTTCCCACCTACAATTCTATAAACAGCCAATCCAGCGCAGATAGTGACTCGAACCATTTTTGGCATAATTCCAGAGAAAGTTAACCCTTTCAGAGTTTTACACCCGACCGTTCAAATTAGTTACACCTTCACCTGGTTTTAGTACCTTGAATCTTTTTGTGCCGAGTCAACAAAAATGCAGACAAGTTTGCCCCCTTTTACTTTTATAGCAGGCTGTTCACATTCTTTAGACTTTCACCTGTTTCTAAATCTTCTTGCGCGACCCTTCCTTCAAGGGATAATCTTACATAACAATGATCCACTTTTAAATGTTTTTTGTCAGACTTTTTTTTTATAGTCCTGTAAATGGCATGTTATAAAAATTTACTGCCTGGTAGTTTTATAGCAGACTGTTCAAATTATTTAGATTTTCACCTGCTTGTAAATCTTCTCGTGCGACCCTACCTGAGATTTTAATAAAAAAAGGCTTTCAATGTTAAAACTTAAATGAGAATATTTTGCTGTTATTGTTATTTTGATAAAAAAAACTGTGTACATTATTAATATTCCACTTAAAATTCCTCGATAAAAATATTGCTTTAAAGTGGGTTAGTAAGGAATAGGTAAACAAAACTAAACAAGAAACCAGTATATAAATAAAACAAACTAAAATTAATTAATGTTTTGTTTTATTAAAATAATTCATATATTTTGTTACAATAAACTTATATACAAATATTAGCACTGTCGTTGTCTGCGTAGACGGTCGAACCAGCCTTCATAATATGCATAATTATAAGTCGTTCGATTTCGTATTATGTCCTCATTATTCGCAAATCGAAAATACCCTGCCACATAGCCAGATTCGTATTCGATTTGACGCTGATGATTAAACCACCCTGCGTAGTACGCCTTATTATATGCAATGATATCAGATTTAGCCATGTAAATGTCATTAGCGTTCGCAAAACACTGACCGTATCTGATCCATCCATCTTGATATCCTGCACCATATTGAACTTTATCCATTTTCACGTCACCCTCCAGAAAACGCCTATTCTTACCAGCCTGATGATCAAACCATCCCGCGTATAAACCTTCATTATAGTGCCTCACATGAGTGTCCCTTAATCGCCTAATTGGATTTGCGTTTTCTTCCGTTTTCCACTGACTATACGAACTCCATCCTGCACTGTATCCATCATCTGTCACTTTTCTTTTATTCTGAGAATACATCTCAACGAGTGTTATAAACTTTTGCCACAATTATCTAGCTGAAGCAATATTTAATTCTTTGTATTGAATTGAATTTAGTGAATTTTGTTAAGGATGTGGCTGCCTTTTATATTTAACGTAAGCATTGCCTATCCCCACTCAACAGCGTTGTCGTCTAATTAGAAAATAGAGCAATTTGAAGTAGAAAATTTTTTGGCAACGCCGAAGGGGTGGAGTTACCCCCACTCCCACCAGAGCAAAGTTAACGCCTAAATTAAAAAGTAGCAACGTTGAGAGCCATCCCCACCAACGCATTCATTTTAAAATCTACAAAAGGGTGTAGAAATTCAGCAAAAGCATCAGTTTTCTAAATTTTGTTGAATTGTGTTCGAGTTTTGTCGTGTGTTATTTTTAAATTTATTACTTTGCTTATAATTATGAGTGTGTTCCAAACTAAGGCGATTGTCCACTACAATGCTGTTGTGAGGGTAAGTCAAAACTTATTTTTTTTATAATTATTAAATACGTTATTTCAATTTGCTTCGAGAAACTATTTTGCTTTTTCGCATCAGAAAATTTTTAGCCAACTTTTTTCTTGTTAGCCGCAAGTTGGAGATTTTCTTATGCGAAAAATATTTTTTTATTTGCGATATACTAACATTCAATAATTATTATAGTCACCATCTGCTTATAATCTCATCGAGACGCTTGCAGCAGAGGGGTCAGTTGAAAATTCATCTGAAGAAAACAATGTTGATCATGTAAGTAGACATGTTTATGAATTCTAACAAATAATAAATGTTTATCTTATACTTATAGTATTCCGAAGTGGACGATGAAAGCATTAGAAGCGCAACATCGTTTGCTGTGTCGCAGATCGAGCGTGAGCTGGCACATGAACAATCGGTATATGTACAGCCTGCACAACCTGCCGAATCGGCACATGTGCAGCCTGCGCAATTGACATATGTACAGCCTGAACAACCCGCACCTGAATATGAGCAACCCGCGCAACCTGCAGGGCATGCGTCGCCTGCTCAGTCTGAGCAAACCCACCGGCAGAACGTCTCCAGTCCTGTGAGGACTGTTGGGAAAAATATGGAGACGTTGAGAGCGGTTTATAACAGGGGGCGCCGCACAAACAGGTTTCCGGATGACAGCTTCGATTTTGAAGATCCAACAGCTGGAGGACGTCACAATTTGGAACTTAATAAAGTGCTGGAAGATAATGTTGTCGTCTTACAGCTTCAAAGTAATAAGCTGGCCAAAAACAAGGCTGGTTTAAAAAATAAAATAGATAGGTTAGATAAATTAAGAAAAATTTTAGTAAATAGGATTAGTATAATAGAAATAGATGAAGCGCGTGTGAATAAAATATTAACTAGTTATAAGTAAGCATAAGTTGAATCATATATATATAATATTACACATAGTTTTAAACCAACGCTTTGTTATTCATTTCTCACCCAATACCATTATAAACACCAAGCAATAAAATTTTATTACGTGCAATACAGAGTCGCTCGGTAGCTAAATACAAAAGTAATATTTTTCTCCTAAGCAGACCATACTTTAGCATAAGCGTACGTGCACACTTCCGGCTGAGGGAGATGTAAGAAAGGTAAAAAATATAGTCAGGGGATTTTACATAGCGATCGTCCTCGCTCGAACTCGCACGGACAAGCGGTAGCAAGCGGATACCTAAAATCCCAGAACATTTGTAGTATCAAACTGTAGTTTTTAAGTAAATATTTTATTAAACGTTTATTTTCTTATATTCGAGAATTTAATTTAAATAATAATAATAAAACAATTATCCAATAATACATTTCATTTACAATAATACCAATGGTCTAGTTTTTGCACCTGTTTTACATATTAAGCATGTATCTTGCCGAAAAGCTATGCTTTAGCATAACCGTACGTGCACACTTCCGGCTGAGCGATGTAAGAAAGGTAAAAAATACAGCCAGGGGATTTTACATAGCGATCATCCTCGCACGGACAAGCAGTAGCATGCGACTACCTAAAATCCCAGAACATTTGTAGGTATCAAACTGTAGTTTTTAATTAAATATTTTATTTCACGTTTATTTTCTTATAGTCAGGAATTTAATTTAAATAATAATAATAAAAACAGAATTATCCAATAATAATACATTTTATTTACAATAATGGTATAATTTTTGCACCTGCTTTACACATCAAGCAGGTGTCTTGCCGAAAAGCTATGTAAAGCTTTTCTTTACAGGCACTACACCGCATGAATCTTTGCAAAGGCATTTCTGTCAAAGAAAAATGTAAAGTTTCATGCCGATGCTTCGCATTGTCGGTGAAACCATTCAGGGAAACCTCTGTAAAATCTACCACATACGCACGGTAACAATTTAGGCACAAACGCGCCCTTTCTGTTACCTTTACATATGCGGCAGATACACAGAGGCCCCCCACTGTCCAGTTATTATAACCCTCGCTCGGGTTAATGGGTACACTTTTCGCCACGACGGAGTCATCGCGGCCAACGTCTACCCCTTCATCTTCGTCACTAGCATCATCGTCGTCAATGTCGTCGATGTCTCTTCTCAATTCTGCAGGCACCGTTTTCTCAATCTCTTCTTTTTCTTCTAACGCAAGTTGGTATAGGGAATTATTTATGGAGGCAGCCATTGTTATTAAATTTAATTTGTTTGGAGAAAAACTGTAACTGATGTCTATTGAGATATCTCCAGAGTTTTTATAGTCTAAAACATCAACCTGTATGAGATGTCTAGGAGGGGATCCTAGTGTTTTATGTCCTATTTAAATATATGCTATAAAAAGTGATACATTTTTTTAAATTTTAATTCATCCATTTCAGAAAACTGTATTTTTTGCTGTTTTTTTATTTTGAAATAAATGGAACAACTAATCTGCATATTTGAGTTATTCCAAATTTCATAAAGATTGCAACTACTGATTTTCTTTTATGAATTGACGTGTAATCAATACAATGAAAATATTAGATTTTTAATACAGGTCGTGCTCTCTATTTCTGTAGGGAAACAACTACAGTCGTGCTTCAAAAGTACTACCAATTGATCGATATTTCGCCGAATACTTTACCCTTGCAACAGGTATGCGCAAGGGGGTTCGAAAGATACCGCTGGGTGGTTCGAAGGCCCCGCCGTCGAGGGCGCGCTATGAGTCTCAGGAACGCGGCGGCTGTCACAAAGAGAGAGATGGGAGATATGGAACTGAAAATTTGGAGCACTCCAAAGGCGAATGATCTAAAGGCAAAGGCAAATGATTCAAAGGCAAAGGCAAATGATCGGAAGGCAAATGATTCGAAGGCAAAGGCAAATGATCCAAAGGCAAAGGCAAATGATCGGAAGGCAAAGGCAAATGATCCGAAGGCAAAGGCAAATGATCGGAAGGCAAAGGCAAATGATCCGAAGGCAAGTGATCCGAAGGCAAATGATCCAAAGGCAAATTAAAAATATAGTATGAATGTATTGTAACAATGTGTTAGTATATAATAAAGATAAAATTAAGTATAATTGTCAGTGTTTTATTCCCCACCTACGTGATGTATATGTGTGATATTTGCGGTACAACATTTTGTAGATCGGATAGTTTTACAAGACACAAGAATATTCACAGAACTATTATTTTTATGTGTGAATTCTGTAGTAAAACGTTTTCGAGAAAAGATAACTTAAAAACTCATAAAAGAATCCACCAACTTCAAAATGACTTAGTTGTTAGCGAGGTCGTTGGATACAACGATTCGAAAGACGCGATGCAAATCCATCAGCAGGGGGTTCGAAAGATACCGCTGGGTGGTTCGAAGGCCCCGCCGTCGAGGGCGCGCTATGAGTCTCAGGAACGCGGCGGCTGTCACAAAGAGAGAGATGGGAGATATGGAACTGAAAATTTGGAGCACTCCAAAGGCAAATGATCTAAAGGCAAAGGCAAATGATTCAACGGCAAAGGCAAATGATTCGAAGGCAAAGGCAAATGATCCAAAGGCAAAGGCAAATGATCGGAAGGCAAAGGCAAATGATCCGAAGGCAAAGGCAAATGATCGGAAGGCAAAGGCAAATGATCCGAAGGCAAGTGATCCGAAGGCAAATGATCCAAAGGCAAATTAAAAATATAGTATGAATGTATTGTAACAATGTGTTAGTATATAATAAAGATAAAATTAAGTATAATTGTCAGTGTTTTATTCCCCACCTACGTGATGTATATGTGTGATATTTGCGGTACAACATTTTGTAGATCGGATAGTTTTACAAGACACAAGAATATTCACAGAACTATTATTTTTATGTGTGAATTCTGTAGTAAAACGTTTTCGAGAAAAGATAACTTAAAAACTCATAAAAGAATCCACCAACTTCAAAACGACTTAGTTGTTAGCGAGGTCGTTGGATACAACGATTCGAAAGACGCGATGCAAATCCATCAGCAGACAGTTTCACTTCCAGTAGAAAACCTAGATATTGTGCAAGAAAGTAGTGCTAAATCTAAACACGGTGTACTGTTTCCAAACTCATTTAGGGCAATTTTTTGTGGACCTAGCGGATGTGGAAAAACCAACGCTTTACTTAGTTTAATATTTAATGAAAACGGACTAAAATTCGAGAATATTTACTTGTACAGTAAGTCACTGTACCAACCCAAGTATCAGTTATTGCAAGACGTGCTTAAACAAGTTAGTGGCGTTGGATATTTTCCCTTTAACTCAAACGATGATGTAATTGGTCCATCAGAGGCTAGAGAAAATTCAAAAAACCCATATTTGTAGAACGTTGTTTTATTAAACCAACCTTCTCCTATACAAATCAGCCAACAGAAACTCTTTGTAAAAACAGAAGAGTTCAAAAATACAAAAGGTTTCTATACTAAATGTAATATTACATAATATTAATATAATGTCTGTTTCATTTAAGTTACTACTTACTACTAGATGATTGACTTTATCTAAGAAATTACAATAGAAATCATAAAAATCAAAGCGGAGCAAAAAGCCAAATCTCAAAGATGCACTTATGCTAACGTTTAACAATTCAAAAATATCTGCCTCGGTAAAATAAACATACACATTATTTTTTCTAAGCGACACGTGCTGATTTCCATCGGCGTCAATCACCGTACTTAGAACCATACGTGAGTCGAATCTGGCAAACATTGGAGCTCCACCATTATGAATAAATTCACATACATGTTCCAATAATTTATTCCATTCAGAGTAGTTCAAGGAAATTACTCTCCGATCATGACAAAGGTATGTGATGATTACTGCTGGCTCAAAATATTTCTTGAGACTCAACCCTGTATGAATGAATAATCCATTAGTTGATTTGATTGGAAAACATGCTGCCAAAAGCAAATAATCTTCTGCAATATCATTTTCACTGCTGCTTACATCGGATTCGTAACCACTGTCAGACATTTTGGCGGTTCGTTCACCGAGAGAACTACACAATGTTTGTTTCGCTTATCCACGAGTCGTGGCTTTTATCTAACCCGAGCCATCGCACAAGAACTTTCCCCCTCCTCCTTTGAAGCACTTTTTCCACCAAATAGATATCAGGATTTGCCACTTTTTGCAATTCTTCATTATAAAAACCACCCTTTATAGCTCTTCCACGTAAATCTTCTAACAAATATGTGGGAGGATTGGTGTGTTGTACTTTGATTATTTTGAACAACTCCGTTGTCCAATTAGGTCGATATCCCTTGTCAAATACATGTCTAGCTTTACTTATTCTCACAATGTCACCCTTCCTAAATTTACGAGTTTTGAAAACTTTTAAGTGACTGTTGTACACATTGGTGACTAAATGTTGCTCGTTGTTTTTGTTAACTTCACCAGGCTTCATTTGTATCGTTCTATGTTTCCTATTATTGTACTCATTTACTACAGTAGGCAAAATATCAATCCACCTATATTTTCCATTTAGACTGAAATACTTGAATAATTTTTCTTTCAAAGTTCGTATTACTCTTTCCACTATAGCTGCCTTTTTGTCGGTAAATGTACTGTAGTGATTAATTTGAAAAGTTTTCATCAATTTCTGGAATTCAGAGTTGTAAAATTCTTTGCCCTGATCGGTTTGTAAATTGTGAGGCTTGCGTCCCCCACTGTTTTTTAAAATATCTTTAAAAGCCTTTGTAACATCTGCTCCAGACTTGGATTGTAGCGGTCTACACCAGACATATTTGGAGAAAGAGTCAATTACAACTAATATGAATTTATTACCTCTATTACAGTAAGCATATTGATCTAACTGAGCAAGATCGGCTTGCCAAAGATCATCTAAGCCTTTGATAATAGTTCGACGTCGAGGATAATTTTTTCGAGCTGGTTTATGGAGTTCCCTAACTAACCGAACTTTTTCATCACTATGACCGAAATTCATTGTTCAACTGCTCAATTCCAACTTAAAATGAAATTACTTTACACCGCTCTTTTGTTTATCCAATTTCAGTTGTTCTTTAATCACATCCTGCTCTTGTGTTATTTTCTCTATGGCAGTTTGCAAAGCAACAGTATTTAATTCTAACAACTCTTTAAAATCCTGTATTTGCTGGGAAACGTTATTTTTAAAGTCGTTTACTGACCGTAATAAAAAGTTATGACGCTCATCTAATATATTTCTAAGCTTTTCGTTATCTTTATTATATTGAAATGAAATAGCTGAAGCATCGCTATTCAATTTTTGGTTTTGGGACAAAGGAGAGTGCACAATGCCGCTAGCCTTTTTGTATTTCGACGAGCGTCCGAACTTGTTAAGAGTCATTTTGTAACTAACTGTATATTGACAGTAATTATACTTCTAGTAAATAACTTTAGCTTCCTTTAATTCATTTAAGATGGCTGCGATTTCGTTGTCGTGAGAAGTGTTTCCGGCATCTTTAGAAGCTACAAGTAACTTCAACCTATCTACTAATTCATTGACATTATCCCAGTATACGTACTCTATGGGTTTTGTGTTATAAGTAAGCTGCATACCTGTACCTTGCGCATCTTGAGTTTTACTTTTTATTAGAGGTCTAATGATATTAAGGTATTTGGTCTTGTGAGAACCCCTCAATTTACCATTCGATGTAAGGTGAACACCAGTTAACATTAAAATTTTCTTGTAATTTAACAAATCCGCCTGACTGTATTCTGGATATTCATAGAAAATGAGTTGGTAAAGTCCGTCGGTGCTCTTGAAAGGAGTGTTATCGATTATTATATCTCCCGTGTCTTTATCAAAATCGATATGTTTATTTCCTAAGGTCCATGTGTAGGTACTGCGATCAAGTTTAGGACCATAAGTATTATCAATATCAGCAGATTTTGAGATGAAATTTTGAATGTATGGTAAGGCCGTTTCAGGATAACCATAATCTGCGTCATCTTCAACATCATCATCGTATTCAGTTACTTGAGATGATTCTAAGACCGTTGTAGGTAATGTATTTTCTCCCGATATTTCAGACGGTAACTTTTTACTTGGCGTACTAGTAAATAATTCTATCTTAGGTTTTATCCGAATTGCAGTTTGTTGCTTTGATCCTACCTTAACTTTCATATTATTTTTTATTTCGCTTAGAGAATCTTTTACGGGCTTGAATATCTTATCTAAAGTCTCATCCATCTCAGATTTACCCGTTTTTAACGCAGCATATTTTCTTCTAATAGATCTAGTTAGCTCTTTAATTTTTTTAGCACGCTGTGCTCTCTGAATTTGTTCTTGTGATGTCAAGGGCATGTTGGCTACTAATAAAGATACCGAGTCACTAGAGTTTTATATAGCTATCAAATCCTTTTCTGTATCGCCCATTATCTAAACTAAAGTCTTTGGCTATCACTAATGTTCCAAAAACACTACCATTCCAACAAAATGAGCAAAGGTTTTTAAACTGCTCGTAGGTGATATCTGGTGACACATGTTCATCATAGACATGCTTCAGATTAACGTCATCCTGTTTGAACAGAATAATCATGTTACAATTGTCTCGTATTAATTGCTTAGGAATTTTAGAATATGTCTGACAAAGATAGACAACATCTATAGATTTATGACGTCCCATTGAATAAAATTCTCTAATTTTATCTTGTTTATCGCAAGCCACGTCATCAAATATGAAAACCGAATTTTCTCTAGCCTCTGATGGACCAATTACATCATCGTTTGAGTTAAAGGGAAAATATCCAACGCCACTAACTTGTTTAAGCACGTCTTGCAATAACTGATACTTGGGTTGGTACAGTGACTTACTGTACAAGTAAATATTCTCGAATTTTAGTCCGTTTTCATTAAATATTAAACTAAGTAAAGCGTTGGTTTTTCCACATCCGCTAGGTCCACAAAAAATTGCCCTAAATGAGTTTGGAAACAGTACACCGTGTTTAGATTTAGCACTACTTTCTTGCACAATATCTAGGTTTTCTACTGGAAGTGAAACTGTCTGCTGATGGATTTGCATCGCGTCTTTCGAATCGTTGTATCCAACGACCTCGCTAACAACTAAGTCGTTTTGAAGTTGGTGGATTCTTTTATGAGTTTTTAAGTTATCTTTTCTCGAAAACGTTTTACTACAGAATTCACACATAAAAATAATAGTTCTGTGAATATTCTTGTGTCTTGTAAAACTATCCGATCTACAAAATGTTGTACCGCAAATATCACACATATACATCACGTAGGTGGGGAATAAAACACTGACAATTATACTTAATTTTATCTTTATTATATACTAACACATTGTTACAATACATTCATACTATATTTTTAATTTGCCTTTGGATCATTTGCCTTCGGATCACTTGCCTTCGGATCATTTGCCTTTGCCTTCCGATCATTTGCCTTTGCCTTCGGATCATTTGCCTTTGCCTTCCGATCATTTGCCTTTGCCTTTGGATCATTTGCCTTTGCCTTCGAATCATTTGCCTTTGCCGTTGAATCATTTGCCTTTGCCTTTAGATCATTTGCCTTTGGAGTGCTCCAAATTTTCAGTTCCATATCTCCCATCTCTCTCTTTGTGACAGCCGCCGCGTTCCTGAGACTCATAGCGCGCCCTCGACGGCGGGGCCTTCGAACCACCCAGCGGTATCTTTCGAACCCCCTGCTGATGGATTTGCATCGCGTCTTTCGAATCGTTGTATCCAACGACCTCGCTAACAACTAAGTCGTTTTGAAGTTGGTGGATTCTTTTATGAGTTTTTAAGTTATCTTTTCTCGAAAACGTTTTACTACAGAATTCACACATAAAAATAATAGTTCTGTGAATATTCTTGTGTCTTGTAAAACTATCCGATCTACAAAATGTTGTACCGCAAATATCACACATATACATCACGTAGGTGGGGAATAAAACACTGACAATTATACTTAATTTTATCTTTATTATATACTAACACATTGTTACAATACATTCATACTATATTTTTAATTTGCCTTTGGATCATTTGCCTTCGGATCACTTGCCTTCGGATCATTTGCCTTTGCCTTCCGATCATTTGCCTTTGCCTTCGGATCATTTGCCTTTGCCTTCCGATCATTTGCCTTTGCCTTTGGATCATTTGCCTTTGCCTTCGAATCATTTGCCTTCCGATCATTTGCCTTTGCCTTTGAATCATTTGCCTTTGCCTTTAGATCATTCGCCTTTGGAGTGCTCCAAATTTTCAGTTCCATATCTCCCATCTCTCTCTTTGTGACAGCCGCCGCGTTCCTGAGACTCATAGCGCGCCCTCGACGGCGGGGCCTTCGAACCACCCAGCGGTATCTTTCGAACCCCCTTGCGCATACCTGTTGCAAGGGTAAAGTATTCGGCGAAATATCGATCAATTGGTAGTACTTTTGAAGCACGACTGTAGTTGTTTCCCTACAGAAATAGAGAGCACGACCTGTATTAAAAATCTAATATTTTCATTGTATTGATTACACGTCAATTCATAAAAGAAAATCAGTAGTTGCAATCTTTATGAAATTTGGAATAACTCAAATATGCAGATTAGTTGTTCCATTTATTTCAAAATAAAAAAACAGCAAAAAATACAGTTTTCTGAAATGGATGAATTAAAATTTAAAAAAATGTATCACTTTTTATAGCATATATTTAAATAGGACATAAAACACTAGGATCCCCTCCTAGACATCTCATACAGGTTGATGTTTTAGACTATAAAAACTCTGGAGATATCTCAATAGACATCAGTTACAGTTTTTCTCCAAACAAATTAAATTTAATAACAATGGCTGCCTCCATAAATAATTCCCTATACCAACTTGCGTTAGAAGAAAAAGAAGAGATTGAGAAAACGGTGCCTGCAGAATTGAGAAGAGACATCGACGACATTGACGACGATGATGCTAGTGACGAAGATGAAGGGGTAGACGTTGGCCGCGATGACTCCGTCGTGGCGAAAAGTGTACCCATTAACCCGAGCGAGGGTTATAATAACTGGACAGTGGGGGGCCTCTGTGTATCTGCCGCATATGTAAAGGTAACAGAAAGGGCGCGTTTGTGCCTAAATTGTTACCGTGCGTATGTGGTAGATTTTACAGAGGTTTCCCTGAATGGTTTCACCGACAATGCGAAGCATCGGCATGAAACTTTACATTTTTCTTTGACAGAAATGCCTTTGCAAAGATTCATGCGGTGTAGTGCCTGTAAAGAAAAGCTTTACATAGCTTTTCGGCAAGACACCTGCTTGATGTGTAAAGCAGGTGCAAAAATTATACCATTATTGTAAATAAAATGTATTATTATTGGATAATTCTGTTTTTATTATTATTATTTAAATTAAATTCCTGACTATAAGAAAATAAACGTGAAATAAAATATTTAATTAAAAACTACAGTTTGATACCTACAAATGTTCTGGGATTTTAGGTAGTCGCATGCTACTGCTTGTCCGTGCGAGGATGATCGCTATGTAAAATCCCCTGGCTGTATTTTTTACCTTTCTTACATCGCTCAGCCGGAAGTGTGCACGTACGGTTATGCTAAAGCATAGCTTTTCGGCAAGATACATGCTTAATATGTAAAACAGGTGCAAAAACTAGACCATTGGTATTATTGTAAATGAAATGTATTATTGGATAATTGTTTTATTATTATTATTTAAATTAAATTCTCGAATATAAGAAAATAAACGTTTAATAAAATATTTACTTAAAAACTACAGTTTGATACTACAAATGTTCTGGGATTTTAGGTATCCGCTTGCTACCGCTTGTCCGTGCGAGTTCGAGCGAGGACGATCGCTATGTAAAATCCCCTGACTATATTTTTTACCTTTCTTACATCTCCCTCAGCCGGAAGTGTGCACGTACGCTTATGCTAAAGTATGGTCTGCTTAGGAGAAAAATATTACTTTTGTATTTAGCTACCGAGCGACTCTGTATTGCACGTAATAAAATTTTATTGCTTGGTGTTTATAATGGTATTGGGTGAGAAATGAATAACAAAGCGTTGGTTTAAAACTATGTGTAATATTATATATATATATGATTCAACTTATGCTTACTTATAACTAGTTAATATTTTATTCACACGCGCTTCATCTATTTCTATTATACTAATCCTATTTACTAAAATTTTTCTTAATTTATCTAACCTATCTATTTTATTTTTTAAACCAGCCTTGTTTTTGGCCAGCTTATTACTTTGAAGCTGTAAGACGACAACATTATCTTCCAGCACTTTATTAAGTTCCAAATTGTGACGTCCTCCAGCTGTTGGATCTTCAAAATCGAAGCTGTCATCCGGAAACCTGTTTGTGCGGCGCCCCCTGTTATAAACCGCTCTCAACGTCTCCATATTTTTCCCAACAGTCCTCACAGGACTGGAGACGTTCTGCCGGTGGGTTTGCTCAGACTGAGCAGGCGACGCATGCCCTGCAGGTTGCGCGGGTTGCTCATATTCAGGTGCGGGTTGTTCAGGCTGTACATATGTCAATTGCGCAGGCTGCACATGTGCCGATTCGGCAGGTTGTGCAGGCTGTACATATACCGATTGTTCATGTGCCAGCTCACGCTCGATCTGCGACACAGCAAACGATGTTGCGCTTCTAATGCTTTCATCGTCCACTTCGGAATACTATAAGTATAAGATAAACATTTATTATTTGTTAGAATTCATAAACATGTCTACTTACATGATCAACATTGTTTTCTTCAGATGAATTTTCAACTGACCCCTCTGCTGCAAGCGTCTCGATGAGATTATAAGCAGATGGTGACTATAATAATTATTGAATGTTAGTATATCGCAAATAAAAAAATATTTTTCGCATAAGAAAATCTCCAACTTGCGGCTAACAAGAAAAAAGTTGGCTAAAAATTTTCTGATGCGAAAAAGCAAAATAGTTTCTCGAAGCAAATTGAAATAACGTATTTAATAATTATAAAAAAAATAAGTTTTGACTTACCCTCACAACAGCATTGTAGTGGACAATCGCCTTAGTTTGGAACACACTCATAATTATAAGCAAAGTAATAAATTTAAAAATAACACACGACAAAACTCGAACACAATTCAACAAAATTTAGAAAACTGATGCTTTTGCTGAATTTCTACACCCTTTTGTAGATTTTAAAATGAATGCGTTGGTGGGGATGGCTCTCAACGTTGCTACTTTTTAATTTAGGCGTTAACTTTGCTCTGGTGGGAGTGGGGGTAACTCCACCCCTTCGGCGTTGCCAAAAAATTTTCTACTTCAAATTGCTCTATTTTCTAATTAGACGACAACGCTGTTGAGTGGGGATAGGCAATGCTTACGTTAAATATAAAAGGCAGCCACATCCTTAACAAAATTCACTAAATTCAATTCAATACAAAGAATTAAATATTGCTTCAGCTAGATAATTGTGGCAAAAGTTTATAACACTCGTTGAGATGTATTCTCAGAATAAAAGAAAAGTGACAGATGATGGATACAGTGCAGGATGGAGTTCGTATAGTCAGTGGAAAACGGAAGAAAACGCAAATCCAATTAGGCGATTAAGGGACACTCATGTGAGGCACTATAATGAAGGTTTATACGCGGGATGGTTTGATCATCAGGCTGGTAAGAATAGGCGTTTTCTGGAGGGTGACGTGAAAATGGATAAAGTTCAATATGGTGCAGGATATCAAGATGGATGGATCAGATACGGTCAGTGTTTTGCGAACGCTAATGACATTTACATGGCTAAATCTGATATCATTGCATATAATAAGGCGTACTACGCAGGGTGGTTTAATCATCAGCGTCAAATCGAATACGAATCTGGCTATGTGGCAGGGTATTTTCGATTTGCGAATAATGAGGACATAATACGAAATCGAACGACTTATAATTATGCATATTATGAAGGCTGGTTCGACCGTCTACGCAGACAACGACAGTGCTAATATTTGTATATAAGTTTATTGTAACAAAATATATGAATTATTTTAATAAAACAAAACATTAATTAATTTTAGTTTGTTTTATTTATATACTGGTTTCTTGTTTAGTTTTGTTTACCTATTCCTTACTAACCCACTTTAAAGCAATATTTTTATCGAGGAATTTTAAGTGGAATATTAATAATGTACACAGTTTTTTTTATCAAAATAACAATAACAGCAAAATATTCTCATTTAAGTTTTAACATTGAAAGCCTTTTTTTATTAAAATCTCAGGTAGGGTCGCACGAGAAGATTTACAAGCAGGTGAAAATCTAAATAATTTGAACAGTCTGCTATAAAACTACCAGGCAGTAAATTTTTATAACATGCCATTTACAGGACTATAAAAAAAAAGTCTGACAAAAAACATTTAAAAGTGGATCATTGTTATGTAAGATTATCCCTTGAAGGAAGGGTCGCGCAAGAAGATTTAGAAACAGGTGAAAGTCTAAAGAATGTGAACAGCCTGCTATAAAAGTAAAAGGGGGCAAACTTGTCTGCATTTTTGTTGACTCGGCACAAAAAGATTCAAGGTACTAAAACCAGGTGAAGGTGTAACTAATTTGAACGGTCGGGTGTAAAACTCTGAAAGGGTTAACTTTCTCTGGAATTATGCCAAAAATGGTTCGAGTCACTATCTGCGCTGGATTGGCTGTTTATAGAATTGTAGGTGGGAACTGAAAAGCTTCCTCCTACTTAGTAGATCCTTATAAAAGTACTGCATCCAACTGAGACGTTGGCGTCGAAAGTTGGCGTCGAAAGTTGGCGTCTAAAGTGGGCGGCTTAAGTGGGACTTAAAATGGGGACTTTACATGGGGAATTTGCATGGGGACTATGTATGGACTTCCTTAGAGGGCACAGAAATTATTATTTTTGTTAGAATTTTTATCATTAGGCATTATTATTTTTTGTTTGGAGCTACATCAAGCTGCAAGAAAAAATTGTGTTTGGTTTTAATTCAAGTTTCAGTTTTGCACTTTTTTTATACTATTACTTTGTTGTACACCTGCTGGGTAGTTTGTTATTTTATTAATTTACTATGGGTAGAAGAAATGAAACATCTCTTATGCTATATATATTTTATTTTTAATTGTTTAAAGTTCTTATTAATTTCATATATATCAATTTCATATTTTAGTTTCTGTAATTTTCGAATGTGAGACTCCAAAGTATTTTTATAGCTGTTCCGGTTCTTGGACGGAAAATTGAATATTAGTTGTTTTCCCGACAGGTCCATAACTAATAAGATAATACTTTCGCCCGTTGAAAATGTCCTTGTTTACTTGCTCAATTCGTTCTTCTGTAAATTCTACCGTGAACCTTTGCGGTAAAATTGTTTTGAAATCGTCGAATTCCAAGGATATCTTCTCGCCGAACTTGGTGTTTATTTTCGTAAATGCATGTACCTCAAACTTTCGGTTGACTTCCAAATCTTGGACCCTAATGAATTTCTTCAGGAACAAACTGTTATTTAAATGGGTCACAAACGATGCCATACTTTTAATCTTATTTAGTTAAGTTAAAAGTGAGAACTGTGTACTACTTTACCAATCAACCATCGAAATATATACTAAAAAAAGTGGAGGGGATCCCCCCCACAAATCCCCCCCACCGCTAGATTTTATCCCCGAAAACCCTATGCGGATCCTGGCTCAGGCTCAAAACCCTTATGCGGAAGCTGGCTCACATATGGCGGCCATCTTTGAGCCAGGATCCGCTTTACTTAACTACTCTAGGGAAAACAATTTTGTTCACGGCTTTTTCTTTTGGATTTTGTATTTTGAATTTTACCAATATTTCTTTCCAGAAACGTTTTAATTGGCCAAAATATCCAACGTCTAGTGGCTGAGTGATATGTGTTGAGTTCGGAGGTAAATATATAAACTTTATGTTTGATTTCTGGCAGCTGACAATAATGTCTACATTTAAATGGGATGATAAATTGTCCCCGATTAATACTTTAACACCCTCATGCTTATGTGCCCATGGAAGTGCAATTGAATTAAACCAGTCTTCAAAAACGCAACCGTCGAACCAGCCCGATTTAGTTCTGTTATATCTTGCATCTGTTGGACCACCGATTCTCCACTGATCATAAAGCCTATCTGCTTTATAAACCACGTATGGTGGAAGTACCTCTCCAGCTGCTGAAATCGCAAACATGATGGATATTGCCGATTTTGATACATTTATGACTCTTTCCGGGTATTTGGTTCCCCGTCGGAAAATACAACGAGTCGCCCCCGGGTCGTCTGTTAGATTCGTCTCATCATAATTCAGAATATTGCTTGGGGGAACTCCTGCAAGACTCCTTTCCAAATTGTCAAAGTAAGCACTTATTTCATCTTCGGACTTTTCTGCCCTTGCGCATTTTATATCTTTGCAGGCCCGAACTGACAGACGACCTTGATGCCTGTCTAAAAAATTTAGACACCAATCTTTCCCAGGTAAATTATCAGGAAATTTTTCGATTCTCCTTCCACCTTTTTCTAGATAACGCTTGACTAACATACGCAGGTCAAATGACGTTAACGGACTACCATATTCCGCAGCGGCTAGAAGAACATCAACAATGTGTCTTTCTTCAAGCTCCGTTAGTGCTGTCACACCTCCAACACTACCCAAATGACGACGATGCAATTTATTCCAAAGGGTCCTCCTTGGAATTTTATATGTTTCAGATGCTTGATATATTGTCATATTTCTCCCTTGGACAGCATTAATAGCAGTGCTTAAAGTTGCCTCAGTATAATTTTTGTAATTGCGCGTGCCTAGTTTTTTTTTATAGTCTCCCCATATTGCAAATTCTAGAACAAAGTTAATTTTGTAAGAGAATGCTTTGGCAAAGTCACACTTAAAAAATGAACTTTTTCTCGAAACCTTGTTTTTTCCCAGAAATTATAAAAATTAAAAATAAATTTTCATTTACATGTACAAAATATTCCTACAGACACTACCCATAGTCAATTTTGTTGATATATTTATCACAGAAGATGTGCCAGCCCTTAATATTTCGTATTTGTAAAAACAACAAAAACTTACCTCTACACTCTGGGGCGGCTAACGGTACACTGGAAATACAGGGCACGTATTTAGACCGTTAAAATGATCGGCAAGGATGCTAGCTTTGCTTTGAGGATAACACCGCCCGCTGTTGCCAATTGGTGGGTAGACAAATTGAATTTACATAAAATGAGGCACCATTTGGCAAAGTCACATTCACTTGGCAAAGTAACACGCCGCGATGGTACCGATAATAAGCAAGGACCTCGATGCTGTTGATCAAAGCGAACATTTGGCAAATGCTTTTGCTCGCGTTCCTTCGCTAAATATGCGTTTGATCGTAAACGCAACTTTACAACGTAAAAGAAAAAAGGAGGGGAGCGTCAAGGATTTTTCAAGACAAAAATCATTTCAGATGGCTTGATTTCGTGATAGCACAGACCTAGCGCCGAATGTCGGGCGAAAATAGGGGGGTAGCCAAAATTTCAAGAAAATCGGGGGTGGGTTGCACCATTGGAAATTATTACCACTTCTTATTTTCATACCGCAGCGCCCAACGCCCAAAAAAAGGGAATATGCTCCTTATTGCTTGAGAAAAATGCACTTCCGACGTATCTAAATCAGTTTACTACGGACGTGTATGGATGTATGTCCACGAACGTATAAATACTAAATAGCCACTATGCCTATATGAATAACGATAAATTCCATATTCCATATCTAATTTTGTCGTTTAAGTTCTCTCTTTGATTTTTGAATAAAGAAAATAACTCACTTGTATCCTCGAATATTTGTTCGTTTTATTTGCAGCTTTAATTTCACTTGCTTTTTACTGCGCAAGCGCATAGAAAATTTTACACAAAGTCATCGGGGAGTCGTTCTACTGCTTATTTGTCTACAATTGCATATTATTGTTCATTTGCGAGAATACTGACATAGGTAACTAAAAAATTGCACATTTGAGATTATTGAGATTATTTCCTTCATACTGCTTACATCCAATAAGGTAGCTCCTTCCATAAAAATCCAACCAATGATATGCCTCTGCTATAGCGATAATTTGCACTAGTGAATATTTTGTACATGCAATTACCGGTAATTGCACTTGTGCAAATTATCACTTCGTTGCTTAGCAACAGCGAATCTGTTGGATACAAACACGTACCTACTTCTTAAAGTTTGTGTGTTTCACACTGTTCTAAATTATGCCGCTTATAAATTATGTTGCGGTATTATTAAGCATTATATCAATGAATTTATATACCTTTTACATTGCTAAATTCTTGTTATTTAGACCTCCGTCCCCGTTTAAAATTATGACACATTCAGAAAATAAACCAACGCCGACAGGGTGTAGGTATGATCGCATTTGCCTTGGATATCCAAGCGTTGTTTGTTTACTCGAACGCTACAGTCGAAGCTGTCAATAAACTCGTTCAAAATGAGTCGTTTTGGAAATGTAAACATAGACAAAATTAATACAGAATTTATTAAATCGTATTCGTGAAATAATCTAGACAAATACCACTCGTGCCGGAAATTTTTCTAAATAATTTTATTCTCAAGCGCTATTTTGCCCATTAGCAAAACCACTCGTACAAATTGGGCTTTTATTTTCAGAGATAAAATAAAAGACCAATTTATACTCCTGATCTTTCTAGACAAAAAAGCGCTTTAGAAAATTATCGATACAATTTCCGGCACTTGTGATATTACATACGATAAATTTCTGGAAAGGTAGGTAGGTACCTACCTAATTTTTACAGAAAGGAACGACATCGGTAATTATGTAATTATAGTAGTTTAAATTAACCAAAGAGTGGCACATCCCAAACTTAAGCCTAATTTATTATTATTTTTTAAGTTTGTTTTTCACGAATAACTCATTTATTGTGCCATTATTATTTAGAAACATATGACTAGAATACAATTTTGTATGGTCATTGAGTAAAGGAATAATTTACTCAATGGTATGGTTTAATTTTTTTTGTCTCAAATAACGACACAACTCAAAGTAAACGATAAAAAAGTCCATACAAAGATTTTTTTTCAAAATAAAGAAAATTAATCTATAAAAACAATAAATTTAATCATATTATTATAATGCACAATAACAAATTTGAAATAATTATATCAATTTAATGTTTTTCGAATTACCTATTATGCTTCTATTTTCGCAAATGAGGTCGTGGGACTTACCCAGTGGCGACTCGTGGGTTAATGCACAGGGGGGGGGGCTACGTTTTGAAAGGAAAGAAGACCGCATTCGAAAAAAAGTGAGTACCGAGGTGGGTGCCTTCCGGCATGGGTTAAAAATAGGAAAAATGACGCTTAGTTGTACATAATTCAATGCAATAAACAAGTAGGCATGGGCGCCCGTAGAAAAAATCTAGGGGGGGCAAAAGTCAAATTCAAACTTTATTATTTTTGTTTATTTCAAACACGTTTTTTTAATTTTCTAAAAATAAAAATGTATCGCTAGAATAACTAATATTAAAATAACATCATTCCTAAACAACTATTTCTCCGTACCTATGATTTTAAATAAATATTGGATATACTCTTTGGCATATTAGAACACAAAACAAACATAAATTATCACCAATGTTACCAAAGTCTATAGGTACATAGACATATTGTGTAAGTATGTACATACAAACCAACACGTGTAGGTATAACAAAAAATATCAAATCCTAAATAAAACATAAAAAAATATTGAATACTCATGTGTTTACCATTCTTCGCACGTGGTTACAAGTGTTATAAAAGTGATTTTTCCAGAGGGAGGGAGCAACTGCCTCCCCTTGCCCCCCCCCCCTGCGGGCGCCCACGCAAGTAGGTACCTACACGTGTACATTATAAGTTGTATTGCACCTCAGAGATCCTTGGTTATTTCTCTGAGTATTGCACCTATTTTAAATAGGACTAATAGGAGTGTTTGTATGTTTGTTTGTATGTTTATATAGGTAGATAGCTCAAGGTTCTTTGTAAATTTGTAGGTAGTAGCATTGAATAAGGAATTCTAGTAGGTATGTAGACGGTGTAGTGTTAAACCCACCCTTCACGTTCAGTTTTTTAACAGTTTTGAACTGTACAGTTGGACTGTTCAGTCCAAAACCCAACGTGAAGGGCGATTCTCGGCCGGGCGCGTCTCGGATTTGGCCTCTCCGGCGCGATCGAAGTTTATTTGACATGCTAAATATTTTTAACTGAACAGTCCACAGGCTTGGCCGGAACTGAATCGTGTAGTGCTGAACTTCGGCCGAGGTCTCATCGAAACAAAGATAGACGTACGCATAAGACAAAGAAGGTTAGTGTCAGATGTAGATCGCGCGGGCAAGAGTCAGTTTTGCTCCAGGTTTTGGGAGATTATCCAGTGCAGTAGGGCGTATTGTTGGCATTTTTTAATAGTTTTATTAAAGGGACTTTCAAGCAAGGTTCCCCGATGTCTGCAGAATTGCTTAAACCATTTGTTAAGACATACAGAAATTTGTAATGTTTATGGAAGCTAAAGTCGAAGGCATATTCGAACAGAAATTTAGCCAAATATCTTAAAGTTGCAGCTAATTTGGCCTCGGGTCAAATGGCTTCTCACATAACCATATTTTGTTTTTGTATCCTCTTATATATTTCTTTCCTTTTTTTGGTCTCCTCTTCTTCTTTCTATAAAAGAATGGCGGCAGCTGCTTTTCGTTTTTCAACATATTCTTTAAAATTGTACCCTCCAGCTCCAGCTATGGATTAAACGTCTTCGATTTTGCCGGTGAACTGACGGAAAATACCAGTTTGTTTGTCTGAACGTGTAGGGTGAAAAGCGGCACAGTTCCCGCCTTGAGGCAAAAACTGTCAGTTGCGGCCTTTGAGGCCAAACCGGAGCGTGAAGGGCCCGCTTAGTGTAGGTAGGTATCTTTAGGTAACTATAAATGATTAATACTCTTTTCTTTTTATTATTAAATTCTACGAAACACACCCATACCTAGTAGCAGTAATTATGAATTGCGACGGATTCTTTTGGCTTTTAAGAATGCGGTTAATTAACGTCGGATCGGGACCCGGGAGTCGGGAAACTCAAAGGCAGAGGGCAGGCGAGAAGAGACAACACGTGGTGGACAGCAGGAAGTGGGCGTGAGTGGGGCGGACCGACCCAGAAGCGCCGAGACACGGCTGGCCTGGGGCCCGGACAACCGTGTAACTGGCGTGAAGATGCTTTCCAAAGATGCATGGCATGACCACAAACTTATATCAGGTTAATTGTTAATTTCTCGTACTTAGGGGAGAGTCGGGTAATATCGGACAGTGGGTAGTATCGGACAACAGCATCTTCTCAATTTCCCTAATAGATGGCGTTCCGAATTTGTTAGAAAATGCTTTATTAGAATTGCCCTAGACACATATGTTCAGTATCAGGCCGAGCTTTGAACGGTACACGTCGTGTGCTTTATTTTTTGCCCAAAACAAATTTCCCGGACATAAAATTTACCAGTCTATATTTTATATAAACGGTATGTTCTTTTAAAATGTTCATATTATATAACATTTGTTGGTTATTTTGGAATATAAAAATGGTTTTATGGAAATTATCGGAGGATCGTAAAAAATAAGTTGGCCACTTTTTTCCAACGGTGGTGTTCGGGTAGTATCGGACACACATATTTCGGGTGATATCGGACACACTGAAATTTTAACTGAACATTCTTATTTTTATATTAACTTTAAAAAATGCCCAAGAACTCAAAAGGAAAAAGAAAAATTGACCAACTAAAGGATTACATTGGAAAAAATAAAAATGTAAAGGACAAAAAATATAGCAAAGATAATGTGCTCTGAACAGCAACAAGAAGCAACGGAATGTATCATCTGTGGTGAAGACTTTGTCGCAAATTGGATACAATGCATCTAGTGCCATGGTTGGACCCATAAAAATGGTTCTGAGGCAGAAAAACATCAGGTTTATTATAAATGCGACATTTGTAAGGAGAATTAATTCATGTCCGATAGGTACTACCCGACGTTTTCAGAAAATTACAAAAAGAGGCCCACTTTTGTTTTTAACGAGTGGAGTTTTTGTATCAGTTTTTTTGTTTAATTTTATTATGTATTCTATTATGCAAAGAGTGTAGTTTATTTTAAGCAAAAATATGTTAATATATAATTCTTTTGATAAAAATTATTTCAATTTTTCGAAATGTGTCCGATATTACCAGACTCTCCCCTACCTATTATTACATAGAATACCAATAACACCCTGTATAGGTATACTTACCGAAGATCCTTCGCCTCAAATTATATGAAATACATACCTACTTTGTTAAAAAATTTGACCTAAACCTACTCTAAGACACATAATTATCAGAACATAGGTACTTAGGTATCAACCGTTTTTGGGGAAAAACATTGTACAGTTGTTGGTGGTTTTATCTCAATTCACATAAAAAATACATTTTAAAGGTTTTGTAACACTAATATAGTATACACAAAAACTGTTTTGAAATGCATCACAAGAATAAAAATCAATGTAAAAAATCATTAACACTATAAAAACAATTTTGTATTAGGTATTCGCGAACACTACTTTTGAACTTTGCATAAATTGTAATGTTCTTTAGGTCAGAGGGCAAAGCGTTATAGAGTTTGACACAATTGTAGTGACGGGATCTCTTGAAAGAAGACAGAGCGAATTTTGGCATTGAGAAAAGTTCAGATCTAGTCGAATAAAAAAGGAATATGGTAGGGTAGCCCGTATTTTAATTTCTTTGTGTGTAGGGAAAACGACGTCTATACGAAGAATTCAAATTTCCTGTTCAACATACGATATCATTCTTCTAAGAATGAAACTGCGCCTTTTTAATTAGCAGAAGACAGAAGGCCATTATTCATTTAGATATATTAGGTATGTAGCTAGAGCTTGGTTCACGCTTTAGAAGAAGCCACCGTCGCCATAATGCCTCGAGCGATTATCTAGGTAATTTTTAAGTTAAATTTGGTGGTTCAAAAACTAAACTTGTGTAGTTTTTCCAAGGAATTGAATGCCGCCGAGAAAAAAACAATTGAACTTCAAACAAAAAAGTTAAGTATGGCAAAATCACCGATTTTTTTGAAAAATGAACTTTGCGATTTTTTGCATTTTTCATTAGACTGGTGACTGGTATAAAGTGGATAAATCTGCATTGCACACTTGAATATTGCTTCCGGTTTAGCCGGAAGTGACGTTTTTTTTGTTCCGGTTAAGATAAATTTATGGTTGAAACACTGAACTTGTGTAGTTTTTTCAAAGCAAGAAAAAAACAGTTGAATTTCAAATAAAAAGGATATATCTAGCCAAATAAAATCTCTTTTTATTTGTGAATGCTTTTCATTTCTCTAAAATCATTTTTGGGCATTTTTTGCTTAGAATTTGTCAAGTTCGCAGTTTTTTGTATAGACCGTCAGATAATGACAGATTTAGGTGCCCCATTTTCGCATACAAGCCTCGAATAGGGTTGAAAACTACATCGATGTCGAGTAGAATGAAGGGAAATTTACGAGTAGCCCCTGGGGATACCATATGGACATTCGATTTTCCTATATATTATATTATACTTGTAATGTACATTTTTATATTTTCGATGGGCTTGTGTAGAAAAATCGGTCAAAATCTCGATTTTTCCTTACAAGATTACGCCCTTATTTCAACCCTTTAGCCACCTGCAAAACTCAAGCCTTTATTTTCCGAAGCCAGGTTCTATTAATTAATCATTTAGTGAACACGCGGCTTGCGTGAAAATATGTGCAACAGACACCTTTTATTTCTGTTAAGGAAAATCGTATTCATAAATTATCCCCAGGGGCCACTCGTAAATTTCCCTTCATTCTACTCAACATCGATGTTCTTTTCAACCCTCGTATGCGAAAATGGAGCACCTAAATCTGTTACTATCTGACGGTTTAGTAGTATACCGCTTTTAAGTTATGACAGATTTCCTGTTGATAAAATATGTTTTCTTGAAATCGACAGTGAAGTGTCTGAAAATCGTCATTAAAAGATTAAAAGCTCAGAAATCGGCACTGAAGTAGCCTATTATTGTACGATTTTTTCAATAAGTAGGCCTTGGCGAGATGTAAACATCAAACTTCAGACGCGGGGCCATCGCCCATCAAAAGTTCAAAAGTGACCAAATATTCAAAACTCGGTCAAGCCCGATTTAACTTTCCGTACATATTGCAAAATTGTTACCTAAAGCAGCGCGATCTTTCAGTATACATATTTTAGTAGGTTTGAATTTGAATATCAACTGCACAACAAGCTTGAACGCCGCGCGCAACCGGTTTATGGACGGGTGATCCCTTATGATTACTTTTTTTGCCTAATAAAACTTTTTTTTTCCGATTTCAAAAAAAATATAATTTGTACCTCGGCACTGAAGTTCTTTTTATGACTCATGTGGTTTATTTGCCTCGACAACTAAATTTCACACGAGTCATAAAAAGTTGAACTTCAGTGCCTTGGTACATAAATAACTATTTTCGATGTAACTCGAAAACGGAAATTAGAAACTAGAAACCAGCCCGTCTACTTCAAAAAGTGCCTTAAGGATGTTTTTACGAAAATACCAACAAAATTCACAAATAAATCACAAAAATATCCTGTATCTCCCAAATTAATCAAGATACCGAGATGCTGTTTGCAGTATTCATGTTTCCTCGAAAATCGAGCTGTATAGATGCCTTTAGCTATTTTTTGTCTATTCTTCGAGAAATATGATAAACCCTCCAAAGTTGTCCAATCCAATAACTTTCCATACTTCCTCAGGAGACACAAAAAAACAACAACGATAATAAATATCAACCTTGTCAATATATTAAATTAAAACTAATCCTACCTTAAAATTACACATGAAACTTGTTGACTTAGATCACTGTTAAAATATACATTTTAATTGCACCACATATTCCGTCATTTCACTCTTTTCGCACAGTCCTCCCCCCACCCCACCGCCGGCCCCGCCCACCGTCCCCCCTCGGCCCCGCCCCCTCACAGATGTGGGCCGGCGACGTGCGGCGGCGCCACGCCCACGTTGCCGGACTGCAGGTACATGTAGTAGTTGTAGTTCTGGTCGGGGGCGGGGCGGGGCGGCGCCGCGACGGGCGAGTGGGGCGGCCCGCCCCCGGCCGCCCTGAACGAGGCGGCCGCCGCCAGGATGTCGCTGACGGAGTGCGAGCTGGGCCAGCAGGGCGGCGGCGGGTGGGCGGTGCCGGGCAGCGACCGGGGGGGCGGCGACTTCTGGGCGGGCGGCGGCGGCGGCGGCGGGTAGGGGGCGTAGCCCGGGTAGAGGTTGTAGAGGGCGGCGGCGTGCGCCGCGTGCGCTGGCGGGGAGTGGACCATCGAGCCTGGAATTTAGGAACACGATGGATATTCGTGCACGCTTTCTGGTTATGACTACACGTTTATCTCGACGCGTTCGATCCGATTGAGAGAGGTTTGCATTCACTGGAGCGGACGCAAATAGACGGCGTAAACCCTACAGATTGAAATTCAATCATATTTAAAATTTCAAGTCAAGCCGCTATTTCCAAACAGAAGTTGACCAGAATGTGCACCAACCTACTGTGGTGATGTAAACGTAGAAATTATAAAAGATTTGAGGATAACTCAATCGGATCCATTTCAATCCGATCGAGTTGTCAAGAGATAAACGTAGTCAATGATTCAATCACTAGGCAGATGATTACAAATGGAAATTTCAAACCGGGTGATGTAAAATTACCGGAAAAATGACAATCGGAAAATTTTCAAGAATTTTACTGGACAGTAGTTTTCGAAATACCTTTCCAATAAATTTGATGTTTGAAGTGTTTAAAATTGCAAGTACTGTTTATTGCATAATATAGAGGTATAGAATAAAATAATTATTTCGGCATTTTTATTAATTAATAATTAAGCAAAGGTCTAATACGGAGAATTTCCGCCTCTACATCAGTATTTTTGAGTAGGTAACTAATGTTGGTAATTTATATTTAATGTTATTACTTATTTAATTAAGGTGGAATTTTCACACATCCTACTACCCAAGCCAAGTGTGTTTTTGGTATATTTGTTTTTAAAATAATGTATTAGGTTTTTCAACAAACCATGGACCCACCGGGGCATGGCTTACAAGTTACACCAACCTTCACCCGCCCGCAGGGGCGGATGGGCACCTAAAATTCTTACCGGGACAGAGGTGGCGGGGCGGCCCTATAGAAATTTTTACCGGCCTTTATTTTTAATTCTTTCTCCCCCTCCGTCGCCCTCTCCCCTCCAAAAAAAAAACACTGAATAAAACAATGACGCCAAATCATGATATTTAATAAATCCTAATAAAAACAAAAAAATAATATTTCTCTACAGGGTGGTCCAAACTTTATCAGCAATACTTAAAAACTGCTAGAACGAGTATCGAAATCCTAGCGTTTTTTTTATACACAGGGCGTTAAAGTTCTTTTTTTTTTCAAGTTTTCTTTTCTTTTTCCTAAAGGAAGACAGTTAAGGCAAACATATTTGGTACAGTTTAGACACTCATTAAATACTATAGGGGAAGTCCGGGCAAGACGAACAGTCCGGGTAAGATGAAATTTGGCGTTAAATTTAAAACCACCAATCAGATGCGAGCGCGTCACTGCTACCGACAACCTTGCGCATGTGCTCACAAAATGCCATCATGGCCGCATCGACGACGTGAAACGTGTGGCGTCAGTGGGCGAATAAAGAAAATCGCAGTGTTTCTTAAAAGTTTTGACCGGTAAGTAGTTTGTGGCACATCATCCGGTATTAACTATCTTCGTAAATCGTTTTTTGTGCAATATTACCTACCCTTTGGCACATTAATCACTGCTTTTGCTGACCTCCAACATGCACCCCAAATTTGTAAACACAGTTTGTTGGTTCTGGGCGCCGCCGGGCAAAACGAACAGGGGCAAAACGAACAGGTGTTCATCTTGCCCGGCCGGCATTTCATTAGCAAAATATATACCTAATTATGAATATAATTTTTGGCAGGAATGCATTATCTACCTATGCAGCCGGCAGTGTCATAAGAAGGGGGTGGATTTGGGGTTTAGCTTCATCCAAAGATCTGTCGAGCGATTTTTTTTTCTAAATAAAATATACAGTTTTGGCGAAAATATTATCCAAGATTGTTTTCCGCATAATTAGCCCACTTCAACTTAACATTCTGGTTACGCCACTATGGCAGCCGATATAATTTTAATCAATTATAGTCCAACACTGTGTTTTTCTCCAATTATAGAAATGGTGTACAAATACAGCAGAACCTCAAATCGAGCTTCTTGGTCGGAAGAAGCAATGAAGCAAGCAATTCTGGAATGCAGGAATGGTTCATCTATTAAAAGTGTGTCTACAAAATATTCGATACCGCGCATTACACTGTATAGACACCTGAAAACTGGATCAGAAACAAAAAAACTAGGAAGATATGAATGTGTTTTTACGAAACAGCAAGAACTTGATTTCGGCAATTACTTAAAAGAAATGGACGGTTTATTCTATGGACTAAGTAGGAAAGAATTCAAATGTTTGGCCTACGAGTATGCTAAGAAAAACAATTTGAATTATCCTTCCTCCTGAGATAAACGCAAATGCAGTGGAGATGAGTGGTTAGGGGCATTTCAAAGTCGTCATCCCGAAATTGTTTTAAGGACCCCTGAGCCCACATCTGTTGGCCGAGCTAAAGGATTTAACAGAACCCAGGTGACAAGGTTTTATAACTTACTGGATGAGCAGATACAAAAATACAATATAGGCCCTGATGCTTTGTATAATATGGACGAGACTGGCATTATGACCACTACGAACAAGCTACCAAAAGTTCTTTCCATAAGTGGTAAAAAACAAGTCGGAATCATATCAAGTGCAGAAAGAGGAAAATTGACGACAATAATATGCTGCTGTAACGCAACTGGTTCTTTCATTCCACCTTTTATGATTTTTGCAAGAAAGAGAATGCAAGAGCGCTTGCTAGATGGAGCTCCGCCCGGCACACAAGCCAGTTGCACCCCTAATGGTTGGACAAATGGAGAGACATTTCTCTTGAGTCTCATAAATATTACTGCTGTATATGGGCCTGTGAAAGGTATTTCGAACAGGAGATCAACACTTTTCAAAAGCAACACCCTGGTCGCATTGTGGGTCAGTACGAAGTAGCAGGATTATTTCGTGAGGCATATTTAAAAGGTGCTAGCCCTCGCAATGGCGTTAGTGGATTTGCATCTTCAGGAACCTGGCCGTTTAACCCAAACATATTTGGTGATGAAGATTTTGCTCCATCTAATGCCACGGATGCTAGGAGATCAGAAAATGCACGATTATCCCCGGAAATGGGTAAGCAAGCAGAACTAGCAACTTCAACTGTTACGCCGCAAGTGGTTGCTGTAGCTGGACCTTCAAATGCTTGTTCCGGTGCCATCGCGGGACCATCAAAACCGACTGCAAGTAAGTTGTTTAGGGTAGCATGATTTTTAAACTTTTATTTAAAAGAAAAATATTGAAATTACAAGACCTGCTTGCTCTTAGGTAAAGGAATGGAAGGTGACGATTCTTCATCCGATGATGAGCCGTTGGTGCGAAAATTTGCAACAGCAAAAGAAAATCTTAGAAGTCCTTCAACCCCGGGTTGCAGCGAACATTCAGGTGCTCGCCATGCTACACCTAGACATCGGTCCCCAAAGGTTCTCCGAGAAAACTCGATCGATAACTTATATTATAGTCCCAGCGATGTCAGGCCACTTCCTCCGCCATGTCCGAAAAAGAGCAACAGGAAGCGCAAACTTGGCAAGGCAGAAATATTAACGAGCACTCCAATTAAGACTGAACAACTGGAAAAACTAAACTCTTCGAAGGCCAAAATAAAAAAGTTACCCAAGGAAATGACGAACAAAGGAAAACAAAAAGAAGCAAGAATAAAGAAGCAGGAGAAGAAGAAATCGAATGACACAGAGGAGGAGCAGACATACTACTGCGGAGTATGCGGCGAATCATACAAGGAAGTAAATGGAAAACCCATCGAAGACTGGATCATGTGCAGTAGATGCCAAAATTGGTCCCATGACGCCTGTACTGCTTACGAAGGCAAAGGAACCTTCACGTGCGAAAGTTGTGAGTAGTGTTCGTTTTGCCCGGCTATACCGGGCAAAATGAAATTTTGCAATGTTTTTCATTTTTTTTTACCACTTTGTTACGTTTAATAAATAGTTGCAGTTTTGTTTTATATCAAGAGTTTACATGTTTATGTTGTATTCGTGATAAAAAAAATATTTTTTTTCCACGGGTTTTTTTTTCGTGCAAAATAGCCGTTAACGTGTTCATCTTGCCCGGACTTCCCTAAATTAAAAATAATTCAGCCCATCTACTTCCACCAGTGCCGGAGAGACGGGGGTCAACCATCATATTTAAAAAAAAAAGGTTCAGCACTGGAAAAGCATTTTTTTCCTTCACTAAGTTTTCCAATTAATTATAAGAAAAAACTATTCTTGACTTTTTTTCGAAAATGTACCGTTTGTGAAAAATTCACTTTTGTGCTTTTAATTATTTTAGCAGAAGACAATCAAAGTAGGTCTAAGCTTTCGAAATTTTGCACACCTACTGAGTTTTTAATTCTGAACAATTTTCCTTAATAACATTTTGCCGTAAGACCTACCTAAAGCCCACTTTACTGGTGCGACAAATTAGATTTATTTAATTTCCCAGGACACATGATTTTTCGAATGAATTTTTCAAAAACGGTACATTTTTTTAATGCATATCGAAAACCGTTAGGATTTCCATACATGTTTATAGGAAAAAAATCTCCTTTTTTGAAATTTTCTAGCAGTGTTTAAAGTATTGCTGATAAAGTTTGGACCACCCTGTATAAATAAAATATAAAAACAGGTTACTTTATAAAAATAAAATTGTCATAAATAAATAAATATTTTTAGCCGGCCGCGGCGGCCGACCGACGACCGGCCCATTGGCCCACCAAGTAGGCGGCCCACCGGGAAATCTCCGCGTAGTCCGCCTGTCCCATCCGCCCCTGCCCGTCCGCGCCAATTAGTATAAACAAGGGTATAATATAATATTTATATATTTTTTATTTGACCGCGACTATATAAATCCTAATAAAATAAATAAATATGAATAATATAAACTAGTAAAATAAACATAAGATAAAAGTTCAAAATAAACAAAAAAACGCTTTTTTTATTGTGAAGATCATTTGGATGTGACAAAAACTACTACCATTTCTTTTTTGCAGTAGGTATACTACTTTAAGCTCCGTTTTCAGTTTTTCTTATGTTTAATAACTTCCAAATTTACATTTACGTTTCTGATTATAATTGTTGGTAAACGCACATAACGTGTCGAATTACACGCCTTTGCGGTTTTAAATGTTTTTTGTTTATAATAATTTCTAATAACACCGACTGGTTCGACATTTTTATGTGAAATGTGATGCGCCGAATGCCGACGGACGGTAAAAAAAGATCGTAAATAGAGGCTTTTATTTAGGTATTTAAGTATACACAGATTATTCTTTCATGTATAATAAAATTATTTAATGTAGCTATTCTCGGAAAGGCCCTCGTATAGACCGGAACATAGTGATGCCACTTTTACGGAAATTTAAATATATATTGTATATTGTCATTGTTGGTATAACTCTCAGAGAAATAACCAAGGATAGAGGGAGTAAGAACAAAAAGTAAACAAAGCCAACATCTTTTTGAGTGATACCACGTACTCCATTGTTTACAGCATTTCATTTCAAAATTAATGGGATTCAATGAAGGCACACCTCCCATAACGCTAAATTAACAAATGTAGTTATTAATTTCTTGTATGTAACAATTTTAAACTAAAACTAAATTCCTCTGTAATTATAGTATCTAATTATCAGTTTAATAAAATCGTCACAGATACCTCAAACATGGCAACGCTGCTGTTGATGCCGCGCCTGCCGCGGGCGCCGCGTCCGTTAACTCAGCGGTACTTGTTTTGTGTATGCCCAGCATGTCAAGTTTTCCGATTGTTTACGTATGCATTTTTCCCGTTTTTAATTGTTTTTCTGTTAATTTATAGGCTATTTATTAGGATTTAGGATATAGTGACTGATTTTGTATACAATGGGACGCAGAGAGTGGGAGGTATGTGGCTAAATTGATATTTCTCAGGATATAACCTATCTCAGGTAAACGTTGTACACACGGGCCTAATGTTTGTTTACTTTGGTAAATTTGCATAAGATGTTGGTTGACTACAAACGTATGTATTTTGAAGCCGTTGCTCCCTCTATCCTTGGTTATTTCTCTGAGGTATAACTACAAGGATCAAAAAATCGAATAACAGCCGTTTAATATACACATATCTAAAGGCTCTACATAAAATCCAAGTGAAAATCAAGATTTTTTTTTAGTGTATTATTAGTCTATTTATCAAAAAGAGTCCTTAATTTAACTATGAAGTATAAAACAGCATGTTAAAAATTAGAGAACATCTACCGGGTGGGCCGAAATATTTTGGACTTTTTTATTTTAATCATAATTTTTTGATTATCAACCGATTTTAAAAAAGATGCATCGTTTCTTGCGGGAAATAATAATACTATTGATAGCAAACTTCACAATGGCCGATTTTTTAAAATCCAACATGGCGGCGATGTTTATTAGCCCTTTGTTTGGGCTCATTCTTTTTGAAGGAAAAATGTCGGCATGATGCAACCAATGCAAAAAGTTAGCAAAGTGATCCTTCTTCTACATTTTGAGACCACTGCGAGGAAAATCGGTTCATCGGGGGCGGAGCTATACGCAATAATAGGAAAAGAGATTTTCCTCAATGATATTCTGCCTCCGTTCTTTTTCCCATATTTTTTTTATGTACTAATCGATTTTAAAAAACGAGGCATCGTTGCTTGCGGAAAAGAATAATCTATTGACAGAAAACTTCACAATGGCCGACTTCTTAAATCCAACATGGATGAGGCGATGTTTAAATTTAGCCCTTTATTTGGGCTAATTCTTTTTTGAAGAAAAGATTGTCGGCATGATGCAGGCAACATCAGAATTGTATAAAATGGGCCTTCCTTTATACATTTTAAGACTACTGTCATCGGTTCATCTTCCTTTTGCTGCAGGACTGGAACTGTCTTTGTTCTTTTGTCCATCGCACCGTCGCTTGCAGATAGGACGGAATATTGACAGAAAACTTCAAAATGGTGATTTTCTAAAATCCAAGATGGCGGCCATAAAAATTTTAATTTTTCAAAATGTAGAGGAGGAACCACTTCACTTACTTTTTGCAATTGCAATGGTTGCATCATGCCGACATATTTTCTTCAAAAAGAATTAGCCCAAACAAAGGGCTAAGTTTAAACATCGTGGATTTCTATGAAATCGGCCATTTTGAAGCTTTCTGTCAATAGCTTATTCTCTTCTGCAAACAACGATGCCTGGTTTTTGAAAATCGGTTGATAAACAAAAAAATTATGATTAAAACAAAAAGTCCAAAATTTTTCGGCCCAAAGGTATAAGTTTGAAAGAACCTTACCTATCTTATTCCTCAATATCCTACTGATAGAGCTCACTGAAGGCACGTTGTATTTATCACATACTCCATCTGAGAGTAATCTGTCTCGAATTTCCCACGCAAATATTCCAGGATCTTTGCTTTTCAGTTCCTTGATGTAAGCCACCACTTTTGGAGTGGTTACTCGTGGTTTGGAACCACCAATGGCACCAGGCAGAATCGAACCAGTCTCATGGTATCTGGAAGCAAAGAAAGCGTTTATTTTAACAGGGATATTTTGTGTCTCAATGTCCCAATTTCGTACCTCGCAAGTATCTTGGACACGCATCCATGAGAAACTCTGAGCTGTCGCGAGATGTCGCACGGCCGAATTCCAACCTGAGACAGTTCTACAATGCGCATGCGCACAGCGTTTGGCAGTGGACGGCCGTTTACGAAGACGCCGCCAAGCTGGTTGACCTCGCCATATTGCTGAACTTGACCTTCTGCAAAAAAGACAAAAAATTACCTATCAGGATAGAGTTGACAAGAGAAGACTTTTTTTATTGATTTTTCGACGAAAAGTCATTCTTTATAATAAAAATCTGCTTGTCTATAATAGGGTTCCTTTAAGGAACCCTAATCTATAAAATGAGATTACCACATAATAATCTTAAACCAGATGTACAGGGTTTTAATAAATTAAGAAAACATGAACATGTTTTAAGAGAGAAGTACCATTATTTATTATTTTAGGCAAAATATTTATAAAACAAGTTGTTTATATATTCCAAAATAAAGCCTTAATACAACATTTGAAAGCTGAGTTTTGAATTTTACGTCTTTATTTTTTAAGTTATTGGCGAGGTTATTGGTTTTATGGTTAAACAAACAATAAGAATGAAATAACAATTGTACGATTGTGAAATCATATTATCATATTATTTTTGTTTCATTGTTTGGTAGAATTCGAAGATTTTGGGATTTTCTTAGCCTCATTTTAAATATTTGTCCTTGAAAGTTCTAAAAAAAATCTACTGCGGCGCATATCTTAGCAAATTTGTAGATTTGGGTAAATGCCAATTTAAAAAGTTCATTATTCACGGTAGGTATCCCAGAAATGAACGCCCCCAACCCATTTAACCACCCTTACTTATATGACTGCATATATTCAAAAATGCTTTTCTTAAAAAAATAACAGTAATAGGTTAGATTTGAATCCCAAAAATCGGTTTTTTGTTTTGGTTGAAAATGAGATTTTTTAGTTCCGTAAAAGAGGCAGATAGAGAGATAGAGCTCGTCGAAGACTTTATTCGTAGGCTCAAATTGAATTTTTCTATTGAAAATTGTAGTTTGAACTGCTTTGAAGCTAAAATCTACTGATTTTCTATCAAAATCTGTAGTATAGATAATCGTATATGATTTACAAAGTTAAGAACGAGGAGTACTTGCAACTATCCTATATCCTAATATCTCACAGAGTTATTATTTGGTCATTTTAAACGTGTACAGGGTGTCCCATTTTGGGAGTTTTTGCGCATTGGCGCAGGACTGAAATTTTCGATTTTTTGGAAACCTCTCTCCTGGCTACAACTTATGTAATATATCGACAACTTTAATCAACTATTTTTATAGATTTTTTGGCGTAGAATCGAATGGAATAATTAGTTTTTTGGTAGCGTTAATAGTTTTTGAGATATGAACTATGGTTTCCATTTAAAAAAATATACAGGGTGTCTACTGAAGGAAGGCCACTTGCAAATATCTCGACAAATATGCATTTTTCGGAGAACTTTATTTGAAAAAAAAAATTACCTTTCTGATGGCCCAACTTTGTGTAAAAACAAATTCGAGATCCATGGCCTACTTTCCAAGAAATTTTTGAAAAACCCGAAAATTGCGAATATTTCTTTGGCATGTAACTTTTTTATTTCAAGAGCTACCGAAAAAGTTTCTGAATAGAATCTGTAGGCAAAATTGATTACTTTAAGCCTGCTTTATCATAATTTGGCAAAATGCCGCGGTTTAGGAAGTGCTCTCTTAGCGCTTAAAAAAAGTTACTCAATTATAGCAGGCCATGGCGTCAAAAAACTACCTATTTTATGCACTTTCGATCGATATATCACAAGCGCTTCATATCTCTTGCGTTAGCCTGATTTACAATTTTTTTAGAAAAAAAAATTAAAATTTATATGTCTTGGAAATATGCTTTCAAAGTTCGGTTAAATAAACTACAGCTATCGATTTCATTAATTTCACAACACATTACATTGCAAATCTTTTGTCGAAATGAAATTTGTTGCGAGAAATCTGCATCTCCCATATTTTTGAAATTTTCTAGTATGCCTTAAAAAACACTAGCAACCAGCTTCTGTCAGTCAATCAATTGGATCTTTCAAACATTATTGTTTGATAGAAGTTGAAAGAATTGATTCAAGAAATAGGTAGGTACATGTTACTTGTATAAAATTAGCATGGCATTTTCAAACGAAGACAAATTCAATTTATTTGTAATGTAGGAAAGCAACTTTAATTCAACGCTAGCGTTAAGACAGTATCAACATAGATATCCAAACGCCCCTAGTCAAAATAGAACCATATTTAAAAAGTTATCAAGTAACTTAAAAAATCATGGCGCGTTTTCACACACATCTCCGATTTGATGATTTTTTAAGTTACTTGATAACTTTTTAAATATGGTTCTATTTGGACTAGGGGCGTTTGGATATCTATGTTGATATTGTGTTAACGCTAGCGTTGAATTAAAGTTGCTTTCCACGTACATTACAAATAAATTGAATGTGACTCCGTTTGAAAATGCCATGCTAATTTTATACAAGTACCTATTTCTTGAATCAATTCTTTCAACTTCTATCAAACAATAATGTTTGAAAGATCCAATTGATTGACTGACAGAAGCTGGTTGCTATTGTTTTTCAAGGAATACTAGAAAATTTCAAAAATGTGGGAGATGCAGATTTCTCGCAACAAATTTCATTTCGACAAAAGATTTGCAATGTAATGTGTTGTGAAATTAATTAAATCGATAGCTGTAGTTTATTTAACCGAACTTTGAAAGCATTTTTCCAAGATATCTAATTTTTTTTTGTTTTTTGACGCCATGGCCTGCTATCATTGAGTAACTTTCTTTAAGCGCTAAGAGAGCACCCCCTAAACCGCGGCATTTTGCCAAATTACGATAAAGCAGGCTTAAAGTAATCAATTTTGCCTACAGATTCTATTCAGAAACTTTTTCGATAACTCTTGAAATAAAAAAGTTACATACCAAAGAAGTTTCGGCTATTTTCGGGGTTTTCAAACATTTCTCGGAAAGTAGGCCATGGATCTCGAATTTGTTTTTACACAAAGTTGGGCCATCAAAAAGGTAATTTTTTTTCAAATAAAGTTCTCCGAAAAATGCATATTTGTCGAGATATTTCCAAGTGGCCCTCCGTCAGTAGACACCCTGTATAACTTTGTTTTTTTTTAAATTTGTCGCTATACAGGGTGAGTCACATCTAAAGGCAGAGCCGAAAACACAAGGTAGAACTCGCTAAAATAAGCACATATGCTTAATAAACATTAGCTCAAAAACGCTTGGTTCTCAATGTACAGCGTGTTGAAATTTGTCCAAAAATAACATATTTTTTTTAATTTCTTTCGAGCCCATTTAGGAATTCCAACCAAATTTGGTACACATTATGCATTGGGGGGTTGCCATTTTGTGCAACAATTTGACCCCGTTCAGATGACCAGCGGCGTAGATGCAAATAGTTACTGTAAATAATTGTAAAAAAATTAGTACGGTTCTGTGAAAAACCAAAATTGTTGCCTTTTTTGGATAGCCCATTCAATTTGGAACAAAAAATGCCTCTCGGTATTTTTTTATATCTGGTACAGTTTCTTCCTAATTTCGGATTTTTTAAACTAGTGCTAAGGCGATTATGCTGGCATTTAAAATAAAATTATTTGTATCTATGCCGCTGGTCATCTGAACGGCCACGGTCGAACTCCCTCCCGAAAGAGGGAAATGTACCTGTGGCCAAAAAGGTGACGGTCGATCTCCCTCCCGGGCCCTAAAAGGGTGATGAACGAGATAATGCCGAAATTGCAGCAAAATCTGAGACTGCGTTGCCACATGTAACACCCAATAATATAGCTTTATTGTAAATACTAGGTACAAGGTGCAAATAATAAGTGTCAAATACTCTATCTATTATAAAATATAAATTTATTTCAAATTTTGTACAACTTAAAATGCTTATAACTATTTTACATACTGTACTTATACTAGTGATAGATTAAGGCACAAATTCGATATGTGCATCTTTATAATTGATAATTACAATAAACTAAAAAATATCTTATTTACATTATGTTTTCCTTTAAATTTATAAGAAATTACTTTCACAAATTCAAATTTATTTATAATACCTCGACGTAAATCTTCAATTTTGTCCTCCAAGAATTTGATTTTTGCAGCGCTTTGCGCGTTACGAATTTTTGGGAGAGAAATAGAATTAATCTTAATATACGTAGAAGACGAGAGGTATATAGTGACCATTATTTAGCCCGTGGATAGTAAATAATTGGCAAAAGAATCGAGGACAATATTCAAAAGTACCGTCAACATACCAATGCGAAATAGATGAAAGAAAATGAAGATTTGAAGAACATGAGAAAATAACAATATGGTTCTCTGGATCATTTTTCAATAAGAAGTTTTCATTTTGATTCGTTACTATACCAGCCGATTCGATAGCGTTATGAAATTCAAAGACGTTTTTGGGTATTTTGATAGACGAAGAGGCCCTAGCATGATATATGTTTCTCGCCTTACCCTATCGACGTCGTTGGTAGTCATTGTGCTGATGGATGATTTTTTGATTTCTCGACAAATCAATTTCGATGGCTTTTCGGTAACGTCTTCAACTGCAGGTCTCTTGACAGAATTGCTGACAGATTTCCGGTTGAATCGCTCTTGAGACATCTTCTCGTGGTTGTGGTCCAAACTTGCTTCAATGATGTTGTCACCTTCTTGTGTCTTCAAAAATGCTTTGCAGGATTTCTTGCTGCAGCACCACCGTTTTATTGCTCCCTTGGCCAACATTTTGTGGAAACAAAATGTATAACCGTTGACAACTAATAACACATTGCCTCTATCACTGGTACACATGGTTGCTTCCATTTTGAATATATCTAACTGTAGTTTCACTGATTTTGATTTTTCGACTAACAAGTGAAAACTAAATATCACTTCGGATTGACCACAAATATATACACGTACCTAGTGATTTAATTTAAATTGGTAGGTAATATAATATTTATATTGCACTGTAATAAACCTAACCATTTTTCACTTTAGGTAATTTTAAAAAGTTCAATAAAACCCTCATTTATTCATAAGTATATACAGGGTGTTCGAAAAATAGACGGAGATATTTTAGAGGGTGATTCCCTGTTAAAAAATATGAAAAAAAGTTTCTATAAACATGGGTCCGGAAATGCAGAGTTTTCAAGTATCAGGATGTTAAATAAAAAAAAATAAAACATGAAATTATTAATGTCTTAAAAATTATTTAGTCGATTCTGTTGAAATTTGGCAATGTTATTTGTTGTATTAAGAGGCTAATTTCGCCCTAACTAGATTAAATTTATTAAGTCCAGTGGCGTCCCGGGGGGCACCTTAGCGAATATTATTATCAAAAAAATGTACGCCACTACCTTTTTTGTAACTTTAATATTTTTTGTTTGATTAAGCATCTAAAAATACAACTTCTTTCCCTCTTGTATTGTTTTCCTACCTCACTTCGTTTTCGAGAAAAAAAAATAAAAACCGTTTTATTGCATGTCACTGGACAAAATTGGTTGTAGTGTACTTTATGTTATGATATTGGAAAAGTTGCAATAACACTCTTTCCTAGAAATGCTTTTGATTATTTGTTTTCCTAGGCACTTGTGATTTTTTTTGCAAAAATTGATAAACCAATTTTGTCCAGTGACATGCAATATATTTAACATCCTGTATCTTGAAAACTCTGCATTTCCGGACCCATGTTTACAGAAACTTTTTTTCATATTTCTTAACAGGGAATCACCCTCTAAAATATCTCCGTCTATTTTTCGAACACCCTGTATTGTATTGCAATATAATTAAACTGTATTTCAGTTGATAATTTTAAAAAGAGATTTTGTCTTATTTATTTATGGCCTAAACTGGCAACAGCGTGTCTATTTTGCCCCAGGTAGACGGGAGGCAGTTCGACTGTACCCGGGACGGAGTTCGACATCAGCGATCTGAACAGGGCCAAATTATTGCAGAAATAGACAATATGTACCAAATTTCGCTGTAATTCCTAAACGGACTCGAAAGAAATTAAAAAATATATATATGTTATTTTTGGAAAAATTTCAACACGCTGTATATGGAGAACCAAGCGCTTTTGAGCTAATGTTTATTTAAGCCTATGTGCTTATTTTAGAGAATTCTACCTTGTTTTTTCGGCTCTGCCTTTAGATGTGACTCACCCTGTATATAAGTTGTAGCCAGGAGAGAGGTTTCCAAAAAATTGAAAATTTTAGTCCTGCGCCAATGCGCGGAAACTATAAAACTTATCTAAAATTTGATTGGTCCACCAAATTCCTCTCAAAAAAGTAGTACAGTGACGTGAAAACCGCAACCCTCTAGCTTTAATAATAACCGAGATTTTTGAGAAAAACACCCAAAATGGGACACCCTGTACAATCGGCAAATATATGGCTAAGGCGAAGAATTTGTTAATAAAAAAACTTTTTTCGCTACGTAAAAACAAAAATAGGTAACTCGACCGTCGAATTTGAGCGTTTTTGTTGAACACCAAGAAATTATGAACTTTTACCGATATCCCGAAAATTGAAGATCCCGCGCAGTTCCTCAAGAGAGCCGAAGATTCTGTGTAATTTTCTGAAATTCTGGAGAACCCGGTTGCATAAAGATTCACAGTGCCGTCAATTTTCAATATACCTACAAGTTTTCTTCAATCTTTTAAAATAAACATGCTACGACTATTAGTACTTAGGTAGTGTTGTCCAATTTGAGGTTTTCTTTTAATATAATTTCTTTATATTATACACTTAGCTGTGCAAAATTATCACGTTTTTATTTCTTGCGTTTTTTTGTGGGAGAAAGTGGTATTCCTGGAAAAAAGCATCCTGTATAATATATAATTCTTCTCGACGTACGTACATCCTACCTATTATTTGTAAGTTTGGATTTTCTAAGAGCAAATTATCATTGCATCAAACATCAAACCGATTGTATTGTACTAATATGTATATGTTACAGTTAAAGTGTTTACTTGGCTAGTTTATAGACTAGCTAGATAGTATACAAACTACCCAAATGTTTGGTCATTTTGATGGAAAATCATCTTTTTACTAAAATAGCTACAAATATTGGTTGCTTTGTATACTATCCAGCTAGTTTACAAACTATACAAGATTTGTCGCCAAAGTACAAACCACAAGAAAATTACACAAATTAACCGTTTTTTGGCTAGTTTACAAACTATCCACAGTACCTACCTAGTTGGATAAAGTCATTGAATAAGTTAATCAATGATAAAGTGTAAACTTAATATTGCTAGTAATAGATAAGCAACTCGTTGCGGTTAGAATGTAAACTAAACAACTCCCTTTGGTTAATTTATTAGAAATAGAAAACCGAGGTTATATATGTTTATGGCAAGTGTGGTTCTTATTGCTTACTGTCGTGTCTTGTGAAATGAATCAACAGCAACAATAATTTGAAAACCTACTTTTGGAAGTTTTAGAGCGAAAGTCGCAAAATTAAAAATTAATGTGTAATCTTACATAAAAGATCTGGAAAGTTAATTTTTTACATGGAGGTCGTCAAGCAACAACAAAGTTATTAACCTCATATTTGTATAAATTGTCGACTATATGTTTACGAATAACCACAGATTTAGAAAGTATGATCATGATTATTCTACTAGAAATAAGGAGAACATATATATTGACAAGTATAATTTGGCTTTATATAAAAAGTCACCGATGTGTGCCGGCGGATATATGTTTAACAAACTTCCTGCTGTTGTAAGGGACTGTACTTCCCTGAATGAATACAAACAAAAATTAAGAAGGTTCTTGATCTCTAATGTATGGTACACTTTGGAAGAATATTTGACAAAGCAGTTTGTTTAATGATTCGTATCGTATTTTAATATGTCGTATTCTGTTTTATAATTTTAAATTTTGGCAATTTCTTTAAATGCCATTTGACCTGTTCTACCTAGTCCATTGCCACTAGCCTAAAGAATTAAAAATAAATTATTATTATTATTAAGTGAGAATGAGAGGTATTACAACTTACACAGGAAATGGTAAAATTATTCATTGAAACTTGCGAAAATTGTCAGCTGGTACGAAAGAATTATTTTACTATCCTAAACGAAATGAACCCAAGGGAATTGATTCGTTTACATACTAACCCCGGGTTGATTATTATGTATTACTAGCAATATAAAGTTCACACTTTATCCAAATACTATGGATTGTTTTTAAACTAGCCAAAAAACTCTGTTAATTTGTGTAATTTTCTTGTGGTTTGTGATTTGTATTAATCAATGGTTTGTATTTTGGCGACAAATCCTGAATAGTTTGTAAACTAGCTGGATAGTATAACAAACCAACCAATATTCGTAGCTATTTTAGTAAAAAGATGATTTTCCATAAAAATAACCAGACACTTTGATAGTTTGTATACTATATAGCTGTTTGTATACTATCTAGCTAGTCTATAAACTAGCTAAGTAAACAAGTAAACCCTTTAACCGTAACATATACATTGTACACTTATAAGAAGCGTGATAAGTAAGTGTACGTAAAACAGTTTTCGAGATTAATATCTTGTGTAATTTAGAATTCACTGCGCGTAGACGCCATACCCAGCTCATCTCATTACCAAGTAGTCGGCACGGCGCATCTGCGGCATCATATCAAAACGACGTAGAGGCGATTCGGGACGGGACCGACCGAACAAATTACGCGATTACGAGAACAGACAGGCTTCCTACAAACAACGTATTACTCAAACGCGAAAAAGAGCCCGCAACAACGTTATTTGCGGAGCAGATGAAGCCAGCAAATAAACTATTTAATACGCAGTCGTAAATATCTGGAGTACCGGAATAAACTGCCCGGTCGCGCACGACCGGCTTGGGAGTTAAAATGTTGGCGCGTGAAGCTGTTGAAATTTTATAAATACTAGAAAATTAATAAAAAAAGATAAGTTATTGCTTCATGAGATTAATTATTTCGGCATCATATCAGCATCCGAGATAAGAGTTCCGAGCAAGATCCTTGCTGATTTACACAAATTTGGAAGATACTGGTACTTTGTGGTGATAAATGGCCCCAATCAGCCGTAGTGACTTCTTCGCGGTTTTTTTATACAACAGCAACTTACCTGCTTGGCGTTCACTAAGTTCTGTATATTTTATAGACTCTGGCTCGATGCTAGACTCTGGTGGGCTCTCTATTTTAGAGGTCGGATGCTAGGTATATAGTATGATATTATTTATATCAGTCGAATAGTCGAATAAGTAAATTATTCCACGAAATTGTTCGAATTATTATATAAATGCGACATTGCTACTACTTGAGAGCAATAAAACATTATCTACAACCAGGGTAGAGAGAGGCACGAGCGATGAATAGAAAATGGGATTTGATTATAATAAAATATTATAATGAGGGAATGAAGTAGTGGGAGGTGGTGGGGTGAAGCACGGGCAAATTGGATAGTGGAGGCGGCGCCACGCCTCCCATGAGGGATTCTCCATCTAATCGATTAGTAAGTAGGGTTGACAAAATTTAAAAATATGTCGATATATTGTTTCATATGATATATTGAATCGATTTAATGATATATGTACTCGATTTATTGAAAAAAAAATTAAATCGTTATATTGAATATTTCGATATATCGAATGTTATTGATTTTTTTATTTTGTAATTCATAATATTTATGTTCGAGGTTTATAAATTTTCGAAAAATAGATATAAAATATGTGTTATTATTGCTTACAAACACGAGATGAGAGCTCACAGATAACGATAATACTCAATCTCAGTTTTCCAAAACCCCTCACTATCCTCCAGTTTAACTTAACTGGAGAAATTATAATAGTTTTCGCTCAGATATATCGCATCAAAATATCGATAAATTTACCGACATATCACAAGAAAATATCGATATAGGTATATCGATATATTTTATATTTCAAGGAATATATCGAACTTGCGATTAGTGCTCGTCGACCGAAATGGTATAAACCGTTTCGACTGCGTTAGGAAGTAGTGGCAACGTACAGCGCCGGTTTTAGCTTGACTACCGCTGGGTGCTAAGTTTAAAAAACGCCTTCTCTAAATTTTTTACTTTTGTCCAAAAAGCTAAACTTTTTAGTTGGGAGGTAGTCAGAAATTAAAAAAAAATAAACTGAATGTTTGTGGTAAAAAATTGCGCCGCAGGCGAAATTTTTCAAATATTCAAGGTCAAACAGTTTAAATTAACGAAAAGAAATTCCAAGAAAAACATAAGTATTCTTGTTAACTGGTATTTTTTTGTTCACTATGACTCATAACATTTGTAGTCAAGAAGTCTTACTCACTCTTCTTTTATAGAACAACTGTTACCAATAGAAATTTCGAAATTTGTTTTAGTGTGAGCCCACAAAATCATTGCTTTTTAAACCAGCTTTACAAAAGAAAGCAGAAAATTTTTAGAAATATAAAGCACAAATAGTTTAAAAGAGGTATAGAAAATTGCAAAATCATAACAGTATAATGTATTTTTCATCTTTTTTCAATGTAGGGGGCTTGAACCCCCAAACCATATATTATGCATGGGAAAAGCCAAGTCTCGTGGAATCGGTAGTTATAGCTACAATAATATTCAATAAATGTATCATGTTACACATTATTATATGTCAATTTTCCAATTTATATTAAATAGGAGAACGTTTCAGATGTTATGTTTGCAGACGACGATCAAAATGAAGGTGTCGCGTCGTGAGAGACATAGTAACAAAATGTAATTTATTTTTAGTTATTAGACCAGCTTATACCGCCTCCTATAATTTACCGCCGGGTGCTATTAACGCCCTACCACCCCCCCCCTAAAACCGGCGCTGGCAACGTAACCTTCATAAACATCTCACATCTCCTTTATGCTTATTCGATTTCTTATTATGGATATGTTCCTACACACTGTTCGTTAGCACTGCCAGATCAGTAGGTATATATATGTAGGAGGTCACTTTTTTTGTACATAAAACGCTGTATATATAGGATACAGGGTGTAACTAAACTGATGGTCAAAAGTGAAACCACGTATTCTTGGAGTCAAAATAAGGGCACTTCTTCATATATATTTTTTTTTCTTACGGGCCATAGTTTTTTTTATACAGAGCGTAGAAATTTAGAGAAAAATACACATATTTCTTAGTATCTCTAGAAATATACGAGATATTTTCTTCAAACTTGGCGTGTCACATGAGCGGATGAGTTGCCAAATTTAAGGTTAATATGAAGCTTGTGAGGCCCCCAGTTGCGGAGATACAGGGTGGTATTAAAATTAATTAGTTCAGAAAAATATTAATACCCTGTATAATCGCATTTTTTAAATTTGTTTTGAATAGTAAATTCAATGGTTAACAAAAAGTATCTCTTAGTATTTTTTCATATTCTCAGCCGTTTTTTAATTATTTTCAAAGAACGGCAATGCTGCAATAAAAAAAGTCATTTTAAGAATAAATCTAACAATCTGTGGATGTCAATTAAACTTGGCATTATTTGAATCATTTGGCTGCCAACTTTGCACCTTAGTATCAATATTTTGAAAAATTATATTTTCATTTGAAGAATTGACTGATATGCACTTTTGCTATGAACTTGCGAATGGCAATAATAAACGTGCCGAAAAGCATAGTTGCGTGTATTGAAAGAGACGGTGGTCATTTCGAACATTTAATAATTTAATTTTCTAATAGCAATACGTTTCTTTTATTATTGTTTTTGCGTTTGTATTTTGTTAAATAAAGTTTAATTGACATCCACAGATTGCTAGATTTATTCTTAAAGTGACTATTGTTCATTGCAGTGTTGCCGTTCTTTAAAAATAATTAAGAAACGGCTGCGAATATGAAAAAATACTAAGAGATACTTTTTGTTAACCATTCTATTCACCACTCAAAAAAAATGCGATTATACAGGGTATTGATATTTTTCTGAACTAATTAATTTTACTAACACCCTGTATCTCCGCAACTAGGAGCCTCAGAAGCTTCATGTCAACCTTAAGTTTGACGGCTCATCTGCTCATGTGACACGCCAAGTTTGAAGAAAATATCTCGTCTACTTCTAGAAATACTAAGAAATATGTGTATTTTTCTTCAAACTTCTACGCTCTGTATAAAAAAAACTATGGCCCGTAGGAGAAAAAAATATATGAAGAAGTGCCCTTATTTTGACTCCAAGAATACGTGGTTTCATTTTTGACCATCAGTTTAGTTACACCCTGTATAGGCGGCCATAATTCTGTTCCTGCTCTGCCTATCCAGCGATTATTGTAATTTTGGTCCAAATAGGCACGTGCCAAAACACTAAAATGCGCAGGGGCACCATCGTGCATAAACCACATTCGATTTCGGATTAAAACGGGGACATCTTCCAACAGCACTGGTAAATCATTTTCAAGAAAGTGACGATAATTTTCTCCATTTAATCTTCCTGGCAGAAAAAAGGGTCCAATTAAATAGTCGTCAACAATTCCTGCCCACACATTTACCGAGAATTGTTCTTGGTGATTGACTTCGACGATTGCATGCGGGTTCTCTTCAGCCCAAAAGTGATTGTTGTGGAAGTTTCTAATTGCATTTCGGGAAAAACTGGCTTCATCAGTAAATAATACTTCTCTGTCAAATAGTGGATTTTCAACAATTTTTTGAATAAACCGTTGGCAGAAATTTATACGAAACGGAAAATCCCGAGGCAGTAAGGCCTGAACCCGTTGAATATGGTAAGGGTATAACAAAAAATCGTGAAGTATCCTCCAGACTAAAATATGGGAGATATTCAAATTACTAGCAATTTTCCTTGTGCTTATTTCGGGATTTTGCTCAACTGAATTAAGAACAGCTATTTCAGTTTCTTCTCTTCTTGCGATTCGTTGTGCCCCTTTTAAGTGGTGATCGGGTTTAAAACATCCCTTCTCGCGTAGTCTCCTATGAACGCTTGAAAAAGTTCTTGCATCTGGCACAATTCTTTGCGGAAAACGCTCTGCATACAGTCGCCTGGCTTCAAATGCATTTCCATCCGCAAGACCGTACATGTAATGAATATCGGCAAACTCGGCATTCTCAAACATATTTTCTTATACTTATATCAATCACTCACATTCAGATAAAGTATTGAAGTGAAAAATTTGACACTTGGTTGTAAACACAAAACTAAATCTCAGTGGCCTACTAGATTTTAAATAATAAATTAATCTGCCATAGCGGCATAGCAAGTAAATGCTTTTTATTTTTTAATTCGGAAACCGTCCGTCGTAGGCCAAAAAGTCAAGAGCTCATTTTTGATAGACACACAACAAAGACTAGGAAAATAATTCTTATTTTGAAAAATAGCATTGGCGTCACATTTTTTTTCTCAAAAATGTGTATCGATCTGTTTGTGGGGACGCCACTGGTGGAATCAGAACAAATGTTTTTTTGTCAAAATACTTGCTTTTATACACAGATATCGTGTACTGAATATCAAAAAAATATCTAAACCAGTCTCCGAAATATTGAAGAAAAACCGATTTTTTCTTCAATTTTTACCGCCCTGTATATCGAAAATGAAGCGTTTCCGGACCTATGTTAATATGAAAATTGTGTCTTAAAATCGCCCAAGGAATATCCTCCTGCCGGATCAGCATGCAATTATGAAACACCCGGTATAGTCTCCATCGTTATTGCTCTGAAAAAAAAAATGCTATTTCCTCCTGAAGCTATTGCAAGTTTTTCTTTTATTGCGATGACAATTATAAAGAGAAAAAATAAAGAACGCCGAAAGCACCGTTGGCGGGTAAAACAAATGTTCCGTAAACGGCTTCAATATGGTAATAGACAATATGGCTTATGAATCTGTTGAAGAGACTAAAAATTTTTACTAGGATGACAACAACGGAATTTGAATATTTGGCCAACGTGATTAGTTCGATGAACTCAAGGCACTTGTCCTGATCCATGCGAGGCAGGGTAAAATAAAAAATTAAAAGTAAAAAAATATTTAAAAAAAAAGCTTTTATTTAAATGCGCTAAAAAGAATAAAATAATCTTTTCTTTTAAAACTTTTACTATCAACTTATAACGTCATTCCACAATTTATATGATATAAAAGCTTGTCGCGAGATTTAAGTAGTGGTATTTACTTAGTTTGAAAACTTAAATCTCGCGACAAGCTTTTATATCATATAAATTGTGGAATGACGTTATAAGTTGATAGTAAAAGTTTTAAAAGAAAAGATTATTTTATTCTTTTTAGCGCATTTAAATAAAAGCTTTTTTTAAAAATATTTTTTTACTTTTAATTTATTTTGTAATTTTTAGTTTGGCCAGGTGTCTGAGTCTATTCATCTCAGTTAACGCATCATTGTTGCAAGGTCGTTTGCCGGTTAGTTTAGAACAGTCTAGCTCTTCAATGAGGAGACCTTCTAATGACCATCTTGGGTGTTCCGCCATGTTGGATTTAGAATGACGTCACACATATAATCATGCATTGTCATCCAAATTAAACGTGTGTACAAAATTTCAGCTCGATCGGTTGAAATTTAACTAGTCCGCCATCTTGAGTGTTCCGCCATGTTGGATTTAGAATGACGTCACACATATAATCATGCATTGTCATCCAAATTAAACGTGTGTACAAAATTTCAGCTCGATCGGTTGAAATTTAACTAGTCCGCCATCTTGAGTGTTCCGCCATGTTGGATTTAGAATGACGTCACACATATAATCATGCATTGTCATCCAAATTAAACGTGTGTACAAAATTTCAGCTCGATCGGTTGAAATTTAACTAGTCCGCCATCTTGGGTGATCCGCCATGTTGGATTTAGAATGACGTCACACATATAATCATGCATTGTCATCCAAATTAAACGTGTGTACAAAATTTCAGCTCGATCGGTTGAAGATATCTGCTTCAAAATTGAGTTGCAAGATTCCACCCGAACAAATTACATACATACATACATACATTGCAAGTTAAATAAAAGCTTTTAAAAACACGTACACACTGCGCGTCCGACTAGCTTTGATCGTGACCAAAAACCGACTGAAATCGGCTCGAGGCGAGGCAGCCGCGCATGCTCGCGAGTAATAAAAATTATCAACACATATTAGCCGTTATTGACGACTTCTCGAAATTTACTTGGCTGTATCCTACGAAGACGACTACTGCACGTGAAACTGTGAACTGCCTCAAGAAGCAACAACAAAATTTCGGAAATCCTGCCAGAATTATAACAGACAGAGGTACGGCCTTGACGGCGAACGAATTTAAGGAGTTTTGTGCAGAAGAAAACATAGAGCATGTTGTTATCACTACAGGTGTTCCCAGGAGCAATGGCCAGATTGAAAGGATTCATCGAATAATAATCCCTGTACTGACGAAACTTAGCATAGAAGATCCATCCAAATGGTATAAGTACGTCGAAAAGGTTCAGAGAGTATTAAACTCAACTTACCAGCGAAGCACTGGATTTACTCCATTTGAAGTTTTAATAGGAGTTAAAATGAAAAATAGTGACGACACACAAATAAAAGAAATGTTAGAAAGATAAATGATGGAAGACTTTAATTCGACTAGAGAAGAACTACGAACGGAGGTAGGTACAAGAGGAAAATAAAAGAAATTACAACCTGCGAAGGAAGAAACCCAAAAATTATAGTTTAGTGGATCTTGTTGCTATCAAGAGGACCCAATTTGGACCCGGATTGAAACTAAGAAAAAAATACTTAGGACCATATGAAGTGACGAAGGTTAAGCCTAATGAAAGATACAACGTAGTGAGAGTTGGTGTCCATGAAGGACCATTAGAGACGTCTACGTGCGCAGAGTATATGGAGGCGTGGGTTGACAATCAAAGTGATTCCGAGGCGGAATCAGTCGGATGCGTTCCTTCTTAGAATGTTTCAGGAGCGAGGCGGAGGCTTCGATCGATCGTTCGGTCGGGACGGCTGGGTCGCGAATGCCAGTCGGTGTCAGTACTATGTCAGTAAAAAGTCAAGGGCCGAACTTTAGTGCAAGAGATTAGACTTTGACCGTGACCGAGAACGAGAACACGCTATCGGGCTGTATACATAGACGCTATAGTTGTAATTAGATTGTGAACAAGTGAGACGCTATGAAGAACGCTGTATTTTTGTAATTACTGTCTAAAATAGACCTGTACATAGAAGGAAGCATTTCATTACCGCAAGAATGTACCGCATCTTTCCCTAACCTCAATTAAATCCCACATATATGTGTTTCAAAAAACGTCATAGTCATTTGTATTTCCTGAAATTCAGTTTACACCTTTATATCCTGTGAAAGACAAACAATGCATTCTGAAATTAAATTGACCATAATAGGATTATCACTTTTTCTTGAATGTAGATATTGAAACATATATTATTATGTACCTATACCAATTATAAATCAGCATTAAATAAAATTCTTACTGATATAAATACAAAATAGAATGCAGTTAGGTATAGTAGTTCTAAAGTCACTTGAAACAGCACAAAAACTCTAATTATTAACGTCACAAAAAGAATATAGGACATAAGCGTCCCGCAGTTTTCAAAAATATACATACCTATTCTATAAGCTACGTATATTTCACTTTTAAGGTTTTTTTAAGGTTGTCGTCAAACACAACGTAAAGGTTAATGCACCATATAATATTGTCAAAAGGTCTTTAAAAAGCTATATCGAATACAACTATTTACGCAAGATCTGCTAAATTCGTAGCGTATATTTTCTGTGGACACGCCTATCCACCGCATTTCGCTGCACAAGGGGCTAGCCGTCGAACAGTGCAACCCATGCAAGTATTGATGATACTATATTAGTCGAGCATGCAGTCATTTGTTTTTACTACAATATCTCTCGTCTCTGTCTCCTTCATCTCTTTTTACTGCTAATTCCAAGTGCGGTTTAATATGGGTAAACAAGTGCTCTGTCTCATACTTTATTGCCGAGGCGCCTGTTCTCGAGCTACCCTGGTAAAATATAAACGTTATAGAACAGTGATATACGATCTATTTCATAGTATATTTACCACGCTCTGCTACTGGTAAAAATACCAGACTTCTCTGCAGAAATCACCCGTATAAAATTCAAAGGTTTTTATGCGGTCGACGTCGACCTACTCAAGGAGGCAGCCAATAAGAAAGCGAGCGTAGCGATTTGATTGGTCGGCTTTTCAGAAATCCACGGAGCAGGTGTCGACGTAGACAAGTTAGGCCAGTATAACCAGTGCCGTGTATGGAAATAAGGATATTGCGCTTTATTTTACGGATTTTGGTTTTGTGTATAGATTTGTGTGTGTGGTGTTGTTTTGTGTGAAACAAAATTATTGGTTTGCTTTGGTTTGAATTATTACAAAGTTTAATATATTCTTTTTCAGAGCATTTAAAGAATTTTTTTATAATTATTAAGGGCCGCGCTCCGCCTAAAAGGCTCCGACTTGTTTTACAAAGCAAACGCCGCCCCAGCGTTTTTGTGCTGTTCCAAGTATTTTACAAGTATTTTACAGACTTAATTTGGAGGCTATAGTTACGGCATTTTTACAGCGTTTAAACAGAAATTTATTGTTGTCATCCCTATTGTGAAAAGATGTATCTAGTGCTAATTGCATCGAAAATAGATAACAATCAGAGTGAATTAGCGACGGCACTTTGATCTTGGCGACTCGAAGGCTTGCCGCCCAGAAAGCGCTCTGTTCCCGTCGCCTTCACCATTATCTTCCGTCGACTTGAGTGTATACATGAACTGCGTCTTGCATGTATTTCCACAGGGACGAAAGGCAAGGGGTAACGGCGCGGCGGTCGGACAACCAGGGCCGTATTCCGCAAGTGAAACTTCTATGGTTATATGTATTCGCTGCTAATAGTTTGATCCTCAGAGATATAACCAAGGATAGAGGGAGTAAGGACAAAAACTAAACAAAGCCAACATCTTTTTGAGTGATGCCACGTACTCCATTGTTTACAGCATTTCATTTCAAAATAGAAGGGTTTAATAATGGGATTCAATGAAGGCGCACCTCCCATAACGCTAAATTAACAAATGTAGTTATTAATTTCTTGTATGTAACAGTTTTAAACTAAAACTAAATTGCGCTGTAATTATAGTATCTAATTACCACTTTAATAAAATCGTCACAGATACCTCAAACCGCCCGACATGGCAACGCTGCTGTTGATGCCCCGCCTCCCGCTGGCGCCGCGTCCGTTAACTCAGCGGTATTTGTTTTGTGTATGCCCAGCATGTCAAGTTTTCCGATTGTTTACGTATTCATTTTTCCCGTTTTTAATTGTTTTTCTGTTAATTTATAGGCTATTTATTAGTATTTAGGATAAGGTGACTGATTTTGTATACAATGGGACGCAGAAAGTGTGTGGTATGTGGCTAAATTGATATTTCTCAGGATATAACCTACCTCAGGTAAACGTTGTACACACGGGCCTAATGTTTGTTTACTTCGGTAAATTTGCATAAGATGTTGGTTGACTAGAAACGTATGTATTTTGAAGCTGTTGCTCCCTCTATCCTTGGTTATTTCTCTGAGGTTTGATCTGTGAGACATGCAGGCTGCAGCTATTCTTTGTAGCCGCGGTGCTTTTAAATGAAGCGATCCACACGCGCAGTAATCACTTTTCTCGTTTAGTTTAGCGTGTCGCGGGGGGGGGGGCTGCGGTGGCGACTGGCGGCTAACAAATTGCCGAAAAAATAGCAGTGCCCAGAGTGTTGTGTGCCCGCCGCCGCCGTAATGAGAAAATATTTTTAGCGCAACGCTCGGTGGCGGATTCGGAGCGAAACTCAAACAGCATTACTGTGGTGCACTGATGTGCGGCATTGAGAATAATGGGAAATTTTCCTGTGTTTTAAGTACAGTTTTGGCAAAATAATTTCAAAGCCCTCATCAACCAAGTCTACCTATGTCCCTATGGAGTCATCAGTTGCGCTTTTCTTCTCTACTTAGCTCTGTTATTTTGTGTTGTGATACTTATAGGTATTGACAGTGGCGTAACTACGGAAGAGTAGGCTATATCAAAGTCTACAGAATACTAAGTCCGCTCACTCCTTTGAAGTCGTCGAAAAGCCGCCGATTTTTGGAGGCCGGTCGTAAATCAATGTCAATGTCTCCGTTATTTACAAGGGTGGACTACACAAATCACCGTAAAGCTGGTTACACCAATTTATACGGGGGCACCTATAATATTGACTTTCCATTATACACCGTGAAGCATTAGTGTATATCGCGTTAGTTTTTGGTACAATGTCAAAAATTAAAATAGGAGTAATAGGTATAGCAGAAAAATAAGGAGCATGAGCATAATATGTATAATAAAAATGCAGGTATTTTACTTTTTACGTTTAAATAAAGCAAGATATACCTAACTAAACATAGGGTAAGTAAAAATATACATAAGTGTGTACCTAGGAGCAAACAAAATTATTTACGTATAGTTTACAAGTTTTGCAAAATTGTATTCACTAATTAAGGACAAATTGGGAATAGTAAAAATAGACCTAAAATCACATTCGAAAAGCTACCGGTTTCATAACTCTAACAGTTACATCTTCAGGCTAGCTGAAAAAAGGGGGGAAAAAGGGGGAGAAGACTAATTAATCTAGGTTTAAACAAACAATCAAACAATAAACCAACAATCAAATCAAGTTACACAATAAATTAATTTATGCTCACTTACAAATATCATCAAGAGGTGACTGGTGAAGAATGGCGAAAATTACAGTCATTGTAAAGACTAGTTACATTAATTATAGTCAAATAAACAAACAAATACGAATTTACAACATATTAAAAATTTTCTTAACTACTAATCGGAGACGTAAAATTATTTCTATGTGGTTCTAGAATAATGTACTTTTTTGGGTTATAAAAAACCATGTCTTTCAAACTTTGATACAAGTAAGGCCATCTATTAGCGAGCGAACGCAACTTAAACCAAAGGAGGAATTATAACTTAAGGCAACCTATAATATTTAAGCGAGGTAAAAAAAGGAAATTAACAATTCTCACAGATTACAGGAAACATACAACCTAGTCAAAGAAAACGGAAAAAGTTGGGAAGATTGAAAAACCAACTGAGAATTTAATGTTTTAGTATTGTTCAATTTAACCTGTCTAAGAATTTCGAATGATTCTAAATTATTAAGAAAATAACCTTTATTGGCTCTATGTAAAATTTTAAAATCTAATTCTGGGTCAAAATTATGATTATTGTCATAAAGATGCTTGGAAAAATGTGAAAAGCAACTAGAAAGAGGGTTTAGGGCTCTTTGATGTTCTTTTAGTCTAGTTTTAAAATTGCCTATTTCCTATTTCTCATAAATTAGCTGCATTTAATTCTTATTTGGATAGATTGACAAAAGTTCCCCTTACTCAAGAATCTTTTAATAAAGAGCTAAATATTAATTCTCAAGTTGCTTTAGGGCATAATTATAATCATAACTTGATTACAAAATTATTAATTAAAAAACAAAATAAAAACATTCAAAATTCTGTTTACATACAAAGTCATCCGGGAGATCAATCTACTCAACAAATTACAGAAGCCCCCAATACGAATGTTGGTTTCATTTCATTAACTTATTGTGGCCCAGTTAGCTATAGAATTTCCAATATTTTCAAAAAACATTATAGAGTATATTTTAAGAGTTCCAATTCACTATATAGGGAGATTGATTTTGAACAATAAAGATAAAACTGATCCAATGGAACTTAAAGGGGTTTATAAGTTAAATTGTTCTACATGTAATAGTTCTTATATTGGTAGAACCTTTCGCAATTTTAAAACTAGACTAAAAGAACATCAAAGAGCCCTAAACCCTCTTTCTAGTTGCTTTTCACATTTTTCCAAGCATCTTTATGACAATAATCATAATTTTGACCCAGAATTAGATTTTAAAAAATTTTACATGGAGCCAATAAAGGTTATTTTCTTAATAATTTAGAATCATTCGAAATTCTTAGACAGGTTAAATTGAACAATACTAAAACATTAAATTCTCAGTTGGTTTTTGAATCTTCCCCAACTTTTTCCGTTTTCTTTGACTAGGTTGTATGTTTCCTGTAATCTGTGAGAATTGTTAGTTTCCTTTTTTTACCTCGCTTAAATATTATGGTTTAAGTTGCGTTCGCTCGCTAATAGATGGCCTTACTTGTATCAAAGTTTGAAAGACATGGTTTTTTATAACCCAAAAAAGTACATTATTCTAGAACCACATAGAAATAATTTTACGTCTCCGATTAGTAGTTAAGAAAATTTTTAATATGTTGTAAATTCGTATTTGTTTGTTTATTTGACTATAATTAATGTAACTAGTCTTTACAATGACTGTAATTTTCGCCATTCTTCACCAGTCACCTCTTGATGATATTTGTAAGTGAGCATAAATTAATTTATTGTGTAACTTGATTTGATTGTTGGTTTATTGTTTGATTGTTTGTTTAAACCTAGATTAATTAGTGTTCTCCCCCTTTTTTCCCCCCTTTTTTCAGCTAGCCTGAAGATGTAACTGTTAGAGTTATGAAACCGGTAGCTTTTCGAATGTGATGTGAAAAATAGAAATTGTGGGATTTTAGGTCTATTTTTACTATTCCCAATTTGTCCTTAATATGAATAACCCACACAGGGTCCCCCTCGATTCTGTATTCACTAAATTCTCGTGGAGGTACTGTCAAACTGCCAAATGGTCCTGAACTGCCTTCATAGGCCATAGGCTTTTAGTTCACAAAATATTGTTGACTTGTCTCAGCCTGCCAGATTACGCTCAGACGAATATGCCTCTAACCTCTAACCATAAGCTTCTGGTAATAATCTTAATGGAACAGCAGTTTGTTAATAAACTTTTTCCGGACGAAGTGAATGATTGGTCATCAAAATGTGCCTTGCAAATTTTTATGCGTTTATGTGCCTCTTCAGGTGCAATATTCGCAAATTTATGGTCTATGACGAACCCTAAGGCCTTCTTCCATTGCTGATATCTTCAATTATCAATATTTTTATTTACAACAAAGAAAAACACACCTGTGACATGTTAGTTTTATATTATTCAACATATATGTATAATATTATGCATAATACGAGTATTATGTAATAATATAATATTATTCCGATGACTATACAAATAATCGATTAAGACAATTTTCTTAATTATACGTCAAACTAAATCTTAACTTTCAGAGTCTTTAGCAAAAAGGACACACAGTCTTTTGAATTGTTTTTACAGCCATCCGCACTGCAATAAGAACCGTGATAAGCCATCACTACTCAAAATTGGCAACGGTATTGGATATAATTTACGCGCACCCGGTAGGTACAATACGAAGCACACTGTTTCGAGAGACACTGAGATACTGTGTAACAAAGTGACGCTCGGAATCGCCCGCTTAGCGGAATATCCATCGAGGGCTAAGGCGAAGGGAGCGGGATCGGGCAGGGAGGAAATATTTGTTTACACAGGCCACGTGAGCGGACTTATAGTATTTTGTAGTAGACTTTGCTAGTATATTCAGATTCAGTATTGTAATTTTTTCAAAATGGCCGCCACTCTAAGATGGCGGATTGCCTATTTCTTCACCACCCCCGTGACAGGGGTATTAAATGAAAGGGTTTGACGGGTGGAAAACGATAAGTTAAGTGGCGTCATACTAAATCCAATATGGCGGATTCCCTAAGATGGAGGACTAACTTTCTTTACCACCCTCCTCACATGGAAATCAAATAGGTACTAAAAAGCACAAAATAAAATAAAAAATAAAAAAAATCCTTTTTAAAAACAAGCTTTTATTTAAGCCAAAACGAATAAAATAAGTTTAGGTTTCCATTATAAGATAATTCAATGCCAAATTGCGAAAAGTTTTTGTAAATCAAAGCTTGTCGCGCGAAATATAAAAAAGTAGGTAGGTACCTACACCACTACCAATTAATTTTATTGCACAGTGATTGGTTGATAACTCAGAGAAATAACCAAGGATAGAGGGAGCAACAGCATGAAAATGTACACGTTTGTAGTCAACCAACATCTAACGGAAATTTACCGAAGTAAACAAACATTACGCCCGTGTGTACAACGTTTACCTGTGATAGGCTACCTATATCCTGAGAAATATCGATTTGGCCACACACATCACGCACACTTTCTGCGTCCCATTGTATACAAAATCAGTCACTATATCCTAACTACTAATAATAGTCTATAAATTAACAAAAAAAACAATTGATAACACGAAAAATAGTACGTAAACAATCGAAAAACTTGACTGGTCGGGCGGACACAAAACAAATACCGCCGAGTAATGAACGCGGCGGCAACGGCGGCGTTGCCATGTTGGGCGGTTTGAGGTATCTGTTGACGAATTTATTAAAGTGATAATTAGCTACTATAATTACAGCGCGATTTAGTTTTAGTTCAAAATTGTTACATACAAGGAATTAATGGCTATACATTTGTTAATTTAGCGTTATGGAAGGTGTGCCTTCATTAATCTCAATATTAAACTCGTCTATTTGAAATGACATGCTGTAAACAATGGAGTACGTGGCATCACTCAAAAAGATGTTGGCTCTGTTTTCTTTTTGTTCTTACTCCCTTTATCTTTGGTTATTTCTCTGAAGTTGATAAGCAAGTACCTACTTGCCAAAGTATGTATTTTCTTTACAATTCGCGCGACAAGCTTTTTGATTTTCAAAAACTTGTCGCAATTTGGTGTTGAATTATCTCAACGAAAACCTAAACTTATTTTATTCGTTCAAGTAGGTACAGTCGCGGACAGTTGGTATCGAACGACCTGAAGAGGTTTCTCGTGGCTATCGTTACAGGGCGCGCGGAGACGGCAACAGCGCGCGCCTTCGGCATCGGATGGTTCGAACGGGTGTCTTGTTCCGAGAATTCTTTGCAAGCGATTAAGCCGATGTCACCGAAAGGGTTAAAAAAAATTAAGGAATCAGTATTAAACTATTTATTAAAACAGTTCACAAGTATACAGTATGATTTTTTAAACTACCACCGCGATTTCCTCGCTTATTTTGCGCCCTACAAAAAAAACATGAGAAACAAAAACTTGACAATTTTGGACAGCTAAGTGGCCCTGAAAAAGTAATCAAGATCCATGGTCAACTTGTCGCGCAATATAAAAAAACCTCCAATTGAGCAAAATTATTAAATAGCCGTAACATACCTATTTATTTTAAGATACCGAAGAAAACTTTTATATTGAAAATTGATGGCACTGAGAAGCTTTATGCAACTGGGTGCTCAGATAGTTTCTGAAAATTACACAGGCTCTTCGGCTCTGTTGAGGCCATTGTTTTAGTTATTAAAGGCCATTGTTTTAGTTTATTAAAGTAGTTATTTGGCTCCCTACTGAAAAATCTTAAGAAACAAAAACGTGTAAATTTTAGATAGTTGGTTAATGTTAAAAAAAGAAGTCGGTATCCATGGCCAACTTTTCGCGCAATACCAAAAAAAAACTTAAATCAACAAGAATCTGAAAACAATCAATTTATTTTGAAAGTCGAGGGAAAATTTTAATTGGAGATTAGCGGCAATTAGATCACGCAAGAACATTGACAAAAGAAAATTTTCATACAATTTGTACTAGTTTTCCGGCTAATTTGTTTAAAGTGTGAAGTCGAAATAGCAATTAAAAACATCAACAGTTATTCAAATTAAAGACAAATTTTCTCATATTAAAGATCTTGTTTGATCAAAAAAAAATTAAATAAATTGATAGTTTTGTTTTCACATTTTTGTCGACTTGAGTTTTTTTTTGTATTGCGTGAAAAGTTGGTTATGGATGCCGATTTATTTTTTAACATCACCTAGCCGTCTAAAATTGCCATATTTATTATGCTTATATAAGCTTACTTACATAAAAAAAATATATTTAATGCAGTGATAGGGCCAAAGCGAAAAATGTTTTTCAAATAAATCAAAGTGTGCCAATTGTTTCTAAAATTGGTAGTATGGAGTATCCTTTACTTTTGAACAACTTTTCCTAGCAACTTATTTCCACATAAGAAATGTTAGCAAAGTTTTTATCAAGAGTAACTTTTTGCGGTAAAATTAAAGATAAGAAAGTGTTCCTATTCAACACCTCTTCTGTGGACATACTGTATATACATAGTGTATTTGGAAATGAAAGGAAGGTTTATGGCTTATTATAAATATAAATGCAAATTCTTTATCAGAGGCTCGAGAGTCCGTCATAAAATACTACATAACTCGCCCGAATATTAATTTGCGTATTTATCCTCATCAGATTTTTAGCAAAAGAGCACGCCACTGAAATGGTCGAATTTTCCTTCTCAATCAATATTTATGGCCTCCTTTCATTTCCAAATACACTAAGTATAGTTGTCAGCGGTTTTAGACATTAAGTTAATAAATATTTTGCGTTGCAACAAAAATGTATTTTTATGTTATAATAAAAAAATATGTAGTAACACTAAAAATATATTTAGCTAATAACCCTAGAATTAAAAAAGTTAATTAAAAGGATTTTCATAAATTATTCTTTTCTTTGCAAAATAAGTATTTGTTCCAACATTTAGTTGTTAGGTCTCGTAGTCCTAAACATAAATGATTATAAAATAAAAGGGGTGTCCCTTTTATTTATTTTTTCTTATTTTTGAAGAAATTGGTCAGAAGTTTTAATAAATTGGTTTTCGTGGTGCTGCAATGCTCCATTGTTTCTCATAAAATGCCCTTCAACAGATAAATGAGATTAGGGGGTCACAGACATAAAATTACCCTTGTAACTTAATAGAGAGTTATTGCAGAAACTGTTTTTGGCATTAAGCAGTATTTAAGACGACCTTATTTGAATACTCTCATACGTTATTTATGATTCTGACAATAGTTATTGCAAGTCGTAATTTATGTATCCAAATTAAGGGCTTGTTTACGTTTACTTTATTGTTTTGTATTTCTACACTTTCACTAGAATATTATGTGCTTTTATAATTTTGCTCCGGAAAAAACTGGGAAAACAGCCAAATAACCACGGAACACCAAGGTGAAAGACTAATGAAAACAAACAAGGTGCAAACGCAAACAAGCAACGAACATTTTAGGTTAATTCCTACTTTCACAGAACACTAGCGTTTTCTGACAAATCAGAATTTATTTTAAGAATTGTGACAAATAAGGTAAAAATAACGTATATTATGGTATACACAATAAACAAAAATAAAGGAAAATAACCTTATTATGGACGACCTTATGTCAAACTACGACTGCGCATGCTCAAATGTCAAAATAACGTCAAAAAAGAGCGCGACGTTATTTATTTCTGCAATAACTCTCTATTATTTAAATTGCATACCTTTATCAATAACATCAGAAGACACACAGCAGGGACACGTGTCAAGCTTTACACACCTCCCTGGACCTCAATGTGATTACCTGGATAAAATAAAATAATTTCAGGTGATTGAGGACTTCCACAAGCTGGATATAATGATTACGAAGTTTTATTAGAACCACCGACACAGGAAGAATCCGAAAAAACTATAAACCCATTAAAATCTTTATGACTATAACATAATTAAATAAAGGCAAGAAATCAAATGCATTTTCCATTATTATATTATATGTATATTAATATTTAGTATACCCACCTTGGGATAGGATGACTTTCTGAACTCTCCTGCTCATCGAATCTATGAGTTGGCAGCAGAGATCATGGGTTACGACTTCATCCCACGTTTGTTGAATCTTCTGCCAAAGTGCCTCCCTATTTTCGGGTACGAAGTTCTCCATTGTCCGCGCCATTCTGCCCCACACATTCTCAATGGGATTCAAGTCAGGACTCTTCGCCGGCCATTGCAACTTTTCTACGTTGTTTTCGGTGAACCATTCGCGAACTATTCTTGCTGTATGCACAGGAGCGTTATCATGCTGGAAAACGAAGCCATCGGGATACATTTCCGTTGCAGTTGGTAACAATCCGCCTTCGAGTATCTCGCAATAGCGAGCTGCTGTGAAGCGGTCGTCGATTCTCCAACAAATGCCAGGTCCACGGTAGCTTATCCAGGCCCATATGTTGACGGAAAAATGCCCACTCCTTTTCCTGGGTGACACAAATCTTTCGTCATATCTTGAACTCACCGAAGGTCTATATACTCGCACTTTGCCATTGTAATGGCTTTGAAAGATCTTTTCGTCGCTAAATATTACCTTCTCCCAATAATGTGGCGGTAAACGCTGAAACTCTCGGCATATCTGCAACCTGACTTCCTTATTAGCCTCGGTCAGCTGAATTTTGTTGCTGGCCGTGCGAGATTTCAGATTGGCTGCATCTAATCTCCTTCGGGCAGTTCTAACACTTGCTGGAAATTGTGTTGCAGATACTGCTTCAACGGCGGATTTAAACGGATTTGCAAGGCAAAAATTAGCTAGTTGCTCATCTTGTTGGTCAGACGTAATTTTCACATTTCCTCCTCTATGTATGTTTTCCACGCTTCCGGTTTCGTCATATTTCTTCTTTATATTGAAAATGGTGCTTTTAGATACACCAAATTCTTCGGCCAGTCGGGAAATAGCCCAACCATTTTCTAGTTTGGCGATGATACGGTGCTTGACGGATTCACTCAAACGAGGCATAACGAACACTGTTAGTTACTCTCTCGAATTAGGATACTGACTAAATAATTTTAGCCCACCCACCTTAGTATTTATACAAAGGGCTAGGAGCAGGTATAATCGATATTTTCAAAATCTACATCCAATTCAATATTACAATTATTAAGTTAATCCCCTAAATTTAGTTATATTAAGTGCAGGTAGGTATAATTAATAAATACCTATTTAAAAAGATATAAATATCTATGCTAAAATATTTCAACTCAGGTAATCCGATAATCCATTAATTTTGTGCCATACATTTTCTAATTAATATTAAGAGCCCCCATATCTACTTTTAAACATATTATACAAATCCTTGAAATCTTTAATTTTTGAGATAATCGCTTGATCTGTTTTTTGTCCGAAAGGACTTCAAAAGCCGCTTATTTTAGCAATCCTGCCATTTTCAAATTGCAAATCCAGGGCCGGCTACGATTTTTTTATTCCCCCGATTTTCACAAAAACCATTTAGCCATTTTTTTATTTAAAATCTGACACCACAGCGTCAATCAGGACAGTCGAAAACCCTTTATATACCAAATTTGAACAAAAAATATAGAGAGAGTTCTATTCTACAGGATGTCAAAATTGAGCAAAATAGGAAATTTAAAGAAACCTCTTCAGGCATCTCTGGCGAGTCAAGTCATAAAAATTCAGCATTTTCAGATGGGGCAGAGAAAAATACCCTGTATTGAATCTTTGCACACCAACACTTTGAGTGGTTCTGTTGACAATTAAACTATTTTGACGGGATTCCATGGCACACTTGACTCGCCAAATGCCTGTAAATTTCCTATTTTGCTGAACCTTGACATCCTGTAGAATAGATCTCTCTCTAAATTCTTTGTTCAAATTTGGTATATAAAGGGGTTTTAGGGGGATCCTGATTAACGCTGTATTGGTAGATTTTAAATAAAAAAACACTCAAAAATCGTAGCCGGACCTGGATTTGCCTTTTGAAAATGATAGGAAGGCTAAAAGAAGCGATTTTTGAAGGCCTTTCACACAAAGAATGTTCAGGGATTATCTCCAAAAATAAAGATTTTATTAATTTGCATATGTTTAAAAGTAGACACCCTGTATATTAAATTATTGTTTTTGAGAAATTCTTCGGAATTCTATTGTGGCTCAAATTGACTATGGATTTACCTAATTTCATATTCCTAATTAATACAGGGTGCTGGCAGCAAAGGAAGGAAACTCGAGAAAAAGCAACTTTTATTGTGGTGTTGATTCTAATCTCAGCCTTGATATTTATTATTTTTTTATTTCATTATCATAAATACTAGACGGTATAGTAACATGATAAAATAGTACGAAATATTAAATACCAACACTGGGGTTGGAATTATTATCAGCACAAAGTTGCATTTTCCTCGAATTTTGTTCCTTTGCTGTGAGAGGCTGGAGGCTGTAATTTGCATTTTATGGTTCTATTTTTAGCAGACCGGCCGGCTGCAGACTCCAGCGCGATGTTGCCGTCTCCGCGCGCCCTGTAACGATAGCCACGAGAAACCTCTTCAGGTCGTTCGATACCAACTGTCCGCGACTGTACATGGTTTAAATAAAAGCTTGATTTTAAAAATGCTTTATTTTGTATTTTTTACTAAATAAAAGGACTCCTATAGGTACTCTGGTAGGTATATCGTTTTCTACGTTTTTGGGTACATAAATACATATTGGAATTTACGATGGCAGTAAATTTGCCGTGGCAAATAAGAAGAAATTATGCCGAGCATGTACGGTTATTTAATGATAGATTTAAAAAAGTGATGTAGGTTTCATTGGCAAAGGTTTTTAAGAATATCTGATTTTTAATTTTTATACGCCCTGTATATGAAATGACCTATTTAGTGGAGTCAACTAGGAAAATAACTTCGAAGAAATTCCGGGAGTTTTAGATTTTGTTGGAACGTGTTCGTTTTGATGTCTTGAAACAAAATCCGAAGAGTCCGCAGCGCAAAATAGTGTGCGATTTTTTTTTATTTGACAATAACTGTCAAAAATATAGGTTTTGTGTTAATAACTTATTTAATAAACGTTTTTATAGAATTTAAGTAAGACCATTCGAAAGAGCAGGCAATTTCTCAAAAAATGTATTTATATATTTTTTGTAAAATAATTAAGTAAGTAATGAATGAGAATTTTTTTAAGATCATACGTTTTCATGCTTCCTCGTATTTAAGAGACAGTCGAAATTGAGAGCAGCGCGTGGAGCGCGAGACAGTTAAACAGTAATAACTTTTTACACAAACAACTAATTCATATGCAACAAAGTTTATTGGAAAGTGACACCGTAAAGCAATAAAAAATACTTTGGTATTGTGATATCTTCATTAGTTTCGGAGTTATCGCCAAAAGAATAAATATTAACATGTTATTTGAAAGAAGAAGGTAGGTATTTGTTTTCAAAAATTTTCGTGGTCAAGCATGCCATGAAATACATAAATAAAAATCTGCTTGAGCTTTTCGTAAATAGCTAGATTTTCACTTTTTATTCCCTTAAACGTATTTCTAATTTACTTACCTTACCTGTCGAATTGATGTGAAATTATCTCGGAAAAAAATTAAAAATTTAAAATTCGATTATTCTTGCATTCAACTTCATTTTTACTAGGCGTCATTTTATTTTTCATTTTTTTTACTTCATATTCATAATCAGCATCTCAAAAAACATAAAAATATACATTTTCATTGAAAAATAATGATTCTACAATTAATTGTAGACGATTTTTGAGAAATTTCGGTGAAAGATCGATTTTTTAATTTTTTTATTTTTAAAATAAAAAGCGCACTTTTTCAACCTGCGGACTTTTAAATAAAAGTATGTTTGAAGGTGTTTCAAAAGGTTTTATTCAAATCCATGACTTCCCTAATTAATTCCTAATTAACACCATTTTTCGTCTACGTTGACTCCACTAATTTGGTTTCGGGTCACTATAGGTAAAAAGTTTACAAATCGTGCGATTTGACCACAGGATTTTTTTAATTGTACTTGAAGCTTGATAAAATGCATTTTTTGAGCAAAAATGATCTCTTTTTTTTTAAATTAAAAAAAATCACATTATCGATTTTTTTTAGATAAAAATCTGTGCAAGCCACTGGATCCAGCACTCCTCAAACGGGCCGAACCAAATTTTGCCAAAAAATTTCAAGAAATATCCGTTTTGTAGAAAAATTAAAAATGCAGATTAGGTATCTACTTTATTTTCAAAAATTCATAGTTAATAATAAAAAAACAAGAGAATTAAACTTTAACAACTTGCTGACATTAATATTGGTCTTATACTTATACAGAACAAACAAAACAAAAATAAATGAAAATTCCATCACAAAAACTACTAAATTTTTAGAAAAATTATTTTTTCTTGAAATCGGCATTAAAGTGTCCCAAAATCGTCATTAAAAGAACAGAAATCGTACAATAATGTAGCCCATTATTGTACGATTTTTTCAATAAGTAGGCCTTGGCGAGATGTAAACATCAAACGTCAGACGCGTAGAAATCGCCCGTCAAAAGTGACCAAATATTCAAAACCCGGCCGATAAAGGCTCATTTAACTGTTCGTACACATTGCGAAATTGTTTCCTATAGAAGCGCAATCCTTCAGCATACATATTTTAGTAAATTTGAATATCAATAGATTTGTTGTGTAGGCTGCACAAGAAGCAGCAGTTTGGTTTTCCTGTCAGAAGGTGCCGTACGTCATTATACTTGTCCTAGGTAGAGCGATCGGTAAAGTCAAGTAACACCGCGCGTAGTCGGTTCGTGGACGGGTGATCCCCTCTTATTATTTTCTTGCCTAATAAAACATTTTTTTCCGATTTCAAAAAAAATATATAATATGTACCTCGGCACTGAAGTTCTTTTTATGACTCATGTGGTTATTTGCCTCGGCCAGAGGCCTCAGCAACTAAACTCCACATGAGTCATAAAAAGTTGAACTTCAGTGCCTTGGTACATAAATAACTATTAAATTTAATTTTTTTAATTATTACCTACTTTTAATTTAAATTTAATTATTTCTACTTTCTTATTACTAAGGCTAAAGTTATTGATAAATAACTGAATTGTTGTCAGTTAAAAATTAACAATAAACAAAAACTTTTTGGTTTTTTAATGCTTGTGCGTATGCTTGTACCTATAGCTGAGTGGAAGAATTCTTCCACTCAGCGTTAGTGTTATAGTACCTACCGAAAATGTCATTATCTTATCTTTTGTCCATTTTGTTTTCTTACCACAAAATCCATTCCTTTTAGCAACTTTACACGTGTGTCCGTCTGCAAGATAATTTACGATACCGAAACCCGATACTCTTTCGGAACCACTCAATTACCGCTTACCGTCCTATACTATAGACGGTTTCGGCACCGTCGGCGCCGACCATTGTTTCTTTCCCGAAACGTGCCTACCTACTTGATTTTCGAACAATATTATGGATACGGACGGCTAGCAGTTTTTCTCCTATGCCCTATAGGTACGCCTATATTTATACCTCAGAAACCTAATTAGGGATTAAAATGTTTTAGTCCCTTGGGACTGAAATTGACACTTTAGTCCGTATAGTCCAAGAGCCGGCCGCATGATTTCAACTGTCATAAGATTATAGAATAAGATATTATGTAAAATATAGAGAGTATAATATTTCCTTACTTGAAGCGAATAGGTTGCCTCAAATAATATGGGCCCGATCATTGTTATTTAAAGAAGTTGTGGTTAATTTTTAATTTTTTAATAGGTACAACCCGTCCCACCAACATCTTTACTAAGTTACTTTTTCGCAAAAGTCTTTTGACAAATTCGAAAAATGCCGTTCTAAAAATCCAAGGCGGTGGTAAATTTCTTAATTGGGTCTTGTACTTTCCTCCAGAAAGAAACCTCGAAAATCCGATATTTAACGAAATTTCCCGACTCTCGATTTTCAAGTTTTGAGAAACGGGACGGCTGTAGAATTAGCGAAATTGCGTGTTTTTTCTCATTTTTTTGATTTTTCAGGGGCCCCGGAAGCATCTGCACCTCACCTGAAGACTTGAGGGAAGCTTTAAAAATTCCGACCTCAGAGCCCCGAGCCGAAATAACTTACTTAGCTGTAGCTCGGCGAAAAAGGGCAATTTCTGACAGTTTTCGGACTTTGGCTTTTAGGTGACGGAAAATGCCCACCAATCACGTAAAACAGATGCGTCCCACCTGCGTTGGTCGTTTTTTTTTTTTCGTCGAATATGTTGACCCGTTCTCCGGCGATCTCGCCGTACCGTCAGATCTCCCGAAAAACGTGTTTGAAAAAAATTTTTCCTGTGCATCAAGCGGTATATGGCACTGGCTGTATAGCGGGACTTCGCACACAAGTCGCGTCCCCGAGGTCCAGACTTGCCCCCGTCTTTCGCGCCGTATTTAACAGCGGAGGATTTTCGGGGCCCCGAAAATAAGCCTATCGGATTTCTAAAGGACCAAGGGACCCTTTTTTTATTGTTGCTCCATGGGCCTTCTTTCCGATGGTACCTATTTCGTTCTATATATAATCATATGAGCCTAAAAATTGGCCGCAACTCCTTTAAATAACAATGATCGGGCCCATATATATTGAGACAACCTACTCGCTTCAAGCTTCAAGTAAAGAAATATACTCTCTACATTTTAAACAACATCTTATTCTATAAGCTTATGAAAGTTGAAAACATGCAGCCGGCTCTCGTACTAGAAGGGACTAAAATGCATGTTGTGATGTTATAGTCCCTGACGTGCAAAAAAAAACAGTTGGGGATAGTTTTATAAATTATTAATTTCAATAAAATAAAGGGAATGTTTTTGTGACATCGGGTAAGGAATAATCAGTTGAAAAAAATGCACTTATACAGCCGGGATTAGAACCCGGGATTTATTTATAATTACCTAAAGGTACAAAAATCCATCCTCGTTTGTTAATTTCGATAAAAACTGCAAATGCATGAGTCATTACCCATTTCTATAATTTTTATTTTGGTGCGCGATAAGTTTCTGTTTCTTGAATTACTGTCAGCACAGACTACAGACCTAAATGGAGCTATACAGGGTGTCCCAATAAGGACTCCCGTCGCCAATATCTCCGGAACAAAAAGAGATATTTTAATTCTGCAAACGCCGTTCGCTAGGATGTGAAGAGGGCTTTATTCGCTGCTCATCGTTCATTTTGATATTGGCGTATAGATGGCGATGCGGTGCAAAGAAACTTTTTGATCCTAGGAACGTTGGATCTTATCGCATTTGAAAGAATGGGTAATTTGGAGAAACTTTTGTTCTATGGACTATTTTCCTACTGTTACTAGTTTCTGAGATAACCGCTCTACGTCATTTACAAAAAATGAGCTAACTGGCTTAAAATTAACTTTAGAGAAAAAAGTTATTAAAAATATCTTTGTAGTTTACTAGGACGAAGAAAATAGGGGTACGTGTCAAATTATTACACATCCGGTTTGACCGGACGTACCGGAAGTGACCCATTTTTGTAATAATGGTCAACCATAGTAGGTAATGAGGATAAATTAAATATGGTATTAATTATTTATGGAGAATGCGGTAGGTAAAACAGTGCTGTAGCCGCTCGTATTTAGGTTTGGAAATAATTTTGAACATATTTATTGTAAACATACATGTTTAATTTCTATAATGTCACCTTCGGTTAATAACAATAAATTCAGCCAAATTGTCGTTGTCTAAATGTACCTACAAGGTGTTATTGTTATTAGGTAGGTGTATTTTTTTCCACTTTTGAGGGAAAATTGTACAGTATGCTCATTTTGAACTGAAAATGGGTCCCTTCCGGTACGTCCGGTCAAACCGGATGTGTAATAATTTGACACGTGCCGCTATTTTCTTCTTCCTGGTGCACTACAAAGATATTTTTAATAACTTTTTCCTCTAAAGTTAACTTGAAGAGAGTTAGCTCATTTTGTGTAAATGACATTGTAGAGCGGTTATCTCAGAAACTATTAACAATAGGAAAATCGTCCAAAGAACAAAAGTTTCTCCAAATTACCCAGTCTTTCAGATGCGCTACGTTCCAACGTTCCTAGGATCAAAAAGTTTCTTTGCATCGCAGCGCCATCTATACCCAAATGTCAAAACGAACGTTAATCAGTTGGGAATAAAGCCCCCTTCACGTCCTAGCGAACGGCGTTTGCAGAATTAAAATATCTCTTTTTGTTCCGGAGATATCGGCGACGGGAGTCCTTATTGGGACACCCTGTATATAGGTCTGTGCTATATCAGGAAATTTCTGCTCGATCACGATTGTTTTTTTAAAATAATGATAATGATAAAGCTCTTCAAAACATTCCTGCGAGTTCAGAAGAACATCCAATTCAAGAAATATGAGGCACATCTTAGGTGAAAATATATACATGAAGAAGTTTTTAAAACATAATCTTACTCCTCGAATTCCAAGGAGTTGCCTAGTGCGACCTTTAAAAAAAAACTTTCTATTCGCCAAGAAATATTTTTTAGTACCTGTAATAATTATAAATAATAAAAATGTTTCAGTAGCATATCAGGTAAAGGATATTAATTGAAAAAAAACCGGGACTCCTACTGTAGCTGTGGGCACTTAACCAAATAAGCTACCGGGAGATAAGGGTTCCATCGGCTAGGTGTTATTTTTTATTCCAAGTGACATTAGTTCATGGCGGTGAGATGTAGGAAACTTCGTCGTCTCCTACAGCTATAGCTGTATGCTGTATAGCTGGTATACCAGATGATAGAGAGTTCTAGTCCTGGCTGGAGTGCATTTCTTTTAATTGATATCCTTTATCATCTTTATGATAAACCATAATCCGAACCTTTTTTTATTCCACGGTCGTAAGACTTACGGTTATAATACTCTTCTTTTTTCCCAACAATAAATTCAAAAGTGTAACTTGATTCAAACAAAAATAATTGCGGAGAATGTGCGCGGCAAGTGGTGGCGTTTCTTTGAAAACGGAGCGCCGACCTTTTTTTTAACAGCGCCGTTACAAATCGACTCACATTTCTATTTCCTCCACACTAACTAGCGAACATGGCTAATTAGTTCCACATGGATGGAAAATGAGTGCCGTAAAGTCATGAGCGCTGTCATAAGCCGCCAAAGACAAATATTGAAAAAGCCCGTTAAAAACTGCACTTTATTGCATTAAAATAAGTTTCTAAAAGGTATGTCATTTAACTACAAAATATACCCATATAGCAAAATCACATTGGCGAAATATTCTGATAATATTTTTTCAGAGAACAAGCATATTGTAGGAATATTCATAAAAACTGTAGAAACATTATCTGAACATTCAGGCAACATTCAGGTGTTCGCCTTTTGAAGGTACCTACTATTTCACCTATTATAAACATTCACAAATATATTGAATGCACGTTCTACAAATATTCATTGTATGTTCTATGTATATCCATTTAATATTCACGTGTACATTATAAAATAAAAAAAAATCCGCCAACACCAGTCTGGGTTCGAATCTACGACCATGATTTACAAGTTGAGGCTCTAACCAACTGAGCCATCGAGGTACTTGGAAATATTATCTAAAAATAGTGTAAGCTAGAATCTCTGTGACGTCACAAGACTAGGAATAAGTACCGTTTGTGAACATTCATAAGATATTTGCTGTATGAATATACTATTTAGCATGTTCCAGCAATATTCCAAATTGCACGTTCCTAAGGTGAACGTGCCTGTACTTAATGTACTTAAGTTAACTGTTCAATTTGTAAATATTTATAGAACCACTAAGTTAGGAATATGTTACACAAGATATTGTGGAAATATCCCTTCTTATTCAAAACAAACATATACATCATTTGTACATTCATCTTGGGGCCGCGGTGGCGTCGCTCGTACCGGCGCTGACTTTTTAGACTGCATGTTTTTATGCCTTCGATCGACCTTGGTTCGAGGCAGGTGCATGCACATTGTCTTTAAAGAAAAACACCGCTATGGCCAAGAGCGCTGGACAAATGTGGGTTCACGGTATTGCTCCTAAATAGCTTTATCCGTGTGATTTACTAATTGTCCTACACTCACTGGGATTACTACGGTTTTCTAGGGTTTTCCGTAGTACTTGAGCGAATGCTATCCTAGTTCTATCGGAAAAAATTCGGCCCTACCCGCAAATGGCAACGAAGACAAAATAATAGTAATTGCCCCCCTCCCCCGCACAAGCATGTGGTTGCTTCTGGGGTACTCCTAGTTTGGAGTATTGTGAGGGTGAGAATTATTATTATTATTATATATCTAACATATTATATTTGTATCTGCGATTAACAAATATCTCGGGTATATGCAGTTACTGAACATATTTCGTAAAATATTGTAACAATGTTTTATAAATATGGGGAATATTTTTTGCACATTAGGAACTTATTTTGCATATTCAAAAAATATTAAATGATATATGGGTAGTACCTACAGTTAATATGTATAGGGAGACTATATAGGGACTTGAGTGAAGCAACAACTGTGCCCCAATGTACCGTACTTTCACCGTTTTAGTATACATAGGGCGGAGCCGCCGTGTATTCGGCTAGGTTCGTCAGTCGTTGGCGGGGGGGCGGGGCGTGTTTTTTGCTCGCAAAACTCGACTGATAAGCAGTGCGGGACTACTGTGTACTCCCCCCGCCAACGACTGACAAACCTAGCTGGACGCGCGGCCTATTCCCCTATGTCTACCAAAACGGTGAAAGTACGGTATAATATATGCTATTATCTATTATAACTTTCCCAAGAAAGTTCTTCTTCTTGTAATAACTGAAACTGAACTGCGTAAAGGAAAATGTCTCATAAAATTCAGGTTTGTCATATTCCAAACGTTTGAATATGATAATATTCTGATAAGGTAATTATAAGGTAAGTAATTAAAATCTGAAAATAAAATAAATGTTGACCTCACCGAATATGACAGAAACTATTGAATTTTTGAAATTAATTTCTAGAACAAAAATGTTTCGTATTCAAAATACCTCTCTTTTCTTTGCCGAGACATGGGGCCGGGGATTTTTAAGCGGAACACCCTGTATGTGACCAACAATATCGTCCCTCTATCTTAGTCTTTATTTTATTTATCCAAAAGTAAAGCCAAGTTCGTTTTATCACATAGAACAAAAATGTTTTATGTTGCCATTGTTTCGAGATGCTGAGCCACAGCCGATTCTACGAAAGCCCTGAAGTTGAGAAAGCTGGCAACGTGGCTTGCGGGTCTGCGCGGCGTAGCGTGTCACTCCCTGTCAGTTGATTTTACATGAAATTTACCAGAATTAATTTGTGTAGTGCGCGGGTAGCGCTATCGTCGCCAGATTGCTACGACGAGGCAGTGTGTCTCTGGGTAGAAACAGACAGCCCGAAGTGCTAGCGACAGCACTTAGAAAAATTTAAACATTTCTCTAAAAGTTCGAAGTGAAGAATCGTTCCTTTACAACTTCAAGCCTCAAGATGCCTAGAACCGCCGAGGGAAGCTAATAGAACTTAGTTATATACCTGGCTGCAGGGCCGTATCTGAGGGGGGGTTTTGGGGGTTCAACCCCCCCCCCCCCCGAAATACCACCATTTTATATGCTTTTGCACCACCACTAGAACGAGCTCCCCGAGCATCAGTGTAATAATTTATTAAACTAGTTTTCCAGTGGAGCATGGAAACCCGCCCGAAAACTGCCAACAAAACATATGTAATTTTTGAATTAGTGCAGTACCGACTTTTATCATCAGAATATGCTTTCAAATAAAATAAAACATAACTGGCAATACTGGGCAACAGTAAACGGTGGTGCATGGCTTCGTGCGCCATGGATTAGGAGAATAGGGGATTCCCAGAGTCTCTTTTATGAATAAGTAGATTACCTAGTACTAATTTGAATTTGAAGATTTATTTATTATTTTTATTAACGGTTCAGTTGTAGGCAAGTGGCGCGAAGAAATCTTTTACCATACCTATACTGGCAATTCTAAAGGTGTAGTCAGGCCAGGCGAAGAATGTGTAGGAATATATTCGTAATAATGACAAATCAAATAAGTAGAAAAGGGATAGGTAGGTATAAATGCGAGAAGCTATTATTATAATTAATATTTAATATTGTTAAAGTTTTAATGTAAAACTTGTTCGACGGGGACGAAACCATTTCAGAATTTGAAAATATTCACTGCAGCTCGAAAATCTGAAGATATATTGGGATTTCCTAAGTATAATTTTAAGTAATTTTTCTTAACATTTCTAAAAAATTTCGCCTGCGGCGCATTTTGCAGAATTATTTTAAATACACTTGTTTGAAAGAAATTCACAAAAATTGTCCCTCCCCACCCGAAATTAATTTCTATATACATCGCAGAACAGAGAAGTGATCTAAACTCATCGCCCCTGGCCTACTTTTTTAAAAAATTATACCATTCTAGTGGCGTATCAATTTTCAAAAATGTGTTCTTAATGGATTAAATAATTCCTTTCCGGGGCCCCGCACTTTCATCCGGCACCCAGCCCCATAAAAACTTGAGCCGATCCTGAACCCCCCCCCAAAATTTTTGCTAGATACGGCCCTGCCTGGCTGTAAGTCGTAATAATAACTTGAAGTAGGTAGCTAGTTTTTTTTTGCTTGACGGCAAGCGGTCAACTTGTATTCGTTTTGGGCTTTCCAAAGGACGAAAATTTAAGAATAAAATGATTAAGGGCCAATTGCATAGACAAACTAAAGTACCCTTTAAAGTTAAAGGAGCTTTCTAACAATCCAACCATTGTTTAGTATTGTTGCAAAAGATTCTTTACCTAATGTTAAAGTCAAAAGAAAATTTAGATGAATGTATTATGAAATTGACCCCAACTGCCATTTCAATCAGAAGAGATTACTCTCCTTCACAACATGCTGTTCTCTGATGTTCGCCTGTGGTTTGTATTTTTATGAAAATTGTAACCATAAGGGAAGATATATACTTAGGTAAGACAAAATAATAGTAATTGCCCCCCTCCCCCGCACAAGCATGCGGTTGCTTCTGGGGTACTCCTAGTTTGGATGTGAGGGTGAGAATTATTATTATTATTATTAATCATCATTTGCCTGATGGCGCACTTTGCGAAAAATCCTCACAAAAATCCGACTCACAACAAAATGTAGTAGGGGAGATCAGGGTAAGATGACGAACGAGGTAAGAAGACTAATGGGAATATTGTCAACAAGAAGCGCGATTACCGATAATTTCACCGACAGAGCCATCTACCTTACGGTAGCTATAATTAATATTGTCGGGTTAATTTTATGGGCAGTTGCTAAGCCGGCCGACAAGAGCATATGTTGATTCTAACTTTATGTGTTGTAATTTTTAACGAGTTTGTGTAAGGTTTTCCGTACATTTACAAGTAAGTAAGTTCTTTTCCGCCATTACCCAGAAACTATCCATACTATTAGCAATTTCTTGACCTTCCTACGTTTTAAATTTTGGCTTTGGTTTTTGGTTTAGACATAACCTCAAACATTATTTCAATGTTCCCTAGGGTAAGATAATTGGGGTAAGTTGACGATTCGTCACCTTGAACAAAAAAGGTAATTTAAAAAAGAAAGTAAAAACAAAGAAAAAGCAAGTCGAACTGGATAATTAGCAGGCAGGCCCTAGTGACCGCAAGCAAGAAAAATTACTGATGCACATGAAATTACGAAAAACAGAAAACTGCCAATCAAGAGACTGAAGAGTCATGTTCAGGATGTAACGAGATGCTTCAAGACCCTCCAATAGAAAATTGGTTTATAATGTGCGGCCTGCTTTTCTTGGTGGCACGAGTTATGCAGAACATGGCAAACTTATTTTATGATTTTTGTACTTAGTTATCTCACCCCATTATGTTCGTCATCTTACCCAGGGTTTGGGGTAAGATGACTAAAATGATGTATTTTTGTTTTCATTGTGTTTTTTTATTGAACATGTTTTATTTTTTGTATGTTAACGTTTATTTGAAGTATAGTCTATACTTAGTTTAATTAATAATTTTGAGATTTTTATTAATAGCGTAGAGAACTTTAATTAGCATTTTTCCTTAGTATCTTCAACTTACCCCGATGTCCCCTACGCTCTATTTGCCCAAATCTACCATATTATTTGTCGAAAATGTATACCTATCCACAGCAGGAATCGTACTTATTATAAATACTTATACTTCCGTGTATATTTTGTTACTTGTTACTGTTTTTATTGTCTGTTAAACAAACGTACCTGCTTAACTTAGTTAGCCACTTATTGAAACAAAGTTCACAAATGTATCTAATTATAATTAAAAAGGGTTGAACATTTATTAGAAAAGATAAACTAATACCAAAGTGCAGACTGCTCTATACTGCATAGAACCGTTGAACCGTCCCGCTGCGGCGTTGCCACATGTTCGCACAGGGCTTGTAAGCTTGAGAAGGTTGTGGCTGAGCCCGACGGATGAGCCGAACCCCGAACCGTCAAACCGGTCGCGATAATTTCTCCGGTTCCATTTTGGAGCAGCGCCTGCTGCGCGGCCGCGGCCGATTCGCTGCCTATGGTCCGTGCTGCGCGTCCGCACCTTTCTGCTCGGCGTCGAGCACATGGGCCATGGTCGGTTGGCCATCGGCCGCGCTCCAAAACCGCGCCCGCGTTTCGGGTTTATTATCGCGGGCCTAATTAATTGCTGGCCGGCCCCGGGCCGGCGACTTTGCAAACGAGCGGATAAGCACCACCTGTTCGGCCCATTTCACCAAACGTGTAGGGTTACTTTTCACGTAATGGAAACAACATAATTTTCTCTATTAATAAAAGAAATACATGCACACGCAATTTGTATCCAATGACAATATCTGACATTTCTGCCAGACATGCTAAATACGCCTCTAGACCACATTACACAGAAAACGGTATGTACGCGCGCAGGTCGAGGCCAACGATAAAGACAGGCCACGGCGCTAAAGCATAATCGCGTAGACCAACTTAGTGCTATATAATGAAAGGCATTTTTGGAGATAAGTAGAAAAAACAAATTTCGTAACAATTTGGCAAGTTTTCTTCCATCTATTACATTATTGGTTTTGTGCATCCAAGCTTTCTCTAATTGTTTTTTCAAAATTTCCAACCTGCCTCAGCTGTTTTGGGCTGAGAGTTAAACGGCACTGCACTCACAATATTTTGGCACTTCTCAAAAATTGTTGGGACATCACCTTCCTTTAGCTTAGGTGATATTCTCTATAGGTATTTTCCTCCCACAACACATTTGTCCACTTTAATTGTTTCACTTTCTTGAAAATGTATTAGCCACACAGCCCACACATACTTAAGGGTTTTTTAGAAATTAAATCTCAGTTGGAATTTGACGAATCCATTTTTGGCGCAAATTTTCATCCCGAGGCAAAACAAATGTTTGTTATGGCGACACTTTCTTCCTGGCTTTTGTAATATGTACAAATATAATATAAACAGACCCAATATTTGGTATTTAGGTTATTTTTTACGAAATAAAAATGAAAACTAACCTCAGTAGGTATACTGTAAATATTTATTGACGAGGTCTCAGTTGTTCGGCAGCGTGAAAGACCGAATAGAAATCGTATCGGGGCGTGGGTCGACAACGAAAATCAACGGTTACAACACTGATTTAGTTCGCACAAGGTGAATGGTGAATACAATAAATACACAAACCCGAACGTGGTCAACGGGAACGGCTTCCAGCCACCCGGACCGTCTGAACTCGCGGATCTCCCGTAAGCAGTTCACCCCTGTGTCTCAGGCTCCACTGTCCAATACGGTCCATGTCCATAATAGGCCATTCCGGAATTCCGGGCTTCCTATTCTGTGGTTCGGGGGAGAATTCCCCTTTACAGCGCTCACGCGTCAGTGCGAGCGGCACCAATACTCTTGGACGGCACGACTCCCACCCAGAGGTCATAATACCTAACACCTGGGCGGTTCCCCTCCGCCAGGACACACGCGCACTAGACACAAACTTGTTTCTAAAATATAAACTAACACGTTTAAAAACAATTTAAACATTGAAAACTTCTCAAAACCCAAGCTGCCGCTTTCAGTTATGTGACAAACGACATGTAACGTCGGCCTAAGGTGGTCACGTGATTTTTGTGCGCCAGGGCCTGTCTTTATAGTAGGCCTTGCACGCAGGTGCTGTGACGTCAACGGTGACGCTTATTCGACAAAATCATGCCTTACTTTTATTTTTTTACTCGTTTTATAGTGAGCTAGGCAACCACATATACACCATAGTGTCTCAAGGTGCCTACATCCTATCTTTGGATTTAACTTGAGGCGAAATTGATAACTGACGTATGTCAGTGAGACTAATTTCAGGACTATTTTAACTAAGTATTTTTGATAAGTTGACCGCGCTTTTGTCGAAGTGACGTAGATGCGCAGAAGAGTTTAATTTTCGTTCTCCTAGCTGGCATACCGTTATCGTTATCTGTGTATCGTGCTCTAGACGCGCAAAAAAAACAATGATGCCAACCTTGGATTACCAAATTAAGAAATAATGTCATTTGTAGTGTCCAGTTAAACAGAGATTTTAGTATAAACGTTAAATTTCATTGTTCGGCAACCCATTTCCAGAGGGCTCACTGGCGGTTATGGTACATGCGCATTGCCCATTTTATTTTACTTTCAGAGAGGTGACATTTGCTGTTCAGGACAGGAGTAAGGAATTTCGAAGGATGACTCGACTCGACTTATTGGCTTGGGTAATGTTATTATTTACAATATTTTTGCAAATGTTAATATTAGAGATGTAATATCAAATATGAAATTCGCTTGAATGAAATCGACTAAGGTAGGTATATCAAATAGTTGTCTGGCACCAGGTGTTTTCATAAGCCCTTCAATTTTCATTAGACAAATTTTTGCATTTCTCGTGCAGGACATGAGACATGGATAACTTTCTGAAAATTGCTTTTGTCTCGGGCAATCGACTTTTTCTTTGATCATCCAACCTTTGCTTTATTATTTTCTTAATTTTAAGACACTTTTTCGGAGTTTTTCTTCGCGCTCTACCACAAAATAGAAATTTTGCCCCGCACACCAGCAACCCAAAGTTTTCAAATTTACCGCCGCTATAACTAACCTTCATTTCATACAATTAATATAATATCGTTGCCTAAACATCTTCACACAACATAGAATATATTACTACAGTTTGTTCAGCGAATGTTCGGCCCTACGTCACAACTCCCGTCCTTGTCTTACTCATGAATCTCGTATATGATGGATATCGATATCGACCGTATATATTCACGAGCCCAGACAAGGACGGGAGTTGTGACGTAGGGCCGAACATTCGCTGAACAAACTGTATGTAGTTTGTTTTCAAAATTAATCAACAAATAGTTACACAGTATCTTAGATTCTAATTAACTAAAATTATATGCATGATCTTATAAAAGGCAAATTAGGTACCTCACAGCACACAGAAGATCAGAATACAGAGAGTCCATCTTGTCAAATATGTCAATGGAGCCCAGCTTTAAGCCGTAATTAATCCATTGTAGGTCACTGTATAGATCTTCTTTCTCAGTTTTAAATTAATCTATACCTAATAAGTGAAGAACGCAGTCTACTTCATAGTTTATTACAAATAAAGATATAGATGTTTTCCTGGTATGTCAGGTAAAAGATGATTAGTTGAAAATGGCTATGGAGTGCATTTTTTTCAAATGATTATCCTTTACCTGATATGCCACCAAAACATATATATATTTATTAGAATTAATTATTATTAAGTATTTGCCTTCAAAATCAGCAAGAATCGGACGATTTCGGCAATTCGGAGGTGTGAGTTTTTGAGACACTTGCCGCTTGGCGCTCTGTGTTGCCTCGAGGTCAAAAAGGACGGCGAAGCGGCTGCAACAGCGGCATAGAAGGTATAGTAAGTACCTACTAAAAATGTTTCTAAGTATAATAGCAATTTTGTCATATTTTGGTGATTTTCAGAAAAAAAATCAATAACGAACCTCATAGGCTTGCTTGGGGTCGAAACCTAACGTCAGTTAAAATATACAGTGATCACGCAAAGGTTGGAATAAATTCGGTAAAATACTACGGTAAAATACTACTACTACTACTATGCGATTAAAAAAAAACGCGTCGACAAGTCCAACATAATTTTGAAAGACGCATAATTTGACATATTTGTCGTTCTTGTGACGTCATTACATTACTAACCAAGCTATGACGTCATCTACTTTTTTTTTAAATGGCAACCACTATTTTTGATAGCGTCATTTAAAAGAACGCACTTTTCTTGTATTGGTACGCAAATAATAATAATATATTACATAAAAAAAAATTTCATAAATTTTAAATTTAACATAAATTATTAAGTTTTTAGACATTTCTTTATTAGACGACTGTACCTACATTGTAGTGCTTATTTTTTGCTCAGTTCCATTTTTAAGCAGGCTTAATTTTTAATCGAACAGTACAACATTTAACCGAATTTATTCCAACCTTTACGTGCTATCTGTATGTACTAATCAAAAATACACCCTGTATACAGTGTACGGTGGTTGAAACTCTTGCCCCGCGCATACTTACTTGTGCCCCATTCTACTCTATAAGACGAGAATGAGACTTTTTCGTCAAATGCCATGGACGCCATGGTTATTCGGGAGCGGGCGCAAAATTTCCAACCAAACCAGTGGCGGATCCAAGGGGGGGCCACAGGGGCAATTGCCCCCCCCCCCCCATTGGCCCTAGATTTATGTAATGTTAGTATAGAAAATATAATTAACCGTTTTTCACAATCAAAACATAGATTAGATTTTGTCCTGTAAACTAGGAGTCTAATAAAAATTTGTTGTACTATTCAGACTTTTACAAAGGCCCCTCTTATATTTACTATATACAGGGTGTCCAACTTTAAAACTGTACAAATCCGTAAAATCTTCATTTTTATTTTAGGAGATAATCGCCTAAACTTTTTTTTCTTTGAAAGGGGGTCTTCAAAAACTGCTTCTTTTGACCTTTCTGCCATTTTCAAAATGCAAATCTAGAGCCGGCTGCGTTTTTTTTATACCCCCGATTTTCACGAAAACCATTTAGCGATTTTTTTATTTAAAATCTGACCCCTTAGCGTTTATCAGAACACCCCAAAATCCTTATATACCAAATTTGAATAACAAATATACAGGGAGTTCCATTCTGCAGGGTGTCAAAGTTGAGCAAAATAGGAATTTTAAAGGCATCTGCCAAGTCAAGAGTGCCATCGAATCCCCTCAAAACAGTTCAATGCGGTCAATAGGATCACTCAAGATGTTGGTGTGCAAAAGTCCAATACAAAATATACAGACTGTTCTTTTCTGTGCCATCTCAAATTACTGCATTTTTGGAACTTTATCCGGGTCAAAAATGGAGTATATCAAAACCGCTCCACACACTACAAACGAACTAAATCTAAAAAATACAGAAGTCTGCCAGTCAGTAAGTCCATATCAATTAAGGTGGCTGGTGTGCTACAACAGGAAACGCACAGAAAATGTATCATCTTAGACAGTGATTTTGTTGAGTAAGGTCCAATAATTTAAATTGTTTTTATTTGTTAGTTGGCATTTTGTAAAGAAATACATTACTTTTGTGTTTATCAATATTTTTTCAATGATTCCACAGCACTCATGACCCGTATAAAGGTTCATAAAAAATCAGCATTTTGAGATGGCACAGATCAGAACACTCTGTATATTTTGTATTGGACCTTTGCACACCAACACCTTGAGTGGTCCTATTGACCATTCATCTGTTTTGAGGGGATTCCATGGCACACTTGACTTGGCAGACGCCTTTAAAATTCCTGTTCTGCTCAACTTTGACACCCTGCAGAATAGAACTCCCTGTATATTTTTTACTCGAATTTGGTATATAGGGGTTTTGGGGTGTTATGATTAACGCTGTGGGGTCAGATTTTAAATAAAAAAATCGCTAAATGGTTTTCGTGAAAATCGGGGGAATAAAAAAATCGCAGCCGGCCCTGGATTTGCATTTTGAAAATGGCAGGAAGGTCAAAAGAAACGGTTTTTGAAGGCCTTTCAAACAAAAAAACGTTTAGGCGATTATCTCCAAAAATGAAGATTTTACGGATTTGTACAGTTTTAAAGTTGATCGCTGACCAAGTCCATTTATAATAGCATGTGCCCCTTAGTGAATTGCTGGATCCGCCACTGAACCAAACTTGATGGCATAAGTAGGTAGTAGTGCAACAGGCGCAGCTATTTCCATCTAATTTCTCGGGACGGCCGTCGCCGCTTTAACGTGCTTTTCCGAATAATAAAGCCCGTCAACGGGCCCAAAAGTGTCGATTGACGGGCGGCTGCCGAACGGCTCATAGTCCACGGTCTGGCGACATCGGGCACGCAGCGCTCGCCCCACAGAAAATACACGCCACGCTTTTCTGTGCGCTCGCCTTGCTAATAATAAAAGGCGTTGGCGGTACTGGCGGCTGTTAATTCGTGCCGATTCTCGGGAAATATTCCTTCATTTCGCAATGGCACCGGCTAAATGTCGTTTGCGCGCGTTAATGTGTTTTGAGGGAAATTATGAACCATAAAGGCGGTCCTTTGCGCTTGCAGTGTGGGAGTGAAAACAGACCATAAACTGAATCGCGGCAAGCCCGCATGTTTCCATAATGCACCGGGTTTTTTCACTAAAATTCAAATGATATTTTTTAACCATAATTTCTTCAGAAATACATTTTGAAAAATTCGGAATTTCCATGATGATTGAAAAATGTAAACATTATTTTATTAAATTGTTATTGTTATATTAATAACAGATTATGTTAGAAAATGAGAGAAGGGGGACGTCTTCATAAGCCACAAAACAATATAAATTAATTACCAAATGATATTATAGAGTTCATTCAGATTAAAATGATTACCCTAATTTAATTTTGGTATTTAACGAGGTAATAACATTGTAAAATGGAATTAAATTAAGAGCTAGGTAATTAAAAGATGCAAATATGCATTATTTTATTATTTGCTGCTGATGAACTTACTCTTGATTTTGGAAAAAAAAATTCGTTAGGTATTCAAAATGCGTATTTAATGAGTGGGTAAAATTTTATTCTTGGGTTGTAATCATGGCCGACTACGACCACTTTTATGGACTAAGATTTCAAAAATTGGTACCTATTAGGTATTAGGGATTTTTTTAGGATCACTCAAAATCTATCTGTACCAACTTAAGTTTTCTAAAATGCGAGAATTTTTTTTATTGCATATTATTTAGAGATACTAATTAATTTAAATTATTAAAATTTGACTTTTTATTTTCATCGTGATCCATGGACCTACGCCTACGACAACTATGAAATGATTTTTCTGGTGAGTGTTTAAATCGCGATGAAAATAAATTATTGTCCCCGACAACGCTACATTTCGGCGCGAACCAAGGCGCACTAATTTGTGCCAAAACACCCGTCAAACGATCTGGCACGCGTGCGGAGACGGCGAGGCTCTCTCAGCTGCTGCCCACGGTCCGTTACGACAGTTTATTTACCAAGTCCTCCATTTTATTTTTTCAAAATTTACATATTAACATAATTCCGCGTTAGCCATTTGCACTATATTTATAAAAGGCATATTCTCTAACATAATTTTATACCTATATCTTCTCCTGCGACCATTGAAAAATACACTTGTTACAGGTACAGGGTGTTCCCGTATATTTTGACCTACCCCTAGAGGCTTTATTTTCAGAGTTAGAAAAAAATTACTTAAATGAAAGTTGTAGGGTTTTTCTAAACCGCTAGGATCTCTTACTAGATAAAACAAATAAATGAGCGTCACAAATTTATGAAAAAATATAAACTTACTTTTTTTAATGGAACACCCTGTATATTGCTCGCATTTTTCCGATTCCAACAATAATGTTATATGTTTGCTCTAAGCATTCGCATTTCAATACGATCTTTATATTTAATCAAGGTTGCCATGGAAAAACATTTCAACTTAGACAAGAGCATTCCTATCAATCCGTTATTTTTGGGACAATACAGCTTGGTACCCTATACACCCTACAACTTTTAGTAATTTTTTTCTAATTCGAAAAATAAAGGCTCTAGGGGTGGGTCAAAATATACGGGAACACCCTGTACAATCGCAAACGGATAAACAATAGGGTACTTGACAATATTTTTATTTGTTCTAAAATTACAGTAAATGCACCAACAGGGAACGTAATAAACGAAACAACGGCTTTTAAACCTTATACCTATATTTATTTATGATAATTAAAGACGAAGTTGCACAATTTTCTTTAGGTTGAAATCTACAGTTTCGTCGTTTTGTTGCCTAGAAAGCCAAACGTGGAGGAACCGCATCGCAATGTTGCCGGTGCCCTTTTGCAATAATTCGTGGAACAAAGGCACATTTTACACATTTCTATTCAAATGTCGTCAGCTTGCCTATGAATAGGTGCAATTAAATAGTTTTTTTTTATTAGATACGAATGTGTTCCGTGTAGTGGTTCATCTATAGCAAAATGGTGTCTGTTTATGCTGCATACGCTGGAAACTATATCCTTCATTTCTGTCACGTGACCGTGTGGTTAAAATATTATACACATAGGGAAATATAAAATTTGTCGTCTGTATTTTCCTCTCGTGTGTGGAATAAGGTTGATGTAATATACGATTTCTATTGAAGGATAAAGATGGAATGATACCCCTTGTGGGCGGGCTGTTTCCCGAAGTTGAATTCTGGCCGCGGAAGCGAGCAGTGGTAGGGGCAGATAATATGGAATGATCAGCGGGCGGAGGGCACCCCTCCCACCTTGCGGATTAATGGAAGCCATAAACTGGTGGGCGCATAAACGCATAAACCACAGAAAATATACGCTACGCGGACAGAAGTTCCACACAATGCAATTATTTGGCAGCCCGAAAGGAAGCCGGCTCTCAAAAGCCGGCTTCTCCTGGCTTTCAGCAGTGTCTATAGAAGAATTCTTCCATAGTTCTGCCTTCACGGCCGTGGTACTTTCATTACTCAATACTAGGCGGCAGCACGCTAGGAAAAAGCATCCGAAAGCGGCGTTGCCGGATTGTGCAAACAGTCTGTGGTTTTACCGAACTATAAAAATAAAGAGAAGATCTTTAATAAAATGAGCTTGCCCATTTAGAATTCAAGGTTAACAGTGAGGCTGTCAGCAGTAACTATAGAATTCTTCCCTCGAGAGATTTATTTTTATCGTCGTTTTTAGAAATGATATCCAATATTTTACTAATCATGGCTGAAAAAATTACGGCGCAAAAACACCCCTCAAGGAAAAAAAATTATAACGACATTGTTGTTGGTCCGATTATCTGCCCCGTTTTTAGTAACGACGTTGCAAATTATTCCAGATGCTTGAACCCGTGTTAGAAACAATTTACGGGCAAAAGTCCCTTCCAACCCTCAGATAGATTTGCTTTTGGTCCGACTATCGTAGTTTTTTGAAAGCGTAGCCACTATAAACTATAACTCTTATTTCACGAATCCGTGGAAGAAAAAATTTACAAGACAAAAACTACCCCATGCGCCCTCTGAAAAAATTGATAATTCCATTGTTCTTAGTTCGATCTTCACCGTTTTAGCAAGGACGTTACAAATGATACCAAATTCACGAATTAGTGGTTGAAAAAAATTGTTAGGAAAAAACTACACCCTCCCCCAGATATTGCTTTTGAGACGATTAGGTATTTAGTCGTTTTTTGAAGGGGCATTTATTATTTACTATAACCGTATTTCACCAATAGGTGGTTGAAAACATTTGCGGGCAAAAACTACCCCTTCCCACCCCCGGAAGTTTGTTTTTAATTTGATTATTGTCGTTTTTTGAAAATGCAATCACTATATTCCTTATTTCACGAATGCGTGGTTGAAAACATTTGCGGGGCAAAAACTACCCCTTCCCACCCCCGAAAGTTTGTTTTTAATTTTATTATTGTCTTTTTTGAAAACCCATTCACTACATCCCTTATTTCACGAATCTGGGGGTTGAAAACATTTACGGGGCAAAAACTACCCCTTCCAACCCCCGGAAGTTCGTTTATAATTTGATTATTGCCGTTTTTTGAAAATGCAATCACTATATTCCTTATATCACGAATGCGTGGTTGAAAACATTTGGGGGGCAAAAACTACCCCTTCCCACCCCGAAAGTTTGTTTTTAATTTGATTATTGTCATTTTTTGAAAATGCAATCACTATATTCCTTATATCGCGAATGCGTGGTTGAAAACATTTGGGGGCAAAAACTACCCCTTCCCACCCCCGAAAGTTTGTTTTTAATTTTATTATTGTCGTTTTTTGAAAACACATTCACTACATCTCTTATTTCACGAATCTGGGGTTGAAAACATTTACGGGGCAAAAACTACCCCTTCCCACCCCCGGAAGTTCGTTTTTAATTTGATTATTGCCGTTTTATGAAAATGCAATCACTGTATTCCTTATTTCACGAATCCGTGGTTGAAAACATTTTCGGGGCAAAAACTACCCCTTCCCACGCCAGAAAGTTTGTTTTTAATTTGATTATTGTCGTTTTTTGAGAACACATTCACTACATCCTTTATTTCACGAATCCGTGGTTGAAAACATTTGCGGGGCAAAAACTACCCCTTCCCACCCCCGGAAGTTCGTTTTTAATTTGATTATTGGCGTTTTTTGAGAACACATTCACTACATCCTTTATTTCACGAATCCGTGGTTGAAAACATTTGGGGGCAAAAACTACCCCTTCCCACCCCCGAAAGTTTGTTTTTAATTTTATTATTGTCGTTTTTTGAAAACACATTCACTACATCCCTTATTTCACGAATCTGGGGTTGAAAACATTTACGGGGCAAAAACTACCCCTTCCCACCCCCGGAAGTTGGTTTTTAATTTGATTATTGCCGTTTTATGAAAATGCAATCACTATATTCCTTATTTCACGAATCCGTGGTTGAAAACATTTTCGGGGCAAAAACTACCCCTTCCCACGCCAGAAAGTTTGTTTTTAATTTGATTATTGTCGTTTTTTGAGAACACATTCACTACATCCTTTATTTCACGAATCCGTGGTTGAAAACATTTGCGGGGCAAAAACTACCCCTTCCCACCCCCGGAAGTTCGTTTTTAATTTGATTATTGCCGTTTTTTGAAAATGCAATCACTATATCCCTTATTTCACGAATCCGTGGTTGAAAACATTTGCGGGGTAGAAACTACCCCTTCCCACCCCGAAAGTTTGTTTTTAATTTGATTATTGTCGTTTTTTGAAGGGGTGCTGGGGGTAGTTCTCGACCAACAATTTTTTTAACCACGAATTGGAATCATTGCAAACATCCTTGCTAAAATTGGCGAGGATCCGACAATGAAGTTATCATTTTTGTTCTTAAAGGGGTGCTGGGGGTAGTTTGCGCCCAAGAATTTTTTTCAAGCGCGAATTCGTGAATCTAGAGTCATTTAGAACGTACTTTCTAAAATCGACCTACAATCAAGTTATAATTTTTTTTAAAGAGGTGCTGGGGGTAATTTTTGCCCAACAATTTTTTAAAGTACAAATTTGTGCATCTGTGCTAAAAACGGTGGGAATCGTACCATGAAAGTTTCCTTTTTTTCTTTAAGGGGTAGTGGGGGTGGTTTTTGCCCAAGAAATTTTTTTCAACCACGAATTCGCGCATCTAGAATCATTATAGGACCGTCCTTGCTAAAATTGGCGAGGATTCGACAATGAAGTTATCATTTTTGTTCTTAAAGGGCTGCTGAGGGTAGTTTTCAAAAAAGAATGTTTTCAAACGCAAATTCGTGAATCTAGAATTATTTAGAACGTACTTGCTAAAATCAGCCAAGATTCGATAATTAACTTATAATTGCTTTGGTGCTGGGGGTAGTTTTCGGCCAACAATTTTTTTAAAGCACAAATAATTTGTGCATCTGTAATCATTAGGTACGTCCTTGCCAAAAACTGTGGGAATTTACCATGGAAGTTATATATTTTTTCTTTAAGGGGTAGTGGGGGTAGTTTTCGCCCAACAAATTTTTTGAACCACAAATTCGCGCATCTGGAATCATTAGGAACGTCCTTGCTAAAATTGCCGAGGATCCGACAATAAACTTGTCATATTTGTTTTTAAAAGGCTGCTGATGGTAGTTTTCGCACAAGAAATTTTTTCAACCGCGAGTTCGTGAATCTAGAGACAATGAAGCCATAATTTTTCAAAGGGATGCTGGAGTAGTTCCCGCCCAATAATTTGCTAAAAACGGTGCTAATCGTACCATGAAAGTTAGCTTTCTTTAAGGGATAGCGGGGGGCCCAACAAATTTTTTCAACCACGAATTCGCGCATCTAGAATCATTATAGGAACGTCCTTGGTAAAATTGGCGAGGAGCCGACAATAAAGTTATCATTTTTGTTCTTAAAGGGGTGCTGAGGGTAGTTTTCGAACAAGAAATTTTTTCAACCGCGAATTCGTGAATCTAGAGTCATTAAGAACGTACCTACTTGCTAAAATCGGCCAGGATCCGACAATGAAGTTATAATTTTTTTAAAGGGGTGCTTGGGGTAGTTTTCGACCAACAAGTTTTTTAAAGTACAAATTTGTACATTATCTGGAATCATTAGGAACGTCCTTGCTAAAACGGTGGGAATCGTACCATGAAAGTTATATTTTTTTCTTTAATACGGGGTAGTGGGGGTAGTTTTCGCACAACACATTTTTTCAACTACGAATTCGCGCATCTGGAATCATTAGGAACGTTCCTTGCTAAAATTGGAGAGGATTCGACAATGAAGTTATCATTTTTGTTCTTAAAGGGGCGTTGAGGGTAGTTTATTTCGCACAAGAAACTTTTTCAGCCACGATTTAGTGCATCTGGAATCATTACGAACGTCCTTGCTAAAATCAGCGAGGATCCGACAATAAAGTTATCATTTTTTTCCTAAAGGGGTGCTGGGGTAGTTTATTCGCCCAACAATTTTTTTAAAGCACGAATTTGAGCATCTGGGATCGTTAGCTAAAAATCGTGGTGGTAGTCGGGGTAACTTTCGCCCAACAAATTTTTTCAACCACGAATTCGTGCATTTGGAATGATTAGGAACGTCCTTGCGGGGATCATGATATTCATGATATCAAATGAATATTTCAATAATACAACAATACTTATAGGTAGAAAAAACATTTGGAAACAGAGATTTGAATAATAAATTTAATATGCAACAAGTATTATTCATGATTTATGATTTTATTCTGTAAACTTTGGTTAGGCCCAAAATTATAAATAGTAAAAACCCATAAAATTGGTATCATATTAAAATATAATAAATAATAAAATAATAAAAAAATATTTACCGTATACTAAGTGTAGGTATAATTAGTAAATAAGATACGAATAAACTATATTATTTGTAACATCTTAATATATTTTAATCGGATAATTAATATTGGCTCTGAAGCACTCTGTATAGCTTAGTATACGTCGTACGGATTCTACAAAGACGAAGCAAATAATAAAATAGCTATGCTCCCACTAGGTTATATTTCGTATAGTTCAAGGCCTCTGCCCGTCTGCCCGGAAATAGGTTTTGATGACTGAAAGCCGCCGCCAGCATAGGCGCGTTTATGAAACCTTTATTCCTAAACCACCGGCAACACGGTTAGGCTCTTCAGCTGACTGCTGGCGCCTCTAGCGGTGACTTTTATCGGAGGTTATTTTACGGTTTTAAAAATAGAACGATTCTGCATCCGAGCGCCATCTGTTAGGCCAAGGCAAAACCAACTTTCAGTGTGCTATACATATTTTACGAGCCCAATGCTACTGGCACTTCTGTCCGCGTAGCGTATATTTTCTGTGGCATAAACATTCCCCATTCCCCGTACAATAAAGTAATGTTGGCCAGTTCGATGTTCGTATACACGGCCTGTTTTGGAAAAACACAAAACTAAAGCTTGGAGTGGAGCTGCGCGCCATTATCAGCTGACAGATATAGGTACCTACAATCTTCCCCGCCGTCCCCGCTTCTAATCTGTGCGATTTGCGCCCGTGCAGTGGCGTATCCAGGATTAACGTCTGGGAGGGGCAATCGGTTATAAATAACAAAACTCTGTCCATAATTTTAACGAATAAAAACAGAACAAAAACATATTTTCTGAAATAAATAAATACAGGGTGTCCGGAAATAAATGAACCAACTTGAAAAATTTGAAAATATGACGAAAAGTTCATATGAACATGGGTCTGCAGATGTTTGGTTTTCGAGATGCGGGGTGTTGAAATTGAAATTTTGTTTTCAATTTTTTTTAAGTAACTTTTTGAGACGACAAAATTTTCTTGCAAAGTTTGGTAGCCGGAGTTTTTTTTGGGAAGGGAAGTCATAATTTGGTATTATTTTTGGTGCAATCCGTAGAGGGCTATACGCTCGGCTATACGCTATCATTATTTAATTTAATTTGCCCTAACTTTTTTGACAGTAAACTTTTACTACCATTTTGAGGGTGTATCCTCTTCCCAAACGTTTTCTAAGCAAAAAAGGTATACTTGGTGAATAACGCCAAAGGTGACTGTTTTCGAGAAATTTAAAAATAAAATTTAAATAAACAAGCACATTTATTTTTTGTCAGTTTACTTAATTAACTTGTTTTTTTTCAAGAAAATTTTGTTGTCTCAAAAAGTTAGGTACTTAAAAAAACCGAAAATAAAATTTAAATTTCAACACCCTACATCTCGAAAACCAAACATCTGCGGACCTATTCATATGAACTTTTCGTCATATTTTCCATTTTTTTTAAATTTTTTAAGTAAACCAGTAAAATCTATATCACAAAATCAAGTATTATTTTTTTGGTCTTGAGCTCATCAAATATCTCCCATGGAGATATGGGTATTTCAGGGTACACATAAAGGAATGTTAACCCATTCAGTGGGTTTTCGCTAATATTGTCTCTAATATAAATTTTTAAAATTTTCAGTTTTGAAAATGTTCTTTCTGGCGTGGCGGTGCACACTGTAATTGTGCAAAATATGTTTAGTAGGTTATTTTGCCTAATAATTTACGGTTACCTACACGCTGCACAGAATATCTAGCTACGCTGTACGGTGCGGCGGCGCGTTCTCAAATCTACTGCACAGGTTTTAATTTCGAGAAGACAAGATGAAACAAATAACAAATTGTAGTTGTTTGATGTTCACTGCATTTTCAGATTAGGCCAGGAGTATATAATTTTTGGTATTATTAATTTTGATATTACCAATCTCGTTTATCTCGACAGGTCTGGGGGGGGGGCAATTGCCCCCTTTGCCCCCCCCCTGAATACGCCACTGCGCCCGTGGGATCCGTCCTCCACCCCTCGCAGGGCATTACAGTTTAGTGTCGCAACGTCTGGTGTAGTGATGGGCAATCCGTATCTTTTTAAAGAGCCGGGTCAACGGATCTGGATAAGTTAAAAGATCCGGATCAGTGAGCCGGATCTCGGGTCAGTCGGTTCCCTATCAAACATTATTTTAATGTTCCCTGGGGTAAGATGACTAGGGTAAGTTGACGATTCGTCGTCTTGAACAAAAAACGTAATTTAAAAAAGAAAGTAAAAACAAAGGAAAAGCAAGTCGACTGGATAACCAGCAGGCAGGCGCTAGTAACCACGCAAGCAAGAAAAACTACTGATACACATGAAATTACGAAAAACAAAAAACTGACAATCAAGAGACAATCAGGATATAAAGAGATGTTTCTAGACCCTCCAATAGAAAATTGGTTTATAATGTGCTGCCTGCTTTCCTCGTTGGCACGAGTTATGAGGAACATGTTGACTTTTTTTTGTGACTTTTGTACTTAGTCATCTTACCCCATTATGTTCGTCATCTTACCCAGGGTTTGGGGTAAGATGACTAAAATGACGTATTTTTGTTTTTATTGTTTTTTATCAAACATGTTTTATTTTTTACAAGAATGTTAACGTTTATTTGAAGTATGGTCTATGCTTAGTTTAATTAATAATTTTGAGATTTTTATTAATAGCCTAAAGACATTTAATTAGCATTTTTCCTTAGTATCGTCAACTTACCCCGATGTCCCCTAAGTATATACAGAACTTTATATTATGTTTACTGGTGCATTGGAATAGATGTAAGTTCAGACTACTTTTTATTTAAAAATATACCTAGACATATTAGATATATCTAATAATCGTGGAAAAAAATTAAAATCAAGTGGTAACCTTGTCCGAAAAAAATTTTCGGGAAATTCCGTTGTCGGACGGACTGAAAATTGTCATATTATGTCAGAAATAATTGTCCAATAATTGTCCAAGAACACATATTATGCAAAGTCTCAAAGGTGAGGTAATAAAAAAAAATTGAAGGCATGGGCTATAGCGTGTAGGTAGGTACTCCAAAAAGTTACTTAATAAAAAAATTAAATTGTTTCTTCTTTAAAAACAATAGTCGTTTCTGGGATGTGTATTTCTTCTTTATTGATAGAAAATATATTATTTCGATTACGTGATTAGACCTATTCTCCCGAACAAGTATAGGTAACAACTATATAACCCGCTCCTTGAATAATACATAGGTAGGTATCTACTGGCCTACTGCTATTTCCCTAGACGGCCTAGAGTCTTTTTATCAAAAGAGTCGGATATTACAACGCCAAAGTGATATCCCATTCGATTCTCAATAAAAATAAAATGAAATCTGAGATGATGGAAGCTATACAGGGTGAGTCGAAGTTAAACCGCCATACTCAAAATTTGAGTAGTATTTTTAAAAATAAATGGGGTTCTTCATATAACATTTTGTCCAAAAACGCTTCGTTTTCGACATAAAGGGCGTCAAAGTTTTCTTTTAAAAACAGAAAAAAAAAGTATTTTCGGTTCCATTTATGCTATCGAGTTGAAAATTGGTACTTTTATGTTTTCTGGGACGGCGATTATGAATTTTCTATAAACTTTCTTCTAGCCGCTAGAGGGCGTTTTTGGACAAAATGTTATATGAAGAACCCCATTTATTTTAAAAAATACTACTCAAATTTTGAGTATGGCGGTTTAACTTCGACTCACCCTGTATAAGACACACTGTAGTAGTTTTTATATCTCGAAATCTACCATTGGAAATTGTTGAATGCCTATGACGACTTTCGCAATTTTTTTAATTTTGAATAATTTTGCATCTTTCTATAACACCAAAGAAAATACTGGTATTTTCTTTGATAACACCAAAGAAAATATACGAAAGCGCAGAAGGGCCACCAAAAATAAAAAATAGGTTTTATCTTAATAAGGCAGAATTTCTGAGAAACAAGTCAGAATTTCTGAGAAACAAGTCAGAATTTCTGACTTACAAGTCAGAATTTCTGACTTAAATCAGAATTAAAAAAAAAGAAATTCTGGCTTAAGTCGGAAATTTTGACTTGTTTCTCAGAAACTCTGACTTAAGTCAGAAATTCTGACTTGTTTCTCAGAAATTCTGACTTGTTTCTCAGAAATTCTGACTTGTTTGTCAGAAATTCTGCCTTATTAAGATAAAACCTATTTTTATTTTTGGTGGCCCTTCTGCGCTTTCGTAAAAATACTAGCGTATAATAGTATTTTCTTTGATAACACTGAGCCTTGATCTGAAGCTAGGTCGCACAACAAACTGTGCAGCCTAGTCCGAAGGAATATCGACTAAAAATGTGTATAATTGTACCTAGTTGTTTACAGATTTAAATTTGTAATTTGAAAATCTCAACAAATTAAGGTGGCATTTTCACACATACTAGATATACCAACCCAAGTGTGTTTTGAATTATTAGGTTTCAAAAAACCAAACACCCCAAACACTAAGTATATTATATTACCCATATTCAGACCAAAAATCACCCAGATCTGATTGTACCTACCTATCGGTTGCAAAAACATAATGTACCTAAAACGTGGATATTTTTTCTTCTCAAATATAAAATTACCAGGAAATTAGTGTCTCAAATGCATTTGGTTTTTTGTAAAACCAAATAATTTTAAAAGTAATTACAAAACCAACGTAGTAAATAGATAAAAAGGTGAAACAATCGCGCCTGTCGCGACGTTATTTGCCACGGTCGCGATTAGTCAAAACAGTAGGTATAGTACTTATACTTGTTCAAAATGAATCGTTTGTGGAGATATAAATATATAAAAAAAATTAATAGGGAAATCGTATTCTCTACAGGAACCACACGTAACCAAATTTTTCTTGATACATTTATTCTAAAGCGCTAATATATTTTGCTTTAAGCAAGCGCATACTCGTGCAAATTGGCCTTTTATTTTCTACTAAAGCTCGAGTTATTTTCTCAGAAAATAAAGTGACCAAAATATTCCTGACCTAGACAAAACAGCGCTTTCGAAAAAATTATCACTAGTAATCGCCCTTAGTGCTTGAATTATTGCCGGAAATTTTTCGAGTACGCACGAATTTTTTGAAAATTATCACGAGTCGCGTAGCGACGAAGGATACCTAATTTTCTTAAAAAAATCGTGTTTGAGAAAAATTTCCGAATATTAATTCAAGAACGTGGGGAATTCGGTAAGAAAATTCCATATACCTACACGTAAATTAAACGAAATTATTATCAAAATTTTTGTTGAGTATATGATGTTCTCCTGCTGCCTAGAGCAAGTGAGAATATTTCCGGAAATTTTTTGAGTTGCCATGGCAACGAAGTAAAAAACGAGCCTCTGATTGGTCAAAAAAGGTAGGTATGGAATTTTCGTATGTAATATCACTAGTGCCGGAAATTTTATCGATAATTTTTTCGAAAGCGCTATTTTGCCTAGAAAGATCACGAGTATAAACTGGGCTTCTTTCTATTTTCTGATAAAATCCCGAGAGCGAAGCTCGAGGGATTTTATCTCTGAAAATAAAAGCCCAATTTGTACGAGTGGTTTTGCTAATGGGCAAAATAGGGCTTGAGAATAAAATTATCTAGAAAAATTTCCGGCACGAGTGGAATTTGTCGAGATTATTTCACGAATACGATTTAATAATTTCTGTATTGATTTTTTCTATGTTTACATTTCCAAAACGACTCATTTTGAACGAGTTTATTGACAGCTTCGACTGTAGCGTTCGATTAAACAAACATGACGCTTGGGTATCCAAGGCAAATGCGATTATACCTACACCCTGTCGGCGTTGGTTTATTTTCTGAATGTGTCATAAATTTAAACGGAGGCGGAGGCCTAAATAACAAGAATTTAGCAATGTAAAAGTTATATAAATTCATTGATATAATGCTTAATAATACCGCAACATAATTTATAAGCTGCATAATTTAGAACAGTGTGAACACGAAGAAGGTACGTGTTTGTATCCAACAGATCCGCGGTTGCTAAGCAACGAAGTGATAATTTGCACAAGTGCAATTTCCGGTAACTGCACTAGTGCAAATTCTCGCTAGCAGAGGCATATCATTGGTTGGATTTTTATGGAAGGAGCTAACTTATTGGATGCAAGCAGTATGAGGGAAATAATCGCTAGCAGAGGCATATGAATGGTTGGATTTTTATGGAAGGAGCTAGCTACCTTGTTGAAATAATCGCTACAATTTCACAATTTCCGTTACTAGTGATTTTACACACGAAAATTACTGATAAAATCGCCAGTTAAAAACCTTAGTGTGGAAAACTAACTGCAGAAAAAAGGTAACACAAATAAATGAAAGGATAATCTTAGCAAGCAGCGCATGCATGTTTCGTGTTTCTTTTGCACGATACGCTTGCCTGATGGTATGTGGTGTGCGAGTGCAGGAGCATAGCAGCAGAGGGTTAGCCGCCATAATTATTGTAGTTCGGCGTACGTGCCCAGGAACCATGGCTAATTTACAAGCCACGATTTTAGGCGTTGTGGCTCGGAAAATTTTAGCAAAGGGGGACGTCACTGACGCTTTTGATTTATGGCGGCAGTGCGCTGCGCCGCGGCGAGGCAACATGTTTTCGTTTAATTTTCTCCTTTGATTTAATCACTGGTGGCGTGTTTGTTTTAATTAACATTACTTATTAGTTGCGCTTTCAGCGGGGATTTTCGCCGCTGTAACTAATGTGTTTTCGGGATTGAAGATTTTATTAGATTTGGTGTATGCAAGCCCGTATACAATCTTGAAATCCTAAATAAAGAAGGCAAATCAAATTTGTTTTTTTTATGTAGAAAAAAATGTTCCCCCACAACGAGTAACTATATTAAATTTGCCGTTTTCTTCATAACCTACAGAATGAATTCCAGTTATAACAGAACGGATATACATACCTACTTGGTACCTATACTACGTGGTGGTCAACCTTCGTCCTCGTGCAATGTGGACAACATATCCACTCTTGTACAATAATAGTAGGTAGTAAGTATGATTTTTTTGTTCAATTATTTATTTCCAGGGGTAGATCTTATGTCAACAACAAATATTACCATCAATAACTCTTCTCAATATTTTTGTAGTAGGTAAATACGCAGAACTAACTATGCCAAATGTGACAAACAAATGGGGCATTGTTTGGGCTAGTGTTTCACAAGACTCTTGCAAATTTCTTGTTCTTGTCTTGTTCTTGCTGCAAGAACAAGACAAGACTCTTTTAAATTTCTTGTCTTGCTTTGCAAGACAAGAAATTATTCTACAAGAGTCTTGCTGAAAGCAAGAAATCTTGCAAAAATCATTTTCTGTAATTATAATTTCTGCAAAACTTTAATAGCATAAATAATAAACTGTAAGTGAGGACGATATTGAATAATACTGATTTTTGCAAAATGAGCATAAAGCATAAGTTGCTGTTCAGGTGCAATTTACTGTATTATCATAACCTTCCACCTAAGTATCTAAAGACAGATTTAATTTAAGGATTTAATTTAAAAATCTTAAGTTAAAACACTGAAAATGCATGGTGTAGTTCACGCGATTTCAGTTAATATCTTAAGTCATTCGTAAATAAAATTATTGAACTTACATGTAATTTAAGACAAAAAGGCTCAAAAACAACAAAAAACTTTTCAAAACAAAAATATGTTTTTGGGCTAAATATCATGAAGCAAATGTGGATAAATAGAATAACTAATTTTATTTAAAGGGTTAAACTAAATCATAAATCCTGTCCTTAAATGAAGTCTGCATAAACAGGCCATAAGATATTGTGGGTTTACTCCGTTTACCTGTGGCCATAGCTGTGTACCTATTATGGATACTAATTGCTTAGTTTTTTTAATCAAGAAGTTAGGCACCCTTCTAAAGAAATAGCGACAAACACGCGTAATATAGTACGTAATAGCACCTTTTTAAGTTTTTATGATAATCAAAAGAACGAAACTGTTTTAGAACTGGGTAGGCATATTAAATTAATCCGATGAAGACAATATTCTAATACATATACCTACGTTTTGTTTTTCATTTGTATTCTACAAAATGATGGCCTAAAAAATATTGCTCAGACAGTCATCAAATTTTAAGATCAATAAAATATTAAATTTTTGGAATAAGCTCAGAAAAATCGCCTTTCCATACCTAGTAAATATTTCAGTTATCTAACTACCTTAAATTAAAAATATTCCTTCAAAATCCAATTAACATTTTTGCTTGTTCCAATCATCATTTCAGTATGTATGATTTGTTTTGTGTTTATCAATGAATGATTTAAAATATCTGAATACAGACCTACACTATCCCTTCACTAAATTCTAAATACGGCCCTGTCTCCTAAACAGAGAACATGGCGACCACCAAAGATCAAAGGCGCCGTCGTCGAGTTTATATTCTCCCCTTTCTTGTTCTCTGGCACTGTGGACCCCCGGACCCCGCGCCCTGCCGCGCGGCGGCTCTGCACTACTCTGCAGTGCTGCGTCAACTTGTCTCGACAAGCTTTACACGTAATAAATAATGCAAGAGTCTTGCAAACAAGAGTCTTGCGATGACGTCACCAAACAAAAAATGCAAGAACAAGAAATTGCAAGAAATCTTGCTTGCAAGACAAGATTTTTTCCAGCAAGAGTCGTGCAAGACAAGAATGAATTTAATTTCTTGTCTTGCTTTGCAAGACAAGACAAGAATGCTCCTTGCAAGACAAGAAATCTTGTCTTGTGAAACACTAGTTTGGGCAAGCCGCGAGCCACTGAAAATGAACACCCTGTATACTTACACCCAATAATTCTGCCTTCTGCTATTGCTATCTATTTATGTGACCCTTCCAACCTTCAAATTCCTTTCAAAAATTCTAGTTTATTTCAGGTCACGCCCTTAGCCCCTCACAAGGGTGAACCCTCAGAGAAATAGGGTAAATTTGGTAAATTTTTCAATCCCCTATACGCACTAATTGACATTTGACCAGAAATTCTCAAATAACTGTCTATTCGGCAGCTTGAAATTGTGACACGTGGCCTGCCTCAAAGGAGGAGCGGAATATTTGTCCAGAATGTGGGCAACAACGGTTTCTAAAAATAAATCACGCAGTGTATAAATTAATCCTATCACTGTTTTAGGACTATATGCAGACTATGCAGTTGCTTCGATAGTGTCATTCTAGTTTGGAGAGACAAAACTATAAAATATTCATATGTTTTTAAACCCGCATTCTCGCCCACATCCAAATTTATAATTTGTTAGGTATTAGGTATTAGGAATGTAGGACAAGGAAACTTCAAAGGGGTTGTTGAATTAGCCAAAAGTTCAATATAGTGGCCGCCCTCTTGACAACCCAAATAAATTTAAACTATTTATTTTGGCATTTCGTCTATGTTTGCAGAGACATTATTGTAAAAGCTGCTTAAAAGATTGGGTCCCTGTATCGATTAGGCGCTTCTATTTACAAATACCGGTAGCGGAGCAGTAGGTACTTTCTGTGTGCGGGTTCCATGGTAAATATTGGCATACCGGCAGCAGTACCAGCGACAATTAAACCGTTAGTTATTAGTTAACTGATAGGAATTTCAATTTGTAGGTAGGTATTTGAAATACTTTTTATTCTATGTATTCAATGAAATAAGTATAGGTAGCTAATTAGTACCTAGGTACTGATTACAGTATCCTATAGCGGTTTTAAGGAAAAAAAATCCTGTGGTTCAAATTTTGCTCATTTGGGAATATTTTTCTTTTTTATTTAAACCGCCGACCAAAGAAAATATCTCTCTACATCAATAATAAATTAAAAATATTTTTATTGAAATATAAAATATCCACAAAAGAGTTATGGCACTTTTAAGAAACGCGAAAAAATAAAAACGCCCTGTATCTTCCAAACTAATCTAGACACCGAGCTCGAGACACTCTAACTACATTTTGTCTATCTCTTCGGAGAATAAAAGAAACCCACCAAAGATAGCCTTACAATTTCGGTAGGGGGCGTAACATTTGAAAATTTGTTGATATAAATGATTACTTATAATAAATACCTAATGCTGTGAAGTAAACATCTCTTAAGGGACTTTCACTCGAACGTCGAACGTTGACTCGAAAACTATCAGAGATTTGTATTGAACTAAAAAATAAATCAAGACAATAATGGAAGTCAGACAACAGATTTTTACTCAACAATCTACCTTGTCTACAAACTTAAAATAAATAATGCTTGTAACTTAAAATAAATAATCCTGTGTTCACAATACACATTATCTGTGTATCCTGTTCATAACCCTTCCAATTTTACTCAATTTGGGTTAATCAATGATCAATTCCACCAATTCCACCATCGCGCACTCTTCAACACTATAACGACCATAAAATAAATTACGGTAGACATGTACATTGAGATTTTTCGCAGTTTTGCGGTTTTTAACCCTTCCTAAAGACAGTTTTTAGGCTAATAATGTTCACGTTGATAGGGCAACTCAACTTTCTACAATTTTGCTTTGGACCTCGTTTTTGTTGCACAACTGGCACTTTTATCAAAAATAAAAACTACATATTATGTCCGCAATACTGTAAATAAAAAAATTAAGTTGGGTCAGAGAGCTATAGTATATGCTTGGAACAAAAAATTTCAATTCAATCCTTTCGCTAATTTTCACAAAAAAAATAGAGTGAAAAATATCTCTCTACACCAATAATAAATTAAAAATATATTTATTGAAATAGAAAATATCCACAAAAAAGTTATGGCACTTTTAAGAAACGCGAAAAAATAAAAACGCCCTGTATCTTCCAAACTAATCTAGACACCGAGCTCGAGACACTCTAACTACATTTTGTCTATCTCTTCGGGGAATAAAAGAAACCCACCAAAGATAGCCTTACAATTTCGGTAGGGGGCGTAACATTTGAAAATTTGTTGATATAAATGATTACTTATAATAAATACCTAATGCTGTGAAGTAAACATCTCTTAAGGGACTTTCACTCGAACGTCGAACGTTGACTCGAAAACTATCAGAGATTTGTATTGAACTAAAAAATAAATCAAGACAATAATGGAAGTCAGACAACAGATTTTTACTCAACAATCTACCTTGTCTACAAACTTAAAATAAATAATGCTTGTAACTTAAAATAAATAATCCTGTGTTCACAATACACATTATCTATGTATCCTGTTCATAACCCTTCCAATTTTACTCAATTTGGGTTAGTCAATAATCAATTCCACCAATTCCACCATCGCGCACTCTTCAACACTATAACGACCATAAAATAAATTACGGTAGACATGTACATTGAGATTTTTCGCAGTTTTGCGGTTTTTAACCCTTCCTAAAGACAGTTTTTAGGCTAATAATGTTCACGTTGATAGGGCAACTCAACTTTCTACAATTTTGCTTTGGACCTCGTTTTTGTTGCACAACTGGCACTTTTATCAAAAATAAAAACTACATATTATGTCCGCAATACTGTAAATAAAAAAATTAAGTTGGGTCAGAGAGCTATAGTATATGCTTGGAACAAAAAATTTCAATTCAATCCTTTCGATAATTTTCACAAAAAAAATAGAGTGAAAAATATCTCTCTACACCAATAATAAATTAAAAATATTTTTATTGAAATAGAAAATATCCACAAAAAAGTTATGGCACTTTTAAGAAACGCGAAAAAATAAAAACGCCCTGTATCTTCCAAACTAATCTAGACACCGAGCTCGAGACACTCTAACTACATTTTGTCTATCTCTTCGGGGAATAAAAGAAACCCACCAAAGATAGCCTTACAATTTCGGTAGGGGGCGTAACATTTGAAAATTTGTTGATATAAATGATTACTTATAATAAATACCTAATGCTGTGAAGTAAACATCTCTTAAGGGACTTTCACTCGAACGTCGAACGTTGACTCGAAAACTATCAGAGATTTGTATTGAACTAAAAAATAAATCAAGACAATAATGGAAGTCAGACAACAGATTTTTACTCAACAATCTACCTTGTCTACAAACTTAAAATAAATAATGCTTGTAACTTAAAATAAATAATCCTGTGTTCACAATACACATTATCTATGTATCCTGTTCATAACCCTTCCAATTTTACTCAATTTGGGTTAGTCAATAATCAATTCCACCAATTCCACCATCGCGCACTCTTCAACACTATAACGACCATAAAATAAATTACGGTAGACATGTACATTGAGATTTTTCGCAGTTTTGCGGTTTTTAACCCTTCCTAAAGACAGTTTTTAGGCTAATAATGTTCACGTTGATAGGGCAACTCAACTTTCTACAATTTTGCTTTGGACCTCGTTTTTGTTGCACAACTGGCACTTTTATCAAAAATAAAAACTACATATTATGTCCGCAATACTGTAAATAAAAAAATTAAGTTGGGTCAGAGAGCTATAGTATATGCTTGGAACAAAAAATTTCAATTCAATCCTTTCGCTAATTTTCACAAAAAAAATAGAGTGAAAAATATCTCTCTACACCAATAATAAATTAAAAATATATTTATTGAAATAGAAAATATCCACAAAAAAGTTATGGCACTTTTAAGAAACGCGAAAAAATAAAAACGCCCTGTATCTTCCAAACTAATCTAGACACCGAGCTCGAGACACTCTAACTACATTTTGTCTATCTCTTCGGGGAATAAAAGAAACCCACCAAAGATAGCCTTACAATTTCGGTAGGGGGCGTAACATTTGAAAATTTGTTGATATAAATGATTACTTATAATAAATACCTAATGCTGTGAAGTAAACATCTCTTAAGGGACTTTCACTCGAACGTCGAACGTTGACTCGAAAACTATCAGAGATTTGTATTGAACTAAAAAATAAATCAAGACAATAATGGAAGTCAGACAACAGATTTTTACTCAACAATCTACCTTGTCTACAAACTTAAAATAAATAATGCTTGTAACTTAAAATAAATAATCCTGTGTTCACAATACACATTATCTATGTATCCTGTTCATAACCCTTCCAATTTTACTCAATTTGGGTTAGTCAATAATCAATTCCACCAATTCCACCATCGCGCACTCTTCAACACTATAACGACCATAAAATAAATTACGGTAGACATGTACATTGAGATTTTTCGCAGTTTTGCGGTTTTTAACCCTTCCTAAAGACAGTTTTTAGGCTAATAATGTTCACGTTGATAGGGCAACTCAACTTTCTACAATTTTGCTTTGGACCTCGTTTTTGTTGCACAACTAGCACTTTTATCAAAAATAAAAACTACATATTATGTCCGCAATACTGTAAATAAAAAAATTAAGTTGGGTCAGAGAGCTATAGTATATGCTTGGAACAAAAAATTTCAATTCAATCCTTTCGCTAATTTTCACAAAAAAAATATAGTGATATTTGTGCAAAGAATTACCTACGAATACGAAGTTTCTCGAAAATCCTAAAAATTTAAATAGGTAACTTCTAAACTGTCAAACGTCGGATAAGGATAAGAGATAATAACCTTATATAGGCTTCATTAATGATGATGTCCCTTATCCACGGACTTAGTTTGACTACTGAGTCTGGGACGCCTTGTATAGAAAAGTGCGGTCAGACTGCAAGGGCGTCGCCAGCCGATGGCCCAGGGGGGGGCGACGGCTGGCGAAAGGGTCAGGGTATGAAACAAAAAATTATTTTGTCTGTGAAAAATTTGTTACGGAACCATGACCATGACTACTATTTCTTATGTAAAAAAGTTTAACGAAAAACTGATATCTATATCTTAAGAAGTCATCACTTCTGCCGAGTGTCCCGCGGCGCTCACTTTTTTTGAATAACCCAGTTATATACATGCACTGATTTATTGAAAGATTTATTTGTATTCAATAAGATTTGTTAATATTTAAGAAATGGGTTATTACCGAATATTCTCTAATAAATATTTTATTAACAGTTAAGAAATCATTTACTAGAAAGCATTTTTTTTTCACCAAAAACATATTTATTAATATATGAAATATAAAAAATGATTTATTAATATTTAATTTATTTATTTATTATGTATCACCTCATTTTCTCAATTTTCTCAAACTATGAATGAATAAAAATATTAAAAAATAATTTAAGCAGAAAGATAATGAATAATAAAGAAAACAATCTTTTAAAATAAATATTTTTTTAATTTTTTATTACAGACATATTAAAATAAATTGATTTTATGCAACCATATACAGGGTGGACTCAGCGATCGACTATACGATAGGTGCAAAAGACAAAAAAATTTCGAGTTGAAACTTAACCTTTGGGGCTTGATTAGAAACCAATTTGCAACATAATATTATATTTTAAAAATCAAGCAGGCCTTGACACGTTTCCAGTTCAGGTAAACTACATTTTTCTTAAGAGATATCGAAACATTTTATTGGAAAAAGTTGTCGAGAACGAAAATTTAAGTCCCCGAACCAAATTTCAAAACATTCGGCAGACTTAAATTTCAACTTTATTTTTTGGAAAAAATCTTAAATTTGCATTCTGAAAATTTTTTTCTGATAAAATTTTTCGATAAATGTACTTGATTTGCGCTAAAACCGCAAAAATTGAAAAAAATAAAAAAATTAAAATGTGCCGATTAATATAATTTGGTACGGTGATTTGGAATTGCATTCTGAACAACTTTTTTTAATAAAATTTTTCGATATCTCTTGAGGAAAAGGTAGTATATCTGAACTGAAAATGAATAAATTGACCCTGTCAAGGCCTGCTTGATTTTTAAAATATAAAAATACTGTGCAAATCAGTTTCTAATCAAGCAAGGCTGATCCCCCAAAGCTCAAGTTTCAACTCGATTTTTTTTTGTCTTTTACACCTATTGTATAGTCCATCTGGGTCCACCCTGTATATTGATTCAATATTCAATTGTAAAATAAATACCTATATATTTGTCTCGAAGAAACTTCTGAAAAGAGTTTTAATAAATCTAGTTTATTTCTCCCGAATTTCCAAACAAATCCTTATATCAGTGTGTATGTTTGTATTTTCCTTGTAGTAGGTAAGGTACCTACCCACCCTACTCAATGTAGGTGTAATGTATTCAATATTTAACTTAACATCGTTTCACTCGCATATATGAAAATAATAGAAAGCTAAATTTTGATTTGCTCACAAGCTCAAAGCTCACATTAATTTATATTTTACAAAAGCAACTGACATTATTTTACGGAAAATACGAACGCAGTGACTGAGTGACTCACCAAAAAACTTTCTAGATTTTTTGAATCCTCTAGGGGGGGCAGCTGCCCCTCCCTGCCCCCCCTTGGCGACGCCCTTGGGTCAGAGGTAAACTAGGTAAAATTTATAAAATCTAGGTAGTACCTAAGTTACGCAAACTTGTAAACCATGGACAAAGCCGCATGTGCTCGGTAATTGCTATCTACACCTAATTTATTATTTGCGTGCTTTAAATGGAAGTGGTGAAATCCGTTCTCGCATTTGGTTTTATGCTCAACCACTTACTAACCGCCTGCATGGGTCTCCGTGAGCGCTTCGTAAACGTCGATTAGTACCGCAGTGATTGGTTTCCGCCGCTACCGGCGCTGCTGCCGCAGTCCTAAACCAATACCCGGAAAAACGTCAATATTTGCCGATTAAATTTGTTCACTAAATGGACGCGGACGCCGAAGGTGTTTGTTGTCGTGCCGTGCTTTTTATCTCGAGGGGTCTGGGAGCCCAAAAGAGAGGCCGCAAGGTCCGCGAAAGCTACAAATAGGCAACGGCCCCTGCGTGGTCGCGGCTCGTGGCATTGGGCAGGGTGGGCAGTGCCTACCCAACCAGACAACGGAAAAGGAAAACTTTAAAAATATTAAATATTAATAATTATAATAATACCTACCTGAATATTCCTTCTCGCATGTATACCCATCCCTTTTCTACTTATTTGATTTCTCATTATTACGGACATATTCCTACACATTCTTCGCCTGATCTGACGACACCTTTAGAATTGCCAGTAGGTATGGTCACAGAATAAATAGCTTCACAAAGCTATTTATTCTGTGGTATGGTACAAGATTTCTTCGCGCCACTTGCCTAACTGAACCTTTCATAAAAATGATAAATAAATCTTCAAATACAAATTAGTACCGATCTATTCATAAAAAAGACTCTGGGAATCCCCTATTCTCCTAATCCATGGCGCACGCAGCACGCAAGTTATGGACATCAAAATTGCCGACTTTACTACAAAAATCGCCCGATTCGCAAACGCTGCAAATCGGCATATATCATATTCATATTATATAAATATCGCGGTGAAAGAACCCAAGTTAGTCATAATTGTAATAAAATACAGAACGTTACTCTGCCCATTGTCTGTACGAATTTCTACAAATAAAAGTCGTTTTTAAAAATCGTGTTTCCGAACCCGCGATCATAATTGGCGCTGCGAACAGGATCGCCGTACGGCATCCCCGAGAAAATTTGCCGGTTCTTTTCAACGGTTTGACGGCGAAAAACAACTGCAAGAATCCATCAACCCCTACAGAGTGCCGAGGAATGAAGAACATCTACAGAATATCTCTATTCCTGTAAGTAATCTTCCATTTTTCCATGAGCTCTGAGTACCCTGAAGATTCTTTAAGTGCAGTTATTGATTTAGCCTTTTTTCTACTCCCCCTTCTCAAAAAACAAAACCTGTCCCTAAGTTAAGAAGACCCGCACCCCCTACGGATCTTGACGAAGATTCACCTCCCTCTACATCCAACGGAATTCGTGACCGAAGTCCCATTTTAAAAGAAGTACAAAAGCCCCCTTTATTCACAATGCTTTCAAACAGCGACATTAATAACCTTTTTAATACCTTGCCCGAATATTCCCCCGAATCAAATTTATCTACTTTTATAAACAGTGTGGATAATTTATTTATCTTTTTACATACTCAAGATGCTACTGAAGTTCAAAATTACATAGCTAATTGCCATGTTCTATCTAAAGTCAAAGGAGAAGCCAGAGATTTTTTAAATTTACATAAAAAGCAAAATTGGCCTGAAGTCAAAGTGGCTCTTTTACAAAAATATGGAGACCAAAGAACAGAAGATATTTTATTGACGCAACTAACAACAACCGCACAAAAACGAAGCGAAACTTATAATGACTATTTTCACAGAATTAATTTAGCTCTTAACGATCTTCTCCAACATGTATCCCTACACGACGAACCCAACACTGCTTTATTTAAGAAAAACTTTTTTGAACAACAAGCTCTCAGAACATTTTGTACAGGACTAAATAATCCTTACTGTGATCACCTTTCGCATTTTGAGTTACAATCCCTGGATGAAGCTTTACAAAAATGTGTTTCGTACGATAATCATAGACAACAACAACAGTACATGTCATACCTAAAATCAACCCTTTACCCTTCTGACTACTCTAACAGAAAACCTACTTTACAACCTAACCCTATACCTAGAAGACTTTCCCAAAATCAAAATCCTAATCAAAATTACAATCCAAGACCACCACCACCGCAATTTCAAAATCATCGACCTTTTGGAGACATAAATAGACCAATTCCCCAACGCACCAATCTACCCACCAATCGAGAAGTTTTTGGTAATCAAAACCCTAGACCGTTCCCTCAACAACAACCACAAAATTACCTGAGACCGTTTCCCCAACAACAACAAAATATGCCTAGACACATGTCCGGCGTAGAAACAACAATTCGAAACACAAATAATTTCCGACTTCCTACGACTCAAATGAGTCGAAACCGTACTTTCCACAACAATACTGAAATTTCCCCCAATTACGAGGAAAATGAGGAAAATTTTCAAACACAAGCCTCGGAACCCTCTACCAGCCAACAATAATTCAATTAAATAATGTTTTTAACAAAAAGAAACTCCCATATTTTTACCTTCCCAATTCTGGCCTAAAAGTCCTTATAGACTCAGGTGGTTCAGATTCCCTTATCACTCCCCAAGCTGCAGAACTGATAGACCAATATCAACGTTATGAATATATAGAACCTTTCACTTTAATATCTATGAAAACCCCTACTAATTATAATAGAAATTTATTTTACCCCCTATTTTCCGAAATCGGAATAATGCAACCACTTATAGTTCGCATTGCCGATTGGCATTCCGATTTTGACATTCTTTTCGGCACAAGTGAATTAGATTCACTTGGAGCAATTATAGACTATGAAACCCACCTTTTTAAAATAAGAAAATTAAATATAAGTATTCCTTTCGAAGTCATGTACCAAGCCAATAATCGTTTACAAATTCCTGTAAACATTAATTACGGTGACGTAATACTTCCCGCTATCATACACAATAACGAAATTATTATACCGGAATCTCTGCACAAGTCGCGAAATGGCTTCGTGGAAGTCCCCGGTATCGAAATAAATAATTTTTCTTTTGATAACCCAGTCGAAGTAGAAGCCTTTACCCATTATGAAGAATCACGACCCCCCATGTCTTCTTCTGATTTTAATGAAAACCTAATCCGTACACAACACCTTAACCTAGAAGAACGTTCGAAAATAATTTCTCTCTGTCATAAATTTAAAGATATTTTTTATTACGAAGATTCTGATCTAACTTTCACTAGTTCCGTAAAACACCACATTCGCACAAAAGATGAAAACCCTATATATACTCGTTCATATAGACATCCTAGAAATATGCAAATCGAAATAAATAACCAAATTGATAAACTTCTCCAAAACAAAATTATCCGCCCGTCTATTTCTCCCTATTCTTCACCTGTATGGATAGTACCAAAAAAGGCAGATGCCTCCGGCAAGAAAAAATTTCGTATGGTAATTGACTATCGAAAACTTAACGAAAACACAATAGAAGATAAATACCCCCTCCCAAGGATCGACGAAATTTTAGAAAATTTAGGAAAAAGCATTTATTTTACGACACTTGACCTCGCTCAAGGCTTTCACCAGATAGAAATCCATCCAGATTCTCTCGAAAAAACAGCTTTTACCGTCCCAAATGGCCATTACGAGTACCTACGAATGCCCTTTGGTCTCAAAAACGCTCCAGCATCATTCCAGAGAATGATGGACGAAGTACTCCGGGAGTTTATTCATAAATTTTGTTTTGTTTACATCAAAATCCCTACAAGACCATTTAATTCATATCAAACAAATTTTCACAAGACTTAGAGAGGTAAATTTAAAGGTACAATTAGATAAGTCCGAGTTTTTAAATAAAGAAGTTGCCTTCTTAGGACATTTAATTACCCCCGATGGCATAAAACCCAATCCTATAAAAATCCAAGCGATCCAAGATTTTCCAATCCCAAAATCCACAAAAGAAATCAAAAGTTTTCTCGGCCTTTTAGGATATTACCGCCGTTTTATTCCGGATTTTGCTAAACTAACTGTCCCATTCACTAGATGCTTAAAAAAGGGAACAAAAATAGATACCAATCATCCACAATACATTGAGTGTTTTCAAACGTGTAAAACTCTTTTAACTAATAGTCCTATCCTACAATATCCTGATTTTTCCGAACAATTTACTCTCACAACAGATGCGTCAAATGTAGCATTAGGATCAGTACTATCACAAAAAGCAAAACCTATCGCTTATTATTCTCGTACACTAAATGCCGCAGAAAGAAATTATTCTACTATAGAAAAAGAGTTGTTATCTATAATTGAATCTTGTAAGCACTTTCGCCCATATCTCTATGGAACAAAATTTCAAATCGAAACTGATCATAACCCTCTCGTTTGGCTTTATAAAATAAAAGAACCTCATTCGCGCTTAGCCAGATGGAAAATAAAATTAGAAGAATTCAATTTCGACATTAAATACAAGAAAGGAAAAGAAAATGTAGTTGCCGATGCTCTATCTCGTATTAAAATTAATGCCCTAGAAACGGAATCCCAAATTGCAGAACCCCCTTCCGCTAATGATGACTTCGACATTGACGCTTTTGTTAACGAAGTAGCTGAAAGAGAAACCGGAAATTCTACACAACACACCTCTATAGAAAATCCTATTGCCGAAATCCCATTTTCAGACGATCCTATTAACCTTTTCTCCAATCAAATAATTTTCGAAATTTCCGATAAACCCGAAACAATTTACAAACTAAAGTTTAAAAACAAACATCGCTTCACTGCCAAAATTACTGACGAAAATTGGAAAAACGAAATCTACTTCTTCGTCTACTTACTGAAATAATTAGACCAAACCAACGCTATTATATCTTATTAAAAGACCCCCGTATGCAAAAATATCTCTCTAATTATGTTCGCTCAAAATATGATAATACCGTTCAATTATTTTTCTGTTCAAAATTCCTTCAAGATTTAGAACGACCTGAAAATCAACTCACTTGTATATCTAACTATCACAAAGAAAACCATAATGGAATCTTAGAAACGTACCAACACCTAAAACAAAAATTTTATTGGCCTAACATGAAGCAAGATATTATTAATTTCATAAATAAATGCGATATCTGCCTCAAAAATAAATACGAACGACATCCCTATAAGCTCCCTTTTAAAGGACCTCTCCTTGGACAAAAACCCTTCGACATATTACACATTGACCTCTTTGCTTGCAACAAAACTCCTCACTTAACCGTTATCGACTCATTTTCCAAGTATGCTCAAGTATATAAACTTTCCGACAAAACTCACACTACTGTACTTAGTAAACTCCGACACTACTTTTCCCATCATAATTACCCTAGAAAAATAGTATGCGACGAAGGAGTAGAATTTGCCAACTCCCTCTTTCGAGAATTCTGTAAACTTCACTCTATTGAACTCCATTTCACCACTATAAATAACCCAAACTCTAACAGCCCCATAGAAAGGTTCCACTCTACATTCATAGAAAAATTACGTGTTATGCAAGAACAAAATCCCAACGAATATTTCGACGATACCGTAACCCATTGTGTCCTAATTTATAATCAATCCATTCACTCCGCCACTGGCTATTCCCCTTTTTCAATACTTTATGGACCATATGCTGAAGAAATAAATTTTGACTTCGACACACCAGTCTACGAACTTTACAACCAAAAACACAAAAACGAACTTCAACCCTTTTTACAAAACTTATACCAAAAACAATTAAATAAACAAACAAACATTCTTAACAAAAGAAATGAACAACTGACACAAGACACCCCGCAACCACATGTAGGCGAAACTGTATATATATCCAAAGATAACCGCAACAAATTAACCGCTCCTTTTGTCCCTATAAAAGTCACAAAAACCAACCCCACTAAAATTCAAGGCTTAACACGGAACTCCCGAGAAACCAACACACACCCTCGAAAAATTAAAAGACTAAGAAAAACCTCTCGTTTACAGGTCCTTCCTCGCTCGAATCCCGTCCTTCGAGATCCATCCCTTAGTGACTAATGGATATTTTCCCGAACCCCTAGGGAATGCTCAATTATTCGACCATTTCCATAGACACATAATAACAATAAACTTAACCCAAATCCAATCTACTTTGCAACAAGTATATTTAAATTTTGGCTTAATTAACAAAACAAATTCCACACATACACAATCCTTACTAGCACAATATAATCATTTTTATACTGAAACTTCAGACAACTTCCACAAAATTTACAGACCACGGAACAAACGAGGACTATTGAACTTTTTAGGCAACGCAATAAAATACGTTACAGGTAATCCAGACAATGACGATCTTGTTCTTTTGTCAAACCATATTAATGCTTTAGAAATAAAACAATCAGAAATTATTCAAAATCAAAATAAGATTATATCCTATGCTTCTTCTACCAATTTTAGATATAACAAATTCATAAAAGAAATATATTCAAATACTCAAATATCCGCGACAAAAATAAACGATTTATCTGACACATTAGATAAGTATATGTCCATACATAATGAAATTTTAAATATTCAAAGATTAAATAACTTCCTTCAAAAAATACTTCGTACCCTTAGCCTTGCAACCCTCTCTCTTTCCAACATAGAACTTCTTACACTCTCCGAAATCACTTCCTTAGATAATCAACTTCGAAATCAATATTCAAAAACATCTCTTATTTCAAATGAATTGCACCCATACGAATTAATAGAAAACTCAAAAAGCACAATTTTTACTTTAGAATCTCAGATGCTTATAATCCTTAAGATACCCATCCTTGATTCCCATATTTTTGAATTATCCCATATTTACCCTATCCATAACCCCTATGGAGATATTCTCGTCGCACCTGCACCGTACTATGGAAATTACCACTGGAATACCGACTGCACTCCTCACGACAAGAAGCACATCTGTCAACCTACTACAACAACAATCTGCCAACCACCGAATTTACAACATTGCACCATGGCTCATCTTAACCAGCCCATTATTCAACAAACTGAAAACCACCTCGTAATCAGCACCTTCACCCCCATCGAGATCGAAGAAAATCGCAAGAAACACACAATTAATAAACCTTCTTATATAAAAACTAATCAGACAATATTAATTCAAGGGAAACGCTACACTGTACCAACAACTTCAAACCAGCAAATACCAGATGTCATCCCCATCCGATGGAAACCCACACATCATCTTCAGTTGCCACCGCTTAGCAGTCTACCAGAGGAGACTTTGCAACTTACGCCGTTACAACCCCTACATCTCGCACCTATCACTACAGCCACCATTTCATGGACCACAGCTATAATCCTGCTAATTTCGCTTGGACTCATCACGTATATCATTGCCAGGAAAAAGAAGAGGATACACACTTTACTGTTCAAACCCAAGATACCCCTAGAAAAGCTACTTCAACCCTTAGAGCCAAAGATCGAGGACGATCTTCCAACTTAAGGGGGGAAGAGTTATGGACATCAAAATTGCCGACTTTACTACAAAAATCGCCCGATTCGCAAACGCTGCAAATCGGCATATATCATATTCATATTATATAAATATCGCGGTGAAAGAACCCAAGTTAGTCATAATTGTAATAAAATACAGAACGTTACTCTGCCCATTGTCTGTACGAATTTCTACAAATAAAAGTCGTTTTTAAAAATCGTGTTTCCGAACCCGCGATCATAATTCGCAGCCATGCACCACCGTTCACCGTTTACTATTGTCCAGTGTTTATTGTTTATTCTATTTGAAATCATATTCTGATGATAAAGCTCGGTACTGCGCTGGTTTCTATACTCTACTGGAAAACCAGTTTAATAAATTATCACACTCACTGGTGCTCAGGGAGCTCGATCTAGTGGTGGTGCAAAAGCATATAAAATGGTGAAACGCCAGGAATCATCGAGATTTTAAAAAAGAGCATTGTTTTTCCGACTATTCGGAAAGCGCTAGTGATACTGCTTTCACAGCCCTGCACAACTATAGTATGTAGAGCGTTCGTTCATTTAGCTCCCTTCGTCGAATTAAAATGTGAATAAGAAGCACTATTGGTGAAAATAGGTTAAACGGGTTAGCTATGCTAAGCATTCACCGTCAATGGGTTTTCGCAAACAAGGAGCAATGAGTGGAAGATGTAGGTACCTATAGTTACAAAATTTAGTAATAATTCTCACAAAACTATTGTTCAAAAATTAATGTTAGTGTTTTTTAGTAAACGGTTTTAATCCTTTAGTTATTCTACATTTTATGCCCCCCCCCCCCCCCTCCATTCGCTATGAACGATGTTTAATTCAGATGGCTGCCCCACCTTCTGTTGTGAGCTGGATACGCCCATGTGCGGTACTATTAAGCATTGCAACTGCATCAATGAATTTATATAACTTTTACATTGCTAAATTTTTGTTATTGGACCTCCGTCTCCGTTTATATTTATGACAAATTCAGAAAATAAACCAACGCTGACAGGGTGTAGGTATAATCGCAATTCACATCCTTATCAATATAGTGCATGATTTTATAAGAAACTTATACTAATTCGTTCGTGGTAGGAGATAATACAGGCATTATAACATGGGTCAACGGGTTATTCTTGAAGGTCACCTCGAATCAGTAAACATTTTGTTATGCGTAACATATAAAGTTATAAACAATGACAATTAATTTACAATATCTTATAAGTACGAGTATACAGGGTGATTCACGTAAGTGGTTCATTAGAATTTTACGGGGAAGGAGTGCGAATTTTAATTTGAAATTTTGGTTACTTATATGACAGGTTGTAAACTTTCTTTCTAAAATATTTTCAACTTACGATCATTTCCGGTTATACCGGAAGTCGATAGCAACTTTGTTATTTCAAATAGAACACCCTATATATTATTACACCATTTGGTTCCCTATTAAATTCCAAATCTTTTTTCTGAATAGAATGTATACCCTATTCCTAACCCATTTCGAGATATTCGCAAATTTTTGATTTTTTTGAGTGTTGCAGCCATCGACCATAGTGATGATAACTTTGAAATTTATGAATCTGGAAAACTGAAATTTTGGACTGTCGTAGGCGAAAGTCAACTTTATTAAATGGTCTGTATGCCATTTCAAAATATTGTACAAGGTGTTCGGGAAAAAAATCCCAATATCAACATAGAAAAATTGAAAAATCTCATTTTTTTCAAATGGAACTCATATTTTTTTTATTGCACCATTGAAATGCTTGTGAAAAGACAGTCCAAAAAGATATAGCACACTATATGTCTAAATGAAGCGGTTGCTTCGTTATTACGCAAAATACGTATTTTTGCTGCTCCATATCAAGAAACAACGGACCTTTTCTAACACTTCACCTTTTCAAACACTACATTTCACCCAATCAACATGGCTTCTACAGGGGGCGTTCTACGGCGACTAACCTCAGCATTTATCAGCAGTTCTTAATCTCTTCAATTGAGGCTGGCCTGCAGGTCGATGCTGTTTATACTGATTTATCCAAGGCCTTTGATAGTGTTCCCCATGCTCTGTTGAAGAAGCTGTCTGAAGCTGGCGTGCGCGGTAACTTCTTGATGTGGATCGAGTCCTACTTGTGTGGACGGTATCAGCGTGTCTCTGTGTTTGACTCTGTGTCCTGTGAGATTTTGGTGTCATCTTGTGTGCCTCAGGGCTCGCATATTGGCCCGATCCTGTTTTCACTATTTCCACTATTTATAAATTTTTTACTACTAACACCAATAGTAGTCTTGCTCTACAGACTGACCTGACTTGTTTCGCTGATTGGTGCCATGCCAATGGTCTCTCTCTCAATATCTCTAAATGTATAACAATAAGCTTTTCTAGATCTCCTAGTCCTATTCAAAATACTTACTTAAACTATAATACAGCCCTGGTAAACATCACATCAGTCAATGACCTTGGCGTCACGTTTTACAGTAATTTAACGTTTATACAACACATAGACTCAATCGTTAGCAAGGCCTTTAGAATGCTTGGTTTCATCATGAGGCACTCATAACTGCCTTGTTAGAAGCATTCTTGAATACTGCTCTATTGTTTGGCAGCCTAACTACTCTTGTCATATCGAAAGAATTGAGAGAGTGCAGAGAAAGTTTGTCAGGTACAGAGCTGGGCAAGTAATTAGGCGAAAGTAATTGAACTGTGAATTAATTCCTGTACTTAGTTGGAATTACTTTTGAAATAGAGACAGTAATTGTAATTTAATATCATGTACTTGTAATTTAAAATCAATTACTTCTGAGAATTGGAACTCCTTTTTAAAATTCCTTTAATGCAATTGTTTCAATTACAATTACTTGTCCAATTATAATTACTTTTTCAATTACAATTACTTACACAATCTCCTCTTGCGGTGCCGGCCGGCGACGGCCCGAGCTGATTAATCGGGGAAACCTGGATTGATTTTGGAAATATTGCAACGTTGTTTGGGCCAACCTGGCCAACAAAATGCAATGCAAAATAAATGCGTCATCACTGACAAAGTCCGCAATAATATTTTCTTTCTTATGCCACTCCCATTTACTATTTACGCGTCACTGGCAAGTCATAACGATTGTTCTGTATTCTCTATCTCTATATTAATAGTCAATTCGTAATGCCTATTGTCTTAACAATGAGGCCTGTTTTTTATTTTCCTTATATCTCTTGTAAAGCCCATATGGCACGGCCTTAAGATTTTTTTTTGTATACATTTTAAAATATTTATTTTATTTCTCTATTCATGTAGCCGTTTATTACAAGCTTTTATTTAACTTGCAATGTATGTATGTTTAGGTCAAACCTTGCAAACTGAATTAGAACCACTTCCTGACATCCGATTGAGCTGAAATTTTGCATACACCTATAATTCCGGTGACAATACAATATACAATACTCAATATTGTAATTCTTTCAAAATGGCCTTCGCCACAAGATGGCGGATGATGTATTTTTTGTCAACCCCCCTTAATATGGGTATCAAATAAAAGGGCTTGAAGAATAGAAAACGATAGAGTTAGTGACATCACACTAAATTCAATATGGCCGCCGCTCCAAGATGGCGGATAATGTGTTTTTTTTCTCAACCACCTTAATATGGGTATCAATAGAAAGGGCTTGAAGAGTAGAAAACGATAGAGTTAGTGACATCACACTAAATTCAATATGGCCGTCGCTCCAAGATGGCGGATTACCTATTTGATACCCAACATGGGTACCAAATGAAAGGGCTTGAAGAGTAGAAACGATAAAGTTAGTGACATAACACTAAATTCAATATGGCGGCCGCTCGAACATGCCGGATTACATTTTCTTTTTCCTTAATATGGGCATTAAATGAAAGGGCTTGAAGAGTAGAACTAAAAAGTTGAAAATAAAATTAATAGTACAAAATATTTTTAAAAACAAGCTTTTGTTTAAATACTATGAAAAGAAGAAAATAAACTTTATAATAAATGAAACCAAGGCAAACCCATAATTTTGTTACATTATACAACTGTATATGATACAAAAGCTTGTCGCGAGAAAGTAATTTTAAATAGAAAATGTATTTTTCTATAAAAGAAATTTACACACGAGAATCTCGCAACCATATAATATATATCTTGACGAAAGTAATTATAAGTAGAAATTGTATTTTTCTATAAAAGAAATTTACACACGAAAATCTCGCGACAAGCTTTTATATCATATACGCAGTTGTAAAATGTAACAAAATTATGGGTTTGCCTTGGTTTGATTTATTATAAAGTTTATTTTCTTCTTTTCAGAGCATTTAAATAAAAGCTTGTTTTTAAAAATATTTTTTACTATTAATTTTATTTTCAGTTTTATTTTCATAGAAACTGAGCTGTGACCCTGTGAGGCCATTGTGTTTTGAGGCATAGGTATTACTATATTATTCATTCAATGATTATACTGTTTACCTACTGTACTGAATATAATTAGTTTTGTTCATTAAAATACTCCACATTTTATTTATTTTAATTTGAATATTTGCCATTTATAAAGACACAAAGACTAGATTTTTTTTTGCATCGCAGAACAAATAATGCTTAATATAGTTAAGTTATCAGTTATGGTTTTTTAAGTAACTAGGTAAGTACCTACCTTATTTTGGTGTCTACAAATTTAATAGAAAATAAAGCAAACAAGAAGTAATTGAAAAAGTAATTGTTTACATCAATTCCAATTCCAAATACAAGTAATTTTAATTGTAATTCAATTACATTTCAAAGGAATTGTAATTGGATCTAATTACATTCCTACAAAAGTAATTGGAATTGTAATTGGTCAATTGACCCAGCTCTGGTCAGGTATTACCTCTTTAAGCTTCGTTTTCCCTACCGAGATATAAGCTACGAGACAAGACTGCTATTGTATGGAATACAGAGCCTCGAGAACAGAAGAAAACTGGCTCTTTTTTTCTTTTTGTTTAAATTGTTGAACGATGTAATGAACTGCGGTGCTCTTTTGGAACAGATAAACTTTTTAGTTCCTTTGCGTAGGACACGTCACACTGTCCTTTTTCATGTTAGGAGACATCGAACAAACTATGGACAGAGGGCAGTTGTTGACCGCTTGTGTTATAATTATTACAACCGGTTCTTTTCCGATTGTGATGTTTTCAGCAAAAGTTTGTACACTTTTAAACATGGTCTGAGATTTGGTCTCATGTAGGTCTGTGACCTAGGCCTGAATCTTGGCCTTGGTAATTGTTGTATTGTCTTTTTCTTTTTTTTATATAGTTAGGTACTATTTGGAATGAAAACCATTCATGTATTGATTGTAGTAAATAAATAAATAAATAATAGGCGGCCATGGATTTTTCATTTGTGATTGTCATTTATTGTGTTTCAAACAACAATAATATTAACTGTTGACAAGAATGGCTCCAATTATTCTAACGAAGATATTTTGAATATGTTTTACACTCATGGAGAGTGTAAAAGAATTTTAGAAAGAACAATTGGAGTTTTTAATGAAAGTCGTTTACATTTACCACCTTTCACGAAAAGAAAATTCACAAAGTTCGAACGAAATTTCATAGTCCTTGGCAAGGTCGTAACAAAGAGAAGCAAATGTAAATACGTAGGTAACAGGTAAATAGCATAATATGAATAAAGTGTTTTACTTATACATATGTAGTTTCTTGTTTTTTCATATGCATAATTATTATGCAATTGTTAGTATTATTTAATTTTGTATTGTTGCTTCTCAGGGAAAAAATATTCTTAAATAGCCCTTAACCTTGTCATATAATTGCGTTATTTAATTTTCCATGCCCCCCTGTAATGTGATGCTCCTTGAGAAATGGCATCTTTTTTGATACAGAGCAGAAAAAATACGTATTTTGCGTAATAACGAAGCAACCGCTTCATTTAGACATATAGTGTGTTATATATTTTTGAACTGTCTTTTCACGAGCACTTCAATGGTGCAATAAAAAAATATGGGTTCCATTTAAAAAAATGAGATTTTTCAATTTTTCGATGTTGATATTGGGAATTTTTTCCCGAACACCCTGTACAATATTTTGAAATGACATACAGACGATTTAATAAAGTTGACTTTCGCCTACGACAGTCCAAAATTTCAGTTTTCCAGATTCATAAATTTCAAAGTTATCATCACTATCGTCGATGGCTGCAACACTCAAAAAATTTGCGAATATCTCGAAAAGGGTTAGGAACAGGGTACACATTCTATTCAGAAAAAAGATTTGGAATTTAATAGGGAACCAAATGGTGCAAAAATATATAGGGTGTTCTATTTGAAATAACAAAGTTGCTATCGACTTCCGGTACAACCGGAAGTGATCGGAAGTTGAAAATATTTTAGAAAGAAAGTTTACAACCTCTTATATAAGTAACCAAAATTTCAAATCAAAATTCGCACTCCTTCCCCGTAAACTTCTAATGAACCACTTAGGTGAATCACCCTGTATAGTTTCAAGATTGATAGAACAAATTTGCATCTCTCCTATTTTTAAGTTAAAAAAACTTCATATGCAATAGGCATGCTCTATAGGGGCTCAACAGTACCACTAGTTAAAATTTTTCCACGCTCAAACACTCACCGTGTATTATAGCATTGAGTAAATTTATTCCTTTACTCAATGATTATAGTAGAATTCACTGTATAACTTGTGACTCCATGGATTTTGTGATTTTCTACGTTCCTTGAAATTTATAAAAAATATCGCCTGAGGCACATTTTAATAACAAGAAACATATTTTTATGATTGATTATACGACGAAGTTATTCTTTATAAAAAAAAATTCTGCTTGTCCAGAAAAGCTTACCACAGAAAAAATTCAGGTCAGATGTAGATATACAATGTACAAGGTGTTTATAAATTAATAAAACGTGAACATGTTTCAAGAGTATACCAATATTCATTATTTTAATTTTAGACAAAATATTTATAAACGAAAGTTGTTTATAATACAAAATAAAGCTTCAAGACATAATTTTAAATCTGAATTTTATGTTTTTAGTTTTTAAAGTAAAATTTCTGAAAATGGAGAGAGAAATGAGTCCTCCGAGACCCGAATTCCACATCCAAAATTAAACGAGCAAAAAAAACGCGGTTGCCAGTTGCCAGTCCGCGAACGCGACATCGCGACGGCATAAATTTCGTTTTGTCAGATCAAAGGCGGCGTAGCTTTCGTTTTTGGTCGGGTCGTCGGGTCTGTTGGTACACCAGCGCTGTCAACACGTGTTAGATCATGCATCAAGTCGACTGAGACAGGGGTACCCGCTGCCTTCGTGACACAGGCCTCCGAACTTTATATACACTGGAAAATGCACCCTATGGGAAGTTTTTCGATTCCGTGATAACCAATTTTCGGAGGCGATTTCTTCTCAGTTTTCAAAATTGAAATTGGTTTTATACCCCGATTACTGTAAGAAGTCCCGATTTTGTCAGATGACATTCTCCACAAAATCCCTAGGAATTTTCTGTTAACCATGGGTATATCATTGGTATATGCGTCTCAACCAGTTAATGACGTCACTCATTGATTTATGATGTGAAAAGTTACCCAAGCGATACGAAAAAAAGAACATAATAAAATAAAAACCCTATTGCAATCACGATTATACCGCTACAAATAAAAATAACTATGATTACAACTCATTTTAATAATAATGTCAAACGTCATGGAAACACTTTCATTTTGGTATTTTGGTGAAATCTGCTACTTGCGGCTGCGTCTATGGTGCGTACTCAGGCAAATTTTATTTCGGTGTTGTGAAAGTGACAGCGAAGGTTTTCCGGATCATTCAAAAAGGTTCAACCTTTGGTTACCGTTATCTGTGTTGTTCTTGTTCGTGTTATTAGTAGTTATTCATTGTGCAAATGGGCTCGTTACTGACCTGGCCTTAAGACCCGGTTGCATTTTTTTCTGCATTGATGCCAACTTAGGATGGCGAAATTACTAATTGACAGTCCCAGTGAGGACTTCTTAAAATAATTTTACTATACCCCTGTTTCAATAACTTCGTTTTCAAATTTAAATATAATAAAACAAACATTTTAAGAAACTCTATGGTAAAAGGTAAAAATAGGAAACAAGGGTGTTATAGGTACCTGGAAAGTTTAAATTCTTGGAACTTTAAAAGCCTTTGATCGTTAAAAAATCTACACTAAACAAAATTATGTATACATGCAGTGTGACCCATTTGTTTTGGGGTCAGTCTGTAAAAAGTGTATCAATCGTGCGATTTGGCTGATTTTTTTTTTAAATTGTAGAGCTCGATGAACTGCACATTTTGAACAAAAATTGCCTGGTTCGCATAAAATCCAAAGCCTACTATGACCGTTTTTATGAGCAAAATTTTAAGAAACCATATTAGCGTTTTTTTTTTTGAAAAAATCTGTGTGCGCCAATGGATTGAGCACCCCTCGAAATGGGTATGTACAAAAATTTCATCAAAATATTTCAAGTAATAACAATTTTGTAGAAAAATTAAAAATGCAGCCAAGGTACGTCTTTATTTTCAAAAATTCAAAGTTGGCCATGGAAAATAATTGAATTGTTTACTTTTATTAAGTGTCAAACTGTCTAAATTGAGTTCAGAAATTGTTTGTGCTCAATACAATTAATTATCATAATTATGGAATATTTAAGCATAAGAGACAAAATAGAAATTGTTCGACTCGTGGGCGACAACGAGCGCTCGGCAGCAGAAGCTGCGGCCGAATTTAACAATAGACACCCAGGTAGATCAGTGAGTCGAAGTACTGTACAACGTATAAACAATATTTTTGATGAAACTGGATCGATTTCTAAAAATTTATTAAAAACTAGGCAAAATGGACGCCGTGGACTTGTTGAAAATAACAATCAAATTCTGCAATACTTTAGTGACAATCCTCGAAATAGTGTTCGAACGGCTAGTTTAGACCTTCATATACCCAGAGAGAGTATAAGGAGATGTTTGAGACAAAACAAAATAAAACCGTTTAAGCCAAAATTTTTGCACACCCTGGAACCAGGAGATGAGGAGAGAAGATTAGAATTTTGCTATTGGCTGCAAGGTGAATATCTCCATAATGGCAACTTTTTAAATGAAATTTTATTCACCGACGAAGCCACGTTTACTACAAATGGTGTAGTATCAAGTCAAAACTGCCGTCACTGGTCAGTTGAAACTCCAGAGTTTATAATAAATGCAAGGAGACAATATTCACAAAAAATTAACGTTTGGTGTGGAATACTACGCGACAGAATAATTGGCCCATTTTTCTTTGAAGGGAATTTGAATGCGGCTGGCTTCTTGAATTTTCTAGAAATTGAATTTAGAAATGCTATAGATGAGTTACCATTAAGATACCGTTTAAATTTAAAGTTACAGTTAGATGGCAGTCCTATTCATAATGCTCGTTTAATCAGAAACTGGCTAGATAATAATTTTGAAAACTGTTGGATAGGGCGAAATAGTCCTTTCTGTGAGTGGCCACCGAGATCTCCGGACTTAACTCCTTTAGATTTTTTTCTTTGGGGTACACTTAAGCAAAATGTTTCAAGACCCCATAATTTACAAGAACTGCAAGCTAGGATAAACCGTAGTTGTGAGGAAATTACTCCACAGCAAATACGAAATGTAATTTTGAATGTACGCAAGAGGAACGACAAATGCATTGTAGAAAATGGAGGCTTGGTAGAAGTTACAAAAATTTTATAATTTTAATTGTTTTTATGTTTTGTGTTTATAAGCATAAGGTTGTATTATTACAATTCAATTATTTTCCATGGCCAACTTTGAATTCTTGAAAATAAAGACGTACCTTGGCTGCATTTTTAATTTTTCTACAAAATCGTTATTACTTGAAATATTTTGATGAAATTTTGTACATACCCATTTCGAGGGGTGCTCAATCCATTGGCGCACACAGATTTTTTCAAAAAAAAACGCTAATATGGTTTCTTAAAATTTTGCTCATAAAAACGGTCATAGTAGGCTTTGGATTTTATGCGAACCAGGCAATTTTTGTTCAAAATGTGCAGTTCATCGAGCTCTACAATTTAAAAAAAAAAATCAGCCAAATCGCACGATTGATACACTTTTTACAGACTGACCCCAAAACAAATGGGTCACACTGTATAGTGGCGGCCTACGTTTATGGGGGCACTGCTCCCAAGCCTCTTTATTCAAGAAAATAGATTTGTTCGGAGAATTTATGGACTACGAAAGTATTTAATTCTTTATAATTAGTTTTACATGGCTACTTCGCTTCAGTTAAGGAAGGCGATAAATTTATTACTATTACTTCGCATGACTTGACACGCCGTTATTAACATTCGAGTTTTGTATTTCTCCCTGCTAAAACTTGGAAGTAGGCGACAAAAGTGTTAACAACTGACAACAATAATAATAATTATTATCAATAACAACACTCATTAGCCTCAGTGATAAGTAAAAATATAAGTGCATATAAAAATTTTGGAAGGCACCTACCTTATCATATCCTTTCAAACGACCACGTTATATCCAAAGCACGAAAGAAAACGTTTCTAAAGAATGCGGGCAGCGTTGCGAGATTTCCTATACGAGTATTCGTTATTTATTGGCGAATAGAAGTTTTATCATATTGAAGCCGAATTTCTGAACTCTGTTATACCGAAAAAATAAAGCTCGCATCACGGGACCACTTACCCATTTTTGTTTATCATTGTAATGTGAAATCAGTTTTACTGTTTTACAGTCCTTTTTGCATCACTGTTAGTAGGTATTGTACCGAATTATACACCATGTATCCTACTGCAAATAAATATATTATTATTATTATTATTTATTTTTAACGCGGTGTGATAAAACACCTATTATATTTTTTCAACATCGTCGCGTCTACCATCGCCTTTGAAATACGGCAACACAGCACTTCTGCGAAGGAGTCGGCTGACAAAATCAGTTAGCCAACGCGTTTTGTGCCTGTTTCTACAGGGTGGCACACCACGAACTGCATCGATCTATATATGGAAAACTAAAAGAAGGAAAATTCTGAAAATTTGGCACCTCACCAATGCCGATGGGCGCTGCTCAACTAAAATATTTTGGTGAATCTGGCACTTCCGGTTATACCGGACGTGGATATCAACTTTCTTATTATACCTATACCACCACGAAATTTCAAAACGAATTTTTGGCATCGTGTAACAGAATCCCTGACCACAGAATATTTTAGTTTTTCTGTTTCCTGACCACAGAATAGCTAAAACCCTGACCTAGTGATCTCTGCTGAGAAATAAATCCGTTCTTATACAGGGTGTTCACAAAATATGAATAAAAATTACATTCAAAATGTGAATAAATCTCGAAATTTTCAAATGGAAACCACAATTTTTTTAATGCGATCTTATTCACCACTAAAAATGATGACAACTTTTTGTAAGGTGTCCTATACCTAAATGCAGTAATTTTCGAATAATTTACGAAAAACCCACTTTTCGCCCATAAAATGCGGGGTTTGCTTAACCCTTGGAAAATCATATTAGCCGTGGACGTTGAAAAGACAATCGCGTCTGAGAAAATGTCACTTGGTTTATAAATTATTGTCAACAATAATGCCGGCGCGCTTAAATTACACAAACGAAGATTGTGTATCACACGTTCTTGATATTACTTTGTTGTATTCTCCGTAGATAATGAACAAATTTAAATAATCTTCGTTTGTGTAATTTAAGCGCGCCGGCATTATTGTTGACAATAATTTATAAACCAAGTGACATTTCCTCGATTGCGCGATTGTCTTTTCAACGTCCACGGCTAATATGATTTTCCAAGCGTTAAGCAAACCCCGCATTTTATGGGCGAAAAGTCGTTTTTTCGTAAATTAATCTAAAATTACTGCATTTAGGTATAGGAAACCTGACACAAAGTTGTCATCATTTTTAGTGGTGAATAAGATCGCATTAAAGAAAATGGTGGTTTCCATTTGAAAATTTCGAGATTTATTCACATTTTGAATGTAATTTTTATTCATATTTTGTGAACACCCTGTATAAGAACGGATTTATTTCTCAGCAGAGATCACTAGGTCAGGGCTTCTGTTACACGATGCCATAAATTCGTTTTGAAATTTCGCGATTTCCTCGTATAAATTGCTAATTGACTTTCGGAAAAATGCAAATATCTCAAAAACGGTTGGATTTAGACATAGTACGTGTTGCATGTTTTTGTTCCAAAATGATGCCTAGAATCCAAAAATGCAATAATATACAGGTTGTTCCATTTGAGATAAGAAAGTTGATATCGACTTCCGGTATAACCGGAAGTGCCAGATTCACCAAAATATTTTAGTTGAGCAGCGCCCAGCGGCATTGGTGAGGTGCCAAATTTTCAGAATTTTCCTACTTTTAGTTTTCCATATATAGATCGATGCAGTTCGTGGTGGGCCACCCTGTATAGTACGTAAAGTTAACTGCGTATTTGGGCTACCATACAGACTTCATTTTTTAGGCCGCTGGCAAGTTTTTTCCGTCGGCTCAGAGAGCTCAGTGGCGTTTCGTATGTTCGGGAGTTAACGTGTGCAAAATGAGTAAACAGAGAAGAACGTTGCATTCTCAAGCACGAGAAATAATTGCCAATGTTATAAGGGTTTGCCTTCCTCCATAATCCTAAGGCATCACCGTTAAGAATAATATTAACAATAATTTAAATAACAATTATATGAAAATTAAGTCAGTGAGTTACACAAAATTGAGCTACGCCCCTGAATTGTGACTAATAATTCTATAATATTTGCGAGTTCTTCCCCCTTACGTCGCACGCATTCTGCCGTAAGGAGGACTATACCTATCTAACATTTGCATAAAACGTTTTTCTGCGAGGGGTGTAAATGAGGCATATAGGAAATTACCAAATGAAACATCATGAAGTATTTTCCTCTATGGTGGGGAGGAGGTTGGAATAAGTGAAGGTTTTGGATTCTAAACTGTAGCGTCTCCATTGTGCGTTACTTTTAGTGTACCTATATTCCTAATTGAATGGGTTTCGGCTGCGTGCACGTAAATGTTAATAAAGAGGAAGAGGTGTATTTTCGTGCAAAATGTATTTATAACATTCGCATGGTAAACCGCTTTCGGCTACATAGCCATCATCAGTACCACATGTCAGGTGTGTACAGAAAATTGGAGCAACTGAGTTTAATACAGGTATAAAAAGACGATGGAAAACCCATGTCACACATTAAAATGTCAAATTAACATCACAGCCATGAGCTTAACAAATATTATGTAAATTATTTTAAATAAAATTCATCATGGTAAAATGGAACGACCGATAGCCATGCAATGCAGTGTGGAAGGCGATGAGGACACTTGTCCTCATCGCCTTAAGTGTCAAGTGTCCCTCGAAGTGTCCTCATCGCCTTCCACACTGTATTGCATGGCTATCGGTCGTTCCATTTTACCATGACTACGTTTATCTCGTGACAACTCGATCGGATTGAAATGGATCCGATTGAGTTATGTCAAATCTTTTATAATTCTACGTTTACATCATCAGTATTGAATCCTACGGTTTTCAATCCTCTATATAGGGACATTAACTTATTATACTTATTCCACAGTAGGTTGGTGCACATTCTGGCCAACTTCTGTTTGGAAATAGCGGCTTGACTTGAAATTTTAAATCTGATTGAATTTCAATCTGTAGGGTTTGCGCCGTCTATTAGGTATTTGAGTCCGCTCCAGTGAATTCAAACCTCTCTCAATCGGATCGAATGCGTCGAGACAAACGTAGTCCATGATGAATTTTATTTAAAATAATTTACATAATATTTGTTAAGCTCATGGCTGTGATGTTAATTTGACATTTTAATGTGTGACATGGGTTTTCCATCGTCTTTTTATACCTGTATTAAACTCAGTTGATCCAATTTTCTGTACACACACCTGACATAATATGTGGTACTGATGATGGCTATGTAACCGAAAGGGCTTTACCATGCGAATTTTATAAATATGTTTTGCACGAAAATATACCTCTTCCTCTTTATTTTCCTAATGGTCCATATTTTCTGATTTTTTCAAAAAAAAAAGTAACTTTATAAAAAGTAGGTAGGTAGGTATATACTCCTTTTAAAGTTGGAAATGCGCTGTGTTATAATTTTAGAATTATTATTACGGTACACGCTTGATATCTTTTCCAGTGAACCAAAGTCGAAAGGTTATCCGCCGATGTCACACGGTATCAATATACACTTCGTCTTCAAGGCTCACTGGCACCAAATGAACTGTTTCTATTTTAATGTTGTTATTCAATATTTAGTTTTCAACCGGGCATGCCTTCAACACGGATGTATGGGAAATTGGATGGATGAATGATACTAACTGACCTGTGCTCGATTTAAATAACATCAAACTATTTTCTTGACATCGAAAATCAACCGCACACACTCGGCATACCTACTGTCGATTGTTATAGAGGTGAGGATTTTTCATTCAACGATTCGATAATATGTAGGCACCTATGTTCATTTTTTTTTGCCTAGGTATACTTAATAATAATTTAAAATGAAATCTCTAGAGGAGCGGTATCACACCCTTCTGTTTCGCGGCATCCGGTTTTTGATGACAATCCTGTTTCGACGCATTGATTGTAAGTAAGGTACCTTCGGGTAATATCGCCCAGTCTGAAATATCGCCCACTTTTAAATTTGGCGCCTTGTGGAAGTTTTTCTACTAACCAATGAGGTTAGTCCTTTTTTAATAGCGTGTTTTGAACAGCCAATAGCATAACAACAACACAACAACAAATTTAATCTAAATAACCAACCGCCACAGTCTGTAATAAACTGCGTGAGAAGGACACGACGAACATTTCTTATAAGATTAATAGATCATATTATAATAACGTTTCCAGCAAAGTACCGTCATTTAACAGGTACCTACAAATAAGATGGGCGATATTTCAGCCTTTTATTTTAATAAAATATGATATGAGACAATGTGTGAAATGCAAGAATTGGGTGCATGAAAATTGTGTCGGACTCACAGAAGATTTAGATGCCTTTGAGTGTCCAGAATGTTCGCCATAATGGTATTTATATTACGGGCGACATTTCAAACCAAGTGGGCGAAATTTCAGCAACGGGCAAAAATATCGTCCATTTACGGCGTTTTTAAAAATCGTTATTTTTTTGCTAAAAATTGATGTACTTTATTTTTGTCAAATAGTTAATAAAGAATATGGCCGAGAATATGGCTTTACTGGTCCAAAATGTTTAGTGTTGTTATTTTTAATATAAACCTAAGGATATTAAGAAGTGGAATGTCTTAGGAGGGCGATATTACCCGAAGGCACCGTAGGTAAAATATGAGGTTTCAGTGGCGGTGTTTCAAATATCTTTCTTTCAG